>JAQMRL010000001.1:135883610-137133610 GCA_035578175.1 Catonia carolina | reverse complement strand
GGACAAAATAAGTCATTTAGAGGTTCTTAGGCGAGTGAATGAAAAAATAAGTATATGGAATTATCTTACCAGAAGAAGGGATAGGCTAGTGGGGCATATTTTAAGACATCCAGGTATTTGTCTATCAATAATGGAGGGTAATATTGAGGGAGTGAATTGTAGGGGGAGGCAAAGGTTAGATAGAATATATAAAGCAAATTGCAAACGATATAGGGTGTTACAGGTATGTTGATATGAAAAGACTTGCGCAAGATAGAAAGCTTGAAGAACTGCATCAAACTATTAGAGAGACTGATGATAGAAAAAATTGCATTGTATCATTCAACCCAAAAATATTTATTGAAATCCTTTAAGCGTTTTGAACCATTCAACACTGACTATGTATTTTTTATATATTATTTCTACTTATTATTTGAAAAGTAGGCGGGATGTCAGATTTCACCGAGCACGTTCCTCTTGTTCATATCACAGATACTTGAGTAATTTTGTATTCAATGGCTTGCTTACGTGTCCAAACTCAACGGTTGTGCCTATGGTACTGTTGGCTACTTGGATGTACTGGATGTTATTATGTACTATTTATCATTCATTTGTTTTGATTTGACAAGACCATTTTCTGTGGAGTTCGCAAACTTCAATATCTACATAAATACTGTGCATTATTCAGTCACAGAAGCATGAAATAGTTAAATTTTAGCTATAAATTTTCGCTATAGTTAAATAGAAACATCATACGAGTACATTTAATACAACTGACAACTGGGTTGCTGATATCCAGAAACATGTGGAGGTTTTAAAAATTGTTTTAAAACAATTTTAATTTTGTGGAAGTTTTAATTGTTTTTACCGGCCGCATTGTAACGTTTGTAGTTGGTAACGTCCTCGCCTCTTATCATGTGGTCGTGGGTTCGAATCCCACTCAGGCAAGGCATATTTTCATACGTTACAAAAAATCATTTCATCCTTGCAGTTACAAACTAACGTCATCGCTAATAACCACTGTAGTTGATGCGACGTTAAATAAACAAAGAAAAAAATTTGTTTATTTACAGTCATTTGAACAAAACCTCAGCAAAGAACTAACGCTGAGAACTAACGATAACAGCCGAAAAAATAATTTAACATTGTTTTAAAATGAGACAAGAGTCGAATAGTATGCCCCTAAACACACTGGATAGGTGTAGACTTTGAGTCACCACAAAAAAGCATCAACCAAACAGAAACTAAGATAATTTAACGAATAAAACGCCCTCATGATTGCTACCAATCAAATTGAATAAAAGGTTACATTGTTATTGGTCAAATTCGTCCAATCTAAGTGCGTCAAACACTTTAATCTGATCAGTTAACATCATACAATCAGGATTTATTAAGTAGTCTGTTATGATTGGTTAACTTAACCAATCAGATTCCTTTAATAAGAGTAACGTGATTGGTCAGAATCAAATGCTAAATTTGATTTGCACGGTTTTGAAGTATGTGTGTGTTAGTCTATATAAAAATGTGGCCTATTTAAGGGAAATTTTCATTATTGAAACCCACCATTACCTGTCACTGTACCTACTGCTGTCGCAATGACCAAGCACTTGATGCGACACTAAATAAACTAAAAATTCGTAAAAATTATCTAACATAAATAATTATTTTATTCATAGATTTAAATAGGGTACCATAAAATTATTATTGATCACTAAACTAATATTTGCTATTATTAACTACTGAAATATGGCCAAAGGTAATGAATATCAAAAAATTTAGTTTTTAATAGTTAAATAAAACATCAGGTCACATCGTCTATTTTAAGCATTTTAGATTAGTTAAAATTAAATATGTTTTTTCATCTATTCATGGATAGGACGCATGACTGTGGTTTGAAATGTTCATGATAAATAAATTAATCGTGTGCATTTATATGTACGCAGAAATACAGGTATGGATTCTGTCTGGTAAATATTATGAATGCATATTTTCAATTTATAATAGTGCCGCAGTGTGAATAAATGCATTATAAATCCGTAAATATTAAGTTCCCATTAATACGTAGAATTTTCCCTCCTCGAAAGATGTAAGATAGATGGTCCTTTAATGTGGGTCGACCTTGGAGTAATAAACATCACTTCAGGGAAACCCTGAACGTGAGTGACTTCATCTTCACTTAATTATAATCGGTTGTTAAGTATTTAATAACTTAAATCCGTGTTTGTTAATGAATACAGTATATAAAGTAGGGGTAAAGAATCTAAGCTAACATTCGTCGGTCCACAATGGACAGAACACTATTATCTTTTGTTCTATTAAATTGTTTATTTTTATGGTCCTTTGCATCGAAACTTCCACTTCAAAAAACAGGTATGAATTTTAAATAATGTTTTTATAATATAAGTATATAGCAACTGAAGTGATACATTAATATTGAATTTTGTTTGTTTCTATAAGTTCGGAACTGTTTATTAATTGTGTAGGTAAGTATGCATCAATGTGCGCTAAATGAAAGACAAAATATTTCTGATTAAGCAATCTGCATTAATTTTTTGATTACATTCTCGTTGTTGGAACTTTTTATAAGGTACTAACTTATTGGGTTCATGAAATACCTTTTGAATTATAAACATTTAAAAAATACGTGTTTAATAGTATTCACTTATTATCATAGTAACTATCTCGTAGCAGATTTGTAGAACACCATCATTCCACGATATGATAAAATTAATACTATCAGATACTGGTCTTACACTCATATAGTCACCTTACCTGGAAACAACGCCTATAGCCTATACCAAAGGAAAACAGTTAAATATTTTTATAAAATGTTTTGACTATTGGGCAATAAATATTCCCTGTTAAAATCAAACAAAATAACTGTGTACAATTAAATATTAAAACCTGTTTGACCTTAGGGGTACTTCAGGTAATGCTAGAATGAACATTTTGGAACGATTTCAGGCAAAAACGATTAGAAACATGTTGAAAAATCCCTGGTACAAATTTATTTTAGATCTAAACTTAAAGACGGTAAAATAACAAACTTTAGTTTTCAGTGAATAATATTTGGATAAGCTGTTAAGCTGTACGAAAATTAAAATTTACTAAATAGCAATTACAGTAATTTATTAAACAACGCAAAATTCATGTTGAAAAGACATTTAATTTTAATTCATTTAATTTAAATTATTTTATTTATTTTATTTTATTATTTATTTAATTTATTTTTTAAAGACATTTTAATTTATTAATTTTTTAGAATGCCAAAATAATACTGTAATCAAAATTTTGTGAAACATTCTATAGTATTTTTACTTAAACTTTCTTGCCATCTTGGTTACTTATTACTCAAAGACAATGTATAGATTGTAATGTTGCAGTAATTAAAAAAATATATTAATTAAATAAAAACTTCTGTGGGTTTATAGACCTTTTATTCTGTTTTTATTTTTTTAAATTAAGACTAAATATCCGTTTTTATGTGTATCGACAAACAGAAAATTCTGACAGCCTTCATGGCTAGTGGTTACAGTGCTATTCTGGGAAGTGGAAGGTCCTGGGTTTGATTCCCAGCGTTGGTCTAGAAAATTATAACATTTCAAACTCACGGTTAAACACATGCCTTTTAAGTTTTACTGATTGTAATGATAACTGTGTAAACTACTTTTAATCTAGTACAGAATGTTTTAGTAGCAAATTTCAAAAGTTGAGAGGATGTAGTCTAAAAGGCAGAACTGGCCGATTGGGTTTAGGGAGTCACGTTTCAAACATTGTTTATCACTTGAGTTGAATTTAGGTTTTTCTGAAATTTAAACAAAAATTAAAAGAAGATTAAAAATTAAGAGAAGATACATACATTTTTATATTGCTTTATGTCGGAGTGTTTTGCACACAAATGGTTAATGCTGATGGTGAAGGGTGTCAATGAAAATAAGTGATAAAAAAATGCCAAACCTGTTCGCGGATTGCACCCGAGACTCTGGTATAGAAGCTAGTTACACCTTAATTTAATATTCTAGATTTACATTTAACTGTTTCGTACATTAATGGTTATGCATGCGATGAAAAATGATAGATGGAATTGAGTGATGAGAAAGTGCCTGACCTGACCGGGAATCGAACCCATGGCCACTGACCATTACTTAGTTATATTAAAATACAAATAAAATTTTTATTAAAATCTGGCTGAAACATGCACATTACTTTTTGAATATTGCTGTATAAGTTGAATGTCATATAAACACCAAGCAAACTAGTTAAATAGTCCAACTAGTGTACCTGAACAGTTGAGTACGACTTTGTTTTTAATAATTGACTGGGCAGGGACACTGGTATGATTTGAAACAAAATATAGGCCTACCGCTACCTACCGCCTTTAGGCCTATATGTATTTTTTGTGATTATTTTTTGTTTCAATAAAATTAAAACAGACCGATACTCTAAAGTAACTGAATGGGTTGGTTGAGTTTACTATAATACTTTATTAGCGGCTTAATAATATCAATTTTACAACATTTTATAAGATTTTTTGGGAAGGTGTAGAAATAAGTTTGTATGTTTTTACAATTATTTAGCATCACTTATGTTAGAACATGCAAATGGAAATCCATATTTCTTTAATATGCTATGATTCATTGCGTAAACTTTCCAAATCTGACAAAATTTTCAAATCTAGAAAAGAAGTTTACACTTCTTTGATGACCCTTGAAAAAAATTTTTGAGTAAAATTTTCAAGATCAAATTTTTGGTTGATTTAATCATAACTCTTTACATACTATAAGTCACAAATACATCTTTATTTAGTTAATGGTTTCGTTGGATTAAGTTAATAGGAAATTACAAATTTGTCTGCAATTATTTTTGAATTGTGTTTAATTGTGCACTCAGTATGACAGTATTATTATTCATATTAAACTAATTATTTTATCAAATATCCTGTACAGGATTATCAACAGCTGTATTATTTAAAATTGAAATATACATTTCTAAAACACCAGAATATGGCAACAGTAGACAATTTCCAATGTTTAAAGCGCTTTCATGTATCTTGTACACATCTTCAGTAATGCCTTTTAAAATTTTCACAATCAAAATCTAAAAATTCCTATTCCTACCATGCAGATGAGGCAGATAAGGAATGATTCCTTATCTGCCATGGTAGGAGTAGGAAGTTTTAGATTTTGATTGTGAAAATTTTAAAAGGCATTACTAAAGATGTGTAGAAGATACACAAAAACGCTTTAAACATTGGTAAGTGTTTACTGTTACCATATTCTGGTCGTTTAGAAATACATATTTCAATGTATACTAATTATGTAAAATAGCTTCAGATTTTAATATCTTGTTTTGTTTAATTTGTAGTCAGTTATTTTAATTTTATATTTACTGTTTTATAACATTAAGTTTTCTGTCTTCACATGGAAAAATCAATTAATTTTTCACATATTATTTATTTGGAACTGCATTGATTTCAATTTCAGAAAATGCTGATTCAAAATTGGAAAAATTTTTCATACCAGAATCCAATATCAGAGAAAAAAGACAGCGACCAGCACAGCAATATACGCCACCTCAACAAACTGTAGGAGTCCTTGATTTATCAAATATCTATTATTCTGAAAATGTAAGTAAGTTACTCAGTTAATAAGCAACATAAATTTTAGTATTTAGAAACATTAACTTTTACATTTCATTTAGTTTTGGTTAAGGTATCAATATAAGTTTATACAGCAATCCTGGTTTTCATGTTTCAATAGGAAAGAAGTGTGGGTTGAAGACCAACCTTGTTCTGGAAAACCCTCAACCTCAAAGTGCGATGAAAATCTTGAAAAAAATCAACACTCTTGTTCATTTAGAAAGATGATTTAGATGTTTAGAAAGTTTTTTAAATATCTATTTCAATGTGGAGTATATTCATTATACTATACTGTGGAGTATATTCTGGTGTATTCATTAGAGAGATTTTTTTTAATACATTAATTATCGTATTATACAATAATCTATAACATTTTAAATGCAGATTCTGTTGCCCTTTAAATACAGAGTTATACCGAATTAAAATTAACATTTTTTTATAAATTAAACTCAGTCTTAGTTTAAAAGATAATTCAATTTTTTTTACAATTATTATTGTAATAGTATATACAAATGCATTAAAAAATATTTCCTACCAGATTTTACTGTAGTTTATGTTGTTAATTTATTCAGTTTTTAAATTCTGTGTATTTCCATTAGTTTTTATAATCTTTAGTACATTTGTAATAAAATGTTGATTTTTAAAACTAAAGTTTATTTTAGCCTTTATTAACCTATTAAACATTTAGGTTACATTACATTGTTATGGTACAGTGCATCAAATTATGGTATTTACCGTATTTGATTATCCAAACTATTTGATTATCAGAACCGCTCTGGTCCCAATTAGTTCAGATAACAAACTCTCCATTGTACACAGTTCCGTTAAAATACATTCTACATTCTATGTGAGAATGTAATAACTTTTCATGGGCAGTAATTTAAAAATAGTTTTATGAATAATACATTAAAATAGTATAGTATGAACTAAAGTAAACTTCAGTCATTTGGATATATTTTTGTAAATATTTTGAGAAGAGAATTTAGATGAATGGATGCATTACCACAATGAAGAAAATGAGGGAATTAGTTTTGGTCACATACCATTTATTCTTTTATTATTTAATTGTTCCTGTTGAAATAATTTAAGAAACCTGTGGCTTAATGGTTAACCCTTACGCTGGAAAGCGGTGGTCCTGGGTTCGATTACTACCTAGGGTCTGTAAAATTACTACAAGTTCAAACCCACTGTTCCTTAACCCATAGTAATCGCTGATGACCGAGATGTTAATGGGACTTTAAATAAACCAAAAAATACAAAAACAAAAAATGTACTTCATGCATTGAAGTTTAGAAAGTTTTTATGATTGGATTGTTTTTGTTTAGGAAGCACAAGGTTTACTACCAGGAACATCATTAATTGGTGATGCAAATGAATCAATAGATGGAACTTTACCAGAAAGAAGGAGAAAGAGAACGATATGCCACAAATGCAAATACAGTAGTGGATATGGAGGGTCTCCAAGTGGGGGAGGAAGCTATGGTTTTGGGGGAGGAAGCGGTTATTCTGGTGGTGGTGGAGGTGGTTCTGCTCCAATTATAATTACTGTTCCTTCAGGTGGAGGAAAATCATGGTGAGTAAAAATTTTTATTTAAACAATTTCTTCCATTCATTCTAAAGGTTAATGTTTTTAGTTCTGCCTCGTTGCTACAAACATGAACTCCTTTCAGTAACCACTCTTCTTGAGTTTACAGTCTCTGGGAAGAAGTTTACTAACTTCTATATTTTAATTTTCCTTTATTTAAGTTAATCTTTCTTCTACTTTCAATCTACACAGACCCATGATAAATGATTGATACATATAATTTTTAACTTTTTCTGACAGGTCAAAGATCTCATGATCCCCATTAATAAAGTTAGTAGAAAATACAGATAATTAGAAGCTGCCTTTTCTCATGACACAGAATGTGTGAAGAACAGACTACAGATGGTTTTTTATATCTTACAACATTAGAGAATGAAACTGTTGATTCTCTAATGTGAATTCTTTTCTTCTTCTCAGAGTAACAACTCAATCAATGAGAATTGGCTATAACTCTGGTAAATCACTCTCTATAATATACCAAGTAATTTTGAGGTTTTTAGACGAGTGGATGAAAGAAGAAGTATATGGAAACATGTTACCAGAAGAAGGGATAGGCTAGTGGGGTATATCATAAGACATCCAGGTATTGGTCTATCAATAATGGAGGGTAATACTGAGAGAGTTAATTGTAGGGGATGGCAAAGATTAGAATATGTAGGGTGTTACAGGTATACATGAAATAACTTGTGCAAGATAGAACAATTTGGAGAACTCCATCAAACCAGTCGAGAGACTGATGACAAAAAAAAATAGTAAACCACCCTCAAGAAAGTGTGCTTACTCATTTTTTCCCAGTTTTTAATATTCAACATCCATGAGTATTTTCTTTGTCCAGGCCTGCGCCTACACATAACTTTGTCCTCAAGAACAAGTCTAAGAAGCTTGTTCGTATCATCTATACATACGTGACCAAGGTGTGTTCCTTCTTTCGATTAAACTCATTAACTCATGGTCCTCACCCATACATCTCAAAACATATTGATGTTATAAGTCATATGGTCATTGTTGGTTATAATGACCAATCTATGAAATTCTGATCATTCTGAATACACACCTCTCAAAAATTTCTAAACAATTCTTGGACTGCATACTTGATGTCCATGCTTCCTCAAATACTGCAGGAAACAGTAAATAAATATCTTAACAAACACAGTAGGCTGTGTTAATTTTAGGAATTAAGATTGCATCATTAACAAAAAGATACTTCATGTTAAGAAATACCAGCCTGACTGATTCATATGAGTTCTTATATCCACTGTTTTAATTCAACTTCCTAATTATTTAAACTTCTGATCCTGCTCAGTAGGTTAATCTTCAGTAAGTTGCATCGAGTGAGAAGTACCTTACCAACCTTAGTTGCTCCTAGAGGGAGAAAGCCTCTCCTTTTTTTCGAGAGTATTGAATTTATATTGGTTTTTCGAAATCGAGTTTTCACTGGATATACACATTTTCAGACCCCCTGAACCCAAAAAAAACATGTTTTTAGCGATTGGTCTATGTATGTGTGTGTGTTTGTGTTTGTGTATGAACAAAATATCTCAAGAAGGGAACATCATATGAAGTTGAAACTTGAAAATTAATACTACGGGACCTGACACAAACATTTTCATCAAAATCGGTCAACTGGAAATAGTAGTTTATTCGAGTAATATTTCACTCTTTTGTGATTTTCTCAAAAACAGCTCCAACAATTTTTTAAAAATCACCTCATTTACTACATTTTGTATGCTCTACATGATAGTGTAGGTGCCATTGGGTCTGCTGAAATTCTTGGGGAGGCTGCGCTTTCGATAATCAAAGATGTAGACAATTTAAAAATCTACAGCTTTTATTTCAAACATTTTTTTATATTAAGCTTAGATTAGCAGTAATTAGTGATTTTCTGTTTTTTTCATGAAAATCTTGCATTTTGTTTTATTAGTATTTTATTTTATTATTTACTCAGTACACATTTTACGACAAAAGTGTATAATCAAATGTATAGGAAATTAGTAGATCTATAACTTTTATTTTAAGCATTTTTCTTTAAATAGCCTAGTTTACCATCAAAGAGTGATTTTCCGTGTTATTTAGCCGAACTAAGGTTGGTTTTCATTTTACATTATTCATTCATGACTAAAATTAGGTTTTTGAGGTTAGTTTTTTGTTTATTTCTTACGTTGTATTATATTAACGTTAGCTTATATTGTTCATTATTTACATTGGCAAGAGAAAGTTGTGCGAGTGTTTCACACCAGGTTTTTAGAATTCTATCTATCAAGTGCTGAAGTCCCTCTGTTAAATTTGCAAAACTGACTGTCTATGTACAGTATTCAGATGAACTAATGTCCCCTAGCCATGGGAGTGAGAGAATGCATAATGCTCTCACTCGCACAAGCCATATGCGCCGTTCCAATAACATTGTCTTTAATTTTACTCATTGTTGTGAGCAAGTGTTTATGCATGCAGTAAACTAACAAGCAAGATGTAGTATGTTTTCAGATTTGGATTATAAAGGTAAAGACCTTTGAGCGCATGCGTAGTTATGCCACATATCTCTCACTTGCTCGGCTATGGGACATTAGTTCGTCTGATACCTATACTAAAATATTTTATTCATTAAAAAATGTATAATGATCTGTTGTTCAGGGGCGGAAGTGGTTGTGCGTCTGGAGGATGTGGACAAGGCTTTGGTGGCTACGGAGGAGGACATTCAGGAGGTGGCGGTGGTGGAGGCAGTGGATGCAGTGGAGGTGGCTGTTTCCCAAGCGGTGGTGGAGGATATAGCGGTGGTTTTCCAAGTGGAGGTGGTAGTGGTGGTAGTTATGGGGGAAATTTTGGCAATGGTGGAGGTGGACAAAATTATGGAGGAGGTGGCTTCCCTAGTGGAGGAGGTGGAGGATGCAGTACTTGTGGAGGTGGGAAAGGAGGTGGTAGTAGTGGTTCATACAGCCAATCATCTGCCTCAGCGTCCGCATCATCATCATCTGGAAGCTACAGTGGATCATGGTAAAAGTAAGTATAACAAAATAAAAAAAAATCATTATAACTTTTCATAGAGTTTTTTAATAAAGGTTTAAAAATTAGTAATAGAAAACAAAAACATTACAGTTAAATTAAATCCTAAACTAGCAGAGCTAGTTAAAATTAAATTGGAATAAATTTGCACTATGTTCTTGGGTTTCAAACCCCTATCATTAAAAATGATTTAAGTTAACAACAATCTTAACCGTTCTTAGAAGAATGGTGAGTAACGATTTAAGCAACTTAGGGGAATCTACGTAATATAAACCTAATTCTAATATAATCATTCAGTAGTACCACACAGCAGTATGGCAGTTTTATCGTGAAAAGAACGGTTTTAAACAGCTGAAACTTTAAATGAAATGACATATCACATTGTCTAAGCTGAGTGTGTTATGAAATGACACTTTTTCTTGTATGCTTATGGAATATTGCTATGGAGGGGTAAATGTGGAAGAACCGCATTTTACATTACACTGTATTACCACTAGGTTGTATGAAATTTACTCTTTTTCATTGTGTACAATGAAACTCATATTGGTATAAATTTCAAGTTTAGAGCTTTTGGGCAAATCAGGAAAGAATGCGCTTTAAAACCATCCAAAAATGATAAAAACCTGTTTCATAGAACTCTGTATTTAGGAGTTAATAGAATTCCCATTTAAAATACATTGGAAGCGATTTTGCGTTTTAAATATATAGATAGGCGAGATTTTAGTAAGGTATAAAAGAGAAAATGTCTTTGCTTTAATTTTTTTAATCAAATCTTTCAACATGTGAATGAAATAATAAAAGATTAAGCTCTTGCTTTTATTCAGAAGCACTTGCCCTAAGAAAATGCTTTTATTCCTTTTTGTATAGGTAATGTAAAAGAAAATATCATAGTTTAGGGAAAATCCTTTAAAAAAGTGAGTCTGGCTCATTGGTGTGATAGTTATTGTAAACTGGCTTCTATGGGGGTCCAGAAATTGACTCCTGGTTAGGTCTGGAACTTTTCAATTAATTTATCATTTTCATTTGTCACCCTTCATAATTAGCATTAGCATTCGGGTACTAAACCGTTGGACATAAAACCAAACAATGTATCAAAAAAGGGAGGTCTGCTTATTGGTAGATTCATGTGTCAAGACTGCACAAGCTGTGATATAACTGCGTGTGATAAAGCATGAGTCAGAACAGTTTAAACACAAAATCAATATTACATTTTAGTATAAAGTAGCTGATTTTAAATGAAAAAAATATATATAATCGAAGAAAACCTGTAGAAATGAAGAGCAAATGATAAAAGTGAAATGTTAAGTTTATTCATATAAGAAAAAGCAAATATTCTTTCTCCTCCTACCTTCTGCCCATAACGCAGCCTTTGCTTCACGCTCACAAAAATTGGATGTGCTTCATTTATCATAATGGTCCATTGCTGATGCATTCAAGTAATTGTTACGAATTTAAATCTATAAGAATAACTACAGCAATTTGCAGATGATTTGTAGAAAGAGATTCATAATCTGAATACAATATTTCAAGAGTATCACTTCAATATATCCTCTGCAAAGTCAAAATCAATGGTTTTTTTGTGGGGAAAAATCCCGTACGAACAAAAAAAATTATCAATGGGTGTCTGATAGAGAGGTACAGCATTTTAAATACCCGGGATGTGATTTAACGTACGCTAGAAATACAGACATGATAGATAAACTGAATCGTTCTTAGTATACCTGTATGTGGAACAATAGCACGATCACTGGGTAAAAGAGTTTGGAAAAAACCCCACTTGAAGTTTTACAAGGCTCTGGCTGCTCCAGTATTCCTGGTTATTTGGAAGAAAAGATGAACATCAAATCCAGGTCACAGAAATGCGGTTCTTGAGAAGAGTTCAGGGGTGTAGTATGATGGTTCACATCAAGAATGAGGAAATCCGAGCATATTTAAATGTCTCCTTTCTTTTACAAATAGTTGGGAAATACAGAGAGAAATTGGAAGAACATTAATACGAATGAGTGAAGATAGATGGGCAAAAACAATGGGCATTGAGCTACATACCTGATGGACGAAGAGATGTAGGTAGGCCATGAAAAATATGGGCAAAGAAGTCGGAACAGGTTAAAAGGCCAAATCCATGAAAGGAAAAAGAAGAACTACAGCAAATTGTCACTGAAAAATGGGTCTAGAAAGGCATGGCCAAAAAACTATTCATATTTGTGTTAAACAATCTAAGCCTAATAACTGTAATAATTTTTTTAGAGAATAAAGGAATTTTTATATTTTTTATTGCAGTGTACTGTTATCTACATAGCATTTAACACAGTTTTTAATTAATATTTGTAAACTAATTCATTATTTTAACTTTCCAGGTTTAATCATAGATTCCAAGTGACAAAACTTATTACTAACTGATTATTAGAAAGTGCTGTTGAAGTTACAAGAAAAATATTATCCAAACTTACCAAATAACAATTTAAAGAAATGCAGTACTGCCTTTAATTTTGCATGACAATGTAATCTAAGTACAGAGATAATTGGTATTATAAATAATAAAATCTCATGACAATATTTTGTACATTTACGAATTTTTAATAAACAATGTGTTTAAAAGAATGAAATGTATCAGTATTTTTAATTTGAAAATAATCATTAGACTGTACTTAACTTATCATTTATTCAACTACAGTTGGAAACTTGTAGTTTTATTCACAAGTTTTCTGATGTTTATTTCAGTTAAAAGGGTTGACCAACAATTTTACAAAAAAAACTGTAGGTAGTTGAAAAATTAACACATTTAACAATAACCTTGTGAATAATGTTCACAACTTCAGAAAGCTATGGCAACATTAATAAGGATTTATTCAATTATGTTTCATACAATTTCAGAAGAGCAATTTTGTTAAAAAACACTGTTTGTGTACAGTTACGTGTAAGTGACACAAAACATTCTGCATAAAATTTGAAACAAATGCTGTAATAAGTACAACAAAAATTTAAAAGTTAATCTAGAATATCTTTTACTGTATGCTTATATAGATTATACATAGATTACTCTTTGAGCCTTAGAAAATGAAAAGACCAAAAATTTCAAAACCCCCTTTAAAATGAATAAATTGGCTCAGGGGCCATGAGTAGGAGGGAGAAGGTGAAAGCTTTTACTAGGAAGAATGTTTTTACACCATTTCCTCTCAGAACAGTTTAGATGTTGAGAATTAAATAAATTAATTTTTGGATGTGCCTTTTCAAATGTCTTCGCCTAGCAACCCATTTAGACTATCCGAAATTAAAGAAGTTTACAAAATCTAAAACCAAAGAAGCCATCGAGTTTCGATCTAATAACTGGAGAAATATCAAAAGAAAGTACACTTAAGGCGTAGAGATTTATTAAAATATTATTTAACGCAATCCTGAGAGTTGAATATTTTCCTGATCAATAGAAAATAACAAAAATTATTGTTGTTCATAAGTCAGGGAAACCTCTGTATGAAATAACATCTTATGGGCCAATATACCTTTTATCAACATTATCAAAATGTTTTAAAAAGTTTCTTTTAAAAATAGTACACTCTTTTGCAAAACTTGATAAGTGATTCCATATAAACAGTGTTGTTTCCAGAAGAACACAAACTAATAGAACAGGTACACAGAATAATCAATGACATAATATTTTGATAAAGTTTAGAACGTAGATCTTCCTTACAAAATTATAAAATGTCTACCTCATCAATATTTTTCCATAATAAGGTCATTCATTACAAAATATAGCGTATGTTCTCCAGTTAAATCCCAGTCAGAAGAAATTCAATTACATCCACTTCTGAATGTAGTAAATTAAACTCATGTAATCAGTTCTATCTTTTTTGAGTTGTCTAACGTAATTGAGATAATACTGTAATAATAATATTAAGTCTATATTCAATGAATGCTAACAGTATCACAGAATGGAACGCGTCAATACAATTCAATTGATACAATTTCAATTAAAATATACATACAAATAACACAAAGCCCACATAATCAAGAAAATATACTTTCAAATAATACAACAATAAAACTGATAAAGATTTAAGTCATCTTGATCACTTTAGAGTCAAAATGTAGTAAATAAGGCGATTATTAATAAAAACATCGTAGGAGCCGTTTTTGAGCAAATAGCAAAAAAGTGAAAAACTATTACTTCCGGTTGACCGACATTAATGAAAATGTTCGTGTCGGATCATCCAGTAAGTAGTATCTAACGCAAGGCCAAGTTTCAACTCCATACAATATTCTTTTCTTAAGAGATTTTTGAGAGAGAGATATTTTGTTCAAACACGCGCGCGCGCGCGCGCGTGTGTGTGTGTGCGCGCACGCACACACAGACCTAAAAAAACATGTTTTAAAACATAAGGTAAAAACATGTTTTTGGGTTCAGGGGTCGAAAACGCGTAGGTACATCTGGTGAAAACTGGATTTCGAAAATCGACATGAAAACAATACTTTCCTTCCTATATTCTTATAGGGCAAGAGAAAGTAAAAGTTATGTTGACCCGACATAAAACTCACGATTTCCTTCGTTCACTTCTAACTTATCCTTGGGATGGTTCTATTTTTTAGTCTATACTATTAAGTTTCATTTATTCTATTATTTTTCTTTTATTTAGTCCCAGTTAATTTTTTTGTAAATGAATAACTAACTATACAAGAATGCCATAGCCTATTTAATTTCAGATCTATATGTTCAGAGAATAAATATGTTTAATATTTGGATAATAAATATATTTTATTATTTTATTCATAGAGTAAGTAAGTTCTTACTTACTGTATGTAGGCTACCTAATACACACTCTGGCCAGTAACGCGGGATCTAGAGTTAAGTTAACAATAAGTTTAATAAATTAACACAACAAGAAGCTCAGTCGATATGAGCGTTCACAATAGTACAAAATTTACCTGGCCTCCGAGGCCCAGTGGTTAGCGTGCTATGCTGCAAAGCGGAAGCGCCGGGTTCGATTCTAGCTAGGGTCTGGAAATTACTGCACGTTAAACCCACTGTTCCTTAACCCAAAGTAATGGCTAATGACCAAGATGTTGATATGAAATAAACTAAAAAACTGAAGGATAGAATTTTTTCGCAAAAGCACAGGCCGACCGTCAGTGATAACCGTGGAAGTTCTGGGGCATGCAAAGAACATTTGACTCGCTCTCCTAGAAAATCGCGCAGGAAGTTATCTTCACAGACTGGGATTTCACTATCTACTGCTTTCAGGGCCACTAAAAATTTACATTTGCATGCTTACCGCATCGGCGTTGTACATTTTTTGGCCATCATTTGATATCGAAAGGGTGGCCTCCAAAATCCCTAGATCTTACACCAGCAGACTTTTTCTTGTAAGGGTATTTAAAATGTGTCTTTTTAAAAACCTCATTTAGCTAATTTGACGAATTGAAGGCGAACACTGAACGTGATATTTCTAACATTGATGAGCAAGCTGTACGAAAAATGGCTAAAACATTCTACGAAACGTGTGCGAACCTGCATTCGAGCCACACGGAATCATTTGCAACACATTTTATAAGTTATTAATGGTGAGTTTCTTTGTAATTTTGAATAAATTTGTTGCATAAAATTATAATGTATACCTATTTAATTAAATTAATATTTTTGTACTATATTCATGTCAACTAAAATCGAGTTGTGTCGTTTTTTGAACCTGTTTAACATAGCCTATCACTGAAACAAATGTCCGTATTAGAATACTAGTGAATTACTCGATCGTGTAAGTAGTACAAAGTTATAATACACAACTGAGGTGAGTAGGCTGTTAACTGTGACCTAGTAATTTACAAGTTAAAATCAATTTTAATTTACGGATAAGCCTAATGTCATTTGGTTTATTCAAACTGATAATAACTTTATACACCGATTCCAAAACTGAAAACAAATAATTTAGCTATAAATAATTCAGAGATTACACGTTTTTCTGTACATGAGTAGGCCACAACAAAAAATCAACTGTGTTCACGGAGAATCTTTATTTACTCCATGACTGTGTTGTTTTGTTTTGTAGGTAGACTATAGGAGATTAATGGCCAGTACAAAACAATGCAGAAATTACAATAGGCTGTAGGACTAAATTACAAATAAGGAATATTAGCGACTAGGCTACTAATTGTACTACTGATTAAAAAACAAAAGAAAAATGAATGTAACAAACAAGGAAAAGTCGTACGCTCATTTAGTTTACTGACGTAACATTGTATATACATTGATGATGATGATAACTGTGATTTACCTGGACAATTTTCACAGAACACGATTATAAATTTCCGAACACATTAGAAACGCATACCAAGTGAAACTTAACTATTCTACTTTTTTTTCTTTACTTGAGGCTATTTCCCCCCAAAAGCTGAACTTATTTAGCGGTTTTTAGTTTTAAAACATTGTAGTCAAGTGAGAATAATCATAAAAAAGAAAATAGGTATTTATTCTTGAGACCAAAAATAATTAATTTTAGGCCAGTCAGAAAGTTGTATGTTGACTTTATAGTACTAAACAATGTTTTCTGCTGCATTTGCTTTTCTAGTTTCGTTTAAAATTAAATATTTATAAAACCGATGTTTCTTTTTACTGACATTATTCACAAAAATTGTCAGAATTTAACTTTTTATAGGCCTAATAGTTGTTTAGGTCAAAAGCCGAAAAGCTGATTTGAACCTCTTGAGGTTTTACTAAATAAAACGAGAGGTGAGGTGGTTTACAATTGCCTTACTCACGTAGTTGAAAAAGTATGCTTATCATATCAGCATGCCAGGCTTTCCGAAAAGCACATACTTTCCACCCTGCAACTGGCACCTTCACTTCATTCACCACAGAGTCTGGCTGTATAGTAAAATTCATTACTCTCAGAGGAGATAACTCTGACTAGTGTATTTTACAACTCTGCCTCTTCTGTTCTTAAATTATTCAGTCATTTAATTGGCTGACCATGTGTTAAGAAACAGAACTATTTTTTGTAGCCCTGAAACCTGCAGATTGAGTGCAATTAATTTAACTCTCCACCTGCCTGTTATGGGCATAATTTTAAGTTATAACACCAAAATAATTTTTACAATAAGTTTTTTACCCTTTAACAGATTTTGAAAAATTTTGTGTCATTTTTTTGTAGTAAAATGTTCAATATATTTGGTTATAAGTCAATATTAAAAAAGACCACTGCAGAAATATTCAACATTTATAATTTTTTAATGCTCCAATTTTTTAATTTATTGGTTTCGTTGAGTATTAAACAATAAACAAATGTATTAAATTCTACTTACTTATCTCAGCCAGTTCAAGATATAAGCGCTTTTGTAGAAAAAAATACAAAATTACTGTGACAAGGGAAACCAAGCATTCTTCGGCAGAACTTTATCAAACATTTTAACTTTGGATTAACAAGAATAATAATTATAGCCTAATAGTTATCAACTAAAAAAAATACCATTTACCATCATCTAAAAAAGTAATCTTGGGTCAAATCTAAAAATGTAGCCCCTAAGTTATCCAAAAAGATGTTAGTTTTATCCGTTTTTACAGGGCTACCATAAATTTTAAACTTCTTATAAAGATGAAATAAACTTATAAACCATTATCTTTGAGTTGACAACTTAAAAGTAGCTACTTAAAACATTTTAAATTACAAGTGGCTTTTTGACCACACTCTTACTTTCAAAATTCAAGTTCTTTCATGAAAATTGCATTCCAATTTCTTTTTCAATTAACTATAATCACTAAAATGTGTTAAAGGAATGCCATATCATTGTTTCCTCAGAAATAAAATAAATTCATTTATTTTTAATAATTTTATGAAAAATCACTCAGTAGATTTTTGGAGTTGGTAGAATTATTTTTACTTTCTCTTGCCTATATGAATATATAGGAAGAAAAGTATTGTTTTCATGTCGATTTTTCGAAATCGAGTTTTCAAAGGATCTTCCCCCCAAAGGTTTTCAGACCCCCTGAACCCAAAAAACATGTTTTTAGCGATTGGTCTGTGTGTGTGTGTATACAAAATATCTCAAGAACGGAACATCCTACGAACTTGAAACTTGAAACTTAAGTTACATACCACTACCGGACCCGACACGAACATTTTCATCAAAATCGGTCAACCGGAAGTAGTAGTTTATTCGTGTAATTTTTCACTTTTTTGCGATTTTCTCAAAAACTGGTCCTACGATTTTTTTAAAAATCGCCTGGTTTATTCAATTTTTTATTCTCTACAAGATAGGGTAGGCGTCATGTTTGTTGAAATTCTGGGTGAGGCTGTTTTCACGTAAAAACAAAGTTTTTTTAAGATTACAGCTTTAATATGCAATTTAGCGAAACAATTTATATAATAAAAGTTGTAGAGAATTTAAAAACCTACAACTTTTACTTAAAACATTTTTTTGTATAACGCTTAGTTTAGCGGTAATTAGCGATTTTCTGTTTTTTCTCACGAAAACGTGTGAAAAATTGATTTTTTAAAGATTTCGGCCTTAGTATGCATTTTACGACAAAAGTGTATATAATCAAATTTATAGAAAATTAAAAGATCTACAACTTTTATTTGAAGCATTTTTCTCTACAGAGCCTAGTTTAGCGTGAAAGAGTGATTTTCCGTATTTTAAAGCCAAACCGAGTTCGATTTTCATTTTGCGTCTTTCACTCATGTTTAAAATTAGGTTATGTTATTAAAGTTATTTTTTTGTTTATTTCTAATGTTTTATTAATGATGTTAGGTTTATTGTTAATTATTTGCATTGGCAAGAGAAAGTTGTGTGAGTGTTTCACACCAGATTTTTAATGTAGATTTCATCTTATATTTGCTTGTCATAAAAACTTGACTACGTTATGGCTGTTTGAAAGATCAGTTACAGTCAATAAGTTGACTACATAGTGTCTTCAATTCATGGTAAATGACGTCCTGATTGCTACTGATAGTTCTGACAATAGAAATTGACAGAGAATCCACAAAGTTTTGCTGATTCAGAGAGCTAAATTATAAAAACAATAATTAGGAATCAGGTAAAAATTGGTGTCCCACAGAGTTCAATACTCAGTCAAGTCTTATTTATTCTTTATATAAATGTCTTACAAGGTTCCATATCGTAGGATATAGTGCAATATGTTGATGATACTACTGCTCTAATAAGAGGATCAGATATCACTGATGTTAAAAATAATATTTCTAGAACTATTACAGAATTTCAAAATTGGTGCTCTGTAAATGGTGTGGGCTTAAAAAGAGAAAAACAACACTAATAAATTTCAGTAGTAGAAAACACTATGATGTTTCAAATTAGGAACGGTCGGATCAGGGCATTTTTCAGACTGTCGCGTAAGCTGTACATTGATGAAAACCTTAACATTAACACATTTAAAAAAACATTTAATGAAACTCATTTAATGCACCTTGAGAGAAAGCATAATAGTCTATGTTTTAATATGAGCTGTCTGACACATATTGTAAAAATGGATGCTAAAATTGCTGCTAACTATGGGTACCTTTTTATTCTTTAAGTATGAGATTATTCTTTAGGGTACCTCTATGGGCAGTGGAGGTATTTTTTAAACTGCAAAGAACATTGTTCATATAATGCTACAAGTCTCTTATCTTCATGCAAACCTCTCTTTAGACAGTTAAAACTTCTTACACTCCCTGGTCTTTATATATCGGTGTCCCACGAAGAGGTTGCTATTTTTGAATTAATATGCTGGATGTATCGCACACTACAGACTAGAAACTTTACACTTATAATAAATAGATATTTAAAAAAAGTACCCTCCAGTTTCATTATGATTAATCAAAACAAAATAGCAGAAAGTAATCTTATGTGTATAATCATTTCAAATTGGTGATTTGTTACAATGTTACTTAAGTAATAAAATGAAATAATGAAAAAAATATGAAAGTGACAAATTATTAATGAACACAGTTTGTTCCATTAATCTTTATTCGAACTTATGTCCATCAATAGCTATGCACTGATAGCAACGAAACAAAAATGAGTCTAGGCATTTTTTAAAAATTGACGAGGTATCAACAACAGTTCCTCTTCAACCAGTGTCATTAATTTATCGTCTGTTGCAATGGTGTGAGAATAAACTTTTTCTTTTAAAAAGCTCCAGAGGAAAAAATTGCAAACAGACAAGTCTGGCGATCTTGGTGGCTAGTCCTTGAGGCTGCTGCCACGACCTATCCAACAGTAAGAAAGATTTTGGTTTAAAACCACTTTGGTCACATTAGCATAATGTGAAGGAGCTCCATCATGCGGGAAAAAACGTCCTGCATCTCCGCCTGAGAAAGATGAGGAACTATGTGATTAGTTAAAATTGATGCGTATCTGTCTCCAGTCATTGTCTGATGGGATATCATATGATAAAACACCATCCTTTCTATCTGAATCCTACTGTAAATATAAATGGTGTTATCCACAAGATTATTGTTCAGTTTTGATATTATTTTCTTATTCCGTTGTTTTGTTTTAATTATTATAAGCAAATGAAACTTGAGGGTACTTTTTTACATATTTATCTATTTATTATAAGTGTAAAGTTTCCAGTCTATACAGTGTGTGATACGTCTGGCATATTAATTCAAAGATAGTAACCTCTATGTGGGACACCCGGTATATGAACTGTTTGTTATATCAAAAAATGAAAGCCTTTTTGTGACTAATACACCTAAGTTTGACGATGAATTAAGTTTGAAGATGGTATCATAACTATGATACCAGACATAAGAAATTAATTACAATACCGAATCATAATACCTCCCTTTATGAAAAAAGTTCATATTATATGGCTGTTAAAATCTACAATAAATTATCAAACAGATATAATTAAAAGTAGGTCTGTTAATAAACAACTCAGAGATCTTCTAGTAGAAAGAGCTTATTACTCCGTAAAGGAATACTTGGAGGATAAAGAAATTTTTCAGGCTGTATCATATTGCAGACCCTCTCCATAAAAGATAATGTAAATCAATCCATTTCACTCTGTGGGAGTTAAAAAGGTAGGTATATTTGTTTGCTTTGTTTTTATGTATTTTAGATAAATCATAAAATATGTTGTATATATGAGATATATATTGACAAATCACTAGTGTTAAGCAGCATTGCTGCATGTTGTTTGCGTTCTGTGACAATAAAAATTTTATTCTATTCTAATAGCATTAAAATTATCTATAAATAGAAATTTTAATAGGATTCAAGTAATAATGAAAAAGTATCTCTGGAATGACCAGATGCTTTGAAACATAATATAAAAAATAACTAATATTCATTGTAATACAAGTAATTAGTGCAATTACTGATGATTCTTGTAAACAAAACTACCTGCAGTGTTTTATAATAATATCTAAATAAAAATTTTCCCTTGAGTCATGGAAAACACAATATTAATTGGTAATATCCTTGAATGTAATTGGTGTATGTAACAGTAATTGTTGGCAACTTATAGATTCTTCATTTGTTTTTCCGGTAAAATAGGTGGATTACTTTTTAATATATAAAAAAAAAAACACAATCTTCTTCAGTCAGTCTCTGTTTAAACATGAAGTACTCAAAACCAATGTTGTTAGTGTGCATTTTATTATTGACTGTAACTAATTTGTGTTTTTCATTGGAAAACAATAGTACAGATGAAAAAATACAAGATTCAGGTAGGCTAGAACATTTGTTATAATAAAATGTTGTACTATAACGATTACTATTGGTAATAGTTTACGCGTATAAAAAATTCAAATTCATGGTTTTTCTAAAAATTAATAAGAAATTAAACAAACAGTGTATGCATTTCAATTATTGGTTCATTTTTAAAAACATACCAGTTGAAATTCACTAATAATAACGGGAAAAATTGACATGCAATTTTTTTTCTAACATCTGAGATTATCTACAATCAGTTTAAAAACAAAAACTATAAGTAAATAACATGAAAGCATTCACATGACGAAGACAATACCCAATGGTATTGCTTCCAAAAGAAAAACAAAATTATTTATAAGTTTTGAAAACATTAACTAGATAAAAGATGAATAACATTAACAGAAAAGGTTACAAAATTAATAGTGGTGATAGTAGAATGCGTACAAGAAGATGATTTTGATGTTGATATGGACTTCAATTATTTACAATGTAGGTAGTTGGTAAATCTAAATGGAAGGTCAAGCAATTTTATTTTTTTTATTCGTGTTTTATCTTCGCTATGATTAAGTAAATTAAGCGCCAAAGAATTTGGGTGATCTGCTAATTTTTCTTGATATTTAGAACTTAGCTGCGTAATTTCTTCTTTCACGGTGTGCAATTATAATTGGTTTTAATTGGACATGAAATTAAAATGGTTTTTATAAAAATAACCAGACAATTTGTAAAGGCGGTAACTATTTTTTTTTTGTGGATTTGTAGTTGACTTACTTGTTGTGATCAGAAATTTTATACTTTTGGCTATCCATACATATCAGGTACATTAAAACTTTGATTGTTTCATTTTACTCCTAACTTGATCAAATTCAGATTAATTAATTTATTTATTTTTCACATTTTATGGAAGCTTGTATAGTGATACTGTGCGTAGTTAAGTAGATATGTTTTTTTACAGTGTTTGAAAACTGTGAGAATAAACAGTTAGGCTACTCAGAGAAATTAAATATTTGAATGCAAAATTTAAGTATTAACATATTCATTTCATTAATATAATTCAAACTGTTAACCAGTAATATTAAATATTTGTAACCAATTCTTTATCCTGAGTTTTTTTGAGTGTGTTCAGGAGACTCCCGGGGGAGTAGGTCATGTCAAAAAGTTATAACACCTGAAGTTCAATACTTACTACAATCATACATTGTTCTACTACTACTATTTAGAAAGAAATTCTTGTACGCTATAAAAAGTTTCACCAATCAAGTAATCTTTTAGATTTTATATAAAGGAATTTGCCCATAACAGACAGGTGGGGTGTCAAATTATTTACACTCAATCTGTTGGTTGCAGGGCTAAAATAAATAGTTCTGTTTCTTATTACATGGTCAGCCAATTAAATGACTGAATCATTTAAGAACAGAAGAGGTAGAGGTGTAAAAGACACTAATCAGAGTTGTCTCCTCTGAAAGTAATGAATTTCATTATACAGCCAGACCCTGTGGTGAATAAAATGAAGGTGTCATTTGCAGAGTGAAAAATATGTGCTTTTCAGAGGGCCTGGCATGCTGATAAGCATACTTTTCCACTTAGTGAGGAAGGCAATGTTAAACCACCTCACTCCTCGTTTTACTTAGTAAAACCTCTACAGGTTCAAACCAGCCTTTTGGCTGATGACCTAAACAACAAAATTAAAGGAATGCCTATTGAAAAAAAATATCACAACATTTTAAAAATTGGGGTAATTTATTGATGTATTTTCTCCCCGCATTAGTAGGTTTTTGTGCAAAAAATTTTGTGGTGTGGTTAGCCACATAATACCTACTCGTTTTTGTTTTTTGTGATGATAGTGGACATTGAAATTTTGCGTAAAAGTAATGTGCCTAACGTACATTACCACCTCAAAATGAAGCGTGAGGGAACCGTAAGCAATTTAAGCTCCTTAAATAGTGGGCTGCATGAGGTGAGCTGGTTAGATCCCACCATACACCTAATAGCTTTCTTTTGAATTTTAAAAACCTTATTCATATTACCCACACTAAAATACCATAGCAGAATAAAATGGAAGAAAAAATTAGACCATGGTAAGCTGCCTTTAGTAATTTTTTTCATTTAATCTGGCAAGTTAGTGTGCTACGCTGTAAAGCGGAACGTCCTGACTTTGATTTCAGGCTAGGGTCTGGAAAATTTATTAGGTACATTCAAAACCATAATTCCTTAACCCTGAGTAGTTGTAATGACTATGTTGATGTGAAAAAAATTTCAAAATAAAAGTATGTACCTACTTCAGGCAGATAAACTGATTGTAATCTTACTTTACGCAAAAGAAAATCTTAGGTATCAAATTAAAACACTAATTTATTGCAATTCAGAAATTTGGTAGCATATTATTATAAGCTGTGTTAAAATGTTAGTAGTTAAAATCTTATATAAAATGTAATTAAATTTTTACAAAGAATTTAGAAGTAAAGAACATTGGCTAGTACTATACAAAAGAGATGAGAATATTAGCAAATTTCTAAAATGGTTGCCTTTTTTCAAACAATCAAAATCCTGGTTATTTGATGATACTTAAGAAAACTATATCAGTGTTTACAGCATTATGAGAAAACGTTACTTCTATTCTGTGTTATTTACTTTTGCTAAAATCTATTAATGTAAATTTATAATTACATTCTTCGATATAAGTGTCAGTATTAAGGGCAGCTTTAGGAATTTATTTTGGGTAAGCAAGAATTTGCTTTCACATGCTTAAGTTTTAATGTAGTACTTCATGAGTTTAAATGTCCTTCACTGTAAAAATAATAAAATGTGAAAAATTTTACAAATTTTCAAAATTGATAAAATACAGAGTGATTTTTTAGTCCTGTTACCCAATTGTTAATGTCTGGTAATATTTTTCTAAAAAAAATAAATTTTGTTTTGTGACACTAAGTTGGTAGCCCTACTCAACCAGTATGGATATGGCAGTGTGAGTTGATTCTCCTTGAGCTGTGTAAAATTTTGTGCCATTTCCGGTCGTGCTACGAACAGAATATCTTTTATCCTAAAACAATCTCTTGTTTAAATCTGGAGGCTGAAGCTCTAGAACTAATCGTATGTGATACGGATACAATTTCAATTTTTTAGCAGCTTTCTGAGCACTCGAACATGACAAATCAACATGCGAGGAAAGTTTTTGTAAATTTTTCCATGGAGAATTGAGCAATCTTGTTTTCACATTCTCTTAACGTCATCTGTCAAGAGAGTTGGTCGACCACTACCTTTTCTGCTGCAAACAATACCTGCCTCTAAAAATCAGTTAGTTAGCCTAGAAATTGACTAGAATAGAGTGGAGGAACACCAAAAAATTTAATTTGAAATGATTCTTTTATACTCGCATACGATTTTGTAGCAAAATATTGTTCAAGAATGAAAACCCGTTGTTCTAGTGTAAAAGACATTCTGTTTGTAACACAACTGGAAACAGCACAAAATTTTACGCAACTCAAGGAGAATCAACTCAAACTGCCGTATCTATACCGGTTGAGTAGGGCTACCAACTTTGTGTCACAAAACAAAATATCCCTTTCTTAGAAAAAAATTACCAGACATTAACAATTGGGTAACAGGACTAAAAAATCACCCGGTAGCAATGGGTTGGCAAATACCTTTTCTGTCTAACCAATACAGCCAGTATAGTATCTTCTATTTTATTTAAAGTCATATTAACTGCCTGATTATTAGTGATTATGCTTACACTAATAGTGGGTTTTAATGTTTTAAAATTTCTGAACCTCACTACAGAATTGAACCCATGATTTTCCACTTTACAGTCGTGTGTAGTAGCCTCCTTTACTAATAGGCAACGAAGGTAAAGTTTATGAATGGTCTTTTGATAAAGTGCCTTTCTTTACAGATTTACTAGTAACAAATACTAACATTACTGATTACTCCAATACTACAGAACACGTTCAAGAAAGCGAAAATGCAGAAGGTGGATTTGAAAGTTTATCTATAGAGGAAATGAATGATGTACTTAAAAACATTCTAGAGTCTATTGGTTTGAACAATATGCCACTTGACAACAATATGTCAAAGGTAAGTCACAATATAATTTTATTACTATTAATAACATAAACCGACCATTTAAAATAATATGATGTGAGTCTCATACAAAAGTGAATTTATTTAGATCATAATGTATTATATACAACTGTACTCAAAACTAAATTTTTTAATTTTGTAAATTTCAACCAAATTTAGCATGAAGAAAAAATATTGACCTACATGTTTTTAAAGTTCAGTTTCTGATAATATTAGAAACATATTATGTTTATTTTATTGTATTTCACCATTGTTGTTTTCTGTACTTGATTTCAGGACGATAATGATACTACCACAGTAACACCTTCAGAAAGAAGCCTATTATCTGAAGACACACCCTTAGTTAGACGGAAGAGAACGTTTCGTAAATTTGGGTAAGACACAGTTTTAGTTACGTTTTAATATATATTTCAATACAACCACAGGAATAAAAAATATAAATACAGTATTTTAATAAACAAACCAATGGAACTATAGTTCAAAGGAAACAAAATTCTAATGCTGGAATTTACTTTAAAAGAATTTTCAGGCTCAGTTTTTACACAGCTTAAATGTCCAAAATATAACTTAAACATAATTTACTTTTATCTAAAAATATGTTTTAGTATTACTTTTGTAGGTAAGATTAGAGTGGCAGTGAAAGCACTGAGAAAAATAAACCAAGCATTTTGTTTGATTTCTCACAGAGAAAATTGGACCTATCGGGATTGTCCTACAACCATTTCATACCTATCATGGTTTTTCACCCTAAAGAAAATAAAAGTATGTTATTAAATTAATGGTAAAGTTGTTGTCACGAGTCAGGTGTTTAACAGCCGATTTTTGGAGGCAAAGGTTCATTGGTTCAAATCCTACTAAAAATAGTTCTTTTTATACGGATTTGAATACAAGACAGTGGTTACCGGTGTACTTTGATAATTAATTACTGAGGATGTGCATTTTATGGAAAAAAGCGCTGTAATTGGTAAGTGTTGACTGTTTAACATATTACTGGTGGTTTGAAGAGTATAATATATTTTAATTATCGACAAAATACAGCTATTGAAAATACCTGTACATACATTGTTTGATAAAATGTAATTTAAATGTATAATTGGCTTTGCACAGACTACATTATGAAAAATATTGGCAAGTTTAATTATATAAATTATAACTGTTTATAAGAGAAGTTAAGAGAGTACATAATAAGGTATATAAAGTGCAAAATATATAATAATAATAATAATAATAATAATAATAATAATAATAATAATAATAATAATAATAACAGCTTTCTGTTATTAGAGTAATTATGCATATGCTTTTGAATACTCAAAAACAAATTTAATAAAACAGACAGACTTTTACAATGGACATCTTCGTTCCCAAATTAGTTTGTTAAATCGACGAGCAATTGTAATTTAATAAATGAATATTAATGTCTAGTATTTTCATATTTTTGAATATTCTTATTTTAAACCAGTCGCTTTAAAAAACTTTTATCTTCTTGAAAAGATATTCAATTTTAATTAGACAATTTTTTTAGTAGGTGTAGGAAAGGATGTGGACAGCCAAACCCATGTTATCAGTGTAATCAATGTGGATCATGTGGCGGCGGACAACAATATCATGTGCCAGTACAGCAATACCCATCATATCCTTCACAAGGTACATGTCAAAGATGTAATGGTGGATATCAACCACAATATCCAACCGGAGGATGTTCTACATGCAATGGAGGAGGAGGTCAATCATTCAGCTATTCTCAGTCTTCATCATCCTCATCCTCTAGCAGTGGTAGTTTCTAGACAACAAATGTTCTCATGGGTTTAAAAAATAACATAAAAAGCAACTTAGTATTTCAGTTTGTTGAATAAACGTGCGCATGTAATTTTCTTGGTTAGGATACATCATAGAATGCTGATTATAATAATAAATAAGACTTACAAAATAGAAAATAATAAATAAATAGTTAAGCAATGTTAACTCAAATAAAAGGAATCAAATGATAATCTAAATTTGAAAAAAGAAATTAAAAGTAATCTTTATATCTGTTTGCTATTATTTGTTACTGCAAATTTTTTAAATAAAACTATCCATAAAAAATCAGCTCAAAAACAGTCAACTTTATAAATAAATGTTTACTATCTAAAAATAATTGGTATATAAAACAGGAAAAAACATAAAACCATGACTATTTTTTAAGAATTCTCATGACGTTCATAAAACAATAGGTTAAGAACTTGTAACGTTTTGTTACATAATTTATTTTTCAACTGATTGTGAATGTTACATTACAAATAAAGCAGTTCAATTAAGTGTTCTAGTTATATTCATTTAGTCCTTACTCTTGAAAACTTATTTCGAGAAAATTAATAAAATTACAATTGTAGTGCAACTAGCTGGATTTTTTTCTTGTTTAGCCAAGGAGCTCCGCCCCTGGACCCCTATCGTGTTCACAGCCTCACTAACTAGTGGTCCAGAGATTTTTGTGAATGCACAAAGGTTTCCACTTTATATTAAAAAGAGCAAGAAAAAATAAAGAAAATCTGGTGTGAAACACTCACACAACTTTCTCTTGCCAATGCAAATAATAACCAATTTAACCTAACATTAGTAATAAAACATTAGAAATAAACAAAAAACTAACCTCAATAAACATAACCTAATTTTAGTCATGAGTGAAAGACGCAAAATGAAAACTAACCTCAGTTTGGGTTAAAAATACGGAAAATCTCTCCTTCACGCTAAACTAGGCTCTGTTGAGTAAAATGCTGTAAATAAAAGTTGTAGATCTTTTATTTCCTACAAAAATTTGATTATATACACTTTTGTTGTAAAATGCTTACTAAGGCTGAAATCTTAAAAAAAAAACCTATTTTTTAAACGTTTTCATGAGAAAAAAACAGAAAATTGGTAATTACCGCTAAACTAAGCGTTGTACAAAAAAATATTTAGAATAAAAGTTGTAGGATTTTACATTCTCTCTAACTTTTATTATCTACATTTTTGTGCTGAAATGCATATTAAAGTCGGAATCTTAAAAAAAAAAATGTTTTTTACGAGAAAACAACCTCCCAAAGAATTTCAGCAGACATGGTGTGCCTACCCTAGCTTGTAAAGCATAAAAAATTTAGTAAATGAGGTGATTTTAAAAAAAATCATAGGAGCCATTATTGAGAAAATCACAAAAAAATGAAAAATGACTCTAATAGACTACTACTTCCGGTTGACCGATTTTGATAAAAATATTCGTCTCGGGTCCTCTAGTGGTATCTAACTTACGTTCCAAGTTTCAACTTCGTACGATGGTCCGTTCTTGAGATATTCTGTTCACACACACATACACACACACAACCAATCGCTAAAAACATATTTTATGGGTTCAGGGGGTCTGAAAACGTGTAGATCCGGTGAAAACTCGATTTCAAAAAATCAACATGAAAACAATACTTTTTTTTCTATATATTCATACAGTAGGCCTATATGCAAGAGAAAGTAAAAATAGGAAGTAAAATATTTGTTGCCACTGTGATGAGTAAATAACAACAAACTCTCAAGGCCTCATGTGCACTATGCGGCCAGTTGCACTGTCGACTGCAAGCAATAAAATAAATTATTTGTAAATTTTATAATATTGTACTTGCACTATGATGTGGCTGCCCGCAAACCGCCGCATGGTTGCTATTCCCCTTGTGCGGTTGGAATAAGCAGCCATCAATAATTTTCGATTAGTTTGTTCTAACTGTAATTAATTGGTTTCTCAACCACATGATGCAGTTACCTATGAATTCAACTGCATACTGCTGTAACCTACTGCATTATGGATAACCACCTAGTGCGTATGAGGCCTAAATGTACATAAATTGGCAAATGTGAATGAAAAATTTGTGTTACTACAATGATATTTATAAAATAACAATTAGCTAAACATACATTAATTTGGCATATGAACTGTATTGTCTACCTTAAGACGAAACATAATTGCTTCATAAATCTACACAGTTTATTTAGTAACTTTTCTCAGAAACTTATTTGAGTAATTAAAATAAAATTATGGGTAAAACATTTCTGAAATTTTCAAGAAATAAATTGGTATAATCCTAATTAATATTGTTTGAGGGGTTTTGAATCAATAGAAAACACTTTTGTCAATACATACAAGGTAATATTATATAAAGAGAGGTCCTGGTAACTATGAACTTTATGTGATTGAAAATACCATAATATGCGGTTAAATTCTGTACTCTGAAAATTTATAAACGTAACAACTATAATTACCAACATTAAAGAACTGACAACACATTAGTGAACTATTTCCACTAGTTATAAGGTTAGTATTGGTAGGTAATTTCCTCCTACTACATCAGCCTGTCTCTGTCATACCACCTTTCTCTTTTACAAGGCGAATCGCATGTTGGGTATTGTACAGTGGGAATAATAGATTTTGCGTTTGTAGGGGGTTCTATAGCACTTCTGGATTTAGTTACACCTGTATAAATTACTGTTGTTTAGGTCATCGACCAAAAGGCTGGTTTGAACCTCTAGAGGTTTTGCTAAGTATGCTAGTAAAACAAGGAGAGGTTTACAAATGCCTCCCTCACTGAGTTGAAAAGTATGCTTATCAGCATACCCGGCCCTCTGAAAAGCACACATTTTCCACTCTGCAATGACACCTTCACACCATTCACCACAGGGTCTGGCTGAATAATGAAATTAATTATTTTCAGAGGAGACAACTCTGATTAGTGTCTTTACACCTCTGCCACTTCTGTTTTTAAGATGTTCAGTGCGGCGGCCACATTTATGTGGCGTATTGAACACTCCCAGGGTGCGGGCTGCCACAAAAATGTGGTCCGTCCATAGTTTTATAATATCTTCTTTCTGCGTTCAGCTATGGTAAATTGTATTTCTTTTATTGTTCAGCCATAGAAAAAAGATCATTCTATGCCAGTAAACCTTCAGCTTTTGAAGAAACGTCACCAGTCTTTTTTGGTGAAATTTTAAAAACTGATATTTTTTCTTCTAAATTTCGAGTTTTATGGGCTGTTTTATTTGTTATTAGTGACATATTAGTTTTAAATAAAGGTATTCTTATTTTTTATTGTTCTGCATTTTTTTATTATATTATTATTATTATTCAGTTTTAGTGATTATTTCATCTATACTCTTATAATCAGCCAAGAAAACTTAATTTTTTGCATGAATTTTCTTTTTCTAGTCGCAGTAATAATGCTATAAAATATTATTTCATTACATTACTTTTGTTACAATTACACAACATTTACTATACCTAATAAATATTAAGTGTAGCAAAAATGTAACTAAATAAAGAAATTTGTGCATACGAATGTAATACCTAAATGCTTTAAATATTTAAAAACATGAAACGTTTTCACATTTTTTAAAGATTTTCATAAGCAGTGTTATAAATAGTTGTCCAATTTATTTAAATTTACGGAAAGAAAAAGATATCCTATATATTACTAACATTTTTCATAATTTATAATATTATTATGAGGCATTTTATTTAATTTTTAATTCATAAAAATTATATTTGCAGTATAAGTAAAAATGTGTGTAAGCTACTTATTATGTTACCTATTCAAGTCTACATGGGAACAAATGATTGCCTATAAACAAGCTTATGCAGATATTTGAATAGAAAATCATTGTATAAAGGTACACCTAGGTATATTGTATACTTTCGTTCAAATTAAGAAGGCCTATTTTTTTCGTACATACAGACCTAAAGCTAACTTTTTTTAAAGAAACTAGTAGGAAAATTTTTTTTAAAAATATTTGGCTCATTCAAAAATTGGTTATAGAAATATTTTATTAGTACTTATAATTTTAGGAGCTTACACACATAAGTATAATAGTATAATAGTAGGCTTATTCAACTCTTTTCTTAGGTGACCCCATTTTTGGAATTGCATTGAGTTCCCATTGCATTTTTACCTGTCCACGGAATGACTTACTGCTGTGGGAACTGAAAGGGTAATAAAATATTGTTGAAAACAAGTGAAAATCGTAAAGCCGTCTAAGGTACCGATATCTGTCTGTACCGTAATACCACCTACTTTCAACTTTTCAAAAACCTTTGGCCACACCGAAGTTAATCAGCTAAGAGTGCCATAATGAACTATTATTATCCAATTATTGGTATAAGTTTGTAATTTTTTCTTATAGTTTTACGTGATAAAAGCAAAGTACATTCACACTTTTACATTTGTTTTGTATTTATACTTTTATGTGTATTTTTAAAATTACAAAAAAATACATTTATCTATATTGAAATACATAACTTACAAGTATTAATAAAAAATATAAAATAATAGTATGAATGAAAATACACACAAAAAATTGTGATGGTAGAAAGAATAAGAGGATCTGATGCGCCGTGAGACTTGTGCGCTTTCTGTGTGCGAGGACCACAAATATGTGGCAGGCGAGTTTAACATTGAAATACGATTCAGCCACAGCGAATAGCCTCGCTTCACCCAGGCCGTATGGAACGTGTTAAATGATATAACTCAATAATTTACTACATGAGGAAGCAGAATTGGATGAAAAATACTTTTCCTTCAGCACGAGACCAACACAACACATTTGTTCTTAAAAAGTGTAGGCGTTTGGTGTTGTGGTTTGCAATAACGTTAACCATGTCTAATTTTACTAAAAAATAAAACTGTTTTTTTATTTTATTTAAGAAAAAAAACTACTACTGTGTAACATTTTAAAAGAACCAGCAGTTATAATGTCAATAGTTTTATATAATTGTCTTGGTGTCACCTGTGTGAGGTAGTCGCCCAGCGCCAACCTCTCAAGACGATTCACAAAAGGTCTATTCCATTGCCTTTTCAGTCTTCTAGGTGGGTAGTGTGGTAGGTGAGGAGCGGACAATGACTGAATTTGAGCATGATATTGTAGTTTGCTATGAAAATGTACGTGCAGTTTCTTTTCTTTACTGTTTTGATGTTAAGGACTCTACGTAAAAAAAATCTTAAACATAAATTTGGAATACAGGCATCTATAAGCTAAATGAAATAAACCAATAATTTTTCTGTCCTGAAATGTTTATTTATTAATAATAGAAACGACAATGGAAGGCTAAGGTATCACTATAGTGTAAATAATATTAAATTCTTATAGAAAATACATTTCTTTACATACATTTACCTAATTACATCAAAATTTCTACATTAAAATTACATACATATATTTAGTTACTAATTTTCTAATTACATTTATTTTTTAACAAATGCAAAGATGATTGTAAATAGAGTTATGTTATTCTACTTCTATTACCTTCCTTTCTTACATTTCAGATAAGAAATTTTTATAAAAATCAACTGGAAGCATTTATTTACTTTACCTAACTACCTCTAAAATATCTAAACAATCACTATTGTAATTATTATAGTTCACTTTAGAAAAATACAACACAGTCATAAAAATAATAATAATATTAATAAAATAAAAGAAAATATTCACCAAAAAATTCAACCAATAATAAACGTAATGTAATAGTATACTTAAAAAATAATAAAACAAGAAACCTCCACTCTCACCAGCTGACAAAAAGCACAACAATAAAATTTAACAATAAATAATAGAACTTCGATAGCTTATAATACTTAGGAATCGATAATAACAAAGAAATAATAGTAAACCCTCATAAAAACAACAATTTTTAATTTATTTATTTCTATTTATTTTAATTTATATTTTTAATTTTAATTTATTTCAAGAAGACTTTTTTAAATTATGAATATAATTTTTTTCAATTATATTCTGCTTACTTAATGTTTAACATTCAAAAGGTGTTCAGTTGAGTACTTGTGTTCTTACACACAAGCTCGTGTTGCATCACATGGCTTCTGAAAATTGACATAAATTAAAAAATTTTAAATGAAATGTCATAAAGTTTACAAATCCAATTACATACAGTCAGCCGGATGAATATGCTTGGTCAATTCGTTTGGCGATGCATATTGTATTACTGTTTTTCAAAACATTTAATTTGGTCAGTAAACGTGTATTTGTGCGTATAATTTATTTTATATTTTCTCATATGTCGCTAATGTGAGTCAAATCACGTTTCTGATATGATTTATACAACTGATGTAAACATTGATAATTCCTAACGATGACTTATGTGTTTTAAATTGCAAGTTTATTTCACAAACCTGTTGGGCTACTCATTTTAGATATACAAGTCGTATTTCAAATGAATGAACTCAGTTCTATTTTTATAGAGTTCCATGTCAGTACTCAGTGTTTTTAGTCATAGTCATTAATTGATTTACTGTTCTAATAATTTTTTTTTATGTAAAATACATTTTGATTAATTTTGTAGGGAGAAACTGTTTGAAACCAAGTACTTTAAAGTAGTGTTTTCTGATGAAATAAAGGTTTTAATAAAAAATAAACTCATGAAATTCAAAATTCCAAGTATTTATTACATAATAGTACTGATAAAATGACTTGGAAACACATCACATACTATTCAATTGAATAATAATAATGTTATATTTTTACCATATTATGTTATTTATATGGAATCAAGATAAAAACTACAAAGTCTTTAGGTTAGTTAGTAAGGTGCTGTCGGGTCGTGACGTCTCAAGCTTTTATATTAATCCGGTGAACTGTACCTTTATCATAATGTTAAAACAGATCGCATAGATTACAATATTTAAATTTTGAAAAATATCTATCTAGCCAACTGAACCATCTCACGAGGATTTACTACAAAAAATAATAAATTGATTAAAACATTAATAATAGGAATACTGTTTTGTTTAAATAGAATATAATTATAAATTCACAGGATGTTCTAGAGATAATAAAAAATGGGTAAAATTCCAATAACATATCAATATAAATTTCTTTGCTTGGTGTCAATTACTAAAACCTCATAAATTAGATATGTATGGAAGATGTTTATATAATTTGAAAAAAATACTCATGGGGATGGTAAAAAAATAAATATTTAATGATAATGAATTAAAACTTTTTTCAATAAAGTACATACATAATTAACAATAGAACACTTTCTTCTAATATTATTCTTAAATTAATTAACATTAAAGAGAATGAAATAACATTTAATACACAAAACCTATAATCACAGAAAAATTGATAAATAACATGGAATGATTAACAAATCCTATTCATAATCTTATGAACAACTTATCAGAATAGTTCATATCTATTTCATCAGTACCTGGAATAAAAATTATACAATATTGTATAGTTCTAGTTCAGTTAGAAAAATTAAAAATATTGTCATAGCTCATTTCTCAATTATAAAAAAAGTAAAGTTTAAAATGTCATGGAAATTGTTTAACGATTTTATACATTTTAATTTCAACCAACTCATGATATGATCTTAGAATGTTGTAGCAATTCTGATGGCTTAAATGTAACTTCTAACCTAAAAGTAAATCAAGCCAATAATATCCAGCTACCATACTATTAATTTTAAAATAACTTTATTTTAATGTTGTTTGAAAACGTTTATAAATTTATAATTTAAATGATGAAATTAAAATAATATAGACTTAGTGACTTGTTTTGTCTACCTTTAGTTTTCTTGTAGAAAACAAAAATCAGGAACACACAAACACATTAATGAAATACATATTCAAAACTTTTTACTTTTATCTCAACACTTTTTGTTATTAAAAGTAATAATTAATTTTTATTAAATCGTTATTTACAGTTTAAGTAAAAAATAGTAAAAAACCTACAAATTCTAAATAGTAAACAAAAATTGTAATATTATACTTTAATAATATAAATATAAAATTCAGATTGTGCGTGAACTTAAAAAGGTATGAATTTCATTTTCGTAATATAATTAACATTAAAAAATTAATCTAACAGTTCATAACAATTCTAAAATATTTATTTAAAATGCTAAGTTTGAAATGTTCCAAGCACTGAGAAACATATCTTAATTATTATTTAATTTTATATGAATGTGAATATTTGCTCTTTCTCTTCAGTACAGGTAAGTTAAATAAGTACCTTTGATACAAATTGACTAGGCAATTATTTTTGCTGCCAAATATTTATTATTCAATGATTTTAATTGAAACATACATAAATAAACTAAATAATGAATTTCTTCATCTCAAGTTTAATTTTGGGTGTTAATTAATATTTCTTCTGGTTCTTCTTCTTAATATCTTTTATATTAACTAAAAATATAAAATTACTAAAAAATTATATTCTACGTGAATGAATATCATAAGTTAATAAAAAAATTAATAATATTATGTACTCTAATTTTGTGCTCTAAATAATTTGTACATTGGTTCATTGTAATCGAATTAATTACAATGAAAATGAAAGAACAATGGACTACTAATGACTAGAGAATTAATCAAAGTAATATAAATCAATATTAACTAAAATTTGTTAACTTCCTTCAGTTTAATACACAAAGACTCAGTCTTTAATAAACTATCAATAATAAAGCTTTTAATAAAAATATATAATAACTCTTTCTCTCAAATAACAACGTATACTTTAAGTATAATTTTGAAGCAAATGTACATGTTCGAGCATATGATTTTATTGGGTCAATCAAAATTAAATTTTTATAGTTAAGGTCAAGTCCTACAAAATTATATAAAAGTTTATTCATTCTAAAGTCCATATCGTAAACTTCACAAAATCTTCTATAGCATTATGAAACAGAAGAAATGTGAAATGAGCACCCTCATAGGTGAGTAAATGATATAAATGTAAATGGGAAAATAAAATGAAAGCAGATTAAACAAAACATTAATTTAATTTCAGGGTAAAACAATTTTACACTCGAAACCTCCTAAAGTGAACAATATCTAAGTTGTAAATTTATGAGACATTATTCAAGAGATTTTGTATCTCCACCAAGCAAAGAAGTGGTCACGACTGGACAAAGGAAGAAAGTGCAAGATAGCCGGCTGGTAAGTGGAGGGTGGGGGGCTCCGAGTCAGCAATAGACTTCGGGCCACCCGAGACCCTCAGCTTGGAAATTTGGAGTAGAATGCGAAGCTGAGATCGTAATTCTTCAAGTGACAGTACTGGACCTCATGACGACGCAACTCTCCAAATGAAGCTACTTTCTCCAGTTCCTTAGAACACCCAGCCGCAGATATAGATGAAGCCTGAAAAAATACATAACAGAATTCTTATAAAAAATGTGTATTCAAACTACCAATTACCAATCAAAATTTTAAAAATCAACTGACAAATAAATTTCAATCAATAAAGAGTTTTTAATTATAGAACTGGCAGATACTGAAAACCAAGGTTCATAATAAAAACAAACTATTAAAAAACAACAAAATTCAAAAACTCTAATAAATAAGGATTACTAATGAAAATTTAGTAGCATTTTTCTACATTTTCCTTATTACAGCCTATACCTATAATGTATAAGTATAATTTTAATTAGTGTTAAATTTTGCTTGATTTTGGTTCATTATTTATAAACGGCAAAATAAACGACTAGCCGAAATCTATTAAAATATTATTACATATTGGTAACATGATAACGTAAAACAACTCCCCTTAAAGCAACAGAATCGATGATTAACAGAAATAGTTTGAAAATCCAAAAAAGTACATCAACTACACTTTTGCTATTTTCAGTGAATCGGTGAAATATTGAATGTCATGTTTCTGTTTCTTTCAGGGGTCAGAGTACTTTTTCATGGCTGGCTTCGTAACCATATTTAACAAATTAATGGTTCTTCAAAATATATTATAATATGTTGGGGTTCTTTGTATTTGAAGCCATTCACTCAAATTTAAGCTTCATCTTGTAGCTGCAACCATCAGCTCCTTTCACTAATCGTTCTTTTAGTCTACTTACTTGTTGAATTTAATATCTCTGATTAACCCTTCCAAGTTTTGGTTCCTTGGCTTTCCCCTCCCTCTCTTACCACCAAACATAATCATAATGAAATCATTGAATCTCATATTGTATCTTGTCACATTTTGCCTTCCAAGCTTGCAATGAGTTCTCTTTTGCTTCCAATTCCCTAGTAATACTTTATTATTCGTCTCAGTCCATCTGATCTTCTGGATTTTGTTTCCACTGCTCCATTGCTTGTCATTTTAACTTATCCTGCCTTTCCAACAACCATGATTCATTTCATGTAGTAAAAAAACACTATACCTTAACGAACTAGAGACTGCAGATGAAGGCAGAGCATAGTGATCTAGATCACAGAGCCAATTGATTTTCGTTAATTGTATCCAGCGTTGTCTCGTTGTGGATGACAGCCTAACAAAAAGTCAGCTGGAGTTCAGTGGAAGAGTGTGGCTTAGCGAAGAGACAACATCACACCCGACCTTGGCTGTTATTGGCTAGATCTCATCTGCAGTCTTTAGTTTGTTGGGGTATAGATAAATGATTCCATGAACTGTTTCCTTATCTTGACATTAATATGATATTCAATAACAATTTTGTCTTTTACTGTTAAACGCGTGCTTAATAACAAACTAATTAAATTTTAATTATAAAAATAAAAGTACTAAAGTAATTTGTTCAGACAACTTCCATGTCATCAGATAGTGCATAGGGCAGAACAAACAAAGCGATTTTGGTTACAATACAATTAACAAAACAGTATGAATATTTTCCAGCTTTTAACTAGAGCTATTCAACTTAGCAGTCAAATACACTAACAACTGAACCATTGAAATGGTTAATGAAGACATTTAAGAACATAATATTTTTCTAATAATTATTAGCTTTTCCACGGGCAACTCATTATATGAGGCGTATTTTTAAAGTAAGTACGGTTTTGAAATAAAAAGAAAACAAGTTGACTTGTCATAATAATTTTATTTTACATGAATGTCTGTATTTTAATCTACTTTTCTATATAACTCCCACCAATACTAAGGGACTTATCGTATCGCACAACCAGCTTTTCATCAACTTTCTGCACCAAGTCGTCAGTAATGAATGAAGGTCGCCCATTTTGTTCCTCACCATGCTCATTCATACAGCCATCTTTAAAATCTCTCGCCCATTGCCATACCATCCCATCGCTCATAATGTTTTTCCATACACTTCACTGATCTGAAGATGGGTTTCAGCCGCTTTCGTGTCTTTAGCACTAAGAAAATAATTCACATTCAACGGGACTCTCAATTGGAGGAGACATTTCAAATACTCACAACAAACGTAAATACGATCGAATTATCCTGTAATGACGTCTGTAGCTTGCCAATAAATAGCAGTATACAGTGTGCATGCGCCAAATACCGACCACAGCACTACAGTGGCAGAATTTCAGAATGGTACTTACTTTAAAAATACACCTCGTACATAACATGTTGTTAAGGTACAAGACCAATAAAAATAAAATTAATATATCACTTATTTCTCTGAGATAAAAAGAATAAATACTTCCTATCTTAAGAACCATTACTGGAGCTTCATTCGTTTAGGAACTTATATACTGGACAAGGCTTAGACTGCCTTAGACTGCTTTTACATGTGTACAGACATGCTTAGCAGAATAAGACAATGTTTACCAAATTTAAAATAGAAACAACATGATTATTACAGCTATAAAAACCTTTGTTACTCACCTTGTTGGTAAATAATGTCAGCACGACATTGCCTGGACGAAAAGTGTCAATGACTCTAGAAATAATGTCTTTGTATGAAGCCTGAGGTACATTAGTTTCGAAACTGACGTATGAAAAATCTGACTCTGGTGTTATGTGAATTGTCATGTAATAGCCCTGGAAACAAAACAAACTCCGTAAAACCAACCACAAATACCACTGTCATAAATATTTGGAACATCAAAATCATTAAGAAACCCCGGCTCTAAATATCCAACATAATTTTTGTTGCTTAAAGAAAAACATAGTGCTTGGCTTAACTACCGAAGCTGAGAAATTGTTTACCAATATCAACTTTTATATTCAATGGGATTATCAATATACACTTTTTAAGATCACCAATTATGTTCTTAACAATAAGATTTAAATTCCATGAGTGAATAGTCCCTCGCATGTTTTATGTCACAAACAGATAACGAAATCATTGCCTTTTAAATGTCTGATAATTTTAGAAATATACCATAGTTATGATTAAAATTCTGGGATACCAGGCATAACACTCCTCAGTGAGCTTGTTGTTGTTGTTTAGGTCGAAAGCTGAAATGCTGATTTGAACTTACAGAGGTTTTACTAAGTAAAAAATGAGGAGTGAGATGGCTTACTATTGGCATCAACACTGAGTTGAAAGAGAATGCTTATCATGACGCCTGGCCCACCAAAAAGCACCTTTCTTCCACCCTGCAAATGGCACTTTAACTTCATTCACCACAAGGTCTGGCTGTATAGTGAAATTCATTACAGTCAGAGGTTCAGTTATACAAGTGATAAGAGAGAGAACTATTTTTAGTAGCCCTGGAACAGCAGATTGAATGCAATTAATTTAACACTCAACCTGCCCGTTATGGGTGTCTGAGCTTAAAGACTATTGATTAATTTACTTATTTGTCCTATTAACAACTACAGTATTCTCGATTATACTTTACATGGTACAATTTTTTCAGCTCAAAAAAACAGTTCAACTAAATTTTAGAATTTCAATCAAACACTGTAAACTAAATTACTTTAAGTAGAATAACAGGTAATATAAAATTATAATTATATAAGTTACTAGTAAGCATCACAGCGGCAGAATCCATATTAATGTTTTGTTTTTTATGTATATATAAAACACAAAACATTAATAGTATTAAATTAGTTGTTAGATTTTGGTGGTTATCGTGGACTATAAAACTGAAGAGCTTTAAAGTTTTCAGATCCTAGCCAGGAATTATACCTTCAGCTTATCAACTCAGTACACAACCTAAACAATACATTATACTACTTACAAATGTAATTTTTTTACAAAATTAAAGGAGATTAAGATATGAATGTGTTTCATACAGTGTTACTATTATCACTGAGATATAAGCAAAATGTTAATAACACAAGCTGTGTGAATTTTGATAAGAACCTAAAAGATTTGTGGGGTTTCCATCTATATTGGCACAAAAAACTATACTATGAATGTTTCACTAAGTTTGGAACTGAAGTAAACAGAGCAATGAGTGTACAGTTGAAAACATTTTTAACTGGTATGACTGGCATTTGTACCATACAGCTTCACACCAGTAACGAGTCATGTTGATAATTATTATCAATTTATGACTTTTAGGTCAAATTCTAATACAGCTCAAGCTAAGTACAAGCTCGCTAATTTGAACCATCCAGTAATTCGAACTATTTAAGAAATAAGTTTATTTTTATGTAGTGATGAAAATTTCCTGTGGTAAGATTATTTTTTTAATGTCTTAATATTGTAAACAGACACCGAACATATTGTAAACATGACTCTGCAGAATGATGTCTATAACAAAAAACTACTGGAAAATAAAATAAATCACGAAGTGGCAGTTGCAAGTCTTAATAAGTGTATAGAGTGTGCTAAGGAAAGCGATAACTTGTTTCATTATATTATTGCTTATCCAGCTTCGAGATGAAGCATTGGAACAGTTTGGCTTCCAAGAAACAGAAAAAAATGACTTAATTGTGAAAAAATAAAAGTTAATGAATATTACATATTTTGTTAATGAATTAGGTTATTGCAACGTAAACAATTGTATATATTTTAATTAACTTACTGTATGAACTGTATTTACAATGTTTTTTATTGTTAATTTATTACTTTTATGTGAGTTTTTGGGAAAAAACAAATAAGGTCAGTTTATTGTATGTATATTATTATTAAATTAGTTTATTCCAAAATAAACAATTGTATTATACTCATCTTAAACATGAATATTACCTTTTAGACAAAAATTTGCGAATCTAAACTTTACGGTACTCCTAAGAGTCGTGGTTTTTATTAGTTCAGATTAGCAAGTTTATACAGTAATACTTTTGTGTGCAGTTAAGTGTTTTATTTTTCCTCAGACAATCAGTTTTTGAGGTTTTGAAGAGTAAAGCTGGAAGGCCATTGAGGAGTTCATACAGAAGAAGATAAAGAGGAGAGAAACCCAGCTACGTTAGTTTCGAAAGAAGTTACTCAAAAAAGGGGGAAAATGGGTGGAAAGAAGAGGAATCATGCTGAGATAATGTTATCCAGCTAATAAAGAACCACCGACTTGTTGTGAAGTTATGTCTAACAATGATCCCGCGGCAAGTCCGGATGGGATAGAAAGGAACTGAGGTTTTGGTAAATAGGTGCCTTCAGCAAAGCTCCGCATACCCCAGGTGAAGGTTCATTATCTACCTCTTCTTCTTCATGTAGCATCTCCATTACGAAGGTGTGCTAGCATCATGGCAATCCTGACCTTGGAAACTGCAGCTCTAAATAGGTCGATGGATGACAAATTAAACCACTCTCGCAGGTTCCGTAGCCAGGAGGTTCTTCTTCTTCCAGCCGATTGTTTGCCCATAATCTTTCCCTGGATGACAAGATGAAGGATTTCATATTTTGGACCTCTCAAGACATGGCCGAGGTACACCAGCTTTCTCTTCTTGATTTCGATCATCACTTCCATTCCCTTCTGCATCCTCCTTAGGACTTCCATGTTTGTGACTCTCTCTGTCCAAGATATTTTGTGCATCCTTCTGTAAACCCACATCTCAAAGGCCTCAAGTCTTCGTTCACATTTCCTATTGGTAGTCCAGGCCTCTGCACCATAGTACAGCACCAGAAAGATGTAACACCTCAGCACACGAATTCTCAAGTCCAGACTCAGATTGTGGTTGCACAGCATCCTCTTCATTTTCACAAATGCGGCCCGGGCTCTCTCTATGCGGATTTTGATCTCAGTAGAGTAATCAAGATTACTGTTCACCGTCATACCAAGATAACTGCACTTCATAACTCTTTCCAACTGCTCTCCCTCCACATACAGGTGTTCGTCATGTGGGACCACATTCTTGGTGATGACCATGCATTTTGTCTTCCTTGTGTTGAGGGTGAGACCAAAATGTTGGCTGGCTTCAACAACCTTATTCAGGAGTTCCTGGAGATCCTGCATTGTTTCAGCCAGCAAGACTGTATCATCTACATAACGTAAGTTGTTGAGACGTATGCCATTCACCCGAACTCCTCCAACCTCCATGTCACGGGCTTGTCTGAAAATTTCTTCAGAATAAATGTTGAAGAGAAGTGGAGAGAGCACACAGCCCTGCCTAACACCCCGTTTGATGTCCACTGGGTTAGTAAAGGCATCCTGCACGCGAACAGTTGCTGTCTGGTTGAAGTACAGGTTGACAATTATCCGGATATCTCTCGAGTCAATATTTTTACGTTTCAACACTTCTATCAGTTGGTTGTGCCTGACTTTATCAAATGCTTTATTATAATTAATAAAACATGAATATATGTCCTGGTTAACATCCATACAACGCTGCATGAGGACATTGTAAGCAAACAGCGCATCTCGCGTACTGAATCCATTTCTGAAACCTAAGTACATTATCTACCTAAGTACCAGTAAATTTGCTTTCCCCTCATTAAAAAACAAAAAATCAGTTTTGGAGTTAATTGCATTTTGTGACATAAGGAATTTATATAATAATCTCAGGCTATTATAATTTTTCCATAACAATTTCTTGAATTATATTTAGCGATACATTTTTCGTAATTTGATAGGATAATAGTTGAATGAAAATGGAATCAACTGTAAAGGACAAACAAGGAAAACCATTGAAAAGTTATGACAGACAAATGGTTAGAAATATGTTTGTTACTTAAAAAGAAAATAATGAGGATTTCTCTGTGCTGGATTTATCGAATTTGACTGCAACTAGTACAGTTGCAGGCAAAATCATTGTTTTTAATATCATAGAAGAACTTAAATTAAAAGGAGGAAACATTAATATCTTCTGATGTTGCTTACACAATTTGTAGTGGTCATATAAGATTTCAATTAAATATGAACTGATTTTCATGGCTGGTATGGCTCAAGCTAAGAATTTTTCTATGACGACAATTACAAATACATCAAGTAGCAGAACAGAGCATTTGATTACATCAGTTCCAAAGATAAATGGAATAGACTATACTAGCATTCAGTACACATTTCGTGCAATACTAGACTGACTGAAAACATTATAAATCTAATACCAATGTAATTTGTTAACAAATTTATTACTATAGTCGTTTGTATGTTCAGTTGACACAATGGAGCAGTATAGGACAACGTATTTCTTATAGGACTCTTACTGCTACAAGCACGTACACAAACATCGGCTTTTTAGATCAATTAATGCTATCATAACCAATAACATTCCCCTCCTCCTCGCCCGTTCGATAACAAACCTTTGCAATGCAGAGTAGTATATATGACTATTAATTAATAATTAACACTATAAGTTTATCCTCAAATTCATACAAGGATTCCAAATGTGAAATATTTTTCGATATCTGCACTGGAAAAGATTTTTTAGATTTGTAATTAGTAACAATGAATTGCATCATTTGTTTACATTTATCACGCAGTGTTTAGAAAGTCTGGCATGGGAATGTGGAGAAGGCATTAGTAGGTCTGCAGTAAAATAGATAAGATATTCATTTTATCCCCCCTGTTGTTGTTTAGGTCAACAGCCAAAAAGCTGGTTTGAACCTCTAGAGGTTTTACTAAGTAAAAACGAGGAGTGAGGTGGTTTACCAGTGCCTTCCTCACTGAGTTGAAAGAGTATGCTTATCAGCATGCCAAGCCCTCCGAAAAGCACTCACTTTCCACCCTGCAAATGACACCTTCACTTCATTCACCACAGGGTCTGGCTGTATAGTGAAATTCATTACTATCAGAGGAGATAACTCTGACTAGTGTCTTTTACACCTCTACCTCTTCTGTTCTTAAATAGTTCAGTCATATAAATAGCTGACTATGTGATAAGAAACAGAACTATTTTTTGTAGCCCTGGAACCAACAGATCGAGTGCAATTAATTTAACACTCCATCTGCCCGTTATGGGCATTTATCCCCCCTAATAGAAGAAATTTATTACAATTTATTAAACATTCTACATAATACATAATTTTTTTCTGTCAAGCAAAACTAGAATTGTAGTTCTACCTTAAAAAATACGTGTTCTACAGAAGTTTAAAAACTGTATTTATATACGCATTCAGATGCCTGTAATTGATGTTTTTAGTTGCGCGAATAGCAGTGATGATTCCCATAAGATCCATTGTGTCAACTGAACGTGCGAACGACTATAGTAACAATATGGCTTAAATTTTTAAGTGCTATAAGTTTTTGAAACAAAATAAATACAACACAATTAAACAATAAAGACACAAATTAGCAATGTTTTAGTAAACCCACAACAGAGATCAATGTATACAAAATGCTAATATATAGTGTCTAAACTCTCTGCGCCAACATAAATACCAATCCAGAACAAATGATATCTGTGACACATGTAAGTATTAGAAACAGACAAACCATCTTCCATTTCTGACACAAAATGAACAGGCATTAAAAACCATGGGATGTAAAGTTAAATTTTATATTCATTCATAAATAATAAATTCTAATTAACGTAGTTTGTTATTTTGTCCGGTTTCTAACACATTTTCAAAGATGGTTGAGCTTAATTGGAAAGTTTTTAAGAAAGCGATACAGTTAATTCATCGGAAACACTTTTAAAATGCTTATAGGAAAAAGGCTTAAACTCATGATAAATGAACATAATACTGCCTATTGTTTTCTTCATAATGCTTCTTAATTAATTTTTAAGTGTAGCTAGTTAATAATAACTAAGTCAATAAACTACAGCGTAAACTGTGAATAATTAAATTATAAATAACATTTTAAATAATACTTAGGCATTAAGAATACATTTGAATAAAAACAAAACATCTAAAGCTATAGACAGATAATAATATAAAATGGACAGAAATACATCAAAGATAATTTTACTAAAAAAATAATTTAAAAAAAAACTGTACTTTAGTCTGTAAATGATTTAAATTTAACGAAGACATTTTAATGTTAAATAAAGCAGTGAACAAGAATAAAAATATCATTAAAGATATAATAAAGAATATCATTTCATCCTTCAACGTCTGCATTAGCAGTACTTACAAAACACTCGGACGTTAAATAAAAAAAAGGAATAAAGATGAAAATCTTGTCACCTTGCATATCCAGGTTTATAAATACTACATTTTTGCATGAGATTTTCATCTGGATTCATAGATTATCATTTTTTACATGAGCTGCTAGCTTACAAAAGAGTTTACTTTTATTTACATAAAAAACCAAAACAATTTCAGGAATAGACAACATTAAAAAAATTTAAGAATTTCATTTTAGTCAATAGCAGGTAGTTTTGTTCTATTGTCATTACGCAAGGTTGTAACAACAAAATAATGACACAATACAGTGTGAGTTTTATGAAACACTTTTTTTTGGTTTAACGTCCAACTGTTCTGCAATTACTGCTAATGCAGATGGTGAAGGAAGGATGAAATTACTTTTGTAACGTACAAAAATATGCCTTGCCTGAATCGGATTCGAACAAGAGTGCATGATGAGCGGCAAGCATGTTACCAACTACGCCAATGTGGCCAGCAAATGAAACACTACTTCTGTGTTGAACAGAATTGAGTGATTCTAACTACAGAAGTTATATGGGAAATATTTCAGAACAAAGTGACTCATTACTTCCTTGATTCATACAACTTTTACTGTTTCAAATTGTCGAGTTGTTATTCAGAATTCTAAGATTGAAATACATACATTCTGAGGATATTTATTATTTGAATCATAAAATAATATAAGCAAAAATGATTTGAGAAAAACAACTACATCTTGTACAAGAAATAATGACAACCTTAACCAAAAAGCATTATTATTTAAGAACATATGAACCATTAGTACAATATAGCAATAACAAGAAATTGTTTCACCATCAAGAAATTATTATTGATACGTTTCATAATGTATACTGCGAACAACATTAAGTTTATTTAATGCTGCATCAGCTGCTTTGGTTATTAGCAATTATTTGGTCACAGTACAGAATCAAATGGTTTTAACATGAAATAATTTCAGACCCTAGCTGGGAATCAAACCCGGAACATTCTGCTTTGCAGTGAGCAGCCCAAATCACTTAGTATAAATGCTCTAACCACTAGGCCATGGAGGTGGCCTCAAACATTAAAAAATGTTTTAAGAAGTAATGCTTTAAAACACTGTAAATGTTTTGTTCATAACATAAGTTTTGTCATAAGATAATGTGTCTTATACAATAAATAAAGCTGTCTACATCTAAGTACATAAATTTAAATGCAAGCATATTAGGCATATTAGGTTTTATTATGCTAAGCATAATGATCTGAAATTGATAAATTCAATTACCTAACAAATACACATGATTTTATTCATAGAACATGCAATCCCCTTACTAAATATTAAACAAATATTCAAAGTATATATATCATAAAAAAAGAAAATTAATTAGGCTACTCAATATTACATAATTATGTAAATTACACTACAATGAAAAAAAAATTAAAAAAAGTTTTTCAAAATCTTGCATTTAAGAATATGTTTATGTAGTTCTAAATGGTCAGATGTACTCAAAGCCAAACTTTTACAGTAAGCTCAAGACATTTAGAGCAAAAACTTCAAAATTTAAAAATTATGCAGAAAATTAACAAATTCTTAAACTATTGATTACAATAAAAATCTTACATCTTACAATCCTATTAACACAAGATAGTCAAAAGATTAAGTCAGAATGTGATTAATAAATACTAAATAAATTTTTATTTGTGAATGACCCATGTGGGAATAGAGAATATCTAATGTATTTGTAATCAAAGAAATTGAACTAATCTTTTAGCAGCGCGTAAATTTAGGAAAAATCTTTCAATTGATGTTTTGCAACTTTTTTCAACAGCACGTCAGATAATGAATGCTCTTTCACAGCAGATATGGACAAGCTATGTAAAAACTGCAAAGCTATGGATATCATTCTTACCTGATATACCACTGAAAGTTAACTAACCATCCTTCAGCAGATAACTAAAAAAATTTTTAAAACACTTTAAACAAATAAGTTAGTAGTGTCAACAAAAACAAAAATTAAATGTTATACAAAAGGGAAGCAAAGAAGCTAGTCCAATTAGGAAATAACAATAAAGTTAAAATATACAAAATTAACTGGAATATTCATGCCTAGTTACAGAATAGTCTTCTTTTTTTTCATTCTAAAGGATAATAAAAATGAAGCATCAAAGAACCTTTTATTACATTAAATTGTAGTTCATTAACTTGAATTTTGACTTAACATTTAAAACAAAGTAGAATGTAACTGTGAGAACATGCATTCTCTAAGATGCTGAAACAATCAATAACATGCCAGGATTTATTCTTCGTATTTATACAAAAGGGTAAGAACGATACCAATGTATCTTCTAATTTCAGTATAATCTGCCATACTAAATCAAGTAATTTGTACTAAAAAAATAATGTAATAAGTATTTAGTGGATTTAATGAAAACACACCAAAAACTTAAGTAATCACAATAAATTTTAAAATTAAAATAAATGAAAAATTCTACTTTAAAATATCCCATAAATTTTACAGTTAGAAATTGCAAATAAATCTTTGTTTTGGAATTAGGTATTCAAATAATGCTAAAAAAAACCAACAACCTTCATAAAATACACAGGAAAATTATATTACTAATTCATTTAAATATTGAAAACCACTATTTTAGTTTTGTTTTGCTCATTAGCGATTCAAATTTAGTGTAAGACCTGACAGCTGATTATAATACAATATTATTTATTAAGAAGTTATTTTTTAAATTTCCACGAATGGAAGGTATCAGAAATATTTAACCCCAGATAAACAATCACAAGGATTATACAAATAAGTTTAGTAGACCTTACATACACGTTTCAAGTTATTCTGTAACTATGAACTCTTACTTGAATCCTATGAGCCAAACAATAAACTATTAAGAAAAACACAAAAAACTCAAATGACTAGACCATAAGTTGTGAACAAAAATTTCGTTACATCACAGAGCAATGTAAAAAAATGGGAGTTTTTAAAAACTTTTAATAAATCCTATAGTGAACTGAAATATGCAAAAAGACCAGTGACAATTATTAATATTTTTGATAGGTTTTTTGAGATTTTAGAAACACGTTAAACAAAAATAATTGAATATCTTAACGTAAAATACATTTTCTGATGAATTTTGTACATTGTACATTAAGTACTTTGAACAATAAAAATTTAATTTGTAATAAAAAAATTGTTTGAATGTATTTAAATGAAGAAATATAGTTTTTTACATCAGACTCTTTTGCACATTATTGCTAATGAACACAATGAAGGGTGGTCGATTTTCTTTTTGCGTCCTGGAGACTCCAGGAGGAGTATAGGACAAGTCAGTTATAACACCTGAAATACGTATAAGAATCACACAATGTATCACTACTATCAAGAAAGAAATTCTTGTACGCTATAAAAAGTGGGGCAATTTATTCATGAATTTTCTCCCTGCATAAGTAGAATTTTGTTCAAACAATTTTGTGGAGTGATTAGCCACATAATAATCATGTCTGTTTCTCGTGTAATGATTATGAACATTGAAATTCTGCATAAAATTATTTTGCCTAACATACATAATCACCTCAAAAATGTAGAGAGAGGGAACTGTAAGCAATTTAAGCTCCTTGAATAGTGGCTTGCATGAGGTTAGCTGGTTAGCTCTCACCATACACCTAAGATGATAATGACTGATGAAAAATATGTCAGACAAGACCAGGAATCGTACCCGGTATCCCTAATATAGAAGACAGTTATGCTGACCACTGCACTATGGACCTACCTAGAAAAATGTAGGCTTCTACTACTCCAGGAATTCATCACTAATTATGATTTTTATTTCTTAAAATACAATTTAATGAAAGTAACAGCCAGGAGTGAATTAGTCATTATTTAAAGATATTACCAGAATAAGAATTTAATGATTCAATGAAATAATTATTAAAATTGCTGAATGGATACGTTTGAAAAGTATACATAAATTATGAAAAAATCTCTTACTTGGGTAATAAAAAATACACCTGAAATAACTTGATTGTCAAATGAAAAACGGCACATTTTACAAGCATTATATGACCTATCCTGCAAAAATTTGTACATGGAGGACATGTACACAAATCACAGAAATTTTTGATAGATTTTTTCAATACAACAAACACACAATATTAGTAACATTCTTAACTTTACTGATTTTAATGCAATACAATAATAACTAGGCATGCAAAATATAAAATTATGATGATGATCATGGTTAAATGAATACATTAAATGAGTGAACCAATTGTATCAGCCCATATATAAGATGAAAATGATGAAAGTATTGTAACAAGAAAATTTAATGACGAAATGACCAAAGAATTAATTTTTTGCAGGTTAATACTTACAGAAGGGGGCTCGGGTTCACCCTGATAACAAAAGGAGAAAATAGTCAATTACAGAATAGAAGGTTAACCCCAAAAAGGGTTGTAAATCAAAATTTCATATATAAACAAACATACTTTATGAAAATACACAGTACTAAAATTTTAACTGTATAAATCTATAAAAAGAAAGATTTAAAAAAATCTTTTTAAATGGATGTATTTCTTTTATATAACCATTCGGAGGCATATTTGGTGCAACGGTTACTCATACATGTTAAAAACGAACAATGTTTGAGATTATAAATAACGAAAAAAGTCGATCACTGGAGGAAGCACGACAAATTAACGAAAAGAACCCAGAGTACCTTTTTCTTGCCCAGTATAATTTTTGATGCTTTTTTTCCTACTCAGAGCACCCATACACCTTATTTATTTAATTGTCAAAGAAAGCTTTTATTTGTTAAAGCTACTTATTTATTTGCTGAAGGAAATTTTTATCTACGTGAGCCGGAGGAAAGAAACAGAAACACAAGAATATATGACACTTTATTTTGTTATTGCAAAACTAAATTTACAAAAGTGCAGTTTAAGTTTTGGTTAAACATGGAAAATTTAATTACGTAATAAGAATTACTATTATTTTCTATTATTTTATACTATACTAGTATTTTATACTATTATTTTATATTGCGTTATTTTAAATTACTATTCCTCTTACGCCGAAGAGTCATCGAGTTATTGTATAGGTACAACAATGGAATTGTAAAAGACTATTGGTACAGATTATATTTGGATGATTTTAAAAAATCAAAAATGAATCCATTAATAACTCAATATTTTAAGTACCTATTAAAAAATAAAAATAATGGCCAATAACAAATGGTAAAAATCCAAGGTTTCATAAAAAAAGAATATGCATAAACTGAATTATTAGTACAAAATGCATTAGTGATCATATTAGTACATAAAATGGTTAATATTTTTATTAAACACACAAATAAATTAAGTATAACCACAATACATACTTTATTAAAGTATGGAATTTATTCTAGAATGCACAAAAAGAAAGTACAAACACCATAAATTGTGCAGTATAACGTATTCCAGAAAAAGAAAACATTTAGTACACTTCAAATTGAAATAAAGCTTATGCATGAAATAAATACTTTCAATAATAATGGAAATGAGGAATGCAATGGTAAATCACCTCACTCCTTGTTTTACTTAGTAAAGCCTCTAGAGGTTCAAACCAGCTTTTTGGCTGATGACCGAAAAAACAACAATAATAGAAAAATATTTTGCTTTCTTTCATAGCAATTATAACCGCATTTACTCAAACAACAAGGCTTTATTCAGAAATTGGAGGTCCACGACAATCTGCATTTAAAGAATAAATATAGACGTTCCTTTATTAACAAATATGAATATATAAATATAAATATATATATAAATAATAAATATATTTTATTAACGAATTTATGAATCAAATATAAACAGGAATTTTTCTGAGTGCCTTGTCAGGCTGTTCCGAGCGAGATGACGAGAGCATCACATTCAAGGTCGGTGAATTAAGTGGGGGAACTTAATTGGTTACATTATACAACTCTATTCTGTAGCCAGTACAGCCATGACTAAACAAGAGGTCCTATCGCACATTGCACAACATAATATAGTAAAAGGTTATAAAGAACTGGCAGAATTGTTATATATCAAAGGCACCTGATAATAAATAGTGAAGATATTTTTGAATGTGTAAAGTTTGTTTTGGAAGTTGTAAGTAGAGAGAAAAGCAAAGTGGAAATTATTATGACTGATATGCCACATATTTCAACCCTTGGAATAAATTAAGTAAACCGTAACCTTTATCTACCCAATTGCTCAATGATTTCCTTTACCTGCTATACATGTATATATTTACAACCCAGTTACCTTAAATCAAGTTTCATTTGCATTCAACAGGAAACTAGCTCCCGATCCACCATCTGCAATAAACTTTAATACTGTGTTATTAAATAACCAAACCTAAATAACTTACCAAGGTTTTCATTACATTCTGAAACCAACTTCTTAAGAAGCGATTTTGGAATTTTAAATATTACAGTTTAACAGAACTGTTTCTAAATGTTTCCAAAATTTTATTTAAAGCTGGAGTGAAGGTGACTATTAATGAAATACTTCTATGCTAACAATTTTCGATATGCCATCACACAATGTAATAGCAGATAAGCCAAATCTGTCTCAAGGTTTAAGTAATGTTTTCATTGTAACTTTAATGACACGTACTCAATAAAATGTAAGGAATAATAATTACAACACTTGCAAAATAACAACCTAGAAATCTGCCAAATAATGGGGTCTGATTTGTAGTTCAATCACCAAAATGATTTATGCTGAAAAAATTAATCATTCTAATTTAAAATTCTATACTCACATTTTTGGAAATGCCATTCATTGAATAACCACAGGGTTCAAAAAGATAATCATCAATTACCATGTTTGGAATGATTTTTGAAATGCCAGAAGTCTGAAATCAGAAAAAAATGCAAAAATACTATACTATAGTTTCAAAAATGTAATTGTTTTATTAGAAGCTGGCTAGTATAGCTTGTCCACTGGTTCATAGTCCCTGATTTTCAGTGGCTCTATCATTTTTAAAAACGTATTTTCCTCCTCCAGCCGTTGAGAAGTTTAAATAGAACTGGAGTGAGAAGACATCTTCTGGCCACCTTTTTCATACCATTTTGATACGTCGAAGGTTAAGTATAAAAATGAGAATTATAAACGGTTAAAGACGTAATCAGTGATGGGAAGAGGTGCAAAGGGAAGGTGCAAGAGGGAAGTCTAGAAAGCAAACTGGGAATGCATGGCTTCATGATGACAGCTCCTTAAGGATTCAAAAGATTCATAATTGCCAATAAAATTCGAACTGACACCTTGGGTACAAGGCTTGCTTACACCAGGAGTTTACCTCCTGAAAGTAATACAAAGTATAGAAGTTGCTCTGTTGCAAGCGAGTCTCTGTCACATGTGCTAGATAGCTGTATTTTCAATAAAGGTAAGATTATTGGCTGGCAAGGCGAGATTAAGAACTTACTCATTTGTGAGTTACATCGCACAATTATCAAGTTGCTGTGGAACAAACCTTTTCCACACACAGGTCTGTACATCTGAGGCCTGATATTGTTATCAAGAATCAGGTGTCTTGATGTGTATTATATGTTATGGAGGGTTATGAACAAGAAAATGCGTAGGAAGCAGCATCAGAAGAAAATATTCAAAAGTATGATACTATCTTGAACGTAATATGCAGAGTACTAAATTGGACAGGTACACCATGCAGTGTCATTCCTATTGTGTTAAGTTCTAGAGAAGCCATTCTCAATTTTACAAAACAACAACTTTATGCTCTCCGAATTTAATCTGAGACTCTATTAAAGACTTTATCTATGATGTACTATTTTATGTAATAAATTTCAGAATCAATAAATTTGCAGGATGCAAATAAGGATTTATTTTATCTATGATGTGCCTTAGATCATCATTAGACATTGTGTTGAGCCATATAGACCAGTGACTGTTGAGGTCTCTTATACTATAGTGTTCATTCTTCTGAGTGGAACATGTAGAGTGGGAATAGCGCAGTAGTCTGTACAGTAATTGTAATATAGTCTGAACTGTATTGAAGACAGGATGGGTGGAGACAGTCTTATTCCATAGGAGAGGTGGGGGCAGTTCTAAGCACCTCACAGAATTGAGAATACAGTACTTGTTAACTTTGTTATTTAACTGTCTTTTTCAAAATTTAGTTTAGAATTATTGTTATATGAATCTCTGTACTTATTTGGTTTAATTAGTGAGTTAAAAAACAGTCACCAGTTATGTACTCATAAAGTATTGCTCTTTTCACAATACTCATCCTTTTATATACAGAAGAATATTTTTCTAATAAACTAACTGTCCTTTGTTTAACGCAGAGACTACAAGCCAGCAGAAAACCACTACAATTTTAACAGTGGAGATGGATACATGTAATTATTTGTTTAAAACATATTAACATTGACACTGATCATTTACTTTGTGGAGTGATCTCAGATATCTTTCATCAGATTGTCAAATATAATTCAGGATTACACAAAACTTCAGATTTTTATAAAACATTAAATTTCAGTACATAATAATTTGGCATAAAAACAAAATACAAATATTATTATAAACTGGGAAAAACCCAGTAGGTTATACACATAATATTAATGTTAAGTCATTTAATCATACCATCCAAGAAAATCATAGAACTATAATTTAAGCGACTGTCACAATATTACAAACTTCAAGGTCATAACATTTTCTATACTGTTATGTAAGAACATGACTTCAAGAACAACTGATGTTAAGAAAACATGAAATTAATTTTTAATTAACTTGTACAGTTTAAAATTAAAAATAAAAGAAAAAATTGACTTACTTAAATGACATAAAGTAAGTATATAAAAGATATCCAATTAATGAAATAATAATACGATTGTTCTCCAAGCAATAAGTAATTGCCAAATTACAATCAGAAACTGAATTCCGAAATTCAGTACAAGGCAATTAACAACAATATTATATCGAAATATTTTTGTATCTATTAGTCTCACCTAGACTTTTCAATGTAATTTAGAAGGAAAAATAATTATAATTTTATGGAAAACAATAATTATGTACAATCATTAATTATTCATCTTTCTATTTCTCCTATTTGCTATGCAAAAGCTAAAGGAAACAGAACAAAAGTAAGAACTGTAACATAGTAGCTTGTTTTACTGTGACAATCACCAGGTAGTAGTGCATTTGAAAAGAAATTAAGTGATAATTTGGTAAATGTAGAAAATTTTTAACAAACCACGATTAGAATCTATAAATAATGAAGAGAAAAAAATTATATAAAATCAATGATTCGTTAAAATATTAGACAGTGATACATAACCTAAAACAGGCAAATTATATAGTTAATGCCTTACATACTAATAAAAATGAAGAAGGCTCACGGTCAAATCTTCAACGTTGGTCATCCAGCTCGTTACCATTGCATTACGTAGAAATATACAACTAGCACAGACCATTACAACTTTGGTTCACTTTCCAAGTAAATGCTGTTAATAAACGAAATTTATTAACAACTACAAAGACAAAAAATAAATAAAACAATTTTAACAAAAAATTACAGTAAATAAAATAACGAGTGTACTCAAACAACAAAGTGTCCAAATAAATATAAATTTATTATTGAGGTCCAACAAGGGAAAATAAAATAATCAATTATTAGAAGTAAATGAGATATTCTGTCAGAGGACAACCTTCATCCAACTGGTCAATTAATAATTAATATTTTATGTTAAACAATTTTATTGATGAGTAAAAATTCCTGCCAAAAGAACAAATACAAATTCAACAATTTTGCCCCAAGAAGACATAGTTTTATTGAATCTGTCAAAGAAAGTTTATCCGTTGTTGTTGTTTAGGTCATCAACCAAAAGGTTGGTTTGAACCTCTAGAGGCTTTACTAAGTAAAATGAGGATTGAGGGGTTTACCTCTCTGCCTTCCTCACTAAGTGGAAAATTATGCTTATCGGCATGCTACACCCTCCGAAAAGCACCTTCGTTCCACCCTGCAAATGTTCACCACTGGGTCTGGTTGTATAAAATTTGTTACCCTCAGATGAGATAACTATGACTAGTGTCTTTTACACCTCTACCTCTTCAGTTCTTAAATGCTTCAGTCAAATAATTGGCTGACCATGTGATAAGAAATAGAACTATTTTTTGTAGCCCTGGAACTAGCGATCAAGTGCAAATAATTTAACACTCCACCTGCCTGTTATGGGCAGAAAGTTTATTCCATTGTTAACACTTATTAATTTTCATTCTGTTTTAATCTACCCATAATGATAGAAACATTTAAAAAAATCACATGGTAACAGTGATACAACAAACACTGACTTCATGAAACTGTCAATAAAATAATTAGGACAAAATAAATACTTAAAAAAGTTATAAGATATACTTAAAAAGCACTTTTAACACTCTCCAAAAAAAACCCACACAGAAAATAAGGAAGATAGTAATAAGGAAAGAAATGCACAGAAAATATATAAGGATGAATATTGGGAAGAAGTTACGCCCAATGAAGAAAATAGTTGAAATACTGAGAAGAAAAACCTAAATAGAATGACTTGTAAATATACTGTGGTCAAAAACCATAAAAAAACACAAAAACACATTGGATTAAAACTGAAAACGTTCAAGATACTTTTTGGTAAAAATATAAACTGTATTTTTAAATGATAGACACATTTTTGTGGATAACTCTAGATCTTTAATAGTGATGCCTTCTTGAAAAGTATCTGCATGTAAGAAAAGTAGAACAATCAAAAATATTTTTCAGATTGAATACATGGAATTATAAAAAAACACCTATCATCGTTTTCGTTGATTATTCAGTTTGTTATTTTATGTTGTCTATATTTTCTTTCTTTGTGTTATTGATAATCTCGTATAACCATGCTATATACACAACAGGGTGATTCAGATAAGTCAAAACCGTAAATATTTATGCAGTTTGGTTGGAAAGTAATCATGATTTCTCAACATTTACTCAATTTAAATTAATTAAATTTCAAATTTACTCAACAAACCAGAGCCACCAAACGCATGAAGTTGCTGTTATACCGAGTTTATATAGTACAAGACCTACGTCCTCCGGATTCGGAAAAGCATGTCACCTATTATCAGTGGTTAAAGAGATTTACTCGTAACAATGTGATTAATAAGCTGAACAATACCTTTTTTCAGTAATGAAGCATGGTTTCACTTAAATGAATATGTGAACAGCCAGAGTACTAACATTTGGGCTGCCAAAAATCCTCACAAACTGCACGAGACCCAACTTCACCCGGAAAAAATTTGAGTGTGGTGTGCCACTTCAAGGCAGCAAATAGTTGGACCAATAGTTTTTCACACAACTGTTACTTCAGAAGTTTTGGCAGACATCATAAATCAATACAAAGCCTTGCTTGAAGTGAACAAACATTATTGCTGATTACAATAAAATGGTGCGATGTGTCACACCTCCAATGAAACAATGATGACACTTCGTGAGTTCTTCGAAAATTGATAAATCTCCAAAAATCTGTGCCCTACATTCTCACCAGACCTGACTTCACCAGATTTTTTTCTGTGGAACCATCTTAAAGAGAAGGTGTACTGCAATAATTCGAGAAAGCTGGAGAATAAAGGAAAGCGAAGAAAACGAAAGAATAAAGGAATTAAAGGAAAACATAACTGCTGCTGTAACAGGAATCACTGTCAATGTACTGAGCGAGTATCTACCAATAATAAGATTAGGCAAACATGCAGCGTCTAGTGGATTTATGTGTTTACTACAAAATGGAGGTCATTTCAACATGTTTTATAAAGGTAAGTTAGATATGTTAAATGATACAGATGATGATATGATAAACAACTCATTTTTTATAATGAAAAAGTTTCATTATCCATTGGGTATTTGAGTCTGACTTTTCTGAATCACCTGTAATTGTGTTTTCTTTTTAACTTTTTATGTATTTATGCAACGTGGTCACTTAATGAGCTAGTAGTCTATGCAACTTTGGATACCTATAAAAAAAACAATCATAAAACCATCATAAATCAAACTTTTCATTCATTCATATTTCACATTTGAATGAGATTTTCAAGGTGTCACTTTACTAATTAAAATTCTGAGTTTTTCTCACAAGAATATCGTCAATATTTAAAAGTACAGTTTAAATTACCTGAAACTTGTCCAGAAAGTCTCAAGCTTCTATTTCCAATGGTTGTTATTTTAATTCTTTCCAATATTTTTTGGTACCTGCTTTATTAAATGGTAGGGTAAAAATAAAATAGGTAAACCAAGAAAATTATTTTACTCATGAAAAACAAGGAGAAATATTCCTTACTCAACTGAAGTTGAATAAAAGAAATGATTGTACAAAAAGAGCTTGAGCAAGTTAAATGTCAATGGCTACCTAAATTCCTTCACTTATTTATTGCTAGGTCAGTTATTGGTGACATTTTGATTGACAGAAAACCAAAGTTTTTGTAGGAAAAATATTTTGCTACTAGTAGTACAGCTGATAAATAACTTTACAACATTGCACTTTACAATATACTGAACAATTACAGACAGGTAGTTAAAATTATAAAAAAAGTTTCAATTTTATTAATTTTATACACACAGAATATTCTGTGATTTAACCATTTCATATCTGCTATGTCGTTTTGTTAATAAAAATGTTATATAATGGGCAATGAATGAATTGACATGTGAATATGAACACTACGAATGATATCAATAAATTTGAAATTGGTTGCGTCTCTGGCGCAGTGGTTGGCGTGCTATAATGCAAAGCAGAGGTCCTGGGATTGATTCATGACTAGGGTCCCAAAATTATTACATGTTCAAACCCACCATTCCTTACCCCCAAAAACGTAGTCGCAAATGACCAAGATGCTGCCACTTTAAATAAATTAAAAAAAATTCTAGCTTTAGGATAATGTTTGGCTGTTGAGGTCAAAGTTTTCATAGTTTTTTTTGCCCAATTTAAGTGAAATCCAGTAAATCCCATTTTCGTCTTCTGTGCAGGGTAACCATCCCATTTCCAACCCCATACCGGGTGGCGCATATGTCAGCTTCCCCATGAAATGGGATATTTTGTATCAATAGGTTTGTAACAGTGTTACATTGGCAGCAACGAGGTAGTATAACATAAATTATTGTCCGTTATAATGAGGTGAGTCTCTAAGCCATATCGTCCATCTTTACTCCAAGCTTTTCATGAGGATGATCCCAATAGGCGATTGGAATTCTGTGAGATAGTAGCTGTCCACGCAGAAGCCGATCCAAATTTCTTGCGATCAATTCTGTGGTGCGATGAGGCATGTTTAAAACTCAATGGACATGTTAATCGCTGTAACTGCGTGTACTGGGCGGATGCAAATCCTCATTAGGTAATCCAAGAAGAGGTCAATATGCCTGGTGTTATGGTATGGGGAGGCCTTTCGACTACTGCATTGAAAGGTCCTTATTGTTTTAAGGGAAATTTTAACTTGGAAAGTTACTTACAGATGCTGCAGGAAGTAGTCTTTCTGGAACTTGAAAACAATCCTGTTTATAATTTTCAATTGCTCATCTGGCAACAAGATGGGCCCCAGCACATTTCGGTATCGAAGTTAAGAGTTTTTGAATTCAAAATTTAATGAATGGATTGGTCGCCGTAGTACAATTAATTAGCCTCTGCGCTTGCCTGACTTAACCTTATGTGATTTTCAATGAGGGGTATTATAAAGGAATTGATATTTTCTTTAAAACCAAAACCTAGACGAACTAAAAAGCATAATAGAAAATGCATTTTATACCGTCAAAGAAGATAAATTGTTACAGTTGAAAATTTGAGAATCAGTTTTAAGTCGTTGTATTAAAAGTATAGAAAATAATGGTGGACATTTTGAACAACCATTATAGCATAAGTATTAAAGGCACCATGTACATACAGTTCAAATAATAAATCTATTTCATTTTTACTTCTTCTGTTTATGTGAGGAAACTGACATATGCACCACCCAGTGTTTTTTAAATTTTCAAATATAATTTATATTATTTTATGTGACAATAATTTTATTTATAATAAAAATTATAGAAAACAAAAAAATAAAAAGGAATTTACAATCGAGGCAGCAGCTGAAAAATACATGAAGAATTTTATATATGCGTGTGTAGTTTCATAAAAGTAATGTTATACAATGCAACACAATGTGTAATTAATACAAAAATCATAAAATGAAGATTAATTACATTAGTCATGTATAATCATATTAATACTCATTGTGAGTAACACATTTAATGTAATAACACTTGATACAGATTCTGAGAAACGCTTTATGAGTATTTTATTACATCATAACATTTTTTTGTTCAAAAGCGTTAACCCTTTAAATCACAGCAACCGACGAATCAGGCGTCGAATACAATGCGATTTGAAATATTATTAAGCCCTATGTTGACACTTATTTTATACCAACCAATTGATGCAATCATAAAACACTAAATAAGTTTATAGATAATGTAGCAGTTCAAAATTTGTTATTTCGTTATAAAAACATCAAGTATTATGTTGCAATGATGAATAGCCCACCATCTCCATAAGTAACAAAATTTAGTTTGTTGGTTACGTATAAACCTTTTATAAAAATATTTTCCTTAAGATACTAGATTAGGCTTCTTTTACAATTAAATCCGCAATTTTGGTGAATAAGCTAGTTTTCTTGAAATATAAATGATCTACCACTAGTTACTTCAGTTTTATCTTAAAATTATAAAATTTTGGATATTCTGTTTTAGAAAGAATCAACAAATAGGAAATGAACATCAAACAGAAAGTATTATACTAAATAAAAGTAAAATTTATTGTAAATTAGTAGAAAAAAAACAGTGTTTTGAAAAACAGCAAGTATTTAAGAAGTTAAAAAAGGAAGATAGTTTTTGGTAGACTGTATCCTAGTTAAAATATCCTGGGATTAAAAGAGTTAAAACCGCCCTCTTACGACCAGCCACATGCCTACAATAAAATAAATGTATTCAGCTTTTCTAGCAATTACAGACTTAATTACCCGCTGCAAAGTCCATCACAAAAAAACCAAAATTAACACAAATTCATTAAATTTAACAGTAAAATCAAAACAATGATTAAAATTACATTTTTCAGCCTCTTCTTCACCATAATCATCTTTTTTTCATTTGCAACATTTAGAGCTACAAGATGTACCACTGAACTGATTTTAGTCAAGCACTGTTTACTATTAGCCCATTGTTTTTGTTTTTTGAAGCTTTTGTGCTTTTGTACAGACAATAGCTGTAAAATCTGGCTTTAAGTGGTAAAAGACAACAACAAACCATATTTTTAATAACTTTTAAACTTCTTTTTAGTCAATTTGAATGAAATTAGAAATAAATAGAATTGTCCCGATCACTAATCTACTAATATTAACAAGATAATGATATATATTAAATTTTTAGGATACATGATTACAAACTGAATTTAGCTGGCATAAGTCAGCTGAAATGAGGAGCAGCCAATCAGTCTTGGTATTAAATATGTTCAAAAATTTTGCACTTTTCTAAGAGTCTCTACATAAGAAATGTTCACAATAAAATTTTACAGGATTTAATCATTATGAATTGTTGAAATCAGGTCAGTGGTTATTAAGCTGAAAAACAACTCTGAACACATGGAATGTTCTAGCAATACGAATATTACCTAAGTTTTGAAAACATAAAAAATACGTAACATATTTTTACATTTATTTCACACATTTTTTCAGACATGCAAGGTCTAATTTCATGAACGTGTATTACTTATTAATACTTATTAACGGATATATTTTCAAAATGGATCTTACAGTTTGTAATCTAAGTGATAATATAATGTTTAATATTGGTTTTCACTAAATTTTATCCATTGTAATGTAATCTGATTTATTTTAAATTTTACTTACATATGTTTCAGTAGATTTCACATTATCAGAGTATATATTTTTTGCTTTAACAGCTTGGTTATTAGCAACTACTTTGGGTTAAGGAATTGTGAGTTTGAATAAGTTAAAATTTTCCAGATCCTACGAACAGAACTTGGAGCCTTCCCAAAAAGGGCAAAGGTTATTGAACACCAATAATACATACCAAATTTTTTGTTTATAATATTTTTGAGTGGTGGTGCCTACATATGTATGTCTTGGCTTGTGTGTAGGTAATACACAGATGAAAAAATACCAGACCACACCAGAAATCAGTAGTTCATTTTGTAGTGTATCGAATATGTTGACAAAACGTTCAAAAGTAAGAAACTCTACAATATACAGAGATCAAATAATCAAAGCAGTATAACAATGCAATTTTAAATAGTCCACAAAAATTTTCTGGTTATTATGAAAATTTTATGGTAAAGACTATTATAAACCTAAATCACAATGCTAAGCAATATATATTTTTTATGTTTTTGGTAAGTTTGCAATATATTAAAAAGAACAATAGCAAACTTTCTTTAGTACATATATTTATCAGGTCCTAATTATCCTATTTAATTATCCAGAAGTATTAGTATTAACTTAATGATGCTAAGTAGTTCTTATATTGCTTCTGTAACATGATCATGAAATGAGACACATGCAATAACAAAAAAAATACCAACAGAAACATTTAAAACTATCAAAAAACTTATTTTAATTAACCACAAGAGTATTTTAAAATGTAGTACCAAAACTATAAATCAATCAAAAAACCACCATTGCTTAAAAAAAGAAAATGATAAAACATTCAATCTAGCTTACACAATTATTTAAATATTTATTCTAACAAACAATTGCTTTTGATGACTAATTAATAAATATTAAATTATAACTATACCTGGGTAGCTTCTGCGGCTGAAGAGGATTCAACACGTGTGAAAATCTGCATGATTTTCGGATCAAGATCGGTCATGAGGACTTCTAGAGTTTGGTCTGGGTCAACAGTGTTGTTCAAAAGTCGACAGTGGTTCTTGTTATTCTTTGAAGCAGGATTAAGGGTATACAGATACCAACAATCATTTGTCGCTGCACCCATACAGTAGGCAATACCATCTGCAAACAAATTAATAATATAATCTATAAAAAATCTTTCGTTCACATTACTTTAATTTTGGAGAAAAATTGGTAATTTAGAATATTTATAAGTAACTGATTAATAAAGATTATTCGTAGATCATTATACTGGTAAAAAATTATAGAACTAGAAGGATTTGAATCTCCTTATGTAAAACCTATGAACCTAATAAGAAGTGTGCTAGAGTTCTCAGAGCTGGCTAAGTCTATAACCTGCTCCAAGTTTTTTATTCTGAAAACTGAGAACAATTAAATGACATTACTGACTAATTTAAATTACAAGTAAGTTAACCTTGTAAGTTTTGTAACAATCAAGAAATGTTTAAAAATCACTGAAGGGAAGGTTTTCAGAAGTAATATAAAATTATTACCATAAAACAGTTTTAAATAGCTTATTTTTCCCTAATGTGTATGTTGCAATCTGTTCAATTCAGTGACTCAAAGATATGAGGGTGATGTGTATGACGCACAAATGAGGTGTAGTCTTGTTCAGACCTAGGCTGAACATTCCTGAGAGAGTATCGTTAATTGAACCCCAACAATCAAAGTACACCGGTAACCACAGTCTAGTATTTAAATCCATATAAAAGTACATAGAAAACTAAACCATATATAAAACTACCTTTACTAGGATTTGAACCACGGAACTTTTGTCTCCAAAAATCAACTGTTTAAAAGCTGACTCACAAAGACGACTTTAGAGCAGACACCAAATAAGCTTACCGATGTAGCTGCTTGAACAGTTCGGATTCAGTCGGTAGATTTTGTGTCTTAGTACCAAACTACCTACTTAATTACAGGCACTGAACGATGTAATAATCATCTATTAACGACATTAAATTGTAAACATTGTATACAAAAATTAATGACTACCAAATACAATACATTACAGACTAATGCTTTCAGGTTAGCTGATATATAATGTTGTGAGAGTGACGTAACTCTGATCATACCTAGTACAGCACTGACCCCAACCACTCGCTGAGGTAATTGAGCGCACCATTACCAAAATAAACATTCTGCGCACTTCAGAAAATCGGCAAGCTTATTTGGCATCGGCTCTACCTCTAAACAAACATGGTGGGTCACGAATAGCTTATGTGGTGATAAAAATTAGTTAGTATAAATTTACTTAATTTTATTACCTACTTTAAGTGATGATCATTCCAAATTCAATAAGCAAAAACTCAATCTTTGTTATGCGAATATGGTTACTGTCTGTGCCAATAACTATTATAACTACTGTACCCTAATTTGATAAATCTAAAAATGTACCTAATCCAATAAGCAAAATGTCACTCAATAAGACGACCATTAAATGTACTATGACAATATCTAAAAGGAAAGTGTGTTTGAGAATTCTCGAGGAAGACCGAGAATGTAAAAATGTTAACAGAAATAATAAGGGTTAATAAATAGAGTTTCCAAGAAATAGTTAGAAATATTATGTAGTATATGAAAGGTTAGTACAGGTCTATTGTTGTATTGGCTATTGTATGAGGGTCAGTGTTCCTATTTTGATAATTGGCTTTTTTTGTAACCCCTTTTGTTAAGATTTATCAAGAAACGACAGAATAATTTTGTATTTTTACCATTATATCAAAAATCTTTGTACTACTCAAAATATCCATAGCTCACTTATATAAGCGCAGCTGGTCGTGTCAAAATAAGTTTTTGATTTGTCATCGAAAAGTGTATACTGCGTAGTGTATAACAGTTACGTTTAAAAAAGGTCAATGTGCACTGTGTGTATTGTCTAAGTCTTACACTGTATTGTTTGTAAATAGGATTTAGTTTATTTAATGTAATCAAATTGAATTAGTGTGTTATTTTTATTGTAAGTTAATTGTAGTAATATTGTAATTCATTTGTAGCTTAAAGTAACGTCAATTAATTGTAATTTTTAGTTTGTAATAAATACTTGTAATTTTTAACTGTAGTGTGCTAATTATTTATTTTACCCAGATCCCGAAATGGACCTTAGAGATAGATATGGCACAACACTTTTACTGTTATGACAGTTTCAATTGGAACAAAAACATAACTTATATCTATTAGGATAATTTTATTATAAATTCCTTTCTACTTATAGGCCTGATGTAATTATACAGTAGGCTGTATATTTTGTAATGAGAACACATAAGCAAAAGCAATGTTGAAGAACAAAACAAGATTTAGCGAGAGAAGGTTTTCTTCGCCAGTGAACAGCACATGCGACGACCAGTACCATTTTGATTCTTAAAATATTACAGATCAAAAATATTCAGTTAAAACAATGATAAGGTTATCTGCATGTCAAAAGTCAAAGACAATAAAAATTATTTTTGGGCAGAGTGGAGGATTTAAATAAAAAGAAACTAAAATATTGGTAGAAAATTATAAATAAATGCTGTAGAAACAACAGCAGTTCATTAATTAGGAAATTAAATTTAAAAAAACTTTTTACTAAGAAAATAGAAATACGTAAAAAAACTGATTAGATATGTTTCACTACAGTCAGAATATTTACTAAAATAATATTTAAATATAGATTACACAGTTATAATTCAATCATATTTGATTACAGTTAATATTATTTCAGAAACAACAAAACCATCAACCATTATCTTATTTTATCATCTTTATAATCTTCTAATACATCACTCGAGCTCATCTGACCACAAGCGTACTCCTAATGACCTCTACCAATAAACTGCTTATATTCCAATAATAGGTAGTAATAGTCCAATAGGCATCTACTGCTATCACAGAATGTCTACCAGTATCATAAAAAAATGGATATATTTTGAAGGGGATACTTGAATCGTAATTAAAGGAATATTATCAGTTATTGTTAAATAGACAAATTGAATTTTTATTACAGAAAACAAATAAGTCTCTTGAACTAATCTCTCTCGACTGAATTATCAGCTTTATCTAGTCACGACTAATTTTCTTTTAAGGCGGTATTGTAAACCACGAAAGATAGTAAAAAAGTCTAAAGGTGAAAAAAAAATCTCATGCTGTTCTAGAAATTTAATAATCCATCAGCTCTTGCAAAAATAATAGAATAGGGAAACATGCCAATACTTGTGGTATAAACAGGCAGAACTGTATATGGTTTCTGATCTGATGTTGAACAAAACACCCTCCTTGGGATGTAACTGATGGGTCCCAAAGGATATCAAGAAAATTATTAACTACTTATCTCTAGATGTAGTACTGTGTATTAAAAAAATATATTCTATGAATAGGTGCTAACACAAAAACTGTTTTAAAAACCTTTCTTCAAACCCTTTCTAACAGCACGTCAATACTGTATTACTGTAAATAAGTTTTCCTATTTTATCTGTGTCTATGCTGCCAAAAATTTTGTTAAACTTGTTTTGATAATTTTTTTGATTTAACATTTAACATCAAGGATGCCAGATTTATTTAATCCATAAATACATATAAATGTATGTATTTTTAATTTTTATTTAATAAATTTGTATTACATACTATACATTTATTTGTGTAAAATTATGCCTGATTGAGTTTTTTTTATATCCTCCATGGCCATAAAATATTTACTCAATTATATTGTAACAATAATATACGTAACTGTAGTGTGTACAGTACTGTATACACATAAAACATAAAATTATTTTTTGCCTTATAGGTCAAAATTCAGTTTTAAAAAAAAAATCAACTTTTGGTAATCCAACATTTTTGATAATCTGACATCCCTTAGTCCAGTAACTGTCATATTGTGAGTCAACTGTATCTCATTATTTACTTTATGAAACCTTGTTACGGCTTTTACCAATTTTAATTTTTGGATTTATTACAGAATCCTGAAAGTGTCTTCATTACAAGTTTAAATCCGTTCAGTAGAACTCTGTATTTAAGGACTAACAGAATCTTCATTTAAAATACTAATCCAGATTTTGGTCCGGCATTTGAAATATATAATACGCGTATTGTAAGTATAATAGTATATACTACACAGTAATAACAGTAGTTTAAAAATGTTGTCAGCCATACCACTGGTTGTAACAACCTTACACCCACAGGTAGGACTGTCCTTTATACCACGGGTCTCATGTCTCTCTTCCATCACCGGGAAGTACTGTGTATTATCAAAATTGAAATGAATATTCATCAAACACTTTTCAATACAAAATATGAGGTAGGGTCAAAAAGTTCTCAGAACTGGTTAATAGAAATTTATTGAAAGTATGTATAACATTTTAATCCTATTTTTCTTCAAAATACTCTCCTCCTGCATCTACACACTTATTCCACCATTCATACAATTGTTGGAAACACTCCGAAAGCCATTTTTCGAAAGTCCATCAGCTGTTTCGTTGCTTTTTCCATCACCTCCAATAAATCAGCAAAATGATGTCCCTTCAATGTCATTTTCAGTTGTGAAAACAGGTAAAAATCCGATGGTGCAAGATCAGAAGAATATCGCAGGGTGTTCCAGAGTGGTGACATTGTTCTTTGCAAAGTATTGTTTCGCCATTAGGGATCGATGTGACAGGGCATAGTCATGCAACAAAAACCAATCAATCCCTGTTCATTTGCCCATTTTTCAGGCCGTTTTCGTCAAATTGCCTCTCGTAACCATTTTAACCTGTTGTCGCCTGTTTGCTTGGATAATTTGTCGAATGCACTCAACATTCTCATCTACGGTAGAAGTGGAAGGCCACTCAGTCTGAACATCATCTTTAATTGTTGTGCAACTGTCATGAAAATGCTTGTGCCACTCATAAACTGCCATTTTCTTCATTGCATCATTTCTGTACGCTTTCTTCGCCATCTCAAGAGTCTCCGAGGTTGATTTCTCCAGCAACACGTAGAATTTGATATTGGAACGCTTCTCTGATGATGAAATTTCACAATCCGGTGAAAGAAAAAAAAACTAAGTTTAAAATATCATACACCGCATGCAGGAAACCAATTCTAAATGCCTGCTGAATGGCACAGCACCTTCCCTAGTAGTAATACCAACCTTCCAATTAAAAATTTCCCTTCCAGCAAACAAATGCTTGACTGTATGTGACCATTCCTGGAACTTTTTGACCCTACCTCGTATACATTTTACCAGAATAAACACAACAAACAAAAGTCAACAAAAAAGAAACATAAATTATGTATGTTTTAATGAAAGAATAATCAACCAATCTTTAGCGAGGTACCCTAACTACTTAAATATTTTTATTTTATTACAAACCTTCAAAGAAATTATCAAGAAAAGTTACTTCTTGTTCGAAGCTTCTGTATGGATGCTTTTGAAGTTCAGGTCTCTTAAAGTTCTTACGAGAGTAAAACACATCCTAAAACACATAAAGAAAGAAGCATGGTACAATCCAAAATTCAAAGTATTATTAAAATATAGCAGTATGTGGGAAATCTGAAGTAGCTGGTAATGGGGTTATTCAAATCATGAAATACATACAATAATTTTAACTACGTAACTACAGTAACAATTGCAGAAACATGGTTTTCATTTCCATGCATGGTTTGAATATAAACTTTAAACTGGACACTTTCATACCAAAATTGTCTGAAGATGTGATAAACTTCAGATGTATAACATTGCTGCGATCATCATTTGGATTACAATTCTGATCTAAAAAAACTATTTACTGTAGTATAAATACTTTATTGTAGAGCACTGCATACAAATATTTATACAATCTTTCTAGTAATTAAGGCTCTTAAAATGTTCACCAGGCAAGTAAAAACTGTCCTGGTAAACTCCTTGAATATGCAACACCACATAAAATACCATCACCAATATCAGTCCAATAAATTAACAGATTTTGATGCAGTTTTGAAAAAAAGAGATAAAGGACTACAAAACTAAGCATCAGAGAGAACAGTGCTAAAGAAAATATCGTACATTTTTTCTTCTCTATCTTTGGTTTTATGAATGTTTCATGTTAGACTAATTTTGAAAGAATATTTTAACAAGTTTTCTTGCAGTGTATCATAAATTACCCCTACTACACTAAGCATCAAAAAAGAAAACACAATAAAAAAAAAGTTGTAAAATTTTTAATTTTTTTGGCTTATCATTTTGACTGGCTTATGGTAGAGCGACCAGAACAACTGACTTCTACACTGGGGTTCAAGGTTTGGGATTCCTGGTCTGGTTTAGCATTTCTGATCACTTATTTTATCTATTACCCTTCATCATATCAAATTTCTAGGCCAAGTGGTTCTGATTAGTTTTTGATACGAGTGGATTTTGCTTATAAATTATTCAAATATACAATGTGAATTTATTAAAAAACTTGAAAAATTTCACACATCTTAAAAACCACTTAAAAACGTTTAATTTGCCAGCACATGGGTTGAAAAATTCATTCATTTTTCTTTCTTTTTTGGTTTTATGTGTCTCTGTTTTGCATGTTTTTGACGAGGACAAATGAAAATTATTGATAAAAAAATTCCAGACCTGACTGGGAATGGAACATGGAACCCCCTAGGATAGAATCCAGCTGTGTTGACCACAACACCATCGAGCCAGCCATTTAATAAAATAAGGTATAAGTTTATATACCCACTAAAAAATCCAACATACTCTCCTCCCTACAGGATTTGAATTTGGAAGAAATATTGGCAAATTGTCACTTATAAAAATAACATTCAGTGACATATGACATGAAATATTTACCACACTACTGGCACATAAAGCAAATAGCAATTTCATGAATCACAATTTGGTGTAATAAAAATAGTTATTATATTTACACGTAAAGGAAACTATTGTTTAATTATTGATTTATGACTACCGAATATAAAAACCAATAAGTACAAACTCAGAAGTCAGCAAATTAAAACAGCATTTAAGATAACAAACAAACCACAATGGTTAAAAATGGTTCAACAGTTTACTCATCATCTTGATCAGAAATTCACATCTGCCATGAACAGTAGTACGTAGACATAAAACCAGTAGCTAGACAGAATTATTATTGACTGTGCCTAATGAAATGAGGTTACTGAAAACCAGTCCTCATAACTTATTGAGAAGTACACAACTATATATTAACAACACATTAAAACGACCTACTAAAAAATTTAATATGTAGTTAAACGTTTGTCTTTATACACGAAACCATTAATTATACACAATAAAAACTGTAAAATAAAAGCATAAAAAGCGTTTATTTCTTGTTGGTTTATTATTTTCCAAGAATGATTAACATAAAAAATAACTGTATTAATGCAACAGCGATACATGTGGGAAATACTAGTAGTAAATCACTTGTACCATATAACAATATACATTCCAGAAATGGGATTCTGTCTGCAAAATTACTGCAACAAAATTTTTCTTAAATAACAATTACATATATCTCGAACAAGCAATTGAAATGTATGTTAAGAAAATTATGTAGGCTTACACATTCTTGCTTAAACTTTTCTCGGCTTCAACTTTCTTGAATGAGTTCAAAATTCTTCACTTTAATAATTTTATGAACATGAAAAATATAAACCATTATAAATTTAAATACTGTTGATTTGTATTATTATCAATCTACTTGACTGCTTACAACACTGTTGATGCTTACACTCACAAATTCTCTAACTTTCTGATCACAAGTACAGAATTTATTACTTCCATAGGGGTTAATCAAAAATCTAAAGCATTTACATTTTAACCTACACAGTAAAAATGGGCAACTACTGAAATGCATAAAAATATTATTTCCATATCTTCTGACAAAGCTATTGTTCTAAAAACTGATATCTTAGTACAGTATTTGAATGTTAACTACTTGCTGCTAAAGGGTAGAAAGTAGTAATGTCTACTACAACTAGAATGTACAGATAAACTTCACAACCCTCAAATAAAATGTTTAACACAAAAGTAATAAAAAAAGTTATCGGTTTAGTATGCAAAATAATGTAACATGCTCTCACTGTAAACTAAAATAATAATTGTCCCAAGGCAGATGTCTGCCTTGGAACTTTACCATTGTTCCACTGAGGTGGCATTGAATGAATTGGCAATTACAACTACACTGCAGGCAGACTTATTGCTAGCCTCAGATAAAAGAATTCAATAAACACCTTGATTACTTTCCTTAATTAACCCCCACATTTTACCAATTTTAAGTATCACTTAGGGCCGGTGATTTTCAGAACAGTAGCTCTTTGGTAAGGTTTAGAAACACTGTTAACGTACATTATTATACACATGTCCCGCTGAAATCCGGACGATTTTTTTTGGCAGCTGTAACTTCCTACCGAAGCGTTTCCAGACCTACGTATACATAAACTTTGTTATTAGTTTCACCACAGGAAGAAGCCCTGAAAGTTTCTCAGTTTCTCCATGGTACACCACCATGGTGATATGTATTGCTTTAAAGTAGTCACCACTTTTTAGCCCTAGGGATAACTGGCCAAAATGCAAATACTTAATTTAATTTTCCTGTTGAATCCCTAAAGAACTAATGTGCAGAATTTCAGCTCTTAAAGGTGATTGGAAAGTTATAGAATCGGTGAAAAGTGAATGAGTGAGTGACTTTCGCCAAATCTCCTGGCAGAGTGGTACAGATTACTAGATTTCAAAGCTGAAGATACCAGGTTTAATTCTAGGCTAGGGTTTGAGGAAATTACCTACCATTCTACATAGTTAAGATATTTCTTTTTGTTGGGTAATGAAGCCTAGATAAGCCTTGCCTTGTACATAAATATGAAAAAATACCAGACCTGACTGGGAATCAAACCCAGGACCCCTGACCTAGAAACCAGTTACATTGACCACTACACCATTCAGCTGGTCAGAACATTTAAAAATCATTAGAATGCCAAGTATTTTCTAATGACCTTAATGACTGTAACTACTAAACAGATGTGATGAAAAATTACCTCAACTTCATTGAAGCCAGCATATTGTTTTACGAGTAATAATAATGGTTCAAGACACTGTAATGGAGTTGTTGTTCCACAGGTTTTTAAAATAAATCTTCTTCTTGAGATGAACATGCTGCTCTCACTGTAAACATAAAATATCATAATTAATTATTCAACTAATTACAGTTTGGTCATTGTAGCCTGTAGCAACAATAGCTGTAGTATAGGGAAAGCCGACACCTACCTGCATTCCAGTCGCTGACTTTCACAAACTGAAATAACTACAGCATTAGAATAAATAGATTTACAAATCTGTAACTATTATTTTTGGGAGAAGAAACGTTGTTTTTTTTTTAAATAACTTTTAATTTCTAAATTGGTATTTAATTGTATTTTATTTCGTAATAAAATTCACAGAATCTACATAACATTTATTTTCAACCTTGAATAACGTAATCTTAGCAAAATATTATTGATACCCAACAAAAATTTCTTACAATTTGATATCGTCCCTACCCATGGAAAATATTACACTAAATTTTGAGAAAATTATGCAAACAGCAAAATTATAAGACAATCAGAAAATATATTTATTGATACTTGTGATATATTTATTGATTATTGTGCTTTTATGAAAGCACATACAAGGTTTCATCAAAAAATAACGGGATTATTTTATTTCGCAGGTTTTGTAAATCCGATTTCCAAATTTTGTTTTACCTTGTTGGTACACCTGTATGTACCATACATGTATGTATGCATGTATATGTTCGCATTTGCAGCCATTTTGAATGCACAGTTAATAGTTAATAGTTAAAAATAGTACATGTGTTTGCATTCACTTGGTGATTTGTTACTTCCGAAAAATGGATCAAAGAGTTTGCATTAAATTTTGTGTGAAAATGATATCATGAGTAGAAATGTTGACAGTGGATTTTGTTGAACCTACTATAAGTAAAACAAGAATTTTTGAGTGGTACAAATGGTTCAAAAATTCCTGTGAAAACGTTGAAGAAGACGATCGTTCTGAAAGCACATCAATAACTGATGACAGCATTGTAGAAGTGATGGGTTCCATTAAAATCACAGGAACCCTTGGACCAGTTTTAAAGTTTGCAAGCTCTCTTTAATCCTCCTAGCACCAAAGATTGATATTCTACTACCCAAAAAAAAAACAAAAAAACAATGGTTTAACCATAGCATAAGATGGAGAGTAGTTGTATTGGGCCTGATTTGAGGAAACTTGGAAAAGGAATAACGAGGATGAAGATGTGTTACTAAAATAAAAGTACAAATTATCCTACCATTAAAAAACAAATAGCACTATTAATATCACCTATTGACTCACGGTTAGTTCATAAAGGTTAATGTACTGTAAAAAAATAATCAGAAGTTAAACACCATCAAACAATAATAGATTTCACAATTTTTCCCGATTTCATTAAGGAAGAACAATTTTATCAAAGTAGAACTATAATTTCTGCTTGACTTGGAACAATAACTTTACATATAATAGACAGTATAATAGTCATTCTATTTGATTGATTCAAATCTTACATCATTCCACATTATAACAATATTATCTGGATTCAATTGAGGGCAATGACTCTGCTAACCATGGACTAAGAACTCTTATGTCTATCGTCTGCAGACGATGTTCAATCACTATTGCCTTGAACTTAATCAAATGCAATTAATCAAGCACCAGCAAATTATTCAAACAGTTTTACTCAAGTTTAATACAAAAATTTAGATACTTCATAACCCCATCTAATTTTTATGTCATATTCCCATTATTAATTGGCTTTATCTAAAATTATTACCTTACACAAAATACAAAAATAAAGTTCTTTACTCATTTGACAACATACCTACATACTTGTCTGTAGTTCACAGTAAACTACATTTTCAAAAGTAAAACAAAAAAATTATTTTCGATTTATGAGCTAAGTTAAATTAAACTAATCAAACTAGAAGAATTATTGCAGTACAAAAATAAACACTCATTAATTTCTCTGTTAATGCAATGATAAAAATCACAATTTTGTTTTGGTACACATAAAGAAAAGTATAATAAATTCAGTTTAAAATAAATATATAAAAAAAACTGTTTATACTGAAATTAATTAATTTAATGGCTAATTGAACTGGTACCATATACATATAACTACTAAGATGAAGGTTCTGAGTTCAATGAATTACCAGTCAAAACTCTAAAATCAATTAAATGATTCATAAAGATTAACGGAACAGTTGAAAATATCATGTACTCGTAAATTTTTCCACTTAATTAACTAAGTAATTATTTATGGTTTTTATATATACAACTTAATTAATAGCAATAAATTAAATCATAAAAAACATAATAAATATTTATTGTTGTAACACGAGTTATAACCAATAAACCCTACAGTGGTAATAAATAATTTTAAAGTTAATTATTAGTATGATATAATTATAAACAACAGTGATGTTGCACACTATTGAATTACCATGATTAATAATTAAAATTAACAAATTTTAATGGGAAAAAAATATTATAAACAAATAATAGAAAAAGTCATTTTTATTATTTAATCTAAGGTTTTAATATTAATCATATTCATTAATCTGTGGGTTACAAAGTCCCAATGAAGACAAAATTGTTTACACACACACTCACACAATATATATATAGCTCAAACAATGTTGAATAAGTTTTTTTACCACCAATAATTCCTTACAGCCATGTTACCTTATGTACTAAAAATGATTTAAATAAGAAACTAGCCGATGAAAAAGACATTTGTTTCAAAAGTTTCATTTAAAAATTTGATTACTTGATAGATAGGAAGGTTCATTAAATAGCATATTACAAGTAATACCAAATGAAGAAATAAAAATTTGTAAAAACTAATTATTTAATATTAGCAATTGTACTAGTGTTGTGCCTGGATTTATTGTTAGCCACATTTAGGTGCATTAAATAAACTGGTTTATTGCTTTTCTCTATATGCTACATATTCTAGATATCACTCAAAGAATATTAATGTTAGTTTCCAGAATTATAACTCCTTGGGAAGATACAGAAATACAATTCATAGCTTTAGAATAAATACACCCTTCCTATTCCTTAGGAAGAAGTGGTCAAAATTTAAATTCTCTACTTTTCCAAGGTGTCAGAGCAAATATGTCAGAATTTTATATAAGATGCCAATTTCTAAAACATTAGGACTACAGGGACACATAGAAATGTTTGTCTTAGAAGAGTCTCCCCTTTTACCTCCTTATGCTCAAGAGATCAAAATAAGAATGCTTTAGTTTCTTTCTTGAACAATTTATAAAACAGATGTGCCACATTTCAGCTCTCTAGATGATTGGGAAGTTAGACAATTACTGATGTGTGAATGAGTCAGTCAGTGAGGACAGATTTTATTTTCAGATATAAAGTGAAAAGTATAAAATAGTTTCAAAAGTAATTTATCAGGAATAAGATATTTCTTCATAAAAAGAATACTATTATATTTTTGTTAAGAATGACGGAAATTTGAAAAGTTTAAATGTAAAGAAACAAGTAAATTACTACTTAGATTTCCAATAATAGATGTATTGTTTAAAATGTGTAATGCAATTTATTAATTGAATACAGCATTATGACTCAAGAGAAAAAAATTGGAATTTACTTCTGTACATTATTATAACTGTATGATTAATTGATTTTATTCAATTGTTATGTTCTTTAACAATTAATTTTAACAAATGAAATTTGAAGCATACATACGAGGTGTGGCTATTAAATAACGAGACTGACGTTAAAAATTTTATTTTTATTTTATACATAATCACTTATTGTCACCTTCAATATACACTTCTTCTCTATCTCTACAACACTCCATGAGAATTTTCCATTGTTGGAAACAGTGCTGGAAGTCATTTTCTGTCAGCTCCTTCAGGACATGTGCAGCTTTCTCTTTTACAGCTTCCACAGACTCAAATCTTGTCCCTTTTAATGCAGATTTCACCTTAGGGATCAAGGTACAAGTCATATGGTGCAAGATCTGGTGAATAAGGTGGACGTTCTAATACTGAGATGCTGTACTTGGCTAGGAACCTCTTGAAAGATAATGGGGAATGAGCTGGCGCATTGTCTTGGTGGAGAACCCATGATTTGTCCTTCCACATTTCAGGGTGTTTTTTCCTTACTCTTTGACGTAGTTTAGAAAGTACCTCAAGGTAGTAATATTGATTAATTGTTTGACCTTCAGGAACCCAGTGAAGGTACACAATCCCATGGATATAAAAAAATAATCATCATTGCTTTAAATTTTGACTTGCTCATTCGAGCTTTTTTGGCTCTCGGTGAAGTTCGGCTCTTTCAGTGCATGGTTTGGAGCTTCGTTTCCGGATCATAAGTAAAAAACCACGTTTCATCACATGTTATTACCGTTTCCAAAAATTTGGGTCATTTTCAATCGCGTACATATTGTCAGTACAAACATTTTTGCAAGCTTCATTTCAAACATTTTTGAGCGGTACGTGTCCTGAAGGAGCTGACAGATGATGACTTCCAGCACTGTTTCCAACAATGGAAAATTCACATGGAGTGTTGTAGAGATAGAGAAGGAGTGTATATTGAAGGTGACAGTAAGTGATTATGTATAAAATTAAAATTAAATTTTTTATCTCAGTCCCGTTATTTAATAGCCACACCTCGTAAAACACTAAAACTAAAGACAAGAACCATTCAAGCTCTAAGCAGCTCTTCAAAGATCTCTCGCTTCTTATCCAGAAGGACAGTGTCGAGAAGCATTTCATAAATTTGATAAATATGAGAAAATGAACAATAAAAGATGTTTTTACTTCAAACTTCTATTTGTTTCTGTTCCTTAATAAACTTGGTCAGAAAAATGCTTCTCGAGTACACACTTAACACATTAATTTGTCAGTACATTCAGCAAATTATGTTCTCCAATGAACTTGTCCCAAGATAGTCATTAGATTATTTGGCCAACAAGACTAAAACAGATGATTGCGGCAGGAGTTATTATGTCCACAATGACCAACAACATATCCATTGCTATTAATGTACACTGAAAATAAACACTCATGATGCAGTCATATAAAAATTATATGGAGTAAATTAAAATGTATACTGCAGAAACAGTAAAAAAAGTAGTCATTAACTTTTACCTTGTCTGTAAAAAACCCACTTATGATAGATAATACATTTAAAAATCAGTTAGAAATTGTTTTAACTGTTGTTATTTAAGACTACTTAACCTTTAATCATACAAATAATTAATGATGTAACATAATTAACTGCTCATATCAAACACTTATTGTTCTCATGTGATTTAATTACAGACTAAAGATTTTAAAAAAGTCAATACACCCAATGTATAAAAGTGTTCTTTATGTATGTATGAAAGACGATCTTTTATTAAAAAAAATCTGGTGTGAAACACTCACACAACTTTCTCTTGCCAGTGAAAATAATTAACAATAAACCTAACATTAGTAATAAACCATAAGAAATAAACAAAAAACTAACCTCAAAAAACATAACCTAATTTTAATCATGAGTGAAAGACGCAAAATGAAAATCAACCTCATTTTGGCTTAGAAATACGGAAAATCACTCTTTCTCTCTAAACTAGGCTCTGTAGAGAAAAATGCTCTAAATAAAAGTTGTAGATCTTTTAATTTTCTATAAATTTAATTATATACACTTTTGTCGTAAAATGCCTACTAAGGCCGAAATGTTTAAAAAATCAATTTTTCTCACGTTTTCGTGAGAAAAAAACAGAAAATTGCAAATTACCGCTAAACTAAGCGTTATACAAAAAAATGTTTGAAATAAAAGTTGTAGAATTTTAAATTCTCTACAACTTTTGTTATATAACGTTTTGCGCTAAAATGCATATCAAAGCCGCAATCTTAAAAAGAAAATGTTTTTACGTAAAAACAGCCTCACGCAGAATTTCAGCAAACATGGCGCCTACCCTATCTTGTAGAGCATACAAAATGTAGTAAACCAGGCGATTTTTAAAAAAATCGTAGGACCAGTTTTTGAGAAAATCGCAAAAAAGTGAAAAATTATACGAATAAACTACTACTTCCGGTTGACCGATTTTGATGAAAATGTTCGTGTCGGGTCCGGTAGTGGTATGTAACTTAAGTTTTAAGTTTCAAGTTCGTACGATGTTCCGTTCTTGAGATATTCTGTTCACACACAGACCAATCGCTAAAAACATGTTTTTTGGGTTCAGGGGGTCTGAAAACGTATAGATCCGGTGAAAACTCGATTTCGGAAAATCGACATGAAAACAATACTTTCCTTCCTATATATTCATATAGGCAAGAGAAAGTAAAAAAGCACTAAAATGGCAAAGCTTAGCTTAGTAAGAGATGTTTAACTACCAGTAGAAAGCCAACTTAAAACTTAAACGCTAAGAAACCTTGAAAGAACAGCAGGAAAGCAGAAAACAAATAAATATGTCCAATTAAAAAAATAAGGTACATAGAAACTTCTAACAAAACTGAAAAATAGCCGTTTTATTAAAATACATAACAAAATGAAATATTTTCAGAAAATATCAAGAAAAAGAGAAACAATTAGTCATAAGAATCAAAACTCAAAGATAGCTGAGATATAATTAATCATTATTAGCCTACTAAAACTTAATACGTACGTAATAAAAAAAATGCACGTAAATGATAATGACTTATAGCTTCTCAGAAAACACAAAGTCTTCAAAATAATAAAGTATGAGCATAAAAATTATCATTGCACTAAATTATATAACAAGAGTCTAATGATGCAGGGTTTCACAAAAAAAAAACAAATCCCTTAGAATCCAAATGATTGTATGGACAAAAATTCATTGGATTACATTTTAGTACAAAACATTACTGCCCTGATAGAGTAAAACTAAACTACAAGTTGATAATAATTTTTAAAAAATCAGCAGTTCCTGATTTAATCAATTAAGTTAACACAAGATTTTTGTATATTAATTAATGGTAATTGTTGATAGCTGGGCGTGGCATGACAGCAAACCAAAGAGTTTTCTCATGCAAAAAAATATAATCCAAACGCGCCAAAAGAAGTAGTAACTTCAAAAATAAAACATCAGTAAACCTGTCAAGTCATTAGGTAAATGTAAGTTGTAAGTAACGTTCTTCTACAAGGTCCAGGCCTCTATCCCATAAAACAACACTGACAATACATAACATCACAGCAGTGAAGTCTCAACTTCAATGTAAGGTCTCTACTGTACAGTATCTTCCTCATTTTATAGAAAGCTGCTTTTGTTTGCCCAATTCTAGCTTTGATTTCTTTAGTTCAGCCATTCCTGAATATTTGTATTTTTGGATCTTGTTGATCCTGTCTTTACAAATTTTTAAGGTTTGCTGCAGCTGACATTGTGTTCTTGAAATTATTATGAACTTAGTTTTCTTAACACCCAAAACAACTAGTGAATAATAAACTTATAAACATTTCCTACTAAATTTCCTTATAAACTTTTCCATTTCTGTAGTAGATGGAAAATAATCTCAGAATAGCCTGATAGAATGTTAAACAGTAACTAATGAGCAGTATTACTTATTGGGTTAGTTCACTAATCTGATCATAAAATTAATAGAATATTAATAAACAAATTCCAAATTAATGCAAAATAAAAAATAATATTTTTGTATTATGCAATTATACAATATAAGAAGTAATCTTAGTTAATAAAAGTAGAATCAATTGTTGAAAAAAAATACTAGTGCACAAACATAAACAATTTATCAACAAAAATAAAAATGTATAAAATTTAAATGTTATCTAATCACCAGCAATAATACATATTACTCTATTTACAATGTGATTAATAGAACCAAATAATACAGTAATCATTAGTGTTTGATGCCCAGCAACAAATTAATAATAGGTTCAATTGTAATTTATAACTAGTTACAAAAAAAACTAGACTCTAATGACTTATTACAAAATTATAAATGCATTTTTCTTGTATGACAAGATTACTTAGACAAAAATAATTCAAAATTACTAATATAAGATTCAATTAGTACTATGAAGCCTGTACAAACAACAATTTTAAGAAGTGAAATGTAATGGATATGAGATAGTAAACTTGCTATTATTTGTAACCAATGATACAATAACAACAAAGGGAATAATTAAGGAATAACCGTACTGAAAATGACTAAAACTTTTTTATGTCATGAGTCTCTCAACTGGTTTGATGCAGTTCTTCAAGCTGTTCTATCTAGCGCAAGTTGTTTCATATCTATATACCTGTAACACCGTACATCTTTTGTAATTTTATTTAAATATTCTAAGCTTTGCCTCCCCCTACAATTCACTCCCTCAATATTATTCCTCCATTATTGATAGAGCAATACCTGGATGTCTTAAGATATGCCCCACTAGCCTATCCCTTCTTCTGGTAGGATATTTCCAATATACTTCTTTTATCCACTCATCTAAGAACCTCAATATTTCTTATTTTGTCCACCCACCTAATCTTTAACATTTCTATAACATCACATTTCAACAGCTTCTATCCTCTTCCTTTCTACAGCCCCTATCACCCACCAAGGAAAATATGTGCTTTTTAGTGGGCTTGACATGGTGACAAGCATACTTTTCAACTTAGTACGGAAGGCAATGATAAACCATCTCAATCCTTGTTTTACTAAGTAAAACCTCTAGAGGTTCAAACCAACCTTTCGGCTGATAACTTAAACAACAACACCAAGCCTCCTAACTAACACTGAACACCTCTTAACACTCTTAGCCTCTTGACACTTTGGTAAATTATATTCAAAACTAAATTTGACTCGAGTCTAAAAAAAAGATTTATAAGTAAGTCTGCACAAACGATCGTCAGCAGGAAAAATAAAAAAAATGTATTATGCAGTTGGACTATTGGACATGTCAGAAGTGGTATGTTTAATGATAAAACACTTCCACATATTCTTGTGAAACATTGTTTTACCAATTATTATCCATTATATTATCGAAAGAATAGAATATTAACTGAAAAAATTACAATAAAGTATTCATCATTTATCTAATGACCCTGATAATCAATAAGGGCAATACTCTGATATTATTCATTTCAATAGAAAAGCGATTTGAATGCATTTTAAACAATCAAAATTTAACCTATAAATAGATACAAAATCTGTGAGTTAATTAAGCACAAACAATAAATAAGAATTTACAGAGATTTTAAATAATTTTTTTACAATATACATTGTTTTTTTTATTTTTTTCTTAAGACAGCAATTTTTCAGTAAGTTCCTTCTCATGATACGAATATGTTGGGGTCGGCTACATGATAACAATGATTAGTCTTAACATACCAGCAACTAATTAATGGCCAGAAAAAATGGGAAGATGATGAAATAAAGAAAATAACTGGTTTGAAAATGCATGGATTTGTATTTGAATTCTAGTGCAAAACAAGACTTGATTCGTAATTAGTTACACCCGATATTAATCACTATTTGGACAGTGCAGAAAATCTTGCTGAAAAACACAATTTTATATATCTATCAAGAAAAAGCTTATACTGTGTAGGAAAGATACAAGGATATAAGTTTATATTAAATAAAAATTTTTTAGTATAAACAAAAAAATATGATAAAAAATTATCAGGATTTATGTATAGCTAGATCACTGCAAAAGCGAATCTTATAAGATACCTACACTGTGCAAATAGCAATCGCAAATGTCGGACAGGAATGCAATGAGTATAAAAAATCTGATCTGAAACAGTCACACAACTTTCTCTTGCCAACGCCAATAATGAACAATATAACCTAATAATAGTAATAAAATATTAGAAAAAAACATAATAACTAACCAACCACAAAAAACATAACCTAATTTTAACCGTGAGTGAATGATGCAAAATGAAACCCAACCTTAGTTTGACTTAATACGAAAAATCACTCTTCGACACTAAACAAGGCTCTGTAGAAAAAAATGCTTGAAATAAAAGTTGTAGATTTTTTAATTTCCTATAAATTTTATTATATTAAATGCATTTTTGTCGTAAAATGGATACTACGGCCGAAATCTTAAAAAAATCGATTTTTGGCAAATTTTCATGAAAAAAAAACCAGAAAAATCACTAATTACCGCTAAACTAAGCGTTATACAAAAAAAATGTTTAAAAAAAAGTTGTAGATTTTTAAATTGTGTACAACTTTCATTGCATACACTTTTGCCCAAAAATGCATTTTAAGGCCGCAATCTTAAAAAAACACTTTTTCTACGAGAGGACAGCCTTCCCAAGAATTTCAGCAGACATGGCGCCTACTCTATCTTGTAGAGAATAAATAATGTAGTAAATAAGGCGATTTTTACAAAAATCGTAGGAGCAGTTTTTGAGAAAATCGCAATAAGTGAAAAATGACACGAATAAACTACAACTTCCGGTTGACCGATTTTGATGAAAATGTTCGTGTCAGGTCCTCCACTGGTACCTAACTTAAGTTTCAAGTTTCAACTTCGTACGATGTTTCGTTCTAGAGATATTTTGTTCACACGCGCGCGCGCGCACACAGACCAATCGCAAAAAACATGTTTTTTTGGGTTCAGGGGATCTGAAAACGTGTATATCCGGTGAAAACTCGATTTTAAAAAATCGAAATGAAAACAATAATTTTCTTCCTACATATTCATACAGGCAAGAGAAAGTAATATAATGTTTACCCAGTCGTTTGGATTGATTACATGTAATAGTAAAGAAGGACTATAGAAATATGTAACATGTACAGAGTTTCCTGTTTAACATTGTCTTGGTAGCATTATGTAGACCTACGCTAAAAGATATCAGTGTACATGCGTAATCAATGACTACTTGGTCAAAACATAATGTCAAATACGGTGTTTAATACACGTTTCAGGCATACACATCTGATTTGTATAAAAATATATAGCTACATTCACAATTTTACAATATTGTTCAATTAAAAAGTTTAATTTAAAAGGACAAAAATTTAATACGTGATTTTAAAACAATTTCTTTATTTTTAAATTTAACGACTGACTGTGACGAAAGTAGCTAATACATCACATTAACTATCTGATTAACATTACCGAGATTTTATTTTCAGTTATTTTTAAAAATATATTTTACGGTTCTAATTTTAAGTAAAAAAATACTAATATTTTGCTTGTAGTTGCCAAGAAAATAGAATTTTCTAAAAGTAGAATGTAAATATATACAAACACCTGATCTATACACTCCACTGCAACTACGCAGTTGGGATTCTGCAATTTAAGGGGTGAGGTTTAGTTACTACGTCACTAAAAGTAGCTCCCAACCCACCCCAATTTAGTTGAGGTTGTGGGAGAAAACAACGTCAATAAAATTCTGCAGCTGACAGGGAGATGGACATAGTATTTCAGCTTCGTTGAACTAAAATGTAAAGGACCCTTAGATCTATGTGCAATTCTGACATACCTAATCTTTAACCTTTCGTTTCTTTTGGAAACACGGGTAGGCCTATGTTACTTACAGCGCTAAACTCTTAACTTGCATTTCAGTAATACAATATTGCGTTTGTTATTGCAACTAAAATACATCGTATATTTTTTGTCACAATTAAATACACGATATTTAAAATTTTACGGAATTTTCTGAAAATATATCATTGACGTGTTACAATTAACAAATTATGTATTTCAGGTACAAGTTTAAGCAATTAATAGATTAAAAAGTGTTCGTAATGTACACGTGTATTTCGAATTTAGCTTTCCATGGAAAATACCTTTTATAATACACGAAACAACCGTTTAGTTAGAAACGGGATACCCAAAATACATTGTAGTATAAAAACGTAACCTACCCCTTCTTATTGGCTCAGGCGGTCAAGATGTAAGATGGCTACCATACATTGTTAACGCAATTTTCCTATTCAAATATCCCAGTTTTCCTATATTTCCTTTAATTATCTTTAAAATTTCGTAACAAAAGTTAACACATCATCCCTTAGTAACATTAATTTATAATATTTATAGATCTCTTTTATGTTTATGAACACTGTATGATAAAGCAAGATTCGTGTATATAGATCAACATTACGGCAAATTTACTATCCACACAGCCTGTATCTTAATTAGGTACAGGTAATGATACTAACAGTAATCTTCAGCAAGTAACCTTCTTTATATATGACATACTGTGCAATACGAAATAATTGGTCGTATGAATAAAAAACAAAGTAAATTCTCGTAAGCGTGATGATGAAGCAAATTGTTAAGATATTGAGCTGAAGGTAAAAGTAGGATCGCTTACTTTTTTCAGTTGAATAATCTTTTCTGCTTCTTTAAGCAAACAGCTGTTTTTAAGTCTGTTTTAAGAACAAGGTCTGTTTTTAAGAAGAAGGGAGTTTAATCTAGAAACCCATCTAGCGTTCACTGACTTTGAAAAGGCCTTTGATAGTGTTAATAGAGAGCAGCTCTGGGAGATAATGTATGTGCAAGGATATCCCCCACATCTGATATCAGTGGTACAGAGTTTGTATGAAGATACAGCTGTCCATATACAGGTTGGAAATAGACTGACATCAGCGATTGATACAAATAAGGGGGTGAGACAGGGTTGCAGTTTGTCTCCGACGCTTTTTAATATATATATATAGATTGGATTCTGAACAAGTGGAAGGAGAGCATAAATGCTGGTGTACAAATCGCCGATTATGATTTAAGCTGTTTGCTATATGCGGATGATCAGGTAATTATCATGGAAACTGAAAATGATTTGCAGAAAGCTGTGTTTGAACTACAAAAGATCTGTGAGGGTTATGGAGTGAAGCTATCTGCCGCTAAGTCAAAGACTATGGCCTTTAAGGGCAAGTATCCAGTCAGAACGAAAATCGTTATAAATGATAAAGTTTTAGAACAAGTCTCGCATTTTAAATATTTAGGATGTGACGTAAGCTTTTTAAAAGATGACGATGTTATGAATAAACTGAATAAGTTTAGAACAATTTGCGGGACAATACATCGAACTTTGAAAAATAAGACAAGAAAGGATACAAGAATTAAACAGTACAAAACTATGGCAGTCCCGGTTTTGCTGTATGGCAGTGAAAGTTGGACCATGACGCAACGAGAGAGAACTCTAATACAAAGTGCAGAAATGAAGTTTTTAAGGGCGACGGCAGGCTATAACAGACTGGACATGAAACGTAATGAAAGTATTAGAGCAGAATTACAGGTCCAACCACTATTAGACGGCATTGCGCGCTACAATTCCAGGTGGTGTGAACATGTGAATAGAATGCGAGAGGAAAGACTACCAGTCCAAATATTAAGTTATGCCCCACGGGGTAGACGTGATAGAGGAAGACCGCTACGAAGATGGGTGCCGGAACAGGCTTTAGGCCTATCCGTGTTTGGGTGATGATGATGAATAATCTTTTCTTTCTCTTCTTCATTTTTATGCCCATAACGGGTAGGTGGAGTGTTAAATTAATTGCACTCGATCTGTTGGTTCCTTGGCTACAAAAAACAGTTCTGTTTCTTATCACATAGTCAAGTCAATTATATGACTGAACTATTTAAGAACAGAAGAGGTAGACGTGTAAAAGACACTAGTCAGAGTTATCTCTCTGAAAGTAATGAATTTCACTATACAGCCACAACCTATGGTGAATGAAGTGACTGTGTGAATGAGTGTGGTGAATGAAGGTTGGAAAGTGGCTGCTTTTCGGAGGGCCTACCATGCTGATAAGCATATTCTTTCAACTTAGTGAGGAAAGCAACAGTAAACCACCTCACTCCTCGTTTTTACTACGTAAAACCTCTAGAGGTTCAAACCAGCCTTTCGGCTGTTGACCTAAACAACAACTTCATTTCTAAAAGCTTTGCTCCATATTTTATTTCATTCAAATTCGCCTGTCTTATGAGCGAATAGTTCTTTATACTCCAACTTCTCTAGCTGATTCTAAGAGTTTTCCAAAGATCTAAACTGATATAAATGGATTTGGACCCAGAGATACGTACCTAATGAAAATAATAATAAACAATACGAAAAAGCGATGATTTTCCTTACGTAATTACTATCGGAGCTTGAGGGCAGTTTAAACATGAATCTACGAGTAAGCAAGCTTCGGTTTTCTAAAGGATTTTCTCCATGAACCATGACCTTCTGGTTTATTTAAAAAACCGTAAAATCAATTTTTTTGAGCATGAGCGTAACCATTTATTTTTATTCATTTGTATAAATTTGTTTCAAAATAGTAGAGCAAAAGTATATTCTTCGTTTTATTCATTCGGTTTAATGTAACGTGTAGATATTAGATCTAGCAAAATGTTACAATAACCGTCCTTTACAAAAAAAATCTGGTATAAAACACTCATACGACTTTCAATAGCCAATATAAATAATGAACCGTATAACCTATTTTTAAACATGAGTAAACAATGTAAAATGAAAAACAGAGCCTAATTTTAATCATTACAGAACGACACAAAATGAAAATCACCATACGAAGGACTTAAAAATGCGGAAAATCACTAATTGACACTGAACTCTGTAAAAAAATGCAGTTGTTAGGAGCTTATGTTAGTTGATAGCAGCTCTGTAGAAAAAAAGTTGCAGGTTTTTAATTTTTTGCAGCTTTTATTGTGTAATTTTTGTCGTAAAATGCACATTAAAACCACAATCGTTAAAAAATCCCATTTTTTACCGGATTTTAAAGAGCATAACAAAGAAAATTACTAATTGACGCCTAAACTAGGCGTTGTAGATAATATGATTGAAATAAAAGTTGTTTTAATTTCCAACAACTTTGGCCACATACGCTTTTTCCCTTTAGGGAAACTCATATCATTTAGGGGACTCATATTAAGGCTGCAATCTTAAAAAAAAAAAACAATTTTTTACCACAAAAGCACACACCCGTCCCAAGAATTTCTGCAGACATGACACTTAACGTACTTTGTAGAACATAACAAATGTGGTAATGAGGCAATTTTTTTAAAAAATCGTACGAGCCGTTTTTGATAAAAACCGCACAAAGAATCTATTTCTGTCAACCGATTTTGATGAAAATGTTCGTGTCGGATCCGTTTGTGATACCTAACTTAGTTCCAAGTTTCAATTTAATACGGTATTCCGTTCTTGAGATATTTTGGTCACAACACACACGCACACCAATTGCTTAAAACATGTTTTTTGGGTCCAGGGAGCCTGAAAGCGGGTATTTCTAGTGAAAACGATTTCGAAATGAAAACAATACTTTCCTTCCCTTTATATTCATTAAGAGCAAGAGACAGTAATGAAGGCAATAAAAAAGTTACTAAATAAGCACGTAAAATGATTAACCCCTACTGTAGTGAAGGGTTCACTGAACTTTTCCTCTGCTACACCAACGGAAAGGAAAAATGTCAATGATTTACTATTACTTCTCTTATCCTGGCCAACAATGTCATAAAAAACTCGAATTTTTCACGTAGCCCAAATATGACAAATACTGTACTGACAACATTTTATTGACTAATTACAACAGAAGAGTCAAAATCTACGTGTTACACTGAAAAATCCCGAAATAGGCTTATTAATAAAAGTAAACCACAAATACACACTGATACTTTAAACACTGGAAATTTACAATACGAAAATGTACTTGATAAAAACACGTAGACAGATCAAAATTTCAGAAAATGCTTTAGGTTTAGTACAGATATTACATAACTGACTGACTACGAAGACTATTAATAGACAGAAAAATTTCGGATACTTGAACCTAATAAAATAATATACTGCACTTCAATAGTACCGTTATCAAAATTATAATAAATTTATTAATGAATAAAAAAATTACTGATAAGAAAGTTCGTGTCAAATGACCTACTGTATTGCTACTACAATGATTAATTCGGCCTTAATTTACAAATTGAAACACATCACGCTGATACTAGTAATTATTCAATTGACGTGAATTTATAATAGGGTATTAATTACTACAGACAAAATTACATAACTAAAATAAAAATTAAATGTTACATAAATATATTGACAGAATTTAATGGTTATATTTTTTAATAATTTAGAGTTTACATAAAGTTAAGGTAACTGAAAACAACTATACTTAAATATAAGTTATACTATTTGAAAAATTAACATCAATGCTCGATTTAACGGACTGATTACGGGATACCAGTGTTCGTTGTAGTAAAAGTCTGTTAAATTAAAAGTCATTCAGTTGTAACACAATCGATGTGACATCAATAAAAGTGACAGAAACTGATATTTTTATTAAATTATTTTGATAAACGGCCTCTTCTAGTGTTATTTTCAATAATAACATAAAATTTAAACGTAAGAATTTAGTTGAACGAGACACCTTATACAAATAATTATGAACTTCAAAATATTTAAGCGAATTAAATACGTTATACGATATCCCACTTTTGAATGTTATCTACGTGGGGAGAGTAGGTAGGATGACAAACGTCCCGGAAATCCGGGATTGTCCCTGTTTTCCACTATTATTCACGGTTCTATAATCGTATTTCGTTTCAAAAAAAATTGAGAAATTATAAAAGTGAATACAAATCGAAGTAATTGAGCGTTTGATATTTTTTTCACTTCGAACAAGTTTTAAACAAAAACTTATCCGTTATAGTTATTGATCATAATTTATTATAAATTCTGTAAAGATTTTAACGGTTAATTGCGTAGATAAAAAGCAGTTTTACTTCAGATCCCTGAGAATCCAGAATAATTTTTTACCTCTACAGTTTTATCAAATAACAGAACTTCTTTAAAAAAACCTTTGTATTTTACTATTCCGAGAGATATCAAAATCCACTTTGAAACCCTAGAATTCCAAAACCCGGACCCCGCTTTTCCCATGAGACGTATTCCATACATTTCAGACTCCAGACCTCCCGGTAGATTTAAAGTACCCTATATTTCTTCAGGAATGATTTGGTCACCCTATTTTACCGACATTCATCTATTTAAATTGGCTTGTATTACCATAAATTTAGTAATGGTTTTATACATTCCCTACAGTACACAGAAAAAAATATTAGACTACTATAAACGCTTTTTAAAGTGTAAAAATTTTATAACCAATTAAAAAATACGTATAGAAGACTGTAATATGTAACACCAAAATAACTGAGCTTCAAAAACCCGTAAGACGACGCGTCTCATTGCTGGTGGCAATTTTTAAAATGGCTTACCTTTGACTTATGGCAAAACCATTACTGATTTCTGTATCTACTCTTTAAGAGGAATCGAATAACACTATTTTTGTTTCCAAATTCTATAATTATTTATTGACTTCCGGTTTTTGGCCATTTCCTATCAAAACCAGAACTTCAAACCCAATGATTTCTGTATCTACTCTTTAAAAGGAACCAAATAAAACTATTTTTGTTTCCAAATTCCGATTTCTTGACTTACGGAACTTCAAACCCAATCCAGGCTCACTAACTGTTTGTGTAGATTACGAATCCGAAAAACGTTTGTGGCTATCTCTAGTAGTTTCTGACATCTGGGTGTGCCAGACGGACGGGCAAAACAAAATTGCACACGACAATTTTAAAAATTGCCATGAATTAAAATAAATATTATTAAAATTTTATTATTTTCCGTTAGTTTTACAATTGCATCACATTTCTCGGTGATTAGCAACTAAGTTGGTTTTTCGTGTAACAACGGGTGTTTCAAGTATTATTTTAACAAATTGACCAGTAGTAGTCTACTCGAATCCAAGACCTTCGGTTTAGCAATCAAGCGCATTGCTAATTGAACCATTCAGATGGCCACATATTATTCTTTTTAAAAAATGCCGTACTGTAAAACTTCTATTATTTTTTTCTGGAAACCCGGTTATCAGTCACTTAACAAAAATTATATCGACACAAAAGTTTGCACACTCCTGAAATTTAAAAATTAGATTTATGCCACGGTCAAATAAAAATATATAATACTTTTCCTAATTTATTTACAGTTGCATCAACAGCTTGGACATTAGCGACTACGGTGAATTTTGACTTATGATTTCTAGACTCAAGCCAGGAATCGAACCCACGACCTCCGCTTTGTAGGCTAGCGCGCTACCAACACGATACGGAGGCGGTCAAATAATATTTTTTTGGATTTACATAAATATTTATGACTCATTACGAATTAACAATAAAATCTCATCCTATTCCATAAGCATGCCAAGTGAAAACCAACGCATCACTCACACACAGAATGTACTTTAGTAAACTCAGGTGTAGTGGGGATTCTCATAAATTAATCTTAAAGATTAATGAGACTTTTAACTGTCAAAAAACCTTCGTTTTACGATATTTACACGGTCTCCATAAAAAGAACCGTGGATTAAAAGGTCAGAACACCAATGCCTTCATGAACTGTTACTAGATGATTTGGAAGAAAAATTATGACAATAATTCGATTTTTTCTTGATTTGTTAAGGTGGCTGTTTATTTTAAACTAAACTTCTAAAATTTGTGTACTATAGATCCAGAAAAAAGAAACTCCGTTGCCATGAGAGCAAACAATAATAACATAAAACAAAAGTATTGAAACCAGTAACTCAACAACTTTTCGAAAATTAATGAAAATTTACTTTTTAAAGTTTTTTGAGGACAAACATTTTAAATTTAAATTAATTTTAAACTGAGAGTAGAAATAGTAGATCTGGATAAAGAAAATGCTCATGGTTAAATATTATTTAAGACAGAACAAACAAAAGTACACACACGTTTTTTGAGGGTAGTTCGCAATTAACCAGAGTCGCAGAAAATTTTCAATGATGGCGACCGTTTTCTTACGAAAAATATTTTCCGAGAAATTAAATACTGTAACACAAGTTGAGATTGCTAAATACAAGATCTGATCGGTGTTTGAATTTTCTTTTAATCCCTAACGTGTGTACGTTGCAATCTATTCCATTTAGAACAATAAGCAACCCCATGACCCAATGAGATGAAGATGATATGTAAGACGTGCAAATGACGTGTAGTCTTGTACAGATTCAGGCCGACCATTCGTGAGAGAGTATCGTTATTGAGCCCCAACCATCAAAGTACACCGGTGACCACTGTCTAGCATTCAAGTCCGTATAAAAGTAACTAAAAGGAAAATGAACTAAGAAATACCAGCTGTCAAAACCATGGTTATCAGCTGAGTTTAAACTGAAACATGGTTTTAACATTGCACAAATGATCATGTCTTAGCCGGCAATTGAACCCGGGATCTACCCACATAAAATATGCAATTTATTTTATAAATTAATGATTTTTAAAACTTCCATTAAATATTAAAATATTTTTTTAGTCAAAATTGTAAAATTATTTACTCCATGATGACTCAGAAGGTACTAACTCGGTGCCAATATTTAACTACGCAGGTGGTTTATTTCTATACCGTAAGTAGTAATCAATAACTTTTAGGTATATACTATAAACGACGCTTTTAGACACTAAAGAATTCTTAAGCTGGATAATACTCGATTTTCTTGGCTACAAATGTGCTAAAATAAACATTCATTTATTCCGGATTTGTTTTGGTTGCTACGACCAAAACTCATTCAAATTATAGGCCTACCTTCCTTCAACTATTTCTTTCATTACTTTGGCACACTATTAAAATTTTAGTCTATGCACAACCCAAACCTAGTTTTAATAGTTTCAGTACGATAAAAATATCACTAGAACTACTAATTAACCTTAAAAACTACAATACATAAAAAGTTATAATTTATTTTTAGAGAAATCGAGAAGTGACTTACCTTAAAACATATGCGTCAATTTTATCGTTACTAACAAAGCTGATAATCTCACAGTGAACAATTTTTAATAAGTTGTCCCACTTTTGCCTGAAAAAAATAAAATCTTTATTAACTTTCAAATAGAATTCGTCTGATTGATGTACCACGCGTTCTTAAATAGTGATAAATACTTTATACAGATTTGCCATAGCATTTTCATCCATTTTGGTACAGAATAATATTCCAATACAATAATAATAATAATAATAATAAAACTTTATTTCTATATTTTTTTACAACAGTAACCTATACATACACATTCTTTCCTAAAGCTGCAATACATTTACAATTCACAGTGTACGAGGTGGAGGAAATTGACCCACCAAAATATGGTTAAAAGCCTCCTAGGGTATGATCCTAGGGTATGGTCCTAGGGTAGGTGTTCTCTTCTTTAATTATACTGTACAACCGAGATACAATACAAAAGGAAGGAATCAACAGTATTTTACAAGTGCTAAAAAATTAATGACTTTCACACACAAACTTTAAAAATTTAAACTTTAAAAAACTTTAAACAATTTAAAAATTCAAACTTTAAAAATTTGACTAATCCTCTGTAATTAAAAAAAAATACATCTTAAGTACCACCAAGCTGGTAAAATATAACTTCTTTTATAAATATTATTGCGCATGTGTTTTTCCCAATAAGGTGTACGGTGTTATAACTGTTTTGTTTTTTTAAGAATTATAAAAAAAGAACAACGAATCCAAAAAGTACACATTTTCACAATATTTTTTACTGAATCTACGTTTGAATATGTGTTCCTCTTAAAATCAAAATGAAAACTTACGTAATCGCATTATTCTGTGGTAACATTAACACGTAATCGTATTATTCTGTGGTAACATTAACACTAGTTTAACCAAAAAGTAAAATAGAAAGTTTACGCTTCATTTTTTGAGCGCCTAGAAATTTAGTTAATTTCTGACATGTAATAGCAGCGAGAATATGAGAGTACAATGAAGTTCGCACCTGGTTTACAGTTTCTTAAAAGCTGGACGATAAAGTTTCGATAAGAAGTCCCGATATGTTTACAGTTGAGGGGAAAAATAATTCCGTTGTTAAAAAATATAAGGCACAAATTATGTTAATTTTATAATTTAAATTTAATCCACATACTTTGTTTTGTACGCAAAACAAATTAAAAACTACCACCTTTAAAATAGTTATCAGAAGAAGCACAACTCATTAATGAAAGATCAATGGAATCTTTCCTGCATTTCAACAAAAAGGTAAAGTAGTAAAGCAAGCGAACGCTACCAACTGTTCTAAACGGGGCAAAAATAGCGAAAAATAATAATTACATATAAAAATAGACGGTCGTTAAGGGAAAACAGTGACTCGTCATAATTAGATAAATAAAATGAATTGACGCTATTAATAAAGTAGGTAGTCAATAATAAAACGGTAAAGCGAAACAGAATACATTTCAATCAATTTATAACATGATGGCTACAAATAAAATAACAACACTCAAATCAGGTAGGTATTGTAAATTCTCTTATGTCCCGGCAGATTAAAACAGTTGTAACCGAAATTATAGAATTTAATACGTCTTACTTAATACTGTACAAAATTTCTTAATTGCATTAAAGCTATAGAACTGCAGTACGGTCTAGGATTGCATCCGAAATCAAACTCCAAAGATTACCTACCATTGATACGTGATTTTTTGCAACCGTTTAATTCCGTTACAATCAGTTGTTACTTACTTAAAAATTATGAAGGCCTCTATATTGTATTGTCTATATTTTTATTTGGAATTGTACGTAGTACAATCACGCTTTCAAGAACATTCTCTTAATAATACATTCTTAAGATACATTCTCTTAATAATTAACAAACCAACCAAAATCATCCGTTACTATTAACTAGCTACAGTTTAAAAGAAAAATAATAAAATACGGTCCTCAATAGGCCACAAAAGTATTAGTTTACTATCTTCCTAATTCTGCTCATAACAGACAGGTGGAGTGTCAAATTATTTACACTCAATCTGTTCGTTGCAGGGCTAAAATAAACAGTTCTGTTTCTTATCACATGGTCAGCCAATTAAATGACTGAATCATTTCATTTTACAGCCAGACCCTGTGGCGAAAGAAATGAAGGTGTCATTTGAAGGGTGGAAAATAGGTCCTTTTCAGAGGGCTCGGCATGCTGATAAGCCCACTTTTCCACTCAGTGAGGAAGGCAATAGTAAACCACCACTCCTTGTTTTACTTAGTAAAACCTCTACAGGTTCAAACTAGCCTTTCGGGTGATGACCTAAACAACAAATCTTTTTAACCGAGAAAAAATAATAAAAACGAAAGTGCAATATTCTCAGTCACATACTGGATGTGAGGGATACTAAAACCTCATAAATATAGAGAATATTATTTTTATGTATCTAATCATTCATGTAAAAATAAAACAAAAAATGTCGTACAGTTCGTTATTGCTAAAACGTTCATTACGCAGATACCCAAATATGTAGAACTGTTCAGTTGTTTTAAGAGTTTTGTAGTAACTTTTGTTCAAGAAAATGAACTTGAAAAAATAGCGATGAAACTCATTACGGCATCGTTACCACGACTACAACACGAAATAAAACCCGTCAATGAGAAGACCTTGGCTATTTCTGAAAAACTACATGAAATTGATCCAATATTCTTATATGAATAATGCATATAAGAAAATTAAACGAAGGGTTTATAAAAATTAATATAATTCCACACATCTGTAAATGTTACCCTCCTGTAAAATAAGGGTTCGTTAAGTAAAAATTGTATTAATAGTTTACGCCCTAACTATCTAAGGTTTGGAATTTATTTTGGAATACACGTTCTCGAACGTAAATCACCTGGTTCTCCTCGACTGAAAATTTCTTAATTTCATAAGGTCACAATCAATAACGGCCACTCCTTTTAAGTTTCTGTTTAAAATTACGTAAGCTAACCTTAAGATTTATTTATTCAGGGGTAACATAATTATATTCTTAACCCGTGTTGCAGGAGTCATATGTTAGAACAGAAACAATTACTTATAAAGTTTCGCGACCGTGAAAAATCGATACACCGATTTCAAATGATCATCACACGTTTTACAAATCCTTTAAGCCAAATATCTGGTTTTCAGGAACACGCCAGTAATTTACAAGCTATTCATGAGGTATCTTGACTAACCTATTCATACAATTCTGTTTCAAGATTTCCTCAACTAATCCCCAGAGAAGTTATTGCAAGTTACCAAGAAGCCTCGATATTAAAAACTGGCTACTTCATACAATGCAAATTGAAAAAATCAAATTTTCTCACAAACGCCAAAGGGGTTTCTGAAAAAAATATTTCGGCTTCAGGGTAAAAAGTGGGAATAACCCTATCCTACGCCTCGATATTAAAAACTGGCTACGTCAATAAAATGCAAATTGAAAAAAAATAAAATTTCTCATAAACGTCTGAGGGGTTTCTGAAAAAATATTTCGGCTTCAGGGTAAAAAGTGCGGACAACCATATATACAATCTCTATACCTTCCCGAATAAATACGGTTCTGAAAACTGGCAAAAATATTCTCTAAGCGATATCAATAAGAATAAAGTACTTTACTAATTTTAATTAAGATAATATTATACAATACAACACAGGAGACTAAAAATTAGGAAAAATCTTAACTGGCTGATATTGATTAAAAACCAGTAGAATTAAATAATATGGGGTTAATATAATTATATAGTACACTTGTTACAATTACACAAATAGTATGAAGCTTAAGGCCAGCTGCACACACACCGATTTTGGTCGGCCGGCAAAAAGTCGACCGACTACAACCCTTTAGAGGCGTGAAGAATCTTATGGCTGCTTGCATACAGGCCGACACCGGTAAAATCTACCGCCAACGTCGATTTGCTGTCAGCTATTGCCATTACAGTTCCACCGACATCGGTTGATCCAACAACCAGTGGTGTACGTGACTTTGTGCAAGCTTGTACACATACAGATTTTTGTAGGTCGTCCATGACCCTAGCGCACTCACTCCAGTAGTGGTTTGTTCCTGTTCGTTATGTTTTTTACTTTTGTTAAAAAATGGTGAAAGATATTGACAACGAAGTTTTGATTTCTTTGGTAATAACCAGACCTGTATTATGTGGGATAAACCACTTGCTATATTCAAAGACCGAGTGGCAAGTAGAAATGCCTGGCGTGAGAGAAAAAATAACGCGATCCATTAAGTAAAACATATAAATTGTAAATTAAAAAATTGTGCAATCCAGTTTTTACTCCGAGATGTCAGCAAGAAAACTGATGAACAACACCAACAATCGGTCTGTGTGACACTCCTGTGTATCGACAAAAAACCGGTCGAACTTTGGCCAGCTGACCAAAGCCGGTGTGTGTGCAACCGGCCTAAGGCCCATTTCACACACACCGATTTTAATCCGCACAGAAAATCCCCGAACGGTTTGCCTTCATTTTTTTTTATTTCCACATTCATAGATTTTTCCGTGATATTGATCTTCATCTCTGCTAGTTTACTTGAGTATACAGTTTTGAAATGAGACGTATGAATCGTAAGCGTATCGTTCACGGTGGCTACTGGATCGTCGCCGAAAAGCTTCATTGACCGTAACAGGCTTAGGGTCCACCTTACATATGAAATGACGGAGGGAAAGGGTGCATTTCACGCATAGTTTGAAGAACTACGAAATGATAAAAATAAATGTTTTGTTCCTATTTCTGCACTCTTCCAGGGGTTTGTCCCATAGGGCAGATCTATTTTGTACTAAAGATATAAGTAAATCATTTTCTGCAAAATAAGTATCACTCATTGTGTTATAAAACTTTAAAATACCACGCAACGGAAAAAGAAAATTGCACACCGGACACTTGACAGAGACTATTGTACTACTTCAAACAGAGACGAACGTAGGCTACTAATGAAATTCGATGTTTGTGAAAGCATGCAAAGGGTCACGTATGCTACTATGACACGGAACGAAAACGTGCAGTGCTTGAGTATAGACGGCTGCCGTCCGAATTTTTCCTTGATCGACTAATCTGAAAGTGTTCCTACCACGACAAAACCGGTACGGAAAATAATCGAACGAGTAATTTTTGAAAGTAAAACATCGATGTGTGAGAAATGGGCCTTAGAGGGGCTGTTTTACGAAATGTTTAAATCGGAACAACTTTCGCACGAATAAAACCGTAAAAATGATCAGGAGCCAAGGTCTCTTCATTTTATAGATAAGAAGAATATGAACGTATTTTTGTATTTTGGTCTGTTTACATCTGAACAAAATTTATAAGTTACGTATTAATTTTACTGTTTCTTGTTTTTTATCAACAGCCGTCTATTATACTGAATTACACAATTAATACTGGTCTAATTAGTTATTACAATTTTGGGTATAAATAAATATTACACATACTGTATTTACAAAAATATGAACTGTAAAACCAGAAGATAACTTTAAATAATGACTTCTTGAACTTTGTTTTCTTGTCACCACCACAAAGAGAAACCAATCTACATTAATATAATTAATTAACAGAATCATTCTTCAGACATAAAAATGTATTTTATTTACACTATATTTTGCAAACAATGGCTTCATATTTTATTACAAAATTAATTTTTACATATCATTGGAAAACTATGACAAAAAAATTCACTCGAAGCTTACGATGTTTTTCATTATTTAGATTGTTTTTTGTAACTTATCACTTAGTGACATCACGTCATTCAGGTCTTAAGTACTGCCTGTCTATAACTAGATGGCCTCCGGCAGAAAGGAGCAATATGCGGATTGTAAAACCATTTCAGAAAACATTTATAATTTTTAAGTAACTAAAACTTGTTGGGAACGACGTATTTTTATAAAACAAAGCATTTCACATGTGTTTGTTCTATAAAATTATTTTGAAAAACACGCTTAATGAGATAATATAGTAAAAGTTTTGTTTTTGAAGAAAAAACTGTCCTCGTAACTTAAAAAGTAATGATTTTCTGTTGAATTGTATTGCATCATCGTTTTCCATAATTATTTCAAAACAAACTTGCAAAATATTATGTTAATCCGTGAAATAGTTGTTGAACAATGACGAAGTATTAGAAAAAATACGGTTTTTTCTTAAAAAACAATTTTTTTTTACTACTACATTATCTCATTAAACGTGTGTTAATCGAAATAATTTTATAGAACAAAACACATGCGAAATAATTTGTTTTATAAAAATACGTCATTTCCGACAAGTTGCAGTTACTTAAAAAATATTACATGTATGTTTTTTGAAATGGTTTTTCAATTCGCATATTGCTCCTCTCTGTCGGAGGCCATCAAGTTATAGACAGACAGTACCTTTGCAAAGACATCTCTAACCATTTGCTTTCAGTACTTAGACTCGAGTTTTGCCTGCATATCGTCGCAACAATAGTGTAGTAGCGAATCTGCTTTTTTACGAATTTTAGTTATTAAACCATTATTGCACTCTAGGCCTACTTGACTTAAATACACTGTGGTGAAGTATTGAATCTTGAATCTGTATTATATTTCGTATCCAAGAAAACCCCATGTGTTTTTTAGCGAATGTGTAAGAGGCCATAGTTTTACCACAGTGAACTGTTGAATTTGAAAATTTGTTACTTCACCAATGCGAGTAATGTTCACTGTCCCCGAATTCACTGTGATGGAGTAAGTTAATCAATCTGCAAGATATACTGTATATGCTTTCTACATTCATTTCAGATTCACTATGATGGAATAGCGAATCTGGTGGATAAGCTACTTCACAACACTATTTCTATAACCATAATCATTGAGTAAAACATAAAATGCAAATGCGATTTCTGCAAAAATATAAAAGATTATGTTAAAATCTGCTTTTACACAGACTGGCAAATTTAGTTTTCTTTTCCTGTAAAGCAAAACTAATTTTACAGATTCACTAATTCGCCATTTTTGCAAAGATATATTGTACTATTAATTCTAATTACGTTTTAACCGACGATCCTCTTTCTTTGTTAATAGTGAACACAGTTACAGAAAAGAAAACCCAAAATCAACTCAAACCTCGAACGTTAAAAGATCAAGCCCATCAATCAAAATGCAGAGAATGGTATGCATGTCATTAATTCAACAGTTGTTTGGTATTAAATATGAAATAATACAAAACTTATATGAGAAATTATAAACGAACAACGTAGTTTCAGCTCTTTACTAAACAATTCCATCCTGTCAATTTACAGATAATATAAAAGGAGGCACGGACACCTTCTTCCAGTTACTTAACTGCACACGACAGGTATCCAAGAAACAAAAGACTGTTTACAATAAGGCAGAATGGCAAAAGACCCTATTCAAAATATTCAGGGTAGTATGTCTATTCCAACCGAAACTAACGGAAAAAACTACGACAGCATTTAGAAATGCAATAACCTTTTTGCGAAATAATATTCTAATCGTAATTTTAACATTTTCTTGCTTCCTATTCTTAGAAGCAATACAAGCATGCACAGCACTATATTTACAGTATGTTAATTAGAATATTTAACTATAATTATATTATGTTTATAGAAAATTTTAAATAGCAGCAAACAACATTCATCAGAGAACAAAAATACTATATACCAAAGTAGACACAACATTGCAAGCAATAAAAGTATTTTATTACATTTACATTTATTTATAACATTTAAATCAGTAGATTTAAATGTTTGATAAGCATAAATGCTGAAGCCTAATAAAAAACGTTCAATGTAGACTACTATCGTCTTCAAAGCATTTCTCGTCAAATAACAATGAATGAAATTTCATTTTTTCTAAACAGTAGCCGAAATACATGCGATAAAGGTCTCTGAAAAAAAATACTGATGACACTGACAAGGCAACAACGTATAGACAATTAATTCGTGTTTCGACAACGATATGCAGTTATAACAGGATTAGGGTTGATATATTTTTGCTGAGTGAAACCGGAAGCCGGATTTTCCAGGGGCGAAAACTTGTTAACGGAGACTGTTATCGTTAAAAAATTTCTTCTACAGTTTAAATAACAAAATGTTGTTAACAAATAAAACTAAAATCTATTAAGAGAGGACTAAGGAGCTACAATCGTTCAAATTGGACAGTCTTAAAAGCATACACATTATTGTATATGATTTTAGTGCTGCAGCATTTACTTGGTATACCAGGCGTACTTTTCTGAAGACTTAGCAACTTTTAAAAGTTCAGGTTGCGTTTTTACAAACTCGTTGAACTGAGTAGGCCTACAAATGTTTTTTAGTTGTAGAGACAAATCAAGATGTTTTGAACTGTTTCCACTGAAAGTCGATTACGTTCATCAGTTCACTGTGAAGAAATCAACGAAAACACTCGTTCTACATTGGCATTGTGTACCGGAATGGAAAAGAAATATTGGCAATGAGAATTTTTGGGAGTGATTCTATTACTTTTTCAGAAAACCGGAACAATTTAAAGTTCCGATAGCCCTTTTTGGAACATTTAGAGCAAAAACGGTGACTGTACCGGAAAACCGGGACGTATGGCAACCCTAACAGGATGCATTATTACCTAAGAGCGCGGCCGCATTATTAAAAAAAGCTTAACCAATCCTACGGCCCTTTGTCCTTTTCATTGTTATTTATTTTTATAAATCTTTACGTATTCCTTCATGCCCTCCAAGTTATTCTGCCGATTTTCTAGCATTGAGCAGAAGGTTTTAGTAGGGTCTACGGTTCTTTATTTATTTAGACGTTCTTCATCCTTCTCGAAAGGTCTATATCGCTTTTGTATAAGGCCGCTACCTTGTTCAGTAGTAACTCGGATGTGAAACCAGTGCGATTATACATTGTTAGTTTAATAGCCAGTTTTGTACTACACGTGATGCGATTGTTAGCAGATCTTAGCATTACAGAAGAGAGTTAATAATTAAATAATTTACAATTAGTGTGAATGGTAATTTTCTTTTTAGTTAAGTTTAGTTAATTTTTAAATAGTTTTTATCCTATTTAGTAACCAGATCTACAAAATAACCGGGAATTAATACAATACTTTCATCCTTCATAAGCATTGATAGAAAAATCAAGAATCAAGATGCTGAGATTTTTAGTTAGACATCTCACTTGTGAAAAAAGTGTGACACTGAAATTAAAATTGTACGATTTATAGAAAAACTAGCGATTGTGTCCACGCTGCTTGCCTCAGGGCATTAAATAAACGAGTTTATTGTGTTTCCCGATTTCATTTCACACGTAGTAACTTATATTAGGTATAGCTGGGAGAAAATTCTTGCCTACTTTTAGAAATGTAGTTCTTAAAACAGGTTGGATTTTTGGGTCTTTTCTGTTATCCTTCCCGCCAAGCATAATTTATCACATTTTGTTGATATTTCGTATGTAGGTAATCTTAGTATTTTTTGGGTCTTTTCTGTTATCCTTCCCGCCAAGCATAATTTATCACATTTTGTTGATATTTCGTATGTAGGTAATCTTAGTATTTTTAACGATAAAAATATACAAAAAATGCATTTATATCAATATTTTTCAAGTTAACGTTAAACTATTTATTGAACGTTATTAAATAATTTAATAATATTTAATTTATTTAATGATGCCATGTACTCAATGAGTTTATCTTTCGTTAATACATACAGTAAAAATATTGAGAAAAAACAAACTATTTAAAATCCCATCCAAGCCTATCTAAAAATCCAACCTTGATGAAGGACTAGAGTTCTAAAAGTAGGCATGAATTTTCTCCCAGCTGTACCTAATAAAAAACTTAACTACATCCTTACGTAGTAACTTATTTATGCTACCATAATTTTTCAATAGATCTGATCGTAAATTGTTTAAGCTATTATTATCTGATAGGTTTACTGTATTAAAACATATATTGAATTAATTTGTTTGTTAATTTTAATAGAAATAAATCTTATGTGGCCAACGTAAATGTACAACCAAAGGGGTGGAGGAAGATCAGTAAACTGAGATTGTAGAATGTGTGCGGCAAAACCCTAAATCTGGCTATGCCCTTCAGGAAGTTATACAAATATCACTATGTATATCTTTAGGACAGTTTCTTTTTTTTACTCCTTGTCCGCTAGTCTCTTCAACCTCTACATAACTAATTTGCTGAATTTTAGCTCGCAAGGTGATTCGAAAGTCACAGAATTAGTGATTAGTGGAAAAAAGCAAAAACGGACTACTAGTAACTCCAAAAGTCCCGATAGCCTTGATAGTCCGTTTTAGCATTCTGAAACTAACTAATCCAACCTCGCATAAGGACCGTTATTTTTTCAATTTTTCAACATCACATTGTTAAGGAGAGTTCTTGAAGTATAGGTAGCTGTATGAATGTCTACTGGTTATTAAACACAACATAGGAAAAAATGAATGTTTTTTTTTAAACAAAGGGTATGTTACAGGATTGTCTTAATAAGGGCTTTCATGTTTACAAAGTCAGGATACTTTGAAGCTGCTAGAAGGATGTCAACTAAACTAAACAAATAACACAAACAAAAACAGAACCATGACTCCTTCGAACAGATGTTGAGACGTGCTGGAGAAAATCAATATTTAATGACCCTGACAAAAAATTTTAATAGAATACCGCAACAAACCCTAAAGATTTAGTGGCAGTTATGGTTAAATTTATTATTTTGGACAGAAAAAACTTTTCCAATTGATTACATTCAAGAACAATAAAGCCTACAGAATTCAGATGACTGAGGATTTTCATCTTCTGATGAAAAGTTTCTAAATACTACAAGAAAACTAGTCTACATAGGTTAAATTTCAGAATACAAGTCACTCTACTCAGCTTAAACTGCCAAGATTAGGAAAAAATCTGGCATTGAGGTTTCAGAAAAAGCCATACATCCAAGTATAATAAAACACTCATGCATGCTGTATGAATGTCTACTGGTTATTAAACACATACTGAAAAATGGAACAAAACAAGAACAGAGAATAAAATTAAAATATGGTCAGACCACACAATTATTAAAGAATATATACTGTTTCAGTATAGTTCAACAGAATATTTAAAAACAAATTCAGGACTTTCAACGAAAACCACCCCATACATGTATCACAGATTAGGAATATTTTGAAGAACCTCTCAAGAATACTTATGTTTAAACCTAAATGTAAAATCACCCCATAGTAGTCAATAACATCATGATATTTAAGAAGTAAATGCATAGTGGACCCGTGCGAATAAATTCGCAGTGTTCTTGGGTTTCAAACCCTATCATTAAATAAATGATTAGTTCACAACAAACTTAATTGTTCTTAGAAGAACAGTGAGTAACGACTAAAGCACAGTAGTACAATAGTTTTGTCCTGAAAAGAACGGTTTGTAACTAAAACCTTAAATAAAAGAACGTTCACGCAATGTCTACCGACTGAGTGTGTTCTGTGAAGAAAATAAACGTGCACATTTTATCCAGTATGTTTACGGAATATGGCTACGGAGGGGATAAATGTGGGAGAACCACATTACATTACATTATAAACGAAATTTATTCATTTCGTAAAATGAAGCTCATAATAGCATGAATTTCAAGTTTAGAACTTTTCAGTAAATAAGGAAAGAATACTTTTTAAAACTGTTTAAAAATTATAAAAATCTGTTCAGTAGAACTCTATAGTAGGACTCACCAGGTTGGTCTAGAGGTAAAGTTGTCGCCAAAATCAGCTGTTTAAACAGCTGATTTTCGAGACGAAGGTTCCTGGTTCAAATCCTAGTAAAGGTAATTACTTTTATACGGATTTGAATACTAGACAGTGGTTGCCGGTGTACTTTGATGGTTGGGGTTCAATTAACCATACTTTCTCAGGAGTGGTCGACCTGGGTCTGTACAAGACTACACCTCATTAACATGTCATACACATCATCCTCATCTCATTGGGTCATGGGGTTGCTTATTGTTCTGAATTGAACAGATTGCAACGTATACATATTAGGAATAATAAAAAAAAAGTAGAACTCTATATTTAGGAGTTAATAAAATTCCCATTTAAAATTTATTGGAAGCGAATTTGCATTTTAAATACATAGATTGTATTATATTAAAACCTTTAAAGTTATTAAAACTAATTTCAAGATAAAAGAAGTTACAATTTTATGTGGAGCTGTATAACAGGATTTATAATGACCAACTTGGGCAATTAACTAGTGATCTTATGAAAGCAAGCAAAAAAAAAAAAATTAAACTCAGCTAATTCTTATTACTGATACCTCACATAAACAAAAAAAATAGGATGTTCTAAATATTGCAACAATGAAGCTCTTGAACTGTCCTTGAAATGGCTTTACAGAAAATAGTTTGTGTAAGCAATCTAACTCATACTGAATATCTGCAGTTATACAAGTGAACCATTTCTATTCCCGGATTTTAAGTTTTGTAGAATTCCGAGAAATTTTGAACCTACAAACAGGTGTTTAGTACTGGATGCTATAACTTATGTTAAAACATTTCAATTTTTTTTGTCAGTTTACTTGACCCACCGGGTTGGTCTAGAGGTAAATTCGTCACCAAAATCAGCTGTTTAACAGCTGATTTTAGGAGACGAAGGTTCCTGGTTTAAATCCTAGTAAAGGTAGTTACTTTTATATGGATTTGAATACTAGACAGTGGTTACCGGTGTACTTTGATGGTTGGGGTTTAATTAACCATCTCTCAAGAATGGTCGGCCTGGGTCTGTACAAGACTACACCTCATTTACACGTCATACACATCATCCTCATCTCATTGGGTCATGGGGTTGCTTATTGTTCTAAATTGAACAGATTGCAACGTACACAAATTAGGAATAAAAAAAAAAGTTTACTTGAATGTTGTAGGTCTACAGTAAAAACAAAAAGAATCCTTGGATTCACCTTCGACATAATACTGTAGGTTAATGCCTTCTGTGGTAATTGCTGATAGTTTTCAAAAGGGTAAATATTTATCAGATCAAGTTTATAATTATTAAATTTTTAACCACATTATTGTCTTGGGACAACTTTTCTGCCTTTCTATGAGAAGTTTGGTTTAGTTGGCTGAAAAGTGTTCATATGATAGTAACTGAACAAATTCCAAATATAAATAAGATTTCTTTATGACTCAATGTACATAAATTATGCCTCCAGTTTATATTTTTGAAATAAACTTTCTTCCATCAAGACTTAGCATTGTAACACTCTATGTTTGAAAAGTATTAAAATATACATTTTATTTCTACTAATATTTAAACAGGCAAGTTTACATGCCTATTGTTCTATCTGATTTATTAGGCTTGCACAGTGCAAAATCTAGTCTCACAACTTCAACTGTTGCATTTTGCAAGTTTCTTCTTTTTTTTAAACTTTGGCGTTGGCCAACTCTTTAAAATCAAGGGATTCACAACTTATGTCCAACCAGAGCACAAATTACACAAGCTTGGGACCTACAAGTCATTGGATGATTTATAACTGTGATGTTCCTGAACTTTTTGTTTTTAAAAGAGATGAATTCTAGTATGTTTTTTACCCAACCAAACAATTGTATTAGATACCAACGTATACATATTAGGAATAATAAAAAAACTCTATATTTAGGAGCAAAAAAACTCTATATTTAGGAGAAACAAAAAAAATTACAAACAAAAAATCCATTTAAACGTACATTCTGTTCAAAATAAATGTAACTGTCTGTTTTCATTATATCACAGTAACCTAATTTTTTTCATTTTAATATGGAAGAGAACTCCTGAAATAGTATATAAAAGCTCCTCATTAGATTGTCAATATGTGCGCTATAAAAAAATTTCAAACAACCACAATACTTGTATTTTACTAAAATGTTATTAATCATCGAATATAAAGCACGGAACATATCCTATATTGTTCATACAATGATTAACTGAAGAATATTCAGTTACTTTACTACAGAAACAGTGCTATAGGTCATCAAAGAATGGACACTCTGGCTTTTAAAGCCAATTTTTAAAGTCACAAAAGACCATCTCATTTTTTCTTTTTTTTTAGTTTTTATTTGTTATCGGGAACGGTACATTGTTGACAACTACCCAATTTGATCGCTGCTTTTTGCTGTATTTTTGACGTGGATTAGACATAAGTTTGAACAGGGACCCCCAGTAGAGTTTGTTCATGGATGGCTGTCAGCTGGTCACCATAAAAAGTCGCTTGCCCAACTGGTGTTACGTAACAAAAAATAGCGTCTTACTACCAGCTGACTGACTGGGCTGGCCCGGAGGCCAATCTCATTTTAAAATTTTAGTTCAGTATTTATATTTTTTCACTGCTTTTTGTTATAAGTTGACAGCATAAAATCTGCAATATTGCTGTTTACTGTATTAACTGCAACAAAAATTGTAAAGTCTTATACAGCTGTAAAATATTTTCCTCTCATTTTCTAAGAAATACTTATTAAAATTATCTACAAAATGTATGCAATCACTATTTTATCTCTAACACTCCCTAGATTTTTTTTTGAATTAATATTATTTTAGTCAGTTGGAATTTTTCAAAATTTACTAATGCTTTGGTGAGATTACGTATCTTAAGTTCAATAACTGGTAAATTCTCAAATATATAATGAATGAAATGACTTTGACTACTTTAAAATGCAATATCCTACTCCTGAGCAGACACAAAAACAATTTATTTTACTTTGATACCTAGCACATAAATCTCACTTTTTGTAGAATAAATTACCTAATACTACAAAACGAAAGTAGCCACTGTGAGATAAAATCTGTTTACATGAATGTACTTGTACTTCAACTGTTGCACAATTTAAATGCAAGGAAATACTTAATTTTCCAAGTACTACTAAATATAAATTCAATTAATAACATAGAAATTTGTCGGTACTAACTTAAATTTATTAGACCAAGATCAATCACAGACAGATTAGGTAGTTTACAAAATAATACAATAATAAAAAAATGGGTACCAAAAATGTCATTCCTATCACATAAATTTCTTTAGAAAATTACATAACAGCTACCAATCTCACTGTCAGAATACAGTCGTATGACTCAAGACCTTAAAATAATTTACAATTAATTTTGGAATTCAGAATCTGATGTTCAGAACGCTATTTCAGAAACGGACATTCTACAAACAATCTGAATGAAATTAAAGAAAAAATAACGAAATATACGCTGAAATAAGCAAAACTTAAAACAGTAGCAATTCAAATGCAGAATAAGCAAACAAAATAACCTAAAAGTTCTATAAACAAATTAGTATACGTCAACCGGTACAATAAACAGCTGTTTGTTATTATCCCATCTTTACCTTCAATTTCAATTCCTACATAAATATAAAATTCATATGACTATAAGGGAAATGTTTACAAATTGTTAACTAGTAACGGTTAAGTGTCTGAATTATACAATTTTGAATAATAAAAGCCTGCTACTTAATTTTCAAACGTAAATAAAAACCAAGAGAACAGAGTAATCCCAAAATTGATAAGCTAAACGTTCTGTTGTTGATAAGCCAAACATTTTCAAATTCTCTCATCAAAAATGTTGTTATTTACCGGTAAAGTGTTCTTAACAATTCAAAAAAGTCAAGGTGTAACCTTGAAAAATGTTTAGCACTGACCGTGGACTTGGCAAGCCGGCAAAATAGAACAGCAAAATCAAAATATTTTAAGGTATGCAAGAAGTAAAGCGCGTTTAATCTTGATAAATTGTTAATAAAATTTTGGCATACGTACCACGCAAGAAAATGGGTATATTTAGATTAGATTTAATTAGAATTTTGAATTGCAAAATAATTACCCTACCTGGGGATTTTACGAAGATCACACTGTTTAATATTTCCATCAGATCGAGTAAACCAGATCTCAAGTAATTTTTCGACACCTTCAAAGTATTGAGAATTATTACTAATTTCCGTTTCAGCCATAATCAGACCGCAGAGAGCTACCCCGAATAATCACATTAACTTGATGCTCGACACTTTACGACTGAGCACTTACTGAGCCTTTTACTTGCTAAAAAGATTTTATGCAGCTATGGGAAAGTGGTTTCTGCGCTTGCGCATTCATAGCGCTGCAGTCGAACGTATTGCAAAATATTAAGTGAAAGGCGCCAATTATTCGTTTCAAATTATTTGTATTATGTACAATTTTGTTATGTTATGTACATTTTTGTATTATCCGCATAAATTGGATATTCAAATTAACTATTTGTTTTGTATAAACAATTAGTAATCAATTAAATTTACTGCATAAATATTGTGTATGGAACACAACATTAGGAATAGTAACATTTTGTTTGGGAATTAGGTAGTAATAACCCTTTACTTTTTAAAATAAATAATCAATTTAAATTTATGAAAATAATTTTTAAAATAAATAATTAATTTAAATTTATGAAAATATAATTTTAACTCCCCTGAGAGGCTGTAATTTTTCATCCAATCGGTATAATGGGAGAATATTTGTTTGCTGTGTCTTATAATGAATGTTGAGTGAACTGGATTTAAATAATATTATTGTCATCAAGAAATCTCAACAAACACTGACAGATGTTTAATTTTAGTTTATGGACAGTTAACTTACAAAACCTGTGAAGCTTGACATACTCAAAATTTGTAGCTAGAGCTGCATAAAATCTAAAAAGCATTATTTTGATTGCTTTAAATATCAATACATTCTCTCACATTGAATTTACCTACTAAAAAATAAAACAAGTTGCCCGTAAATGCAATTGGCATAAACATATGAGCTTTTTAGAATCTTGCAATGGACTAATGAGTAAAAATGACATCACCAACCCTTGGCTGGATGCATTAGGCCTGGGTGTCTGTATTCTCTTTTCAAGTGAAAAATTAAGCAATTAAATCAGGTCATTGTTTAAAATAAAAGTTCTAATAACAAAATAAAAGATAAAAAGGAAGTTGCAAGTAAGAGAGCTCACTACTCTTAGTCCAAAAATGGTAGGCTGTGGCAAAACTTGATGTAAATAAAATAAATAAATTTGAATTTACAAAGAGAAGAATAGAAGGGTGTAAGGAGTTAATTAATAAATAGGATCTTGGAGTGTTAATTCTGCTGATTTAGATGTAAGCAGGGTATAACTTAGGGTTCAAGTGTAAGCAGATGTTTTTTGTTGTTTTTTATGGATTCAACCTCTCTGGACAACTGACAATTACTGATTGTCTAAATCCCAAACCCAATCTGACAAATTCTTGGTAATATACGTCTTTCTTGAGGGCCTTGGTTTTGCAATTCATTATTTCTCACAAAAAGGCTACTATGATTTCATGCAATAATTATGAGTACTTTTTAGTGAATATTTTGCATGTATCCTTAAATCCGTCTTTTACAAACTTTTTGCTGAAATCCTAAGCATCTTTTGCCTATCCTTAGTAATACCTGTAAAACTATTTAGAGCACTAATTACTTACACTTTTTGTTCATAAAACCTAATCCATGAAGTAAACTAAACCTACAATTTAGTCCCAAACAAGTAGTAAATAAAAAACAGTTTTTGTACACAACCTATTTGATTTTTAAAAATTAACAAACCAAAAAAGTAATTTAGGTGAAATGACCATAAGACAGTCAAAATCACAAAGAATGTTTGAAAAATACGACCAAACCAAAGGATTCTGCTTCATTGATATGACCTACGATTCGTTGTCTATACAATACATACATACCTACTTGTCTATACTATACCTACTTTACCAAGTAGGTACGTAAATAGTGAAATAGCAAGTACAAAAAATGGTGGTGTAAAGTACTTTTAAGTGATATTTTAATCAAATTCATGATAACTGTTTCTAAGCAGCATATCAAAGAAGTAATTAGGCCTACATGTATTCTTATACAGAAAATTTTAAATATTTATAACAAAACGACAAAAGTTGTAATAAACAATTTTTTTCTACAAAATGCAGACCTGACTCCTTCCTAAAATCATTTTATTATGCAGTCAAATGATCAAAATAATGGGATAAATTGTTTAAATTATTAATAGTAGTAACAGTACTACAGCTAATCCAATGTGTCAATAATACATAAATTTTAAAGAGGCCATTAGTGACAAATTTTGGAAGGTGATGGAATTACAAAGGAGCAACAACCCATTAAGATTATATTGTATCTTCATCACAACATCAAGGCATTTTCTTTTAAATACCATCATCAGGAACAGTATCACTCATAAAAATTCACTTAATTTTTTTCTCTTTATTAGAAAAAGACTGTAAAAAAGTAGTTAAATGCAAAAGGAATGATACATTTTATAGCTTGCCTCATAGTTGGACAAGTGTCTATAAAAAAAATTGGAAAAGCCTCTTTTACTCGAGAGTTGAGTGAAGATAATTTTATTGTAGATAGCTGTTATTTATTTATTTTAGCCTGTGTAAAAATTTGGATAAAGTTTTCATCATGACAGACACATGTTGTTTTACGTATAGCAGAAAAAATAACAAAGCAGGTTTAAGTAGGTACTTTCAATGACAATATCTACGCATACACCAATCTAAAAGTACTTAAGACCAAGAACGTAATATTTATCTCAAAACAAGTATATCATGCTATTGAAAATCAAACGTCTTACAAAAATGTTCAATTATTAATTCACAATTCAAATGAAAATTCTATATTCACAACAACTACCATCTTCAAAAGTTGGTAGATAATAATGCACGTGTCAGTTCATGTTTCACAGTTATTTATTTATTGAAATTCAAATTAAAATGCATTCTAGAACAGGTGAATGTTAACAAAGAAAAGTTAAATTGCATCATATTTTTAACAGCACAATAAGTGGAGTACTTGTACAGTAGTTAGGGACTGAATCACTGAAGAAACTCAATTTTAAGAAGGTTAAATTTTTAATTAAAAAATCTGGTGTTATCACACACAACTTTTTTCTTTTACATTAGAATAAAAAAAACACCTAGCCTCAAAAAACATAACCTTTTTTTAATCATGAGTGAATGATGCAAAATGAAAATCAACCTTGTTTGGCTTAATAATACAAAAAATCACTCTTGGTCGTTAAACTAGGCTCTAGAAAAAAATGCTTAAACAAAAGTTGTAGTTCTTTTAATTTTCTATAAATTTGATTTAATACACTTTTGTCCTAAGATGCATACTAGGGCCGAAATCTTAAAAAATCCATTTTTTACAGATTTTCATGGAAGAAAATAACAGAACATCACAAATTATCGCTAAACTAAGCTTTAAACAAAGAAATGTTTGAAATAAAAGTTGTAGATTTTTAAATTTTCTACAACTTTTATTATAAACTCTTTTGCCCCAAAATACATATTAAGGCCGCAATCTTATAAAAACCATTTTCTTCTACAAGAGAACAACCTCCCCAAGAATTTCAGCAGACATGGCTTCTACCCTACCTTGTAGAATGTAGAAAATGTAGTAAATGAGGTGATTTTTAAAAAAATGTAGGAGCTGTTTTTGAGAAAATTGCAAAAAAGTGAAAAATGGCACGAATAAACTGCTACTTTCGGTTGACCGATTTTGATAAAAATGTTTGTTGGGTCCTCTAGTGGTGTCTTACTTAAGTTTCAAGTTTCAACTTTGTACAATGTTCTGTTCTTGAAATATTTTGTTCACACACACACAGACCAAGCGCTAAAATGATTTTTGGGTTCAGGGGTTCAAAAAGTATACATCCGGTGAAACCTCATTTTGAAAAATCAACAGGAAAACAATACTTTTCTTTCTATATATTTATATAGGCAAGAGAAAATAAAAATACGTTCTGGAACAGGTGAAGTTAAGTGGACAAAGGAAAATTTAAATTGTATAAACGTTATAATAACACAACAAGTTCTAATGTACAGTAACTAGGGATTGGTTCATTGAAGAACCTCGATTTTAAGATAATGGCATTGCAGCTAATCAGTACAATTACAAGAAAGTACATCATACAAAGTCATCTCATTAACAAGCCTTAATTTCATTCCTTTACTAATTCTTTTTTATTTTCAGAACTGTAAATATTTGAGTAAATGGATCGAAATAGAACAGACGTTTTTGTTTTGAATACTAACAATAATGTTAACAATTTATTCATTTCTGTATTGTCAACTAATTAGTATGCATTTACTATAATCTTGTCCTACCTTACCTCTGATTTTCACTTCAATGGTTAATCCATCCTATCCCATCTACCTTGTAATCCAACTGGTCTTACCCAGCCAGTATGTTGGTGTAATTGTCAGCAAAACTAGCTTCTATGCCAAGAATCTCAGGTTTGATTCAGGTCATGTCTGGGATTTTATTAACACTAATCAGACTTTTTCACTGACATTTATAAGCAAAACAATCAAAACTAATTTTCACTCTAATGGATGTAAAACAAAAAAAACTGATTTTTTTATTTGGTGATGATTCATAAGTCTTAATTTGTGTGTAGGTAATGATATGACGTAATACACAGATGAAGAAATGCTAAACCTTATCACAAATTGAACCCGAGACCCCTGTTACGCTGACCCCTACACCACGGGCCAGGCTACTATTTATTTCACATTAGTTTTATATGAATTGTATTTGTTTCTATATAATTTATAACTAGTAATTTTTACTAGTGAGTAAAACGATGGCACACCTTAAATACTACTGTGCTAGTACGACCTCTCTGAAGATCATAATTATCATTCAATTACTAGTTATAATGTCCTTAAACTTTGGCCATTTATTCAGTATGAGCTTCTCAGACATATCCTCAAGGGTAAGGTTGAGGATGAGCCCAAAACTGGGCTCTAGGTTGAAGAATATTAGAGGCTGGATGAACATGAGTATGCACACTCTTTTGAGAGTGGTTTATGATAAGAGTAATTTACCAGAGTTACTGCCAGCTTACCCTGATGGTGTCATCATTCACAAACAAGAAGGATGTCCTTAAAAACGAATTTTTTATGGTGAGAATTAATTCTACCAATCTTAAATAAAAGACGAGTCTGGTATATGCCTACAACTATGAATTCATATTTCTTCTTTATTTTGATACTAAATCAGCTTTTGTAAGTGTAAAAAAATATGGAAACTCAATGTAGAAGATAAACAAGATCTCTCACCTACCCTTTCTCGACTTTAGTAAAAGGGCTTAACAACTTTTTAAAAAGGTTTAGTTATTTGGGTAATTTCAGATGGCATATTTTCAGAAACCAAGATAAATATGACAAGACAAATAACTAAATCATTAATTTTGTACTAGCTATATATGAATATAATAATATAAAATAAACCATAAATTTACTTTATTACATGCATCTGCTGTAACATATATTTTTACAGCAATAAAATGAAAATTAAATAAAAATCAATAAACATCAGTCCAATTGCAATAGATAATAACAATAATGATCTTGAAAAATAAGAGAATTAAATTATTCATGGTTGCAGACAAAACACTAAATAAAACATATTTACAGTAATAATAGATTTCAATTTATTGATTTAACACTACCATTTTTTATTATTAAATAAAAAATGTGCACCATTAGTCAAAATGAATATGGCAAATGGTACAGAATCGAACCTGATGGTAAAAGTAAACAAAAAGTGAAAGTTTATTTTTTGAATGCATAACAATGTTTCATTAACGTATTTAAACAATGTACACAAAGGAGACTTGAACTTTTAAGAAACAAAAAATAGACAGGTTTCAAGCCCTTGAATTATAAATATATTATATCCATATATGTTAAGACCACCTATTTTCATGGAAAGAGAAAAGGATGAATTACTTTTTGAAGTCCTACATCAGATACAAGAACTAGAATTGATTAACATATGCAGAGACAAAAACTTGAGTATTTCAGAAATGTTAAGTGTGGAGAGAAATACCATTTCTGCAAGTGATTATACAGAGAAAAATAACAGGAGGAGGAGCGCAGGAAGGTGAAGAACATTACTTACTTTACGCGGAGATCCTACAGCTGCTACTGCATCCTGCACCTCGTCTGTTCTACCAGTCCTTCTCCTCCAGATTTCTCTGCTGCATAACCTCTCTCACTCCTTTTCCCAAGTTCCGCAGTGTCAACCTCTCTTTCTATGAGCAGCTGGCTGGTAGTTAAATACCTTTTCTGACCACCTCTCTTCTTCCATTCGATGTACATGACCATAACAAACCAACTGTCTTTTCTCTATCCTTTCCACAATTGTATCACGCACCTCTGCTTGAGCCCTTAGTTCTTCATTTCTCACATGTTCTAGCTAAGAGATTCTACAAGCTCTTCTCAAATAATCCTTTTCCACTGCATTCAGCCTATTCTTGTTCTTCCTATTAATTTGCCAACATTCTGCCTCGTAAGTCATTATTGGGTCCATTACTGCTTGACAAATTATCTTCTTTGTTTTATTTTTGAAGACCATCTTGAAGATATATCTTGGTCAAAAATCCTCCAACACAGGAACAACTAATTAGGGTAGCAGTGTCAAAAGTAAGAATAGATGTTAGGATTGCTAACCACCAATAAGAAAAGGCACTCAAAGAAGAAGATACATTTCATGAGAAGAGAAGATAAAATAAACTGTTACCAGCCTTTGTATCTTGCCTGTATACAGTTAGCTTCTATGCTACACAATTTGAATGAATTTTCTTAAAAATTGGTACAGCAAATCAACTCAGATTGAGAAAGCAATTGGCTACATATTACCAAAAATATACATGAAAGCCCCATCCTTGATTTCACAAAAACAGTTTTTATATCTTTTTACTTTCTCTTGCCTATATGAATATATAGGAAGGAAAGTATTGTTTTCATGTCGATTTTTCGAAATCGAGTTTTCACCGGATCTACACGTTTTCAGACCCCCTGAACCCAAAAAACATGTTTTTAGCGATTAGTCTGTGTGTGTGTGTGTGTGTGTGTGTCTGTGAACAGAATATCTCAAGAACGGAACATCGTACGAACTTGAAACTTAAGTTACATACCACTACCGGACCCGACACGAACATTTTCATCAAAATCGGTCAACCGGAAGTAGTAGTTTATTCGTGTAATTTTTCACTTTTTTGGGACTTTCGCAAAAACTGGTCCTACGATTTTTTTTAAAATCGCCTGGTTTACTTAATTTTTTATGCTCTACAAGATAGGGTAGGCGCCATGTTTGCTGAAATTCTTGGTGAGGCTGTTTTCGCGTAAAATAATTGTTTTTTTAAGATTGCGGCTTTAATATGCATTTCAGCGCAAAAATGTATATAATAAAATTTGTAGAGAATTTAAAAACCTACAACTTTTATTTCAAACATTTTTTGTATAACGCTTAGTTTAGCAGTAATTAGCGATTTTCTGTTTTTTCTCACTAAAATGTGTGAAAAATCGGTTTTTTAAAGATTTTGGCCTTAGAATGCATTTTACGACAAAAGTGTTTATAATAAAATTTATAAGAAATTAAAAGATCTACAACTTTAGTTAAAGCATTTTTCTCTACAGAGCCTAGTTGAGCGTGAAAGATTGATTTTCCGTATTTTTAGGCCAAACTGAGGTTGATTTTCATTTTGCGTGTTTCTCTCATGATTGAAATAAGGTTATGATTTTGAGGTTAGTTTTTTATTTATTTCTAATGTTTTATTACTATTGTAAGGTTTATTGTTAATTATTTGCATTGGCAAGAGAAAGTTGTGTGAGTGTTTCACACCAGATTTTTTCATTTAATATACAATTTATCAAAACACTTGAGAGAACCGCAATGAATCCTTTTAAATTTTCAACAACTTCCATTTTAGACATTTTTTTGCAAAATATAATGTTCAACCTTTAACTCTTGAAGTCAAAAAACGCAGAAACTTATTGGAATACTGAAGAGGGAAATTTTTGAAATGCAGAAAAAAATGTCAAAAAATTCAAACAAAAATTGTAAATAAAAAACATTTATTTATATTATTTCCAATCTGTTTTATCTTTAACAAGCTGATCTTTTGTCATTGGTTGTATAACAGCTCCTAACTTGGTGTTTACAGTAGGTGCGATAAGTTTTCTGTGAGCTGATTGTGGTAACCATGTACTACCAATTGGTGCTCTGATACTTGCTTCATATTCTTTTACGCTGGTAAATGGGAATGGTAATTCAGTAACCTAAAGAAACGAAGAAAACATTTATCATAATTGCAATCTATTTTAAAGTAAAATCATTCATTAGTTAAACCCGATTACATAAAACAGACAAACTGTAGTCTAAATAGTTTGGAGTTACTAACTAGAGATTTTCCTGAGTAGTGGTTTAGTACGTTTGCATAGTATGTTGCACTGTAGTTTAAATGAAATAATTTAGTTTAACAAGATATAGATAAAAAAAGAACACACTAAGCACAACACAATCAAACAACATTTTTAATTTTGTGTTCACAATATGAATGTCCAGAATTAATAACAAGTGTAAATAGACATTTTAGTTTCCTTAACTCTGAATTTACATACTTCACTACAATTTTTAAAGTTGCATTATCTAACAGGAAACTGAGATTTTCAAAAATTAATTTCAGTTTATTCAGGCCCCAACCAATATTAATTTATAATTTTCCATACAATTGAACTGACAGGACTTGGCTTGATCTGGATAAAATTTTTACGAACACCTGTATAGAATGGATGACAAACATTTGAAAATTTTTTAAGACACTAAAAAATAAACCTATGGTGTTGGATAAATGGTTCAAGGAAGTCAGAAAGGATTTTGAGAAAACTTAATGATTCGAACAAATTCAGGTAATTAATTAGGGACTTTAAGACCTTCTAACAAGACAAAGGCAGAAAGCTGGGTGAACAGAAGAAAGGAGAAAAGCCTACAGTGAATGAATAATGAGAATGTAGGCTGGAAAAAAAACTTTCAGAAACGTCAAAAGTCACTTGTCTGGTCTTAAATTGGCCCTTTATGAAAAAAAAACATTCACAAAACTTAGACAAGAGTGATTTAACATGAAAATAATTTGTCAAATTTACTTCCAATTACAATTTTGTTTCATTATATAGCTTTGCTGTATCCAAACCTCAAAATCTATAGAAAGTTTAGTACATACGAGGTAGGGTCAAAAATTTCCCGGAATGGTCGCTTACAGTCACGTATTTGAAAGCTGAAAGGGAAATTTTTGTTTGTGAGGTTGGCATAACTGGTAGTGAATGTGCTTTTGAGGTTAGCAGGCAGTTGTAGTTGGTTCCGTGCGTTCGGTGTTTAATATTGTAGATCGTAGTTTCTGTCTTTCGTCGGATTGTGCAATGTCGTCATTAGAGCAGCGTGGCAATATTAAATTCTGTGTGTTGCTGGAGAAATCACCCTCGGAGACTCTTGAGATGCTAAAAAAAGCATACGGAAATTCTGCGATGAAGAAAACAGCAGTTTACGAGTGGCATAAGCGTTTTCGCGACGGTCGCACAACAATTGAAGATGACGTTCGGACTGGGCGGCCTTCCACTTCCACTACAGACGACAATGTTGAGCGCGTTCGACAAATTGTGCGTGCGGACAGGCGAACAACCATCAATACTATTGCCTCTGAAGTTGGTATTTCACATGGGAGTGTTCACAGCATTCTTCATAATGACTTGAACATGCACCGTGTTTGCTTGCACATTGTTCCAAAAATGTTATCCCCTGAGCAAAAGGAAATGAGAGTGACCATGTCCAGGGACTTGATTGAAATGGCTGATGCAGATGACAGCTTCCTGCGCAAAATTGTTACAGGTGATGAGACATGGTGCTTTCTTTACGACCCTCAGACAAAACGGCAGTCCGCTGAATGGAAGTCAAAAACTTCACCAAGAAAACAAAAATTTCGCTTGGACAGAAGCCGGGGTAAGGTGATGTTGGAGGTGTTTTTTGATTACCGTGGAGTGATTCATTATGAATTTATTCCTGAAGGGAGAACAGTAAATAAAGAATTGTACACAGAGATCTTAAAACGGCTACGAGATGCAATTCGACGAAAACGACCTGAAAAATGGGCAGAGAATGACTGGTATTTGTTGCACGACAATGCCCCAGCACATCGATCCCTAATGGTGAAACAATACCTTGCCAAGAATAATGTTACCACTCTGGAACATCCTCCATATTCTCCCGATCTCGCACCACCAGATTTCTACCTGTTTCCAAGGTTAAAAATGGCATTGAAGGGACATCGTTTTGCTGATTCGTCAGAGGTGATTGAAAATGCGACGGAGCGGCTGAAGGAACTTTCAAAAAACGGCTTTCAAGAGTGTTTCCAACAATTATATGAACGGTGGAATAAATGTGTAGATGCAGGAGGAGAGTATTTTGAAGGGAAATAATGTAAGAATGTTATAAATATTTTTAATAAATTTTTAATAACCAATTCCGGGAACTTTTTGACCCTACCTCGTATTAAATAAATAAAAAAACATTAAAATTATTACAAATAATACATGACATGGTAGTTTACGGAATGATTTACCTTCTAAAAAAACAGATACAGACACATAAAGCTACTGAGGTTTGTTTAAAACCACATAATTCAATATTTTTGTTTCAACTGGTTAATGAGATGTTTTGTAAACACCATAGGGAATTTTTGAAAGACTAATAATTTATTTTTTATTTAATTAGTTATAAACAACAAATACATGTTAATCCTTAAGCATATAATAAAATTATTGTAAACAATTGTGTGTCTTACCATATGTGGTTTAATCTTTATATCTGCGTTGTCATTAATGACAACATTGCATTTATTTTGATCTTTCCGAGGCATCCTTTTCGGAAGCTCAATTATAAACCTTTTACTTGTACGCTTGGAAGTTTCAACATTAGGTCCACCCCAAGAACCCCAACCAGGAAGTTCTAGGTTAATATCTTCAAACTCTGATTTTTTTATTTCTTCTTCCTTTTCACGCCTAAAATAGTACCAAAATATATATTATTTTTCCTTCTAAATAGTAAAAATTCAAACAATGGTCACAAAGTAATGAAAGGAAAATTTGTACTATAAAAGAACATAAACTAAAAAATTACAAATGTACAAAATGTACAAGGAAAATGAATGACTACTGGAAATGATTAGAAAAATAATGCAAAATTGCTTCCAATTACAATAATTGTATAATACAGTTATTTTTTGGTCATACAATACACCAAACTTTTTATAACATTGTGCTTCTGAATTTAGTCTTACTAAAATAATATTCTAAAATTCCCTAGTCTAATTCCAATGAAGAAGTCTAGGTACCATTTTCTCTGACCTTTTGGCAACAAATTATTCTACATTTCCAATTTTCAGTAGATACGTCTTTAAACTGTATCTATTTTCTATGGGACAGTAATTATTTAAATTTTTAGTTCATAAATAAACATTATAACCTGAGAATTTGTGTAGAATTTTTACTGGAGAACTACAAAAAGTAGCAAATTTTTTCACTTTTTGAATTAACAGTAGGTATACTGCCATATTAATGAGTTTGGGTAGATGGATGTAGTACCAACATTTTCATCTGTATATTTTTGTTCTACAAAAAAGTTAATATATTAAAAAAATCCCCTAAAAACATAAATAAAATTATATTTCAAAATGAAAAAATGTTAGTGAAAAAGGCAATTATGGTATGACTTGATTGTTACTATTGACGTTAAAATAAATGCAACGATATTGGATTTTTTGTATTATTCTGTATGGCATTTAGATTTACCGTGAATTTTTTTGAAGAAAAATGGCTCAATGTAAATTATTCGACATGCATGCTGAATATAATTAAGACTAAATGAGCAAGCCATATTAAAAGGGTTAAATAAAATTTTACAGTAGTGAATGCTACCGTATGTTTTGGTCAATCAGCATGACAAAAAAAAGGCAGAACGATGGAGAAACCTACAATTAAGTGAATTACATACAACATGCATTGGAAATGATGCAACTAATACTAACACAATTCAATACTGAAATCCATCATAAGAAAGTCTTATGAGTAAAACCTAAAAAGAATAAGTAATAAGTGTTTCAGAGAAAATAAAAATAAATTTTTATCTTTCTCCTGTAGGTATTAACTTCAAATCACAAAAGTTATAAACAAAACAACCTACACAACTCGTATTTTATAAAAACTCCACTAGCAGTAATTAACAATTATAACTGTTTTAATCAAAACCAAATATTGTTGTAAATAAAAATATTATTTAATTAATGGATCTAACATAAAGGTTTTAGAACTAGTGTAAGGTGGGAGGGACTCTTTAGCTACTGTGTTCACCTGCAGCTTACAGAGAGTGGGAGTTATCTATAGTTATTGTACATTACACTAGTATAGAGCACTATTTCTGTATACACAATTGACTTTGCCCATAACAGACAGGTGAAGTGTGAAATTATTTACAACCAATCTGTTCGTTGTAGGGCTAAAATAAATAGTTCTGTTTCTTATCACATGGTCGCCAATTAAATGACTGAATCATTTAAGAACAGAAGAGAAAGAGGTGTAAAAGGCACTAATCAGAGTTATCTCCTCTGAAAGTTATGAATTTCGTTATACAGCCAGACCCTGTGGTGAATGGAGTGAAGGTGTCATTTGCAGAAAGGAAAATATGTGCTTTTCAGAGGACTTGGCATGCTGATAAGCGTACTTTTCCACTCAGTGAGGATGGCACCGGTAAACCACCTCACTCCTTGTTTTACTTAGTAAAACCTCTACAGTTTCAAACTAGCCTTTTGGCTGATGAACCAAACAACAACACACAATTGACTATCAGTCAGTAAACAAGAATCAAGGCAAAAAGGATAGTGGCAGTGTTATTCCTGTTGAATGGAGGGAGCAGGTTTACATGCCATATGAAATAGCACTGTCTGCATATGACAAAATAAGCTGATAAAATGATAACTGTCTTGAAAATGAATGTATAAATGAGACTAAGAATGTAACTACTAAAAGTAAAATTATGAGAAAAAATTCAGTAAAAGAGTTTGTTACGTCAAATGTGGAATTAGAACAATACGTGTAATTTACAGAGGGTAATACAGGGTTTACAGTAGGGTAATACAGTCTTTACTACAAATATCTACTTACTTGAATTCTTCATCCACATCATCACAAGCGAATGCTTCAGATATTGTCATTGATTTTTCTTCAGCTTTTGACACTTCATCAATATCATCAAGATTACTCTCAGCATCTGCAAAACTACCAGGCAATTCTGTTCTCAGATGCTTTGGTTTGGCATGAAAGAACTTATTAGGTTCAATGTTATTTGTTGTTACTTTATTAGATTCCAAATTTTTTGTAACACCTTTTGAAAGAGTTGCAGTGTTTTCAATAATTTTTTTCAAGGAATTATCATTAGTATATGTATTTGATGTATTTTCGTTCAACTCCTCATCAATGTCAGGATGTAAGTTTCGTTTCTTTATCTCAAGAGATGAACTATTGTTATTATCTTCTGTATCTGAAATTTCATTCTGTTTCACATTTTTGTTTGCTGTTTTTAAACTTTCTTTTAAGTTCTTCATTTTACTTATTACTTTTTGATTTATTTTATTTTCAATATCATAAAACATATCTTCTACATTTACGTCTACTTTTGCTTTTGTCTGAATTGAAAATGTATTACTATCACTGTTTGTTTTAACACATACCTCAACAGGGTTTGAACGTTTAGCTTTTTTTGAACTGTTGACTTCTAATTTACAATTATCACTGACCGGTGTAACTGACCAAGTTCCAACTTTTGTACACATTTTCCTTTTCCTGTTATTATTAGAAACATTATTCTTACATTTATTTTTACTTTTTTTGCTGGGCACTGGTGATGATGATTTAGCAGATTCATCTTCTAATTTATCTTGTTTAAGTTTAATAAATTTTTTGGGTAATTTTATTTTTGTGTCTTTCTCAGAGACATCATTTTCTCTAATGTTCTTAGCTTGATTGGAGCTCCTGTTATTATTAGAAACATTATTCTTACATTTATTTTTACTTTTTTTGCTGGGCACTGGTGATGATGATTTAGCAGATTCATCTTCTAATTTATCTTGTTTAAGTTTAATAAATTTTTTGGGTAATTTTATTTTTGTGTCTTTCTCAGAGACATCATTTTCTCTAATGTTCTTAGCTTGATTGGATCCACTTCTTGACAATGACTTTACTTCCTCAGAGCCAACATTTTCTCTTGTATTTTTTACTAGATTCAATCCATCCCTTGACAAAGGCTCACTAACTTTTTCTTTTGCCATCTCTTGTTCACGGTACTTCAAATACTTATCATAAAATGTCTGAACTTCTGAATTAGGTTCTTTGTTTAACCACAAATTATTAGTATCTTTATTAGTTTCTTTTTCTTCATTATCTGAATCAGCCTCTTCATCAGTAGTACTATCTTGCTTTAACTTTTGTGTCAATTCTCGACTCCGTGTCAACTGTTCAGATAAAGCTACTCTTGCCTGAAAATAAAGACCATCATTTTTATTAATGATACTGGACAGTCAAACAAAGGCTAAACTTTGTTATTACTGCAAATACACTTGCTACTATACATGATTATTTTACACTATTTATATACTCTCCCTTAATATTTTACTTTCGATTGGTGTGTGTGTGTATGTGAAAAAGATATCTCAAGAACGAAACATTGAACGAAGTAAAAACTTGAGTTAGATACCACTAGAGGACCCGATACAAACATTTTCATCCAAATCGGTCAACCAGAAGTAATAGTTAATTCGTGACATTTTTTACTTTTTGTGATTTTCTCAAAAATGGCTCCTACAATTTTTTTAAAAATCACTTCATTTACTACATTTTTTATACTCAATAAGATAGGGTAGGCATCATGTCCACTGACATTCTTGGGGAGGCTGTGCTCTCATAGAAATAAATGGTTTTTTAAGACTGCGGCCTTAATATGCATTTTAGCGCAAAAATGTATGTATTAAAGGTTGTAAAAAATTTAAAAATCTACAACTTTTATTTCAAACTCTTTTTGTATAATGCTTAGTTTAGCGGTGATTAGTAATTTTATGTTTTTTTCCATGAAAATCTGTAAAAAATGTTTTTTTTAGATTCCAGCCTTAGTATGTTTTGTGTGCTTGCTCATTTTATGACAAAAGTGTAATAATCAAATTTATAGGAAATTAAAAGATGTACTACTTTTATTTGAATCATTTTTCTCTACAGAGCCTAGTTTAGCTAAAAAGAATGATTAGAATGAAAAATAATGATGATTTCCATATTAGTAAGCCAAACTCAGGTTGATTTTCATTTTGCATCATTCATTCAAGATTAAAAAGGCAATGTTTTTTTTGTTTTATTACTAATGTTAGATTATATTGGGCATTTTTTGCATTGGCAAGAGAAAGTTGTGAGTCTTTTACACCAGATTTCGTTTTTGGTACAAACACTTAAGTAGAAACACTGTACATATATATGAAATAAAACTTTCTGAAACAAACTGCCAATTAAATGCATAATGATTCAGTAGAAAGAATTTTGCTATTATGATCCTTGATTAAAAATAACAGCAATTTAATTTTATTGCAAAACCTGGATATAGTACCCATTATTGAACTGAATTATTGTAAACTTACCGAAATACGAGGGTAACCTGAAAAGTTTCCGACCTCAACATGACATGGCAGCACTCATCAACTAAAGTTAGGGTATGTATTTGCACATGTGTTAAAAGTTTTTTACCAAAATTTCAGCCATTTTGGATACCCAGTTGTTCTTTGACAATCGTTTGAGTAAGGTGATGTGAATGTTTTTGTGAAAATGGTAAAAATCTAGTATTGAGCTGTTATTAAATATTTGTTTTTGAAATACAATACGCCAACGAAAATTAAAGACGAGTTGGATGCTATGTATGGGAACTCTGCACTATCAATTACCACCATTAAATTTTGGGCAGCTGAATTAAATGAATATGTTATGTTTAGGTATTATGTTTTTTTCCATGAAAATCTGTAAAAAATGTTGAAATGGTTATTGGAAAGTTGTGAGTCTTTTACACCAGATTTCGTTTTTGGTACAAACACCGAAATACGACTTGTGTCATATGTAACTAGTGTAATATGCATTACTGTATATGAACCTTTGATGCACCATTAATAATAAACCTGAATAGTGGCCATACCAGGTTAGGTAATGATGAAATTATATTATGGAAAAAAATTGCAACAATTGATCATTACATCTCTCAAGTTCACCAAATGGTGCTAGACAACCATCGAATTAAAGTTAGAGAGATGGCAGAGGCTACAAACATTTTCTAAGAACACATAAATGATGTTTTAAATCAAGATTTAGGCATGAGAAAGCTGACTGCATGTTGGGTGGCATGCTTGCTTATTGAGGACCTAAAACACGTCTGAATGAACATTACCAGCTCTTTAGGTGCAATAGATTAAATAAATGAATAAAGTAAGTTAAATTAAATAAAGTTTTACGTGCGATAAATCAGCATTTTGGCACTAATGCATTACTGTATATGAACCTTTGATGCACCATTATAGTTCTAAAACAGAGATGACTATTAGGACACAATTTATATCCTTTTGATCAAACAAATAAAAACATTCTACCGAAACAATGTATATCTAATGTTGAAAAATTTATTGTAAAACCAAGAGTACGAGTAAAAAACATTTACTCTGTTAACAGCTATCAATTACAAAATAGTTTTAAACGAAACCTGAATAGTAATAATTAAAACATTATTATAGCTTTGGAAGTCTGAATTGTAAGATAGTATAGAAAAATGTGGCAGAGTAATGCTACGGTAATTCTCGATCATGTTTTGACTGAATTAGGAGATACTGCTGTAATTCTAAAAAAACCAGTTGAAATAGTGGCCAACTATATTTAGAACAGCTACAACTTTGTTATAACTTTGCACAGAAACACTGCCAATAACACACTATGCAAACAACCTTTCCTTGGCTAAAATATTTATTGCACTGCAATATTTTATTCTTTTCATAGTCTCAACTTGAAACAACTATAATACACAGGAAAAAGCAGGCTGTTCTAAATTATTACAGTTTACCAATAATAAATTTGATGAACTATAACACGAAAAAAATATTTTATGATCATCTACCTCCTTATTGTATTTGGCACGAACTGCCAAGTTTTTGGCCCACTTTCCAGTTGTTTTGTGTCGCAGTGAAGCTCGTTCCTCAGCTCTGGCTTTTTCAAGCTGTTCAAGTTTTTTTAATGCAGCTTCAGGATCAGTTTTCTGAAGTTCCTCAAATTCCTTGATTTGATTTTTGATCTTATCTTTTCGTAGAATTTTACGAAATCTAAAATAAAAATTTAATTAATATAACTAATTCTTTTAATAATTTATAACAATAGAACAGAATTATAAAATCACATACAACAATAACATCTCATGAAAAACTACGGTAATTTATGATATGGTCATGTGTTTGCCTTTAATTTTTTCCAGAAACACTGACAGGTCAACTGCAGCAGAATTATTTGTAACCGTTTGTTAACAGAATTAAAAGATACACATAACCCAACAATTCAGTAAATTAAATTAAATTTAACTGTGTAAAAACCTTAACTTCACAAAACAATACCTGACATAGAAATTCTCTATCTTTCTAATAACTCAGAAAATTGAAATTCGGCAAATCTGTTCTTTATGTAATGAACTGAAAAACTAATGTATTTACATTTTGGACACTAGCATCTTAGAAGTACACCAGCAGTAAACACCTTAAAATAATAATTTTTTTTAAGTAATAAATATTTATTCTATATTTTCTTTAAGAGATAAAGTTCTGAATGCATACTCTGCTTAGGTTATACTTAGGTGAAAATTGATGGTCCAAGCAAAAATAAAGCTTTCAAATTAAGACCAGTGGTTCCGAAAGGGGTAAAAAGTGTGGTATACCCTTAAGCAATAAATATTATTTCTTCACCTATACAATGAGTTATAGTTTTAAAACTCAGTCAGTGTATACCAAATACAATAGAGTATCGTTAATCGGAACGTCATTAATCGGAATCTCGGAACGGAACCCTCAGATATTTTTTTGTGTTCTGGTGTTTATATTATTAGGAAAAAAATCTGGTGTGAAACACTCAAACAACTTTCTCTTCCCAATGCAAATAATTACCAATATAAACTAACATAAGTAATAAAACATTAGATATAAACAAAATAATAAACCTCAAAAAAATTAACCTTATTTTAATCATGAATTAATGATATAAAATGAAAACCAACTTTAGTTTGGCTTAATAATATGGAAAATCACTTGTTCATGCGGAGTCGTGATTGAGCGTTTGAATAGTACGGTTGTTATCTGTTGTTCGTCTCGTTGCTTATTAAAATTAGTCAAAAACTGGAACCAACAGGATATTTAATGTATAAATTGTTAATAGTGACTGTTTCTTTGATTTGACTAATAAGTTTATTATTACTGTTATAACTACATTTTTTTGTTTTTTTTTATTATTTTATTCAATATTTTATGTGTTAAAATTGGTGTGAAATCGGTGAGATTGGCCTACTGTAAATGCCTAACATTCAAAATTATTTTTTGGTGACAAGTAGTGGCAAGTGCAGCAGATCACAGAGTTCGCCAGAGCAGCTGGATATAGAAAAACTAAGAAAATCGAAAAACCATTTAACCAAAATTAGACCAGGAGATCACTACAGATGAGCTGTTGGCAACTAAAAAAACGCCCGAAAAACAACAAAGCATCTGGTAAAGACAGAATAGCTAATGAATTTTATAAGTATGCACCAATGGGAGTATTTAAATTTAGTTGTTAAGTTTTTTAATAATATTTTGTCGCGAAATAAAGTGCCAGATTCGTTTAAAAGGGCAATAGTGTTTCCAATTCATAAAAAAAGAGGACTATAATTATCGTGGAATTTCATTCATGGACGGGCTGGCAAAATGTTTTACAGGAATATTAATGAATAGACATGAGAAATGGGTACACATAAACGATGTCTTAAATGAAATTCAGGCTGGATTTAGGAAACGTTACTGCACAAATGACAACATCTTCAATCTCACAAATATTATTAATTTGGTTTGGAAAAATAAGGGCGGTAAGCTGTATTGTATTTTTTATAGATTTTAGAGCCGCGTTTGATAATATTAATAGAGAAGCATTATTCTACAAGCTCTATAATATGGGTGTATCATACAATTTTATGTCTGTGTTAAAGGAACTGTATAGTTCTACAAGAGCGCAAGTCTGGTGTAGAGGCGGGTTATCGGAGGAATTTGAAACAGTGAATGGTGTGAAACAGGGATGTCCTTTGTCGGCACTGTTATTCGCGCTTTTCCTGAATGATTTATACGATAAATTGGGAGGAGGTGTGAATTTCGGAGATTTAAATTTGAGAGTGCAAACAATATTTGAGATATATATATACAGGGTGGACCAGGAGGAAAGAAAACATTTTAACAGATGATTATAGACCTAAAAACAAGACAAAAAGTTCATATAAACATATGTCTGGAAATGCTTCGTTAGCGAGATAAGTCTAGCGAAAGATTTCGCCCAGATTTCCACTCCGAGGGTTAAATTAAACCGGATTGAACAAATTAGAACGGTAATTAAGACAAACATTTGATCGTTTCATATGAATTTTGACTTGAAAAATTGATTAAAATAGGTCCCACAACTCTATAATAGGTCCCTTAGTTTGTAAAATAACTTGCTTAAAACACAAAAATTTACTGTCAAAAAACATGTTTTTTACGTTTGAGGCGCTATAATTCCATTAAATGGCTAACAAATGCATAAAATCCATGAACAACAATTATAGAGAATTTAATTCTGAGAAAATTAATGTAAATAAAGTCAATAGCAAACAAATTCTAAAATAATCAATTCAAATTTAATATAACTTGTATTACCCTCCAAAAAAGTAATAATACTGTTAATTATCATAATAAACGTTTAAAAAAAAAATTAAGCTGATACAAATTTAATTTACCATCATAATACCGTTCTAAATAACACATAACTAATTTACTTACATTATAAATAAGGTTCGAAAATCCCACCATTACAGTCTATACACTTCTTAACACGCTTCCGAATATTTTGTGTCGCTGTTGCAAGAACATCTTTCTTTTCCTTTATGAGGGCAGCAGTATCAAAAATTTGAGTAATCAGTTCATCTCGTGTATTAACTTTCACTTTGTAAACTTCACTTTTCATCCAACCCCATATGCAATAGTCCAGTGGGGTAAGGTCTGGAGACCTTGGCGGCCAGTTAATAACTCCTCCAGCACCAATCAGTTTGCCTGCAAAATGTTCATTTAAAAATTCTCTAACTCGATGAGCAGTATGTGGAGGAGCGCAGTCATGTTGAAAATACATATTCATTCGTGTTAAAAGTGGTGTATTTTCCAGAGAAGTAAACAATTCATTACATAAAAATTCCATGTATGTTTCTGCTACAAGTCAGTTCTCTAATATGAAAGGGCCAATTAATTCATCATCTACATACCACACCACACATTGACTGAAAATCTGTGCTGAAACTTATTGTCCAATGTAGCATGAGGATTCTCATCTGACCACTGATGGAAATTCCTGGTGTTGTTAACACCATCACAAGTAAATGTAGCTTCGTCGGTAAAAAGTATTCTTGAAACAATACAACGATGCGTTTTAATCCATTCACAGAATTGCAGACGCGCAGCATTATCTCCTGGCTGAAGATGTTGCACTTTTTGTATATGAAATGGATACAATCCATGTAAGTGTAAAGTTCGCAACATACGAGTTTTTGGGATATTAAGTTGCATAGATATTCGCTGCGAACTTGTAGTGGGACTACATTCAACTGCTTGAAGAATTTTTTCAGCATCATCTGAAAAATCTCATTTTTTCCGACTGAACAAAGTGCATTTGCCTCAGTGTTTGGTTTCTTATAATTAAATTTGAATTGATTAATTTAGAATTTGTTTGCTATTGACTTTATTTACATCAATTTTCTCAAAATTAAATTCTCTACAATTGTTGTTCATGGATTTTATGCATTTGTTAGCCATTTAATGGAATTATAGCACCTCAAATATAAAAACCGTGTTTTTTGACAGTAAATTTTTGTGTTTTAAGCAAGTTATTTTACAAACTAAGGGACTTACAGTTCTTGGACCTAGTTTAATCAATTTTTTAAGTCAAAATTCATAAGAAATGATCAAATGTTTGTCTTAATTACCGTTCTAATTGGTTCAATTCGGTTTCATTTAATCCTCGGAGTGGAAATCTGGGCGAAATCTTTCGCTTGACTTATCTCGCTAACGAAGCATTTCCAGACATATGTTTATATGAACTTCTTGTCTTGTTTTTAGGTCTACAATTACCTGATAAAATGTTTTCCTTTCCTCCCGGTCCACTCTGTATATCTCAAACCTATAATATAGGTTTATTTTTGAGCAATATTTGAGATATGCAGACAATGCGGTCCTGCTTTCCTCTGATCAGAAGGGCTTGCAAAACATGATTAATAAATTGGAAATGTACTGTGATAAATGGGGGTTAGTTGTAAATTTAAGAATAAGAAGCTGTTTTCACGTAAAACAATTGTATTTTTTAAGATTATGGCTTTAATATACATTTAAGCGTAAAAGTGTATATAATAAAAGTTGTAGAGAATTTAAAATTCTACAACTTTTATTTTTTTTTTTTTTTCGTATAACGTTTAGTTTAGCGGTAATTAGCAATTTTCTGTTTTTTTCTCACAAAAACAAGTGAAAAATCGATTTTTTAAGATTTTGGGCTTAGTATGCATTTAACGACAAAAGTGTACATAATCAAATTTATAGGAAATTAAAAATTTTACAACTTTTATTTCAAACATGTTTTTGTATAACGCTTAGTTTAGCAGTAATTAGCAATTTTCTGTTTTTTTTTCTCACGAAAACGTGTGAAAATCGATTTTTTTCAAGATTTCGGGCTTAGTATGCATTTAATGACAAAAGTGTACATAATCAAATTTATAGGAAATTAAAAGATCTACAACTTTTATTCTGTGCATTTTTCTCTACAGAGCCTAATTTAGTGTGAATTAAATTTTCTGTATTTTTAAGCCAAACAGAGGTTGATTTTCCTTTTGTGTCTTTCACTCATGATTAAAATAAAGTTATTTTTTTGAGGTTACTTTTTTGTTTATTTCTAATGTTAGGTTATACCTATTGGTCATTATTTGCATAGGCAAGAGAAAGTTGTGTGAGTGTTTCACACCAGATTTTTTTTCTCACGAAATGTGAAAAATATGGATTTTTTTAAGATTTTAGCCTTAGTATACATTTTATGACAAAAGTGTATATATGATAAAATTTATAGGAAATTAAAAGATTGATAACTTTTATTTAGAGCATTTTTTTCTACAGAGCCTAGTTTAGCGTGATAGTGATTTTCCATATTTATAAGCCAAACTGAGGTCGATTTTCATTTTGCATCTTTCACTCATGATTAAAATTAAAATAAGGTTATGTTTATTGATGTTAGTTTTATTGTTTATTTCTAATGCTTTATTACTAATGTTAGGTTATATTGTTAATTATTTGCATTGTCAAGAAAAAGTTGAGTGAGTGTTTCACACCAGATTTTTTTTGTATGAGATGTTTGGTAGTCGGATCAAATCGATAATCGGAATGTTGCCCGGTCCCGATTAACGACGCTCTACTATACTCTATTTATAGTGTACACTATTATAGCTATAGACGACTCATCTGGCTTGCAGAGAGTTCAGTCTATAATACTATAAGGTGTATCAAAAATGCCCACTTTAAAACAAAATGCATGACACAGTTTTCTATAAAGCATACAATTATACAATAATATTCATGTAGACCCAATTATAATTTATAAAGCTATCTCTAAGAATATTTATACTTTAACAAAAGTTCGGTAACAATTTTGAAACAGTTTAATTTTTTAATTGATTATTAATAATTTATTTATTGTAAGTAAGCATTTTCCACCTTCGTCTGTGTAAAAATTATTTATTTTTTGACGGAAAACTCTCCTGTCAAAATCATCCGTACTAAATGTTTTTTGGGTGTGGTAAAAGACAGTGACAATCCTTCTAATATTACTTTCGTGCTTGTTTTATTCCCATAATTGAACGTTATGACACACCAGTTGCTGCACTAACGCGTTCGATAATTTTCGTAAAATCTATAGTAAAAACACCGTGCTTTGCTTCCTAGGTCATAAATGTAACCACATTAGCAATTTTCTCCTGAGATTGGCTATGCAGAACTTTACTCCCTCCGATTTTAGACATTTTAAGCTTAATGTAAACTAATAAACGACAAAATAATAAACACTACACTAGGTAAATTTGTACTTTAACCATAAAAATTAACAAATCAAAATAGGTAGAACTATAATCTAACACACACACACACACTATTCGATCTGCACACATAAAAAACCCCTCGACACTGTATAATCGTAATGATTGTACTGAACGACAATTGATTAAACACTGAATGACATTATTCACTGTGCATTTCATTTGTTAGTTAGGCGTATATAGTTGATGAGTCACCTGCTGTCAAAACCACTTTAATTTGTAAATAAACTATGCATACATAAGCCTATAACTGTATAATAACAATAATAACTGATGATTAATTATAAATGCATTACATCACTCTCCATTCGCTATGTACTGTATTTACAATAAAAGAATGTCACTATAAAATGTAGAAAAATGTATACATTAGTTTTATGAACAGTATATAAGAAAAGGTGAGGGACGGGTGGATGTAGTATATGCAAGCTGATTTATTCGAAGCCTCCACGCGCCAGATGAAATGCCTATACTTATACCAGCAATTTAATTACCAGTGAAGCATATTACTGGAGGTAGTAGTCAGCAAATATTTTTTCAGATAAAATTTATTTTAATTTTATTTTTAGTGCATAATTTAACATTTAGGTTATATATTTACATATTTTAGTCCTAGTATTTTGTTAATATGGTGCACAATACTGCCCATTTTGATTCTCAGCGCCCAAAGTGCCAGTCATTACAATAATTGTGAAGTTACTTTATACTTTTTACTTTCTCTTGCCTATATGAATATATAGGAAGGAAAGTATTGTTTTCATGTCGATTTTTCGAAATCGAGTTTTCACCGGATCTACACGTTTTCAGACCCCCTGAACCCAAAAAACATGTTTTTAGCAATTGGTCTGTGTGTGTGTGTCTGTGTGTATACAAAATATCTCAAGAACAGAACATCGTACGAACTTGAAACTTAAGTTACATACCACTACCGGACCGGACACGAACATTTTCATCAAAATCGGTCAACTGGATGTAGTAGTTTATTCGTGTAATTTTTCACTTTTTTGCGATTTTGTCAAAAACTGGTCATACAATTTTTTTTTAAATTGCCTTATTTACTTAATTTTTTATGTTCTACAAGATTAGGTAGGCGCAATGTTTGCTGAAATTCTTGGTCAGGCTGTTTTCATGTACAAAATTTGTTTTTTTAAGATTGTGGCTTTAATTTGCATTTCAGCAAAAAAGTGTATATAATAAAAGTTGTAGAGAATTTAAAATTCTACAACTTTTATTTCAAACATTTTTTTGTATAACGCTTAGTTTAGCGGTAATTAGCGATTTTCTGTTTTTTCTCACGAAAACGTGTGAAAAATCAATTTTTTTAAGATTTCGGCCTTAGTATGCATTTTACGACAAAAGTTTATATAATAAAATTTATAGAAAATTAAAAGATGTACAACTTTTATTTAAAGCATTTTTCTCTACAGACCCTAGTTAAAGAGTGATTATCCGTATTTTTAAGCCACACAGATAGATTTTCATTTTGCGTCTTTTACTCATGATTAAAATTAGGTTATGTTTGTTGAGGTTAGTTTTTTTGTTTATTTCTTCTGTTTGGTATATTGTTAATTATTTGCATTGGCAAGAGAAAGTTGTGTGAGTGTTTCACACCAGATTATTTTAGGTGCTGTATATCACAACTCCAGTGATCTTTGGAATCCAAATTTTAGCACAACCCCTCTGAGACAAGAAGCATCAGGCTAGTACTGCTAGTTCTACTTACTATATATAGGCACTAAAAAAAATTTAACAAAGGAAGAAATTAATCTTTATAAAACTTAGTGGAATTATTTAACAGAATGTACCATTTTTTTCAGATTTCAGCTGTTTGTATCATGTTTGGTTTTACACAGTTAGTAGCCTACAGTGGATCTGAACTTGAAAAAAGATCAGGAAATAAAACGGTAAATTTAATGTTGAATTCCATTAAAGCAGAATTGTAAATATGAGTTATAAAGGTTTTTTGACTATTTTCTTCCAATTAATAAACAATATATAAACATAAACTAACTGAACTGGGTATTGGCATTAAAAATAAAATTTTTTATGTCAGACTGTTTCGAAAAAAAAGCATTTAATGGAATTGAAAAGATACTAACGTCTTGCTTTTTATTCTTTTCTGCTTAGCAGCTTTTGCTTCCCTATATGATAACTGAGCTCGAAGTTTTGCCATGAGAGATCGCCTTTCTTTCATTTCTTGTAAACTTAGAGAAAACTCATCTGGTTCTTCCTGTAGAAACAAATTGAAAAAGTACATACATTTTATTCCACAGAACAATTTTATGAAATTAATAAAATGTTTGTTCAAAATCAAAAGATAAGAAACATTTTTATTTGGCACTGCAGTAAATTTGTAACTTACTCACATTCGAGATAGGTTTGAGGCAAGCACATACTTTTAAGTAGTAGGATTCTCTATTGCAATACTTAAAATATTATTGGTTTACATTACTTCATATAATTCTCACTACTTCATGTAACAAATAGGGTATTTGACAAAGTTGTGATTGTGTAATTAAGTTTTAATGAGTTTTCTGCTGACTGAAATTTGAAAAGCAATACTAAAGTACTACTGTTGATTAGTGCAGTTATTTTGCATTTTATGCTGTTTATTTCTTATGTAAAAAATAATTTCTATTTTCTCAAATACGTTACCAAGTTACTCTAGGCAATTGAGGCATAGTTAGGGGTAGGCTATTGGATAATACAGCATGTTTTGCAAGGGCAAGATATTTATTTGCAAAGTTAATTTTGTTTTGTCAGATTTTACTGCATTTAATTTTTGCTGCCTCCACTTGAACCCAAAGCATACATCACTTGTAAGTGGACCAAACAATACTACCTTTACAGTTTGGATGTGCACAATATGTGATGGGGTTAGTGTGTGTGAGCGTCATCTACTTTTTACACCAAAGAGTAAAATATATATTTAAGCGAGGATTTACAGCTCCAGCCGTATCTCGCTTCTTAAGCACCACCTCTCTCTGTCTCACCAGCCCCCATCGAAAAACCCCCGCAAAGACATTACCTCCTGCACCCCATCCAACCATGTCACTTCCGGCCTACCCCTCCTTCTTCTACCAGCTGGCGTCCACTCCCATACCCTCTTTGGCCACCTACCATCCTCCATCCTTTGCAAATGGCCTAACCATTTTAACTGCTTCCGGGATATGGTATCCGTGATATTTCCTTGAACATTGATTCTTCTCCTAATTTCAGAATTCAGAATTCAATCAATCCGCGACACACCACAGCTCCGCTCCAGAAATCCATCTCCATCACTTATAGGCGATCCTTCTGTTTCTTTGTCAATACCCACACTTCTGCAGCATAGGTACACACACTCTCCAGGATAGCGTGATAAATATTTATCTTTGTCTCCTTCCATATTTTATTATTCTAAAGGACAGAATTTTACTGCCCTGTATTACTTAATTTGAATTTTATTAGTTGAGAAATAATGTAATCTTATAATGAGAAATTTATTTATGTACCTTTAAAATATTGTACCAGGTCAGTGACAATGACTTACAAAAGTAAACAAACAGAATTATGCACAAAATTCAATCACTTTGAGTTATCTGGGTTTCTTGTAACCAAACCTTGAATAATTAATAATTTATAATAACTGCAGTAGTTTTGGGATATTCTATATAAGTATAAATAATTCATTCATCACACATAATGTGAATGAATAGTAATGTATTCACTATTTTTAAAATGCATAATAATAATAATAATAATAATAATAATAATAATAATAATAATAATAATAATAATAATAGTATTCTATTATTATTTTGCGTTCCATTAGAATGGGAGTACCGATTCACCACAGGGGGGCTATGAACAATATATTTGTAGCACATACTTCATAGATTGAATGACATCACTATAATAATATGTATGAGAACTGGTACACTGGAAGTCAGTTGATCATGTGAACTGCTTACTCTCAACTTTCAATGAAGAGCTACAGTAAACACCTCTTTTTTGGTAGTAATGTTAGTAATCTGCTCCAATAAATAAATCAAAAATAGTTGAACACCATTGTGTTCCAATGTTGAACTACTGGTGGTGTACCAATAATTACTTTTTGGAACTGAATCTCAGTACCTTAAAATGTTTTGAAACACTGACTGATATTACATCATAGCAATGCTAAAGTTAAACTTTTATCATTTACCTCCTCCTTTTCACCATTTTTCATTAAATCTGCATTTATACTCTCAGCCAATTGTAACTCCAGTTCTGTTGGTTTCTGTCAAAAACACAATCATAAATAATGTATCATTGAATAAAAATTAAAGTAGGATATAACAAACAGTGTGCTAAATCATGGGAAATTACTTCATTCACAAAATATTAATTAATTAATTAGCAAATCATTTAAATAAAAATTCACTCAACCATCACTAATTCAAAATCCTCCCTGTATCGGATTGAAATTTTGGAAATCAGTCCAAATTATTGAAATATCTGTATCACCGTTACAGGTTAGGTGAAAACTTATTTCATTTATTTAAATTAAAATGAATATTTATTTAATTACTTATTTATTACTTGTTGTTTAGGTCATCAGCTGAAAGGCTGGTTTGAACCTCTAGAGGCTTTACTAAGTAAAACGAGGAGTGAGGTGGTTTACAATTGCCTTCTTGACTGAGTGGTAAACTATGCTTATTAGGATGCCAGGCCCTCTGAAAAGCATCTTCTTCCACCCTGCAAACAACACCTTCACTTCATTCACCACAGGGTCTGGCTGTATAATGAAGTTCATTACTCTTAGAGGAGGTAACTGTTTTTTTATACATCTTATTACTTGTAAATTATTTATTAAAAGAACTTATCTTATTTTCTTTGATCCATCAGTTTAATTATTCAATTATTTATATTCTAGTACTAAACTGATACCACTTAACCCCTTCATGATAGTTGGCCACTTCAGTGCCACACGTGTAACTATATTTCAAATAAATTTATATTCATAACACCATTACTAATGGATAATCAACAGTACTTTTTTGTTTAGAAAGAACAGATTTATGGTTTGGTTTAATTTTTAATTTTGTAGGTCTAATAATAAAAATATGACACAGTGGAGAAGAATGTATACAATTTTTTTATTTCACACTAACTCCCTCTTGCAAATACTAAGCATTTACATCATAATCTAGCTGAAGATAACCCAGACTGACCAGTAATGGAAAAATAAGAAAGAAATTCATTGATATATTGATTCTATAAACTGATACACATTCCTGTGTTTAGAGAAATTTTAGTTCCTAAACTGTAATAATTACTCCCAAGTACAATGATAAATTGTTCTACTTGACTCAAATATAATGATTCTCCCTAATATAAACAAACTATAACCCTGATTTATACAAGTTAAGAGCAATAGGTTGAAGTCAAAATTTATGGCATTGGCTTTTTTGAAATCCTAGCCTCTTCTTCATGATTTACATTTATTAGATCTAACACACACACACACGCGCGCACACACACACACACTTCCACTATAATAAAATGGTATTTTACAAGATATTTTGTGTTTGTAACTAAACATTTTGCCTCCTGTCAACTTTAGTTGCAGTAGCTGTGGTTTGTTATTGTTTATAATAATTATTTCCTTTTCAATTTCCTCTGCTTTGTTTAACCTAACCCTTGTTGTATTTTGATTCATTTTATTTATTACTTTAGCAAATAATTTAAAATATGAGTGAAGGACAATTTTACAACCTTCATGCACAAATGAGCATACATTTAAGTTCTCACACTCCAGTAGTGTTCATTTAAACAGCGCGCCTGTTGCACCATTTTTCCAATGTGGAAACTTGAGTGTGCACATCAAATTTCTTTTTTCGTCGTATGATAAATCAAACTTTTTATCACAATGTGCTTTTGAATTTAGTGTTACTAAGATAATATTCTAAAAATTCCTAGTCTTGTTACGATGATAAAGGTCTATGTACCATTTTTTCTGACTTTTTGGCGGGTAAAATTATTCAGCATTTTTGATTTTCGATACATATGAGTAAGTTAACCTATTTTATACCTACATATCTGCATACGGACCGTAATTAATTAAAAATTTTTTAGTTCACAAATAAACATATGTACCATTTTAAAATGTGTTTTTGTTTAAAATTCACTTTTTTGAATTAATAGTACTATGTACCACAAAAATGGGTTTGAGTGGATGGTTTCAGAACCAAAATTTTCATCTGTATATGCTCTACAGAAAAGCTGATAATATATTTTCATAAAAAGAAAATCCCCTAAAATTATAAATACAATTGAAGGGGTCCTCCCCATAATGTAGTAAGCGCCACAAATTCAAAAATTAATATTTTGGAACAACGTTTTATATGGCATTTGAATGCATGAAGTATATTTTCTTTTCAATACAATGATGTTGGCAACTCTGAAAGCAACTGGTGACAGCGGGAGAAATAGGATGCTGCACCAGAATAACGTTGTACTGCTCAGATGGATAGTTGTGTGAGTGCTTCAATTTCACCAGGTGATATAAAACATTTAAACAGAAAGAGAAGAAAAATTTCTACATTCCCAAGACTATATAAGGCAGCTTACCTATAAAGGCATCTAAGAAGAAAGATCTGATTGACATGTGTCAGTACTTGCCTCCAGAATTTTTATATGTTTTAGTTATTAAAATGTCTTCAAATATCAAGTTCTCGCCTTATTTTACACAGTTGTAGGACAAACAATTTTTTAAGAATTTGTTCACATCAAAAGGAATTGAGCTAAGGAATATTGTAGTTTATAAAACACAATATTTAATATTGTGTGAGATGATATAGTATTTTGTTAACTTTCAAAATAAATTCAGCAGTGTAAAAATTGAAATACAGTACTTTCTTTAAAAACATCCTGTCTCCAGCACTCATTAGCAAAAACAGCTGGTCCGAGGAATAACATTATAACTGCCTGACACAAGGGTATTAGCTACAAGAGAAATATTAAAACGCGAATTAGTCAAAATTAAAAAATTGTACACAAGAATAATTTTGAGTTAGGTTTCTGTCACTGAAATCTTTGTATTTTATAAAAAACAAAAATAATAAATACAATATTAGGTAAATAGTTTTATAATTTTTGTGAAAAATTTAGAATTTGTCACTTACAACGTTATGCAGCGGAGCTCTACAATTATTATCTTATAATTGTAGAGTTATAATTGTAGAGTTAAGTATAATAATTTGATTTATTTTATAACATACTAATTATACATTATTATACAAGCCCGGATGTTGACTCCTAATCCTTAACTGGTTCACTTTACTTTTAAGCAATAGACACAGACTACTGCCCTAACGACAAGAATTCATTAAATCTACTCTAGAACATGGCTCTGCCATAGTTGGATAGGTTAATTTTCCTTGCACTATAATATTACCAAATTGTGTAAATAGTAATTGGATTAATAATAACAATAATTAATGTCACATGTTACTCTTGTTTAAGTACAGTTAAATGGGGAAAATATGTACACTCGACCCTCGATGTTTGTGAACTCCTATGTTCGAGATTCTGTATTTGTACATAAAAAATTCAATTTTCGAGATTAACACTCAGTACTCGTGATTTGTACTGGGACCTTGAATGAGAACTGTCTCTCTCAGCCCCAGCCTTCCTGTATGCTTCCCCTGCATAGTGCATTGACCTGTTGGCTTAGTGCAGTTTGTTATTGTGAGTAGTTAACAAGTCAATTTTGTCCTTTGCAGTTTGATTAGTCAGTACGTGATTTATTTTTAATTTAATATTATAATTGTTTACATACAAGCATGGGCCCTAAAAGACCGATTGGTTCAATAAATAATCCAAATGAAAGATCGAAAAATATTACAGATGTAGAAACTAAACTAAAAATTATCCAAGAAAATGACAGTGGTGTACGTATAGCCGATATTTCTGAACAATTTAATTTGCCTTGGACTACTGTAAATAGTATCATAAAGAATAAAGAAAAATATAAAACTGCAGCTAAATCAACCTCCGCTGAAGTTAAGTTATTAAAAGTTTGTGAAGATATTTTTGTGAAAATGGAGAACCTTTTAATAAAATGGATACACAATACGCAAATATGGGGAGACTGTATAACTTCTGCTTTCATACAGGAGAAAGCTAAGATAATTTTTATGAAATCGAAGGAGAATGACCCAGTGTGCCAAATTAAATTTAATGCAAATAAGGGTTGGTTTCAACGTTTCCTTAACAGAACTGGTGTTAAATGCGTTGTTAAACAAGGCGAATCTGCTTCTGCTGACACTGAATTTGGAGAAAACTATAAAAAAGAATTTGAGGAGTTTGTTCAGGAGTATGAGCCACAGCAAGTCTTTAATTTTGATGAGACCGGCTTGTATTGGAAATGCATGCCCAAAAACACTTACATTACTAAAGATGAACTTAAAATACCCGGCCATAAAGCATCAAAAGATAGGCTGATATTTTTGGTTGGATCAAATGCTTCTGGAGATTTTAGAATGAAAACGTTGTTGGTGTATCAATCAGAAAATCCAAGAGCTTTAAAAAACGTATCAAAACACACTTTGCCGGTAATTTGGAAAAGTAATAAGAAAGCATGGGTGACGAGACAAATATTTGATGACTGGTTCGTAAATTTTTTTCAGCCGGCAGTTGAAAGTTATTTAAAGAAAATAAATCTTTACAGAAAAGCTTTGTTGCTATTAGACATTCACCAGGAACTCTTAGCGACTTCATAACAGTTAAATTCCTCCCATCCAATACCACTTCTATAATTCAGCCAATGGATCAGCAAGTTATTTCTGTTTTTATAATGATACCATTGCAAAATTACTCTCGAAAAGTGTTTTCTAGCCACCGATGCTGAAGGAGAGAACGTTCCAACTTTAAATGAATTTTGGAAAGCGTCCAATTTAAGAGATGTTATTATTACATTGCTGATACTTGGAATCAAACCAGTGAAAAATGCCTAAAATCAAGGAGGAAAAAGTTATGGCCAAGTTTATTTTTAAATTCTGAAACTAATGACGCAACAGTATTAGAGGGTACTCTTAATGAAGAAATTATCAATTTTAGCAGTAGATTGGATCCTCAAGTTTCAGAGGGTGATTTGAATGGACTGTTGGACGCGCACAATGATGTTCTTTCTGAAAGCGATATTCCTGAATTAAACGAAGAACATAATGCTTCCTCAGAAGAATCCGAAGACAAACAAGAGAAAAATCAAAAGAACTTGACTAGGGAAGATTTAAAACAATTATTTATGGCAATAGGTACAATGAAAACAATATTAGACAAGGATCCACAACAAGATAGAACTTTAGTATGTTACAATTCAATAAGATCAGCTTGCCATCCTTAAAATCTAAAACTTAAAGAACTTCAAACCAAAGCAGAACAAACAACGACTGTGAATTTTTTTAAGCCGAAGAGAAATGATATCATTACCACTCATCAAATATCAAGGTATCACCATCAACATCAAGGACATAATTTGCAGCCTAGAAGAAATGAAATGTACATAAAGAAACAACTTTTAATGTTTTATAAAATTCACAAATAACAACAAAATATAATAGGGCAATATTTTTTGATTACAAAGGACATTTTACATTTTATGAATCAAGTTAGTTAATAATATTTTGTATTTCTTTTTTTAATTAATTACACAAAAACCGTGTGTTAACACAATTTTTTATTTAAAATAAGTCGAAATGCCTTGTTTATCTCTTTAAAATATACGCACTAATCACTCACATGGAACCGATTAGAAATTTTACATTGAAAATGGATCTCGATGTTCATGATTTCAATTTTCAAGATGGTTTTCATGGGCCCAATTAATCTCGAACATTGAGGGTGCAGGTATTTATTATGTTTTAATATTTTGAAACGACAAAATTTTTATAAAAAAGTCAATTGCTGCAGATTTCAATTCTTACTATTAGTGTTAAAATAAACGCAACAATATTGTGTTTCTTTTGAACCATTCTGTATGGTGTTCAGATTTACCATGAATTTTTCTAACTTTTTTGAAGAAAAATGGCTAAATGTAAATTATTACACACACATGATGCATATATGTAGATTGAAACTAAATAAGGAAGCTGTATTAGGAGGGTTAACTTTTTACTAATAACTTCACTTACTATATTAAACCTAAGTTGGTCAGCTAGTCCCTGCCCGCACCAGTTCAAACTACCTCTACTCATGGTTCAGGGCTTTCCCAAGACTTGCACATAAGGTAGCGCTTTATGAACAGGCTCAAAAACTGTTGGAGTTACGCAGATCAGATAGGATCACATGGCAAATCACTAAAACTAATCTATAATCTACTAAGCTATCTACTAGGTATTATTAAGTTACCTCAACATGGTCTTGTACACAGTCTTAATTACATAAACTACAATTAAAGTGTACTGAACATTACTTCTAAATATGACACTAAAAAAGCTTTAGAATAGTCCCTAACTGTATTTTCTAGCACTAAAACATCTAAGATATCTGTATAAATAAAAGCTTTCATGATAGCATATTCTGGGAAGGTTACAAAATAAATCACACCTCTGAGACACTACTAAGGAAGCATTTCAAACAAACATTTTCTGCTGCTATAAAATGAAACTAAAATTTTAATTTCTAACTGAAACTTAACATGTTAAATGATTTCAACCACAAAATTTAGACGTTTACCTGAAATGTATTTAAGAAGGCAGTAGGACTTCTATGGACCAACATTTCCGGTTCTTTTAAAGGAAAGTTAACTTCTTCAGCAACTCTTTGATGGTACACAATAGAATCCCATTTATTTAAATCTACTTTCAAATTTTTATAACCAACACTCCGTTGCGCCTATAAAAATGAATAATTGCTCAAATTAGTACAAGTTCATAGCTAAAAATACAAAATTGAAAACCAAATCTAAAAAACTAAGTGACATAAATTTCAACATATCAATAGACTACTTTTATAACAACATAAACAAGTTTATGATGAGCAGGTCTTTTCACCATTAGATGAAACGAGTATTGGATTAATTCCAAACCAAAGCCACACTTGGCCTGCAGGATATCTGGAAATGACACAAGTCATTAAGGGGTCAATATTACTTACAAATGAAGTGCTTTTATTTTAGTATAAAGCAAGCATTGTATAAAGCAAAAAAAAGGATGGCAGCGATTAAAATAAGTTAGCCTATTATGTTGAATTTAAATTAAAAACATTGGTCTGAGATGCTTAATAAATTCTTCAGTAAAATCTGTGTAAGGATTGAGAACTCTTTTGAACAACAACTAAAATGCAGTACAGTAAGAGATGTTAAAAAAGAGTAAATGAGTATACAAGACAAATATTTTCAGCAAATATTAGTTCATCACGCAAATGAATGCTTTTTGTCACAAGCACACATTCTTGGCAACCCAAAATGTTATGCTGTTTAATTCTCAGTAACTGCAAGAAATACAACTGAACTTCCATAACTCAAATATCTATAACTAGAATTTTCTATAATTTGCATTAAATTTACTTTCCATAGGATTTACTCATTAATTTTCATTAAAATTAGCATCCATAACTCAAACTTCTTGTTTTAAATTTTTTTAAATTTGATTTTTTTTTGTTTTTTAATGCAAATGTGTACAAAAATGTTTTCATAGTCGGTAATAGAGGAAGGTGAATTAAACTGGCTGCAAGAAGTACACTGGAAAACTTTCCTGCATCAGGTGTAAGCCTCTGAGAAAAATTATATCAATTAGCGAAGCAACATGGTCATACCAAATTTAAGCCAGCAGTAGAAGACTTGACAAAATGACGAATCATCATGAAATCGTTCAAAAGGTTATTTGTGATAAAGTGCCTCAGTTTTTAACTAACACTGCTAAAATTACAAGCAATTAATATTACTTCTCCTAATCAAAAGTTACAGCACAGAAAATTCGTTTAAATGCCATTAAAACAGAATTATTTTTAAAATGTTTAACTTTATCTTTAATAATTGATCAAAATTCTATAGTTTTGTTTTTCTGTATTTTGAATTTTCTTGAACTTGAATTAGTACCACATTCCCTACGTGGTTTGAGTTATGGAGATTCAACTGAATAAACAGTAACAGTAGGCCTGTGTGTCCATTTATGAGATTTATGCAGAGGAACATCTAGGACACTGATGCACTAGATCTACCTCCCACCTGAATGAATAAAAACTGATGACTTTTACGATCAACTGAAGAAATTATTGCAAGGGATCATACAGTTTAACCACCATATGGAATCAAGGAAACTTGTTAAACTTATTTAGTCTGGAATCAATTTTACAGTAATAATTAAGAAGGCCACAAAACACCTCTTTGAGGTTAATAAAAGTTAGATGTTACTGGTTTATATCATTTGGGGATTTTATAGCAAAATTTCAAATTTTAACACAATACCATCTATTTTAACCTTTATTTTCTTCAAATTTTAAGTAATAAATCGCATAATTATTTACTTATCATGTAATTAATTACACTTGACGGTAAATGACACATTAGAAGTTACAGAGGAAATTTGATATAATTATCAAATTTCTTTTTATCAAATTGCTAATGCAGCACACAGAACTGGGTGGGATAACATTAAACTATGATAACTATAATAACATATAACTAATAAGTGGAAAACAGAAAAGTTTCAACAGTTACTTGATAGTAAATCTAAACCTTAATTGTATAGCTGCAAATACATAATGGTAATCTAATTTACAAAGAACACTCTTTTATGAATTCTTCAGAAAATACTTATCTTACCTGGTCTGCTTGTGGTTTTTCAAGAGCTTTTGGAAGTTTCCTCGACCTAGTTTTAGCACTTTTAATCTGCTCTGTTATTTTTACATGGCCTGCTCGTTTGTCTAAAACTTTTGAAAGTTCTGATATTTGAACCCAGTCTTTCTTTTTCTCATCAATCCCTGTTTTAGTCAGATGGAATTCAGAAACTTGATAACTGGATTCTTTACGGACTGGAGCTTTTACTCTATAACAAAATGGAGTAAATATAAATATTCCATACATATGATTGACAAACAATTAGGTCACTCAAGGCTGCAGGCGTGCAGGAGTCAAAACATTTTTAATAATATATTTTTATTTGCATAATTTGCATGTCAGAACATATTTAAATCTGGTCTATAACAGTATTCAGACTTCAATCAAAAATAATTTTCTATGATAAAACCTCTTTTGAATTATTAAACGAAACATACTTCAACGAAGCTGATACAACAATACGATTTAACATTTAATCAAAAAAAAAGATAATACTGTCGTTGAAATATATATTTTTCTAACCACCAGAATATGGTAACAGAAAACACTTACCAATGTTTATAGTGCGTTCATGTTTATAGTGTATCTTGTACACATCATCAGTACCTAAATTAAAATTCTTTCAAAATTTTTTTCACATCAAAATACTGTTGTTATCTTCCCCCTCTTAAAACCACAAAATTTTGTTTAGGCTTTCTTTGTAATGTTGCACTCATTTGGAGAATATCAGCAGAAAATTTGAAATAAGTACCAACAAAATATTTTTTAAAGTGAGATGTGAGAAAGTTTTGAATAGGTTACCCTAGGTTGGTAATACTGTCCCCTCAACTAACTACAATACCCAAAACAGACTCTTGGGTCCTCTCCACAGAGCCACTACAAAATTTTACCAAAGGAAATCAAGTTATACAGCTTCTAAACTATTAAATCTTATGTCTACTGATATCAGGAATCAGCCAAGTATTGTAAAGTTTAAAAATATGTGTAGTATGTGGTTGGTCAGCCAAGATAGGCACGAAATCCACCAGATGTTGATTTCTTCTAATCCTCAACTTATTCATTTATTTTTCTTTTGAGCAATTAAAACAGTCATCTATCCTAGTCGGAAGCATTTATTAAGTCTACCCTAGTAAACATTTATGCCATAATTGGGTAGGTTGATTCTCCCGCCGCATCGTAATTAACAATTTACACAAAAAGTAAATAATAGTTCTGTTTCTTATCACATGCTCAGCCATTTGTATGACTGAAGTATTTAAGAACAAGAGAGGTAAAGGTGTAAAAGACACTAATCAAGAGTTATCTTCTCTGAGAGTAATGAATTCATTATACAGCCAGACCCTGTGAAAAATGAAGTAAAGGTGTCATTTGAAGGGTGGAATGTAGATGCTTTTCAGAGGGCCTGGCATGCTGATAAGCATACTTTTTTAAACTCAGTGAGGTTCAAACCAGCCTTTCAGCTGATGACCTAAAAAACACACGACAAAACAGTAATTATATTAATAATAGGAGTAATTAATGTAATATGGTATGCATTTTCATGTAATTTTTAGTGGAAACTAAAATGTATCTTATTATTTTATTACTGTGAAACTGGCCGATAATAGAATATGTAATACTTTGGTTATATGGGGATCCTGAGAAATAACGACTTTCTATCACACCAAAAGGGGAAATAGAGGTAAGGCAAAGAAAAATATCTTGGTTCAGGTAGTGAGTCTCTAAAACATCAACAAGGTCACTTTTCAAAACAGCAAACGTTAAAAAGAAATGGTGGGCAACATTCGCTATAGATAGTGAGATATTCTTTAAAGAATGCATCAAAAGCTTTAGTTTCTCCAGCTGTGCAACGATATGTTTAATTTAGGTACAGTTGTCAGTACAGATAGGATTCTCAAAATACATAATATTAGCTGACTATTGGCAGAAACAACATAACTCATCAGATTGGCATACACAGAGCAATTAAATTACGTAGGCTATGTATTAAATGCTACAGTAAATAACATATTAAAGCCACAGAAAAATGGGAATGAATAAATTAAACAGTTAAGAAAAATAATCAACTAAATATAATAGCACTTACCTTAAATTAAAAGAATATAGATAATAATTTTTATTTGAATTGATAAAATTTCTGTACAAAATCTACATTATTTTTTCCAAATGAATAATTGACTGAATTAAAAAACACCATGCAACATAAAACAAACTGAATCCAAGGATTTTCTTTAACAGACCAATCTGTTTCAGAACTACTTCTCAACAAGCCCAACTATTTTGCAGGAAAGGGACAACACAAATTTTACATACCTTCTCTGTTTGTACAAATGTGAAATTGCTCCAAGCAATCGATTGTGAACTTTTTCAGGAACATCATTGTCCGACATATAATCATCATCTTCAGACATCATTATATATTATGTATTATACAACAAGCTAGAAAAACAAAACAAAAACATAAGAACCTAATCTAAATTACTGAATGAAACACCGTTCTGAATTTTAATTTTTAATAATATGCTCTGAAGAAGGTGGTACCACCGAAATGCGCATAAGTTTTTTAAACTTAAAAAGCAATCAAAAGTAAGGTGATAAATTTCATTTATTCTGTAAAAACATAAGATGATTCTTTCTGTTACTTTTAATGAATTCACTGTACTCTTTAATCAGTCATTTGGGACAGACACGCTAAAAATTTTAATGTAGACTATTTTAATAATATACCACAAATCATAATTAAAATTAAAGACAAATTGTTAACTAGTGAATAAATAAACATTTCACCTAGTTAAATAACTCAGATTCGGTTAGCCTAATCTAATTAAAAGTGTATTTACTGTAAACAGCAATATTAACATTCACTGTACACCTACCTGCATACAATTAGTGAATGCCTTGTTGTTTGTTTAGGTCAACAGCCGAAAGGCTGGTTTGAACCTCTAGAGGTTTTACTAAGTAAAAACGAGGAGTAAGGTGGTTTACCATTGCCTTCTTCACTAAGTTGAAAGAGTATGCTTATCAGCATGCCAGGCCCTCCGAAAAGCACTCACTTTCCACCCTGCAAATGACACCGTCACTTCATTCACCACAGGGTCTGGCTGCATAGTGAAATTCATTACTCTCAGAGGAGATAACTCTGATTAGTGTCATTTACACCCCTACCTCTTCTGTTCTTAAATAGTTCAGTCATATAAGTGGCTGACTATGTGATAAGAAACAGAACTATTTTTTTTAGCCCTGAACCAAACAGATAAGAGTGCAATTAAAATAACACTCCACCTGCCCGTTTTGGGCACTTATCGGTTTTATGTATTCTATTTACAAAGCAGGTATTTGGTTAAGCGTACGATAATTTATTTTGAAAAGACGATTTATTAATTTAGTAATTCATTCAATAAAATGACAAGTATGTTATTGTTAACCGATGTACTTTTATAAGTAACTCATGTGAATTGTACTTTTTTTCTTTTTTCCAACTTTCCAGCTGACGAATCTAAATTCAAGCTGTAAATGTGTGTCATTTGTGTTGTATTGTAGGAAGATGTGGTAAAAAAAGCATTATTATTATACAGGGTGATTATAAATGAAATAGACACTTTCGACAGCTTCATAAAACATCAAACTGGTGTATTAGAATATAGTAAATGTAATAGGTTTGTAGGAAATTTTTTAAAGTTTATGTTGGTACAACTGTTGCTAGCATTTTGTTGTTGGCTGCTGTTACAACAACCAGTATAGCAAAACGGCCGCTACTCAAGTGGAGAAAGCTTACTGCGTTCTTTAATTAGCCAAAACAAACTCGGTTACGGTAACGCAACGTCATTTCAGAACCAGATACGGTAAACCACCACCAACAAGGCAATCAATCTATGACTGATATAAACATTTTGAAAACAGTGGATGTCTGTAAAAAAGGAAGAGTACTGGAAAACCTTCTGTTACAGAAGAACAAATTAATAGTGTTCGTGATGTTTATGTTCAAAGTCCAGGAAAATCAATTAGATCAGCAAGTTTGAACTAGATTACCAAAAGACAAAGTTTTTGTACCACCGCTTTCTGTAGATATCGAAGATTTAAAACAACGAACGTATCGCAAATGCTCTTGCCACAGTTGACAGTCATGCTTAACCATGTGTGGGAAGAATTCGACTACCGTGTTGATATCTGTCGTGTTAAAAATGGTGCACACATTGAACATTTGTAAATATTTTCAATAAAAACTGAATGAATTCTTCCATATAATCATGTAAATAATTACCCAACTTTTCAAAAATAAATTTTCTATAAGCTATCGAAACTGTCTATTTCGTTTATAATTATCCTGTATATTAATACTAATTGCTGATTTCGAAAAGGTTTGAGTAATAAAATGTAACAACAGTCTCAAGCTACTGTCGGGGTGTGCAAACATTTTAGTTTTTTGTATTTTGTAGCGCGGCACTTTCACGAGTTGCTTTCAGGCTGTTCGCAGCCGTAAACTCGTCCAGGAAGCATCAAATCAGAGAAATATGGGTACATGTCGTGTTGACATAACCAGCTGCTCTCACCATGCACACAGCCGGTTTTTAACTTCAAGTGAATGCCTATCATAATTAAAATAAATTAATTAGCGTGCCTAATTTGTAAATGACTCTAGGCTACCGGTAATGAACTTGCAATCTGATCTGACGAAATAAAAATTTTGTTTTCAAATGTACCTACCCTACCTTCATTAATTTACCATATTTTTATTTTAAAATGACTGTTAATTATATTTTTCTAACAATACCAATGTAGGGCTCAAAATAATCAAGAATAAAAATCTTTTTCAAAAGAAAGTCGCAAACTTTTTTAAAAAAATTAGTTACTTGACTGGATGCTGGCAGAATCTCATGTATTAATAGGCTACAATACAGGGTAATCATACATCAAGAATTCAATCATAATCATTCTGTACTGGTATTCTACTGTGTATTCTTTTATTTTTAAATTACATCGGGATCTGGGTCAACTATAACTACACTGGTGTAGGCCTACACTACATGACGGAATTGTGTTTAAATTTTCGCAAGTCAGTCAGGAATTGATCTCATGACTTAACTTGCCAAAACTGATCCATTAAGTTACACAAGGATCACTATATAATATACAATTATAATGACTTCTTACTGCTATCGAAAGTGAAATATGTGAAGATTCTGCAATTTTTTAACTCTAAAGTTTACTGCATTAGGGACAATCAGTGAGGAGCCCTATAATTACATAATTCCGTATTTGCCTACTACTAAGCAAAGTCAATTTACTCGGTATGAAATATTTATGTTATGTGATTGTAGAATTAAGAAATAACATTAATAATTCCCTCGTATTAATAATTACTAACGTCAAATTACCAAAGGGGTCTTCTGAAAACGACAATATTATTGGGGTTTTTGATTTATAACAAATGAATGTACTAGGAGGACCGTAACTACAAAAACAACACGAGCCTTGCAATCCTAACCTCAAACGAGTAATTTTCAAAATAACAGATAATAAAATTACACTTCCAAATCGCTGTAATGAATACAAAAATTAAAACGACTTACTTCTTTTCTAATTCTTCTCCTTTTGTAATTAATAAGGAACTCCTGAATTAGTTAAAAAGAATCTAATGCCTAACCTATCTTTTCAAAATTAACTTTTTGGCAGCCATTTTACACGTGTATGCAAGTTTGTCTTCAGAATAAAGCCACAAAACAACAGTATGACGTCACAACATGCAGAAACCGTGTTCGAAAGGCCGGTGGAAATTAAATTACGTAGCGGTAATGTTGCAATACTTTTTCTAACCCACTAAATGATCTGTTTTTGTATCACAACTCTTATTACAGTGAACGTGAATTAATTCTGGCTTTAGATCTGTTTGTAAATCATTTTTTATAGAATAATACTTTTGTGATGTTGCGTCGGTACCAAATACCGATGGCAACATTTATGGTATTTTTAATACGTATTTTGAGAAAAATTGTATTTTATCTTACCAGTTATAATTCAACCACTCAGTAAATTTAATTATAGGCAGTACTTGCACTCTAGAGTGCATTCTGGGCTGCTCCTACCTTGCAGTGTTTCCTTATTTCATTTCCCAGTTATATCTACATTATCAGATGTAAGGCTGTAACGTATTACTCGTAACCATCTCTGAAACCTATCCTCATGTAATTTGAGTTCCAAACCATAAATATTATAAACTGTGGGTTGTATGTTATAAAAAAAGTAGTAGCTACTTGTAATAAATTTTCATTACTTTGTACTTCTAAAACGGTACAAACATTGAGTCATAATGAGTAGACTCACATGACACTTAATAAATTACAGTAATAACAAACATATACCATAACAGTCTGTGCATGAAGAATTAGGTCCTCTTTGTCTTTAACAGCATAATTTGATAAATGTAAATAAAAATGTAATACAACAAGCAAACAAATCACTAAATAATAAATTGACCTTTTAAAATACTTTTATATGAGTTATGACAGTTTCAATTAGAATAAAAAATAACTTATATTTATTAGGATAAATTCCTGCTACTTATAGGGCGGATGTAGATGTAGTGAGACATATGCACAAGCAACATTACAGACCAAAGCGAGACTTGGTGGGGGAAGCTTCTCTCCCACAATGACTACAAAAAAAAATTAATTATTAAAGTCCATTAGAAACTTAAAACAAAATGGTTAGCTACTGTTTTAAAAATATAATGTTACACCATTTATGACATTTTAAATATTTTGAGAAAAATTTTATTTTATCTAACCAATTACAATTCAACACTAGCACACTTGTAGACCAGTGCCATTTTCCCACTTGAAATATTATAGGTTTAAATGTTTAGTTCGTGCGGAGTTTTGATTATAAAATACTTGATCTTAAAATATTAATATTTACATCAACAAAAAATTTCCCTTCTGTAGCTAATTTGGCAAAGTACTAAGCCATATGTTTTGGATTTGATTCTTAGACATTAATGAAATTATGTTTAAGGATTTAGACATAGGTCTTGACATCTTAACACTCAGACGTCTACCCTGCTGGATTACAGTTTAAACTTTAATTATTAAGTAAAAATCAGACAAGTCAGTACAGGATAACATAATAAAACAAATTAAATATGTGCTATCTGTTATACAATTTAGGGCTACTATGTTATGACACAAATTCATGTTTAAAAGTTCTGATTAATATCAAAATAGAGTTTAACATGTTAAGAATTTGTATTAATGGGTTTTATTTAGAAAACGTACAAAAAAAACAAACACATAAATAATAATAAAAAGTATAATAATCATTATTATACAGATCAAAATATTTTATTAATCTAGTAGCTTGCAAATACTTGGTCTAGTCCTATGTTTTCCCTGATGAGAACTTGAAACTAGCGTTTCTCAGTTTATTTTAAGTAGGGACTGCTGAATAAACTGGGTGGGTATTCTGTTGCTTTCTGTTTAAAAAACAGAAAAAGTTGATTGTTGTGAATTTTAAATATTACAAATTGATGAAACAATAATAATAGTGAATAATTCAGTGTATGTGGTTTTTATCACCACCTGGATTCTGTTAACTCTTATCACAGGAATATTTTTCTTAGTTTTGCTTTGTAGTGGTAATATACGCTTTTCCCCACTCGTCTTTGAGAGAAATAATTTCTAACATCAGTGAGGAACTAAATGAAGATGCAAAGCTGCCCTGAGCCTTTATAAGGAATTAAAAGTTTTAAATAACTTTTAGGAAAATTTTACATGTTTTAATTTCACTCCTCTTATACAGATCAATATTTGACTGTCTTGAGACAGTAAGATTACAGCCTTTTTAGGTGAAAATGTTTCAACCAATAATTGTTAAGAATTTTTCCAGGTACTTTTAATGTTAGCCCATTTCTTCATAACATTTCTAATTGCAAATAATTAAACAAACAAAAACTGCTTTCTTGTCAGAAAGGCAGATTGCCATCTGGAGTAATTTTAGAGTAGGCCAACCTAACATCAAAATGGTCCATGATCTAAGTATTCATTTACTTAAAAGTTTGAATTAATAAATTGGTGTTCATACTAAATAATTTTCAACAAAATTTATGATGATCTGCTTTTTATATTAAGTAGGTATTACGAGTATAACCCACCGGGTCAGTCTAGAGGCAAATTCGTCACCAAAGTCAGCTGTTCAACAGCTGATTTTTGGAGGCGAAGGTTCCTGGTTCAAATCCTAGTAAAAGTAGTTACTTTTATACAGAATTGAATAGTAGATAGTGGTTACTGGTGTACTTTGATGGTTGGGGTTCAATTAACCATACTCTCTCAAAAAATGGCCGGCCTGGGTCTGTACAAGACTACACCTCATTTACACATCATACACATTCTCATTCTCATGTCATCATTCTCATTTCATTGGGTCATGGGGTTGCTTATTGTTCTGAATTGAGCAGATTGCAACGTACACATATTGGGGTTATATAAAAAAAGTAGGTATTATAATAATTAAATTTTTGCTTAACAACTCAGAATTTATTTGCAATCAGTTACATAACGAAAACTATTAGCAAATATGATCGTGTGAAAAAGTTATAAAAGGTTAAATAAAAGTAAATTATACCATAATAAAAAACCAATCATTTTGTAAAGACCCACTGGCTACGACCTCAAGACAGTATAACTTACTCATTTTGTATAAAAATCTTTGACACTAATTTCCATATGATAAAAGGTAATTCAACAAAACATAACAATCAAAGTAACTAGAACAGAAAATATGAAAAAGTACATAACATAAAGTGGTGAAGAACAATTGAAAAAAAACACTATAATACTAACTATCTCAAAAAGGTAAATCTAAGATGAGTCTTCTTTTCAGAAGTAATATATTTTCACTATTGTCCAGTAACAAAGTAACTAGGTAGTTAGGGTGCCAAGAAGGTGGTCTTGGTACCAGTGACTGAACCTTCTTATTTCTTTTATAACTGTTGGAATTCCAAGATCTCAGCAAATTGTTACATTACCAACATACCGTGGAAAATTTGTAATAGATTGTAATAACTTGGACTGGAACCTCTCAATAATTTTTATGTTTGAGGAACAGGCTAGCCCCCAAAATTGTATTCCATTTGGCTTCAGAATTGCTTTTTATAAAAGTATTTTATTTTTTAAAGGCAGCCCCAGGTCATTCACCTCTTCAGACTGAGGTATCACGTTGCTGTTGAAAGTTATTCTTGGGAAAAATTGTTTAGGTAATGCCAAAAGTCAAATGAATGACTGCTTCATTAATCTTGATGTGCGTATCTCTACTTCAAACTTGAATTAAATTCAGTAGTTCTTGCAATTTTTCAGATGCCTTACATGGGTCCTCCATCAGACAAAATATATGCCTGATCGTTGGTACAAGTGGCTGACAGAACCAAATTATTATTAACATAAAGATCAGCCATATAAAGCAAATCAGAATTGGTTCAAATATACTCCTCTGTGGAACACCTGACTAAATTAGGAATAAGGTTGTTAATTCCCCCATAAATTTAACTTGAAAAAAATCTGTCTGAAAGAAAAGGTTTGAAAAACAAGTAGAATTGGTTGGGTAGATAATTTTTCATTTTGTATAGAAATAATGTAACAATTTGTCAAGTGCTTGAGCAATATCAATGAATGCAGCTGAACAATATTTTTTTCTTTTCAAAGGCTGTTGAATATAGTTGACCAACCAATAAACCCGCTTAACTGTGGAATGAACTTCCCTAAAGCGAAACTGGTGGTCAGGGATGATATTCTTTTCCAGTAAAATAGGCTTCAATGAATACTCTTCAACATCATTTTCTCAAACTATTTTAACATAGTCGGCAACAAACTGATAGGATGGTAAGCGGCCGTTTTGTGCAGGTTCTTTCCAGGTTTTGGGTAATGATAAAATTGTTAAATTAATACTAAATTATATACCATTAAAATGCATATATTAGATAACAGATACGCTGTAAAAATGAAGAAAAATCAGGATACCAAGAACCATTTTGTTTAGTTTACCTCTTTAAATATAAATTATTTTGGTTATTAGATTGCTATTAAAAAAAAAAAAACAGTATTTCTGATGACAATATATCATATTTTGCCTTCAAACTTCAATGGCATCATTTTAGCCATTCTTACAAGTTGCTGTAACAATTGAATATTTAATTTGAATATTTAATTAGTAATGATTTATATTTAAGTAATAGAGGTGATGAGCCTACCTTTGTGACCGCTAGGAGAAGGGAGGTTTTGGACCTTACCATAACGAGCGAGCTCACGAGGTATGAGATTAGAGACTGGAGAGTCTCTGAAAAGGCATCTCTTTCTGACCACAGGTATGTTGAATTTAATATGTGCCTGGGGGTCGGGAAGAGTGAAAGAATAAGGGTACCGAAGTTGACAGACTTGAAGGGCTTCAGGGAACAGGTGCAGTCTGAGATGGAGGACGTCTGGGTTACCCCTAGGTCGGTGACAGAACTAGGAAGGGTGGCAGACAAGTTAAGGGAGCGTCTTAATAAGGCTTTTTGTGATAATTGTCCGGAAAAAAGATGAAATATGGTAAGAAGTGTGCCATGGTGGAATAGTCGGCTGGAGGAGTTGAAATCCAGGACTAGGAAACTGTTTAATAGAGCCAAGTGTTATGGGGAGTGGAGCATATACAAGGTGGCTCTAACTGAATATAACAGAGAGTTGAGGAGGTCTAAGAGAAGAGCCTGGAGGTCGTTCTGTGAGGGGGTAAATGAGACCCCTGCTGTAGCACGACTTTGGAAGGTTTTGAGCAAAGACCACTCAAATCCTATTGGACAGTTAAGGAGAGGGAATGGAACTATGACTGAAAGTATGGAGCAAATGGTTGAGGTGCTGTTAGAAACTCACTTTCCCGGCTCGTTAGAGGACCGCCCGGATGAGTGTGAGAGGGTGAATTTGGGCGGTCATGGTAGAGAAGTGGCTTTAGCGAGAAGGGAGGCTTGTAAGGTCTTCACGTTTGCTAAAGTCAAGTGGGCTGTGGGTATGTTTAAACCCTACAAATCGGCTGCCCCTGATGGGATTTTCCCTGCTATGTTGCAAAATGGGGGCAACAAGCTTATTAGTTATTTGCTACATATCTTTAGGGCCAGTTGTGCACTTGGATATGTACCGAAGAGCTGGAGGGAAACTGAGGTGGTCTTTATACCAAAGGCTGGGAAACCCCCACTTGAGCCTAAGTCGTATAGACCGATCAGCTTGACCTCCTTTGTGCTCAAAGTTATGGAAAAAGTGGTGGACAGACACATCAGGGGTGGGGCTTTACATGAAAGGCCCCTTCATGGGTGTCAGCATGCCTACCAGACTGGGAAGTCTACGATAACAGCTCTTCATGATGTGGTTACACGGATTGAAGGAAGCATAAGGGACAAGGAGATTGCCCTGTGTGCCTTTTTAGATGTGGAAGGGGCGTTTAATAACACCCTGTTTACATCAATTGAGAAGGCTGCAAGGAAGAAGGGTGTTCAATCTAGTGTGATTAAATGGGTTGGGTCCGTTCTTAGGAATAGGGAGATACGGACTCGCCTGGGGGGCAAGTCGGTGACTGGTGGGGCGAGAAGGGGTTGTCCGCAGGGTGGGGTGTTGTCACCCCTCCTGTGGTCACTGGTCATTGATGAGCTGCTCATTAAGCTGACGGAGGAGGGGTTCGAGGTGGTCAGTTATGCTGATGACCTGGTGATCCTGGTCAGAGGAAAGTATACGACAACTATCCGGGAGCGTATGCAGGGAGCCCTTAATCTAGTTCACACCTGGTGTGGACAAGAGGGGCTGCGTATTAACCCGGAAAAAGTGGTTGTTGTTCCTTTTACTAGGAAAAGGAAGATTGCTCTGGATGCTTTGACTCTGGAAGGAGTGGATTTAAACTACTCCCCTGAGGTAAAGTATCTGGGGGTTGTCCTGGATAGTGGCCTAACTTGGAAAGGCCACATGTCCAGGACCGTTGAGAAGGCTACAAAGGCCTTATGGATATGTAAGAGTCTGTTTGGGAAGACTTGGGGGCTTAGGCCTCGTATGGTAAAATGGGCTTATGTGAGCATCATTTTGCCAATGGTCACGTACGCAGCTTTTGTATGGTGGCCAAGAACAGATCTGAGGACGGCGCAGGATCGGCTGAGGAAGCTGCAGAGACTGGCCTGCCTAGGGATATGTGGTGCAATGTGCACTTGTCCAACGGCTGCTATGGAGGCGATGTTTGATTTGCCTCCTCTTCATATTCAAGTGAAGAAGGAGGCGATAAGAACTGCCTTGAGGCTGGAGGGCAAGATCGGGGTCCCATCAGGGGAGATGGACCACACCGAGATCTTCAAAGAGATTGAGGGGATGGGTGTGGTAGGTGGTCTTCAGGACCGTATGAACAGAGCATACGACTTCTCCGACACACTGAGGGTGGAAATTTTTGATCGTCAGGAGTGGGCGGAGGGACAGCCAGTGATACCGGAAGGGGCTACCGTTTGGTATACTGACGGCTCAGTGATGAGCGGAAGAGCGGGATTGGGGGCCTGGGGGGCCGGGGGAAAGATTTCCCTGGCCCTTGGGTGTAACATAACCATCTTCCAAGCTGAAATATTGGCCATTAAGGTCTGTGCAGAGAGGTGTATTGAGAGGTGCCCTAGTGGGTCGCACATTTACATTTTGTCCGATAGTCAGGCGGCCATCAAGGCTTTGAGTTCTTGTACGTTTGAGTCGCGATTGGCCTATGATTGTCGGGAAGTTTTGAATGCCGTGGCCAAGCGTAACGTGGTGACGCTGCGTTGGGTGCCGGGGCACCAGGGAGTGCCTGGAAATGAGAGAGCGGATGCCTTAGCAAAGAAAGGTGCAGCCTCTCACTTCATAGGCCCAGAGCCATTCTGTGGAATTGGTGAAGGCTATTATAGAGGTATAGTTAGGGCCTGGGAAGAGGAGGCTAAAACCTCCTATTGGGAGATGGTGCCAGGCTGTGAACAGGCAAAGAAATTCATTGCCTATTCCAGCAGAAAGGCTGGGATATATAATAGACTAGGAAGACAGGACTTGAGGAGGGTAGTGGGCCTGATGACTGGTCATTGTAATCTTGGGTATCATTTATCCAAGATAGGAGTTGCTGAAGAGAGCCTGTGTAGATTCTGTCATGAGGCAGAAGAGAAGGCTGAGCATATTTTATGCAGTTGCAAAGTGGTTGGCTGCAAAAGAAGAGCGCTGATGGGTAAGGACGTGTTAACACCTTCTCAGGTAAGTGCACTAGATCCTAGGCAGATCCTGCGCTTTATTGAATGTGTGGATCTTGCATAAATAAGGAATAGGGGCAATCACAAAAGATCTTTTAGGTCGCGGTGAGGAGGGGCTGCAGAAGCCTGAACGCCCTGGTTGTAAAGAAGAAGAAGAAGAACAATATGAGAAGTTATAATCAGGTACAGTATGTTCAAACTGAATTGGCGTATCAACTCGAATAGCTACATAATTAAAGACTGTTTCCTAAGACCACAGACTGTTTAAACATTTTATCCTTCTTATCGAGAAAAATAAATAAACAATTCTCTCATTTTCTGTCATGTTGTTTTTGAGTTACTTGTACTTGTAGTTGAGGGACAAAGAGAGGTACGATTCACTTAGCTACCCAAGCTAATTCAAATTGGATAAACTATAAATGGAAAACCATAATATATATATGATATATATAGCTTTTAGAGGTTTTACAAATTTAATGTGGGTTTTCAAATTCACAAATTTTGGTTACACTGAAATTTATCAATTGGTTGTTCCTTCAGTGTAAACTTATTAGACTTTATAATTAATGCTACTTTTCATGTTGATATCATTGTTAATTTTACTATGATAAACATTCATAAGAAATAAAACCACTAAATGCTTTTGTAGATACTACTACCATAACACTTAAAGTAGACAAAATCTTTGTTCTGGAAATAACACATAAACAGAGATGTGAAGTAATTTTACTGGAGAAAAATACATTAAGTATTTACACAAAATATGGTAAATTGTACATAAGAGTGAAACAAAATAGTTTCACTTCCACATGATAATGAATTATCTTACTATAGGTATGTAATTTATTGTGTCCTGTCATCATGTAGTAAATAAAAATTCTCTATAAAAAAATGTAAAAATGCATGGTGTTTGTTTATGAGTGTCAGGTGGTTCACCTACATTATTTGCTGTACTATCACTGAGGTAAACGAGATAGTTATTTTTGTGTTAGCATTGTGTTTGCAAGTGGTTTGCTATGCGCAACATTGGTGTGGCCAATACAGACCAATACAGACTAAGAGTCATTCCTTTTAACTGTTCATAAATGACAAATGACTCAACAGAAATTCCTTTATAATTCTAAGAACTGAACACACAGTTCTGTATGAAAATTGCAAACTCCTTTTCATATATTCCAGGCTCTGGTGAGGATATTCTTAAATTTTTTCTTCCAGTGTTTTGACCAGTATCAATAGAATTATGTAATAAACAGTTATGGAAAGTTGTGTGTCATTTCTATACCTGCAGATAATATCAATCATTTAGTATCTCAATTATCGCACTCAACACCCATGGCTGGAACACTACTAGCTTATTGACTGGGAATGTGATTAATTAATTCTTTACTGTGATGAAAAATAAGAAAGACTAACAGGGTTTTAAGATACTCCCCCAAATACCATCTTAATAAATTGTTGGCCAGCTGTAATACAGTCGGACCTCCATATATTGAAATTGTTGGTTCCTTATAAAAAATTTGATATATAGAAACTAGGTTAAAGAGAAACGCAGGTTTTTTTCTTATTATGACTGTTATTATATTAAGTGAGATAACTCGACCATAACCATATTGCCTGAAACAGTATTTGTTTACAATAAAGTTTGTTTTATTGTACTGAGTATTATTAGGCTACACACTATTTATAAATGATACTGTACTAATTTCCTTACAGATCTTCAGCCTAACATACTCATTACCGTATTTAATATTTTTAAAATGTTAACTTTGATGTTCTATCTATTAAAACAATGTAAGTTGAATGGTATAGAAGAAAAGCAAACAAAAGTGATGTCTTGAAAATAATGCCCAACTACTGTTTACTTGACCCAATACCTAGTTAGAGCACTAGAATGCACTGCACGCTGAAAAGTGGAAGGTTCCCGAGTTTAATTGCCAGCCAGTGTTTGAACATTATTACATGTTAAAACGTACTATATCTGTAATGAAATCCACAGTAGGTGCTCATAACCAAAGTACTTTATACTTGATGCTACCTCAAATAAACTAAAACAATTACCTATATTAATTTTAATATTGAGTAAATAATAAAGTGTTCTACTAAAATATAAGATAAAAATTACTGATAGAAAATACTGATGAGTAATAAAAGAATCATGGCAGTTGCTACTGCAAGAACAAAAATGTAGAAAAAACAGTTTGTATTTGTCCCATGCAGATACTTTTCTGTTAGGGCAATGTTGTCAAAAATATAACGGCTTCTGTAGGACGGAATATTAACTTCCTATAGACCTTTACTGCATATATTCTATTAATTAAGTAATAAACAATAAAGAAGACCATTTCACCTAAATTGAACCTAACAACTTTCTGTAGACTTGACAAATATTTTATAGAAAAGACAAAGAGTTGTTGGATTTCATGGATCAGAAGATGTAACACCACGGGAGTTCCAATAACATTTTTGGGGTGACGAGGATGAAAAACATATGTATCAGTTAACTACACTTTTTTTCTGTGTACTCCATTCCTGTAATATTATGTATATTCATAAAAAAAACTAGATGCTTAATTCTATTTTTGTAGACAGGTATCTTTCTCATGTTATGAGTTGGTTTCTAAAATACTAATATGGTTGTCTAGAGAGTATTATTTTTTATACCGAGTGACCCAAAAAAATTTGAACCATCAGCCAGCAAAAAAATTGTCAGAATTAAATGACAAAATAAATAATTAATACTTCCATTATTTTTTAACAGTAAAACTTTTTACCGCAGATGGATTCAGCCGACCTATCGCTACATCTCCACACCACAGCGTTACCATAACTGCAAACAAACAATGCCATCAACTCATAAAATTTACGATACTTAAATAGAAAACGGTTTAGAAATTTATGTACTCATGTATTTTAAACTCAAATACAGGTTAAAATGTATCAAAATTGATATTTTTATAAGGTTTAAACATTTTCTAATGATTCCTGATTAAAACAAGTCTTAATTTATTCGTGGGAAGAAAATATTAAGAAACTTATGAAAATCAATGCTATTCCCACGGTCAAATTCCGTGGGACACCCGGTATGCACCAAAAGATATACAAGGCAGGCTAGTCCTATTTTTCGTTAGGCTACTGCGATATGATAAAATACCTTACCTAACTGTCAGAGAAATTACGAATGTAGCTCTCAAAATAAAAATGGTTTTTCTTTCAGTTATCATCTTGGTTTTTTGAAAGTTAATCAATAACAATTAAATAATCTAAATAGCCAATAAAGCATTTAATTTTCTTCTAAATATTGGGAAAATTTTTCGGTTAAAAATGAATCAAACTTATTTTTATACTATTACGGAATCCAGGATCGTACTTTTTTTATATTACTCGAATCTGAACAACGGCTTTACAGGAGAAGAATCTGTTGAAATAGCAGGTATAAAAGTGGGGTTGAATACCTTACCGTATGGACTAATTGGAAGGTCAGATTTTAAAACCATAGCTACCATCAGTTGCCAATTAACAGGGCGGTTTAAAAATGTAGGAATCGACCCTAAATGCTTACCGGTGTTAATGTGATGAAAAGGGTAGCCAGAATATCTTATCATTGAAAATGAACATTACATTACAGAGCAAGTGAGTAATGAACTGGAATGAACGGTGTCCTCACCCTCCTGTTCATCGACTTCATTAAGTACCTACCTAAACCAAAAGGCAGCTGCAACGTCATGCTTCATCCCTCACTCACTTAACAAATTCTGTGCTTAGCAACCGTTTTACCATTATTCTGCATTCAACATTAATACAAACAGTATTTTTTTACAGAATTGTTGCTAACTTTGAATTGAGTAAGTTAGATAATAGTAGCCCTATACAAATGAAGACATAACGAGTACCAATGCGAGAAAGTGATAATCTGACATTTAAATTTTCTTTTTAAAAAATGCAATGATTTTTTCGATTTATATTATTTGATAAACTGTTCATTTCGTAGAAAAGGACTATTATAGGCTGCAATCTCCTGAATTTGGTTACAGTATTGCATCATGCAGAGGTAGAAACGTCTGAATTACCAATTTACGAAATCGTTTCACTTTGTTATATTTTACGTAACCGAATTTTATTTTTCAAGTAGAAATAATTTTTTTTTTAATTTATATTTGTATCAACCGCTTTAAAGGTATTTAGCGGCTTATGTAGGGAATGTTTTCTGAATTTGATAATGTTGAGGTAATTTCAGCCCCTAGCCTGGTATCAGTCCCCGAACCTTCAACGTAGCCACATTGATTTTGTATAAACTACGGTTTTTAGTACACGTTATTAACCTTTATTTACGTTATTGTCTTCAGAAACAGTAAAAATTGAAATTTATATTGAAATATTTAAAAGAGAATAAGATATAATTTAGAAGATATATTATAATTGTCTTCAGAAACAGTAAAAATTGAAATTTATATTGAAATATTTAAAAGAGAATAAGATATAATTTAGAAGATATATTATAATTCTGAATTTGATAATGTTGAGGTAATTTCAGCCCCTAGCCTGGTATCAGTCCCCGAACCTTCAACGTAGCCACATTGATTTTGTATAAACTACGGTTTTTAGTACACGTTATTAACCTTTATTTACGTTATTGTCTTCAGAAACAGTAAAAATTGAAATTTATATTGAAATATTTAAAAGAGAATAAGATATAATTTAGAAGATATATTATAATTTATTTAAGATATATATCTAGACTAAAATTATTTTCTGTAGAAAGTTTCTAATGAATTGATACTATCAGAATAACATATATTATGGTTTTAATCTTAAATAATATTTTTTGGTTTTTTTAAAATATCTTAAAATGTCATTAGGTATACCAATCAACATTAGCGAAGTGGGCTGTACAAAGAATTATTATCTTTTAATTCACAATGAATTTGAGTTAGACAATTCAATTCAAAGACATTTATTATCGACTTCGTACGCTTCAGTTAGTAAATGCTTTGATGAGAGAAACTGATAAAGGACCAACAGAGTTATTTAAAATCTCCAGTGTAAGAACAAATAATATTCACAACGGAGATGAAAAAGTTTGAAATGAGATTCAGAATTAAGAAAGAGAGGCTCCAGTTGCTTGAAAGTGGCTTTCTGTAAATCCAAACGATATTATAATCAGATGAAAATCACTTTACGCAAAGAATCTCTATGTAAAGTGCTTTGCAATGAATGCAATTTTTATATATTATCTACAATGCAGCTTTAAATTATCATTAGTATTTTTGTGGTTGCTTTTTATGTAAGATATTTTAATAAATATTCAGAAAACTAGATTGTGGTACTGAGATTAAATAAATTCAAAAATCCATTAAATGGAGTATCGGTTTTATCGTTTATTGTATTTATCGTAGTCCTGAACGAAGGTATTCATTCGTATTTGTTCCACGAGACTCACCAAAGGCATGCTTTTTGATCTGCGTAGGCATTTTATTTTTAATTTAAATTTTCAATCATCGCTGCCGTAATTTTCATTTCCTTTGTAGGATTTACCATAAAAATTTCTTTCTTTTTCTTGTATAAAAATAATACATTTTCTGCAAAATCTGTGTACCTTGCCCTTATTGTCCGATTTAAGTGCTCACTGTTCAACAATTCTAATCTCCTCATCACTTAAGGGAGTCCGAAAATTTTATTTTTTTATTTTTTCGTTTTTACATTTTATAATATTTCAAAATCTTGTAATTAATTTGATATAAATTTACTTATGTTGTACGACATACCTTTCTATTTTTATATATATATTTTAAATTTGTGCTGTAAAAAGACTTCTCTCCAGTTTTTGTGACATTAAGTCGAATTTTTTGCTGTAACTTTGGTTAGATCTAAGCTAGCGTGATGATTTTTGTTTTGAATCGTTTAGAACTTCCCTATAGTGCCCCAGTAGTAATCAAAACAGGCACAAAATTTTGTGAATATGGCCACATGTAGGACCTTGCCTGTTTCAATACTTGTGGCTTACTCTACTCCATTTAGTGACTTATGTCTCCTTTTGCCAGGTTCTGTCGAAACTTGCAGATAAATTTCTATTTCCGTTGTCATAATCAATCTATAGTAGTTTCAAATTAAACTTTTTTTTTTTTTGTTTAACGTCCGACTGTTCTGCAATTACTGCTAATGCAGACGGTGAAGGATGAAATGACTTTTTGTAACGTAGGCTATAAAAATATGCCGAGCCTGAATGGAATTCGAACCCAAGACCGCATAATGAGAGGCGAGCACGTTACCAACTACGCCAATGCGGCCGGCAAATTACGCAGGTAGTAACTTTTTCCCTGAGGGATATTTTAGATTTTTTTTAACTTCCCTGTTTGAAATTAAAAATTTCCCTCTACAATTTTTTCATTATTGTTATTACAAATTTAAATTGTGTATTATATAACATTCAAGTTGTATTTTTAATTTGTCTGTCAATATAAAGTATATTAATAAATATTTATTCAATAATAAAGTTTTCAGAACGATTTAAACTATATTTTACAATAGTAACTACAAATTCTTGTAATACACGGTGTAAATAAATCAATTTATTTGGTTATCAATTTAAAACTTTAACCATATGAATACCATATGATATAACAGCTGATATGGTAATTTACAAAATTACGAAAAAAATTCCCTCTAGCAGTAACGAGTACGGTATAATAACAGAGCCGTATTGTTATTCAACGGCCCTGGTATAATAATAACAAACAATTTCCCTTTTTAACCACTTCATACGTAATATGTAACATAATGTAAGTCAAATTTTTCAGTTTTTTCATTTCCGAAAAATTCATTTTTTGCACAGAAGGAACATTTCTTCAGAAACTACTCAACCAATTTTAATGAAAGTTTCAGGGTAGTTAACCTTCATAAGGATGCATAGTTTTGACTAATAATATGTATAAAAAATGTTTTCTAAATTATTTTACAGGTACAAACATTTTTGTTTTCTTTTGTAATGATACCTACAAATGCCTTGACTATCGCGTAGGTAATGATATGAGGTGAAAAAATGAGGTAATCAAAAACATGCAATACGAGTCAAACCGGGAATCGAAATCGGGATTCCTAGAACAGAAGTCAGTTGCGCTGAACTATACACCAACTGTTTTTTAGTTGTTGAACAGAAAAATTTAAGCATTCCCATTTCGATAACTTGCGTCTAAGGCCTGACCAGGGTGTCATCTAAAGCAGTAGTCTACATAATATCTACATCTTAGAGTAACTATACTAAAAATCTGGTTCGAAACACTCTCACGACTTTCTCCTGCCAATGCATATAATGAAAAATTAAAAAAAATTAAAAATTAAAAAAATTAAAAAATAACATTAGTAATAAAACATTAGAAATAAACAAAAAACATAACCTTATTTTAATCATGAGTGAAAAACGCAAAATGAAAATCGACCTCAGTTTGGCTTAAGAATACGGAAAATCACTCTTTCACGCTAAACTAGGCTCTGTAGAGAAAATTGCTTAAACAAAAGTTGTAGATCTTTTAATTCCCTATAAATTTGATTGTATACACTTTTGTCGCAAAATGCATTCTAAGGCTGAAATCTAAAAAAAAAAAATCGATTTTTTTACACGTTTTCGTGAGAAAAAAACAGAAAATCGCTAATTACCGCTAAACTAAGCGCTATACAAAAATGTTTGAAATAAAAGCTGTAGGATTTTAAATTTTCTACAACTTTTATTTATACATTTATTTTTGCGTTAAAATACATATTAAAGCCGCAATCTTAAAAAACAATTTTTTTACGTGAAAACAGCCTCTCCATGAATTTCAGCAAATATGGCACCTGCCCTATCTTGTAGAATATAAAAAAATTAGTAAATGCTGCGATTTTTTAAAAAAAATCGTAGGAGCCGTTTTTGAGAAAATCGCAAAAAGTGAAAAATTACACGAATACACTACTACTTCCGATTGATCGATTTTGATGAAAACATTCGTGTCGGGTCCGGTAGTAGTATCTAACTAAAGTTTCAAGTTTCAAGTTTATACGTTGTTCCGTTCTTGAGATATTCTGTTCACACATGCACACACAGAGACACACACACACACACACACACACACACAGACCAATCGCTAAAAACATGTTTTTTTAGGTTCGGGGGTCTGAAAACGTATAGATCCGGCGAAAACTCGATTTCAATAAATCGACATGAAAACAATACTTTCCTTCCTAAATATTCATATAGGCAAGAGAAGGTAAAAATCGACATTCGTACTTTGATACGAAAAGTAAACATTCAAATTTTCGACCACTTGCTAATAAGAGGCATACAGTTGTGACTATCCTACAGAAACAATTATTTCTCACAAAATTACTTTTCTGAGCTATAATCCTAAAAGTCGAAAGATACACAAGAGAAGTAAAGCGTGAAAACATTTTTTTGTAAGATAAAAGGATTTTATTGTGGATATTTTTTAGCTAAGTTGCTGGGTAAGAGAGGAAAGGGAAGGCAGAGGAACCGTAACTTAGAAGGTTTTACGAAATATATGAAATTTAGTTAGCAGGGTAAACATGATAAGATTGGTTAATAAAAGGAACTCATAGTTAAACCGACGAGATGAAGCCTTTAGAATGAAAAGAGTGAGACTGAAAAGCAAAACATCAGTTTATCTATGCAACCCTCTGTGGTCAGCAATATCCCACGCGCAGTGTGGGCGTATTTTCTAGTGCAGTAAATGTACTTAACAATATTTTCATGTATGCCTACAGTATTGATCTTACCTGAAGCATTTTCTGTGTAAACTATTTTGTATTTAACATAATTTTGTTGTGGTTTTATTACGTACATTACTTTAAACTTTTCCCGTAACAGGTATGTGGAGTGTTAAATTATTTGCTCTCGATCTGCTAGTTCCAGGGCTACAAAAAATAGTTCTGTTTCTTATCACATGGTCAGCCAATTATATGACTGAACCATTTAAGAACAGAAGAGGTACAGGTGTAAAAGTCACTGATCAGAGTTCTCCTCTGAGAGTAATGATTTTTATCGTTATACGGCCAGACCCTGTGGTGAATGAAGTGAAGGTGTCATTTGCAGAGTGGAAAGTAGATGCTTTTCGGAGAGCCTGGCATGCTAATAAGCATACTTTTCCACTAAGTGAGGCAATGGTAAACTACCACACTCCTCGTTCTACTTAGTAAAGTCTCTAAAGGTTCAAACCACTTTTTCGGCCGATGACCTAAACAACAACAACTTTAAACTGTCGTTTGGATATTAATGTGGTTTCATTTTTATAATGTTAAGTAAATATTACAACAAACATTAGGAAATTATAATAGGCTTAAGTTAAAAAATAATAGTATTATAAATAAATTCAAATTTAGGAAGAAGATGTTCCATTCATTTTCTTCGAAGTTCTTAAATTCAATATTTCAATTTTGTTTTCTTCATAAATGTTTCTAAGCACATTAAATAAAAGTAAACTTTTGTTATCATGTAAAATTTTATTGACATGTCAAATTAAGGGGTATAAATCGGGAAGGTTGAACTACTTCTCAGAACACAAAATGGGGCTGACCAGGCATTCGCTTGAACTGGGAAAGGGAACTGTGCAAATACCTTGACGTGGGCAGCCATATAGGTATTAGTAAATGTACAACTAAACGTCAGATTCATTTATATCACTGATTTTCTTCAAGAAAATGTCATTTTTACAGGTCATCTTAACTATTTTTGTAGATTCATAATAACGTTCAACCCACTGGGTTGGTCTAGTGGGAAAGTCGTCGCCGCAAATCTGATGTTTAATACCTGATTTTTAAAGACCTGATTCAAATCCTAGTAAAGGTAGTTTATACAGATTTGAATACTAGACAGTGGTTACCGGTACTTTGATGGTTAGGGTTCAATTAACTATACTTCATCTGGAATGGTCAGTCTGAGTCTGTACAAGACTAAATCTTATTTACACGTCATACACATCACCCTCATCTCATTGTATCCTGGCGTTGCTTATTGTTCTTAAATTGAACAGATTGCAATTTTCTCACATTAGGTATTAAAAAAAAACATTTTGAAAATAACGAAATAAACAGTGTTTAATTAAAAAACAGCTATGGAAATATACCTGTCGAATTGGGATAACTTGAGAAATAATTTTACATGTTAAAACACAGTCAGAAAATTCGTATTACTAGGTAACGTTTAATTTAATTTCAATGATGTCTAGATAAGTGAATTCTCTTATTTGTGATTATTGAAGTATTTATTGAGCAGATCAAAAAATTCTATGGTCTGATTGTTGCTTTTTGTGGTGTGGGATATGTTCTTTTCTGTTAGTGCTATAAAAGCTACGCTATGGCTCATGGGTGTGTGTATTAGGATTGAAAAGTGAGTGTTGCTATCTGAGCCAGGACGCCTTTTGCGGTAGTAAAGGCGTTATTAATGCAACGACACGCGTCGCTACACTCTTTAAATCTGAATTATCTCAGCTTGTACCACACTCTTGTTGCCCAATAACTTGGTCGTTTTTCTCGTACCTACTCTCTTAACATCCTCCCAGGGCTTACTGAGCCTTTAAACCAACTTAAAATGGCACTTTGTAACACCTACCTTTCTTTTGTATTACCTTTTTTATAGGTTTCATTATAACTAAATTAATGCAATTGAATGAACAATCATAAATAATTTTATATTTTTCAGATACAAACTTGTATCAAAATAAAGCAATTTGAAGTGTTTTAGTAACAAATTATTTTCATTACATGATCATGGGAGTGAAGTATTTGTAATGATACAAAACTGACTTGACAGCTGGCTGTGTTTATGTTTGGTCTATTAAAGTATATAAAAAAAATAGAGCCAGCTGATTGATATTAAATATTCAAAATTATTTAACATTAATAAATTTTATCCAAACAAAAGTCTCGTTGCTAGGCGACTAGAGTAAAGGAGAAGAATTATAAAAAATTATTTCAGTGTGGGACTGAAAATCAAGGAAGGTAGTAGGTCCTATCATTCTTTCAAAATTATAAAATATATATATATATATATATATAAAGTAAATTAATGAAACATACTAGATTAATAGCAATAAGAATTATAAATCAAAAGTTGTGACACAAAAGAAATTCAATAAACAGAAAATAATATAATGATTAAATTAACTGATAATGTACTAAAGTAATAATTGTTTTTATTGATTTGTGTTAAATATTCATTATGCATCAAAATTGCCATTCCCTTGTTGAAATATAATTAACACGTTACAAAAATTGGCATCAACTTGTGGGGAATATACTAGAAAATTACCCTAATTGTGAAAATAACGTATCAAATTGGCATCCCTGGTGGGTAATATACTAGAAAATTACCCTAATTGTGAAAATAACGTTACAAAAAATTGGCAACCCTAATTTGGGGAAAAGGATCTACAAATTAACATTCTTCTGTAGCTGAAAAAAAGATGACTCCATCTAAAAGAGAAAAGGAAGGTGATGAGGGTGAAGAAAATGATTCGTCGGAAAATGAAGACGAAGACGCAGCCGACGTTGACGACGTTGATATAAATCAGGAAGCAGGTTTAGTGGATGCATCACATGACGAGATAGGTATAAATAGTAATAACAGTAATAACAATAATAATAGTAATAATCATCAAGACAATATAACCGCGAATATGTTTCAACAACTGATAAATTTAATAACTGAACAAGGAAGTAAAATAGATTAACAGGAAGAAAGATTAGGAAGTAAAATAGATAAACAGGGAAGAGAATTAACTCAACAGGTAAAAGAACAAGAAAAAAGATTAGGTAGCAAAATAGATAGTTTAGATTATAGATTAGATAAACGTGAAAGGAATATTAGGGAGTTTAGGGAAGAGATAAGAAAGGATAAATTTAAAATAGTTGAGAGGTTTAGCTTAGAATTAAAAAAAGATTTAGAGGATACAAATAAAAGTAACGAGAAAGAAAATGCTAATTATTCTGAAAAATATAAGGATATGAATAAAAATAATACTGAAAATATAGGTAAAACTACTAATCCTGTAGGAAACAATGAAATAATTAAAACAGATGGTAATAACGGTAAGGAAATAATTGAGAAATTTTTAAATGAATATGAAATAAAAACAAATGATAGGGTAAGATATAATAATAATAATAATAATAATAATAATAATAATAATAATAATAATAATAATAATAATAATAATAATAATAATAATAATAATAATAATAATAGTGGACAGTGCAATGAAACAGAGGATGATGAAAATAGTACTTTAATGTTAGATTTTGTTAAAAATAATACAATTAACAAAACTGAAGTTAAAAATACCTTAAATGAAAATATGGTTAGCAATGAATTTAAGCCTAAAACATCTTTGAAGAATGTTGTTAAAAACAATGTAATTAATAAAGTCAATATTGGTAGGAATTTCCAAACCGAAAGAATCAACAACCTCGTTAAACTTAAGGAATCACTAATGAGTTTTGTTAAACTCATTAATATGTTATGTTTTGTTAAAGGTAGTATGCCTATAATAAATGTTGATGCTAGATATACTAATCACGATAAATGTGAAAAATTTATGTATATATGTTTGGTTATGTTCAATTGTGTTCTTGTTTACTAATTTATTAACTTGTGTTCTGTTAATGTTTGTGTAGTTACTGTTTAGTTTTTAATGTGTTTTCTGTATAGTTAATAAAATATTGTAAGGTTGCTTAGTAGCACATATTTAAAACATTTTGTCCACATTTTATGACATTTAAATTTATCAAAACAAATTCAAAAATATAATTTTAGTTAAGGGCAAAACTTTTCTTTGTTTTTCAAAATTTTAATGAAGGGGGTATTTGTAATGATACAAAAATGACTTGACAGCTGGCTGTGTTTATGTTTGGTCTATTAAAGTATATAAAAAAAATAGAGCCAGCTGATTGATATTAAATATTCAAAATTATTTAACATTAATAAATTTTATCCAAACAAAAGTCTCGTTGCTAGGCGACTAGAGTAAAGGAGAAGAATTATAAAAAATTATTTCAGTGTGGGACTGAAAATCAAGGAAGGTAGTAGGTCCTATCATTCTTTCAAAATTATAAAATATATATATATGTTAGGTCCTATCATTCTTTCAAAATTATAAAATATATATATATATATATATATATATATATATATATATATATATAAAGTAAATTAATGAAACATACTAGATTAATAGCAATAAGAATTATAAATCAAAAGTTGTGACACAAAAGAAATTCAATAAACAGAAAATAATATGATGATTAAATTAACTGATAATGTACTAAAGTAATAATTGTTTTTATTGATTTGTGTTAAATATTCATTATGCATCAAAATTGCCATTCCCTTGTTGGAATATAATTAACACTTTACAAAAATTGGCATCAACGTGTGGGGAATATACTAGAAAATTACCCTAATTGTGAAAATAACGTATCAAAGTATTATAATTATTTTTTTAAATATGAGAACGGTTCATTTCTACAATTCTCCAGAATCGCAGAATTTTAGAGATAGTTTCAAATTTCGTCAAAAAATAATATATATTTATTTCATATCCTTTTTTGTAGGATGCCGCTGAGCGGGGTGCGTTTTTGCGGGATGACGCCACGCGGTCACATTATCTTGCTCTGTAGCATAAATGTTCAGAGAATTCTCAGTATCTGTTGAACTGCAGATTTGATCGGATGTAGAATGTTTAAAATTAAATATGTTTATGCTCTTGAAGCGGTTTGTTAACACATAGGAATAAACGTTATTGGGTGCATCCTTTTCTTTGTCTAAATTATGGATTTGAACGGTTATGTCTTTTTCAAGTCTTCAGTATGAAATTTACCGAGGAAGATCAACTATTGCGGAAAAAGAAAGAGAAACCTGCAATCAAATTCGGATAAATTTGAAACAAAAATAAGTGCTCGAACCTACAATGGAGATGTGGCAAAATATAGCTGAAGACTTTTACAACAAAACAAATTTTCCTAATTGTGTCGGTGCTTTGGACGATAAGCATATAAGATGTCTCATCATCCAAAGGGGGATTCTACTTTCTTCAATTATAAGAATTTTTTTCAAAACTGTTCTAATGGTCCTGGTTGATTCTAATTTGAAGTTTATAGCAATTAATGTTGGGGAATATGGAAAAGAAGGTGATTTCCCTCTATTAAAGAAAGTGGCTTAGGGTAAAAACTGTATTCTGGATCTCTCAACTTACATCCGCTCTCTTGCTTGTCTAATACGGATAAAAATCCACAACCATTTATTGTAAATGTGGATGATGCTTTACAACTCAACAAACCTTTTAACACCCTTCCCTTCAAATAAAAAATCGTGCCGCAGAACAGGACAGTGTGACTGCTCTCATTTGACTGAATGTACTCAGGTATTTGTCCTGTTATCCGGGTATCCCGGTTGGCGGCAGCATGGTCCTGCTAGTTCTGTTGGGAGCAGCGCAGCAGGACAATGTGACCGCGTCCAAGGAGTATACAATGATTTCTTGTCATCACATCAAACGGGTGCTGTTAAGCGGGACGAAAATACAGGGTTATATCGTCAGCCTTAATTTCTCCGCCAGGAAGAAACAGCAAGCGATAAAACCAAGCCAATCGAAAGTTAGGAAAGAACCCCAACAAAATGGTCGGGATCAAATGAAGATAGATTTGTAATCTCAAATTAAAATTGTGAAAATTGAAGTAATAATAATAATAATAATAATAATAATAATAATAATAACAATAATGTTGTTTAGGTCAACAGCCGAAAGGCTGGTTTGAACCTCTAGATGTTTTACTAAGTAAAAACAAGGTGGTTTACTATTGCTTTCCTCACTGAGTCGAAAGAGTACGCTTATCAACATGACAGGCCCTCTAAAAAGCACCTACTGCTCTCCAACCTGCAAATGACAGCTTCACTTCCTTTACCACAGGGTCTGGCTGTGTAGTGAAATCCATTAATCTCAGAGAAGATAACTCTGACTAGTGTCTTTTATACCTCTTCCTCTTCTGTTGTTAAATAGTTCAGTCATATAATTGGCTGACCATGTGATAAGAAACAGAACTATTTTTTGTAGCCCTGGAACTAGCAGATATATTGCAAATAATTTAACACTCCACCTGCCTGTTATGGGCTTACTAATAATATGAGGACGTTTAAATGATTGAAATGCATTGTTATTTTTTAACTAGTATTTGCAAAATAACTACAGTTTAATTAAAACAGACTGAAAAATTCCAGAAAATTGTGAAAACGTAATAGAATAATTTTATATGTTTAATGTAAGCCAATATATAGCCTATTAATTTCAAACCTACAGGATTAGAATTTAAGTTTTCGACAAATTTACTAAGAAAAATGGGACGTGTAATAATAAATTTAGCAGATAATAAAGCCACATTTCAGTTTTAAGAGAGTTAAGAAAACAGTGGCTGACTGGGAAAAAGAGATTAGCTACGTTATATTCGTTTGGTTTACAGGATATTGCCGTGTTATCTTAGCCTGCAAGTACTGTTAACGCGCTCCATTTGTTGCGCGCTAGAGTTGCGGAATACTACGGCAGAGCTTTGTCAATCTAATGGCCCGTCTAGTGGCTGGCAAACTCTGATACTACCTGAGAAATGTACGGACATTATTTTAACCATCCACAATTCTCTAGAATATCGCTCTTTTCGTTGAACAAAATTTGACCTTAAAAAACTGACTAATGCTTTGTTTTGATTCAATTTAGGTATATCAAAACTGCAATGTAAAAATTGTACGAAATTTTATACATGCATAGCCTTTTTTATAAAAAATAATATATTGAGGTATGTAAAATAACATAACCTGTTAACTATTATAAAACAAAAAATGCTTACGTTCATAATGATACGGATAACTAATTAGGATTAAGATACATAATGTAGGCCTACGTAGTTTGAGGTTAAACAAAATATCTCTCAGGGTTAAGATTCCTTCCTGATCTACGAAAATAATATAAAATTTTGTCATTTATAACATTTGAATACTGTGTGAAATAAAAATATAATTTATTTAAGTTTTTAACTTCAATTGAATGGAAAAAGTGTTTATCTGATTCTAACAGTTCCATCTTGTTAGGAAGCCAATGATGTAATCAGTGATATAAAATCAATTCCACGAAAAATTAACAAGAACTAATACTATAATAAAAAAATGAATATTACTAAATTCATTGAAACGAAGTAAAAAATAATAGTGCAGATTTCAAGTTGAGGTCCTGACTTAAAACCAAGCACACAGGTTGGATTGAAATCAGAAAACAAACCCATAAGTGTTTTTGGAATACTAACAATATACTCCTACAATTAAGGGTACATTATTTTAGTGAAAAAAGTATAAACTGTTTCGAAAATGTTGAAATTTGGGTAAACTCCCTCAGTTACCAATTTTTTTTTTGAGTTCAGTTGACGTTTTAATTGGCATTCCTGAGAACATTCGATATAGATTTCCACTATAATTGGAACATTTCGATTGTTTCAAAAGTTTATTATAATATTAAAGTGGAGAAAAATACAAAAGAGCACGTAACAAAAGTTAAAAGTTAATTTGAAGAAATGCCACAGTCTTTGTATTTTACTTTTTTGTTTGATCGTTATTCGTAATTTTATTTGAAACTCGTATCAACATCGCTTGCTTCTAAAATTTCAGACTTGAAATGTAATGTTTACAGTAAATACAGATACCAAAAATTAAAAACCCTACAATGTTTTTGTCAATCCTCTAGTTTAGCGGAAATTTACGATTCTCTATAAAAAGCCGCATAAAAAAAATATGGAGTGATCCAATTATTGGTTCACTCTAAATTGACTCCTTCACTTTGTTTTCAGTCATACAAAACTGTTAAAATGAGGTACTGCTTAAAGATAAGCGTAGAAGTTAGTACAGTTTGCTTTTCAAAAGATAATTTAAATGAATAACAAAAGTTGATTTTTGACTTGCTTTGTGGCTGGATAGTGTAATTTTATAAAAGTATACTAATTTTGATTCAGTAGGCCTACGGTAAATTATAAACATTATAATTAGAAAATATTGCATTCGAATTATTACTTTTACAGTGTTATTAGTCTATTAGTACTACTTTTTAAGCACTAATTTAATTCAAAATCATTTAAAGAATTTTCCGGATTTTTTATTTCTACTTTATGAAATTTGTAATAATATTCAAAGAAGAGTATCGCTGTATAGGTATACATTTAAGAAAATTAAGATCCATTGTTGCTTTCTTATTTAATCCGAATTTTCCAATAAAATGTTTTCACGTAAATTTAATTAATTAAAGGTTTTTTTTAATTAAAGGCTTCCTCATAAAAATAAATTACTTGGATATCTTTGAATATCCTTTATCTTTCAGATTTTAATTAATTTCGCCTTGACTTTTAAGCCACACCAGTCAAGAGGCTGCAACTAAGAAAAAATAATTAACAATCTAGAGAGTTCAAAAATAAAACACTTTGAAAATGATTGTTCAGTTTTTCTTTGTTAATTAATACGGAAGAAAGCCCGTTTTTAATTTATTTACTTTTCAGTAGATACTTCATCTACATGTATTTCAGTTGATTTAAAGTACATTCTTAACTTACTAAACTGATAAAAATGATAATGCTGTAACATACTACAGAAGAAACTTATGTGAGCGCAATTTTCATATGATCTGTAAATAACCCTGAGCTATTACAATGAAATAGAACGATATACGAGAACGTTTAATACAGTTTATTACGCTAAAACATTCCTCTGTTCTTACTGTGATTACGATGGGTTTGGTCGAGAAATTAGTGCGAAGTTTTATAAACGTTTAATATTTTTTATTCTTGAATAAGGAGTTAAATAAATATTTTGTGCATTGTCTCTTTATGACCATTGTAATGGCACGACATTTATGTGATACACAATATGTAAAGATTGAATAATTTAATATTTTAAATAAATGGTATTTTAACCAATCAAGATTACAGTATTAGAAATTTGTTCGTTAATTATTTATATATTTTTTAATAATATTTTCATTAATAATTGTTTGTTTTAATTTTGATTTATATATTTTAAATGTTCATTGTTTCAAATGTTTATTTATTAAGAAGAATAACTTTTTAATGTGACTTTAATCCTAGAGCTTGAAGAATAAACTTGTGTGTTTTGTTATATGAATGCCCTAAGTACTATAATAACCGATTGTTATTAATAAACGTATATTTATATAATTACATAATTTATTAACTAACCAAGATCAATTTATTATAAATATTCTTCTGGAATTAAACAAAAGTTAAGTAACGTAAAGCTGACTTATTTATTAATCAAGCACTATCTTTCATAAGTTTCAGAACGAATAATATTATTATATGTGATTTAAATAACCACCCAAGGTGGAATTATCACAACCTCCCGTATCGTGATCAGTTTTCCCTATATTGTTTACGTAATGATACTTACATACGTATGTTTGAACCCTTAGTTATCAAACTACAGGTAGGTTTTCTACAACCGTTCGAAAGTCTGTAGTCAGAATTATAGAATTACGAGCTTTTTTGCAATTTGTAAGGCTGTCAGACTTATCACTTTACCCGATTTATTGCAAGGATAATCCATAACGAGTTAACTATTTTTTCGGAACTTTTATTTTTATTTTATTTTTTCGGATTTAATTGCACTAATAATAAAATTACAGCTTCTCAAGATAATCAGTATGTAAAATAGAATAAATAGAAAAAACTGAATGTTTACGTAACACGATATCCATTAAAATCACTCGCAACTCGTACCATTTATCAGTTACATTTAGGAATCACAACTAAATAGGCACAAAAGAACTCATAAAAAAATCTGGTGTGAAACACTCACACAACTTTCTCTTGCCAATGCAAATAATTAACCATAAACCTAACATTAGTAATAAAACATTAGAAATAAACAAAAAACTAACCTTAATAAACATAACCTTATTTTAATCATGAGTGAAAGACGCAAAATGAAAATCGAACTGAGTTTGGCTTAAAAATACGGAAAATTACTTTTTCACGCTAAACTAGGCTCTGTAGAGAAAAATGCGTTAAAAAAGTTGTAAATCTTTTTATTTCCTATAAAATTTATTATAGGGGGGCCTATAAACTTTTGTCTTAAAATGTATTCTAAGGCCGAAATCCTAAAAAAATCGATTTTTCACACGTTTTCGTGAGAAAAAAACAGAAAATCGCTAATTGCTGCTAAACTAAGCGTTTTACAAAAAAATGTTTGAAAAAATGTTGAAAAAGTTGTAGAATTTTAAATTCTCTACAACTTTTATTATATAAATTTTTGCGGTAAATTGCATATTAAAGCCGTAATCTTAAAAAAACTATGTTTTACGTAAAAACAGCCTCACGCAGAATTTCAGCAAACATGGCGCCTACCCTACCTTGTAGAGCATGAAAAGTAGTAAACCAGGCGATTTTAAAAAAAAAATCGTAGGACCAGTTTTTGAGAAAATCGCAAAAAAGTGAAAAATTATACGAATAAACTACTACTTTCGGTTGACCGATTTTGATGAAAATGTTCATGTCGGGTCCGACATGCTTATGTTTCATTATTAAAAAAATAAATTTATTTCTTTTGCAAAGGTTTCAAACGAAACGCTTGTAAACCACTTTAAAATGCACTACGGTGTATTATAAATACGTACATCAAGCTTTGGACGTGTAAATGATTCGTAAAGAAATTCGTAGTTTGAGTCGTAAATATATAAAACGACTAAATAAACACGTTAATAATGTTTTCATCTTTAATTTTTATTACGGTACTGTACATTGAGCTGCACAGCTTCTGTATTTGATTTTTAAATGAAGGTGGGGAATTTCACTTTAAGGAGAAGAGGTACCCAACGATACATTCTCCGTTCCAAACTTCGGATATTGTCCGTTATTCAGACCAAGAGGTCTCTACTCCATTTTTGCTTTAAACGACGCACAGTTGGAAAGTTCCTTGTGGCTAGATCACGGACTAGTTGGTTTGGATGGACATCTAGACTTTTGTGAAACGTACTACACAAGGACGCGGTTTACTGTCGAAATTTTGAAATCGTCGTGGAGGGTTATATTGTTTACATAAAAAGGAGCGCCAGAAGCAAGTCTTAAGAATTTTGATTGAAAGGCTTGGATCGACTTTAATTACTCTCTGCCGCTATTCCAAAGAGCTGGACACCATAAGTCCAGATCGGTCTTAATAGGAATTTGTATATTAAAATCTTGGAACGGAGGTACAATCTTGATCGAGAGTTAATTAAGCAGAAGAGTAACTTCTGGCGGCGGTTAAGTTCTAACCGTCTCGTACGCAGATGATGCTTCCAAGTTAGTCGCCTGTCAAACCATAAGCCAAGATATCGCACCACCCTGGCCGTGGGGTATGAATGTTATTCAGCATCACAGGTGGACAAGTTTGACGCCGTAAGGTGAACGTAACCTGTGTTACTATATTTACCTGTAAATATGTATTTACAATTTGTAAATAATATATTTTTTTTACTGTAATGTGTGCACGCTGCAGTCTGTTCAATTTAAGAACAATGAGTAACCCTATGATCCAGTGAGATAAGGATGATAATATATGACGTGTAAATGAGGTGTAGTCTTGTACAGACTCAGATCGACCATTCCTCATGGTGACGACTTTACTTCTAGACCTAGCCGATGGGTTGCAAATGATGTAGTGTGTTAATATGTTATAGATGATCGGTGCGGTTGAGTGTGAATATTTAAAATAATTAAATTAAAATTTTTAATTATCTTCAGGGGGGTTTGATGTACATATATTTTGAGGTTATGCATTGTTATCTCCCTTTTTTCATTTATTTTCATTAGGTAAAGGAAATTTTTTGTTTCTTTTATATTCACTTAATTAATTGTAAATAATTAAGAATAGTATAATATATTCTCATGTTATAGTTTGTAAATTTCATCACTGGGTTGTAATTTTTTCGTGTGTTAGTTTTAAACAATATGTTGTTACTTATCTATCGTTGTACAACAGATTATGGATTAAAATAGAGTTATATATTTATATATATATTTTTTTAAATATTATGCCTGTATTAAAATATTTTTGTGGTATTTATAGATCTTATTTCGATGTTTGAAACTATCAACTAAATTTAAATTGTATGATTTTGATTTTATTTTGTACAGTGAATATCTTTTGTACATTTATGGTCGCTAAGAAGTTGTGTAACGTTTTCTCACATTGAAGCGGTGCACTACTTGAACTTTGTGAAAGTCTTCAGGCAGAGTTAAATTGGAAATAAAAGATTGTCCTCTTAAGTTTCCGTTTCCATCTTTCAATCACTCTTCAGAAAAAACTTTTCTTATTACTTATTTCTTGATTCCATTGGTAAAATACTCTGGTATCATGCTCTTCGTACGCAAACGTTATTATGATTATATAAATGCCTATATATCTCGTACCTTGGGGTGGACATAACATATAGCTATGATGACGAAATAAATAATAGAATAAGTAGATTCCAACTGGTTTGTGGCTACATCAACAGGACATTTAAACATCGGGCCAGGAAAGACACACAGCTTAGAATGTATGATGTGATGGCTGTGCCGATCCTATTATATGGTTGTGAGACCTGGGTGCCAAGAAAGAGAGACTTAAGTCGAATTGCAGCAGCTGAGATGAGATACATGAGGGTGGTGAGAGGTTGCAGTCGGAGAGACCATATTAGAAATAGTGACATCTTGCAAGAACTAGAAAGAAAGGAGTCAGTCTTGGATAAAATGTGGATATATAGACAAAGGTGGCAGCAACATGTATACAGAATGACTCCTGAAGGACCCCTTTCCAAGCCCTAAATTACAAACCAGATGGTGTAAGAAGCTTGGGAAGGCCAAGAAAAAGATGGTGTGATGTGGGAACAGGCAATTTGCCTAATCCGTAAAGTAGAAGAAGAAGGAGAAGATAAATGCCTATTACGTCACATAATCTTATTATAAAAATTCAAATATTTTTTATATACAGTAAAATCTCTCTACTGCGGAACTCTATATAGCGGAAATCTCTCTTTAGCGGCATTATTTGCCGACCCCGACCCTTTCGTATACTACGATAATGTATTTAACTCTCGTTATAGCGGCACAAAAATCTCTCTATAGCGGCTAAACAATATCTTCAGGATATGGATTTAGACGCCTATGTAGGGGCAGACAATGACTTAGCCACTTCAGCAGATGTTGGCGATGATGCAATAATCGGAAATGTCTTAGCCCCAAACAACGAGCAAGAAAGTGAAGATGACGATGAAATGGAAACAGAAATGTTGTCCCTTCAAGTAAACAGGCACTAGACGCTATTCTTGTTGTTTACACATACTGTCATTACCAATATGTAAATGAAACTTTACAAGTTTTAAACATTGAAAATGAGATTGAAGACATGTTTTATGAATTGAAAACGAAACAAAATTTACAACTTAGCCTATTTTAAAATTGAAATGTACTTCACAGTCATTGTTTTCTTAATAACGAAAAAATATATACTGTAGGCCTACTGTGTATTTGTTTGTGTTTGTGTAGCCTATGTTTTAGGAGATTTTAATTGTATGTATCCTATGTTTATTACTGTTCAGTGAAAAACGAGTTTCAGTGCTAATTAATTTTAGGCTATCTATTACGGTGTGTACTGTATGAATGATTATTGAAAAATGTTCAATACGGAAAAAGAAATTCTATTGTTAAACATTAGTAACACAACATCTAATAAAACCAGTTTGTATCCAAATTTCTTGTTAAGTTAATAACCTACACTTTATGTAATTAATTTAAATATCTCACTGTATTGAAGTAATCTACTGTATTAAACATTCGTCATAAAGTTATCTATTCAGTGGTTTCTCAAAAACTTATTCCATGCACCATTTACATACGTATATAAGTTATTTTGTACAGAAAAATTAGTACTCCAACTTCCCTCCCACCGTTAATTACTCGCTCTCTCTATAACGGAACTCTCTTTATAGCGGCGGTACCTCATGGTCCCTTCAATTCCGCTATAGAGAGATTTTACTGTATATATTTATTTAAATTTTGTTATTTAGGGTCATTTTAAGTCACGGTATGTAACATTTTACACCTCACACTGAAAGTTATTTCACTGCATGTTGTTCTCGATTCTTCGTCAATATGGTACTTTACTTGTGTTCGTCGTTGAAGCCCTAAAGAATAATTAATATATTATATTGTATTGTTTAGTTAATTATACTTGAAAGATTGTTTTAAGACTAATGATTCATTGTGAATATTAAAATAACTTGAGGAATTAAGCTAATCCGTGGTGAGTCTCTAGGTGGTTTCCGTGATTGGCTTTCAAGGAAAGGTATAAAAGGTTTGTCGTACGTAGTTTAAATTTAAATTTTTTATAATTTTATTATTTTTTTTTCAATGCGGAGTAATTGAAGATTTATTCTACAGAACATGTTTTATTGTATTTTCCCTTTAGCCTCTTCACTGAATTATCGGATAAAAATTGAGAAAACAATTTGTCTTCACGAAATTTCATTTTTTATAAAACTGTGTAAAAATAACTACGAACAGTTATCTCCAGAGTAATTTTGAACCGTGAATACAATGATCAGTAGATTGGTCGACGGGATCCAGTTCTTTTGCCTTCTCGTTCCCACTGTATTAGTCCAGTAGACTTTTTGTGGGGTTACTTCGTCTGTTCTTAAAAAGTTCAGTCATATAATTAGCTGCCCATGAGATAATAAACAGAACTATTTTTTGTAACCCTTGAACAACGTGTATACAGCACAGCGAATGAGTAACTTAATGGGATTGCTTACTACTGTAGTGAATAAACTCTGCAAATAAAAAGTCTAAGGATCGGCTGCTGGAACTTATACGGTTTGTTGCTTCGTGCGCAAGAAATCGAACTTTTACTTAACTTAAATAAATTAGGTGTGCTCATAATTTCTGAAACCAATTTTACAAATTTAACCTATTTAAAATTAAACGGATATTCTTTTTACAACACTAACCATACTGATGGAACTGCTCATGGTGGTACGGAAATCTTAATTCGAAATTCGATTAAACATTGCGAACTTTCGGGATATCTTCTTCTTGATGTGCCTATCCGTTACGAGTGTTGGCGATCATCATGGCAATCTTCATCTTGTCTGCAGCAACTCGGAAAAGCCGTACCGAAGTTGTATTGTACCAGACTCTGAGGTTCTTCAACCAGGATGTTCTTCTTCTACCTAGTCCCCGCTTTCCAAAATTTTCCCTTCTAGAATGGCTTGCAGGAGGGCATAATATCTGGTTGCATTTCTCATAATTTGCCCGAAGTACTGTAGCTTTCGAGACTTGATAGTGGTTAGTACCTCCCGATTCTTCCCCATTCTTCTGATCGGGATTCTTCTTCTTTCGGGATACAGAACTGGCCAATTACAGACAGCTACAATTCAAGTTAAAGATTGGTTTGGTGATTCAGTGATTTCTTCTGTGCACTACCACCAAGGGCACACTCAGCAAAATATTTTATTCGATTTTTTTTTAAACTTTAGGACAGAGATATGTAGCAGGTGGAGACTGGAACTCGAAGCATGTTCCTTAGAGTTCCCGTCTGATAAATCCTCATGAACCAGAATTGAAAGTATGTTTTGATGCTCATAGTTTTGTCACAATGTTGACGGGACAACCAACATACTGGCCAACAGATAGTTGCTTCAAACAAAATTCAGGAATGTTTAGACCAAATCCTACCATGGCTTCAAAAATGGAAAGTGAAGATAAATACTGCAAATTCGCAGCATGTTACATTTATAATTCGGAGAAATACTTGTCCACCAGTAATATTAGGAGGTATTGATTTACCAAGAAGTGAAGTTGTAAAGTACCTGTGTATGCATCTTGACAGGTGGTTAACTTAAAAACCCATAAGAGAATGTAGAAGAATGAATTAGATCTAAAATACAAAAGGATGTACTGGCTGATAGAGGTTCCAGAAAAAGGTTCTTCGGGCTATTAAAGGAGCACTATGGTTTGCAAAAATGCAGAAATACAACATTATTGTAATCTTCCTGATGTAATAGACGAGGTCAGGCGTTTTAATTGAAAATATTAGGCAAGACTTGAAAGTCACAAAAACGATTTAGTCATTAGTCTTCTAAACAATGCGGAAGAAGTTAGGCGCCTGAATCGTTACCATTTTTTGCACTTGTCTGAAAGAGTTTAAAGGTACATAGTGAAAAGTATTCCCTATTGTAAAATAAAAAATATCTTTGTACATTGTAATTTTCTCTTTTAACAAATGAATAATTGATATTATGAAAAGTACTCAGGGTAATGAGGCCTCAACTTGTCATTTGTTAATTCAAAAGATTTGTTTATAGTTTATTTTTAATAAACAGATTGCAAATAATGTTATTAAAATAAAGTTATACTGTGGTTACCAACAAAATTGTCGTTATGGAAATTAACATTGGATAATGTACTGTCAACATTAACACTTATTCAAAGGGTGTAACCTTACTTTTATTTCTTCAGTCGTTAAAAAAACAGAAAAAATGAGTCTTCAAAAAATTTTAAACAACTAATTTGATTTTTATTAATAATAACAGGTGACAAAATTAAATATACACATTATGAGAGGCAATTTATTAGCCATAAATATGTTAGTAGCTTTGGAGTCGTTTTTGGACGAGGCGTTTTTACCAAATCAGGAGGTGTCTTTATCAGGTATTTAAGAGTTATATACACTACATGAAAAGCAACATTTTAGACGTAAATATATTTGTAGCATTGGAGTCATTTTTTGGGTGAGGTGTTTTTATTAGGTCAGGAGGTGTCTTTATCAGATATTTAACAGGTACATACACAACATGAGGGGCAATGTATTAGACGTAAATATGTTTGTACCATTTAAGACATTTTTGGCCAACGCATCTTTATCAGGTAATTAAACAACTGAAATATGGCATCTGCAATAAGCTAGAGACTATTAACGTTGCCTACTAAAAAATGCTATTAATTGTAATTATAGCCATACAAATTTTTTAAATTAAGGTCAGATTTATAAATTGAAATTTCCATTTAATTAATTACATTAAGTAATTCATTTAACATGATACCGTTCTTCCCAGCAAATTTGACGAGTAGAGAAATTAACATTGAACAATGTACTGTCAACATTAACACTATTAAAAAGGTGTAATTTTACGTTTATTACTCCAGTCGTTTGAAAGTCGAAAGAAAATGAGTTTACGAAAGATTGTTAAAATTTTTATTATAAAGAGACATATAAAAGAGACATATAGGTAAAATAAAATTGATCAATCCGGTCTGAGAGGCAAGGAGTCTATATCACTGGTAATAGTAGGCGTGTAATAGTCTATCTGGTACGAGGCTTGTAATATCAGGTGTGAGGCTTGAGAGTTTATCAGAGGCATTTATTAGTTTGTCATCATTCGGTGGTTTTTTTTTATATTAGTCATAATCGGTATAATATACTTAATCGGTATAATATATCGGCTAATAACTAAATGTAATTAGCTACTTTATAATGGAACCTAGTAATAAACAAAAATAAAAAAACTCTTAAAATTCTGGTGAACTGTATTATATTTTTAAACGGTATTTACCAAATATAATTTAGTTTTCTTAACCTGTATTACGCATACTATTTTATTTTTACGTATAAAGTGCAGTATTAGATTTCATGAAAGTGAATTTTCCTTTAATTTGGTATGACCTTGAAAAAGGATAAGTTATGTGAATTGCTTAAGGAATGAATTGGTACGTGCAGTTTACAAAGGAATAAATTCATGGAAGAAGGGTTGCTAGATGCGAAACGAAAGGAGGAGGTGACGTGGAGATTGTTAATAGGGGAAAGGAAGTTTCGTCTTATTGACGTTTTTATTGCTTGTTTTATTGGCGCGGAACCAGCACTTTCGAACTTTACGAATCGGCTTCGTTGTTAAATTGGCAGCGCGCTGTTTGGTGTAGTATCATGCTGCGTACACATCTCATTTGGAGTTCTTTAATATCTAATCGTTTTCCTATGAACCAAGACATTATTTACCAGTCTTACCGTTGAATAAAATAAAATAAATTTATGTCTTGCGGTAAAGAAATATATCGTAAAAAGTTATCTTTTTGTGTGTACACATAATACACATTCAGAAAATTCACTTTTCACGCTTCATCAGCTCAGCGGAGAAAACGGCATGGGAGAGGAGGAGCCTACCACTAAAGTACATATATATCTACAGTTAAAATTGATTTGATATGTTTATTATACAGCACTAAGGTACTGAACAAGATTATTTCAGGGATCTTACGTCTTTTTCGACAAAATGACTGTTACTGTTATTTGCATTAATCATGTACATACTACGTAAGTACATACTTAAGTAAATACGTAAGTATACATACGTAATTACTACGTATGAACATATTATGTAATCACAGTACATACTACGTGAAAATATTATAAATTTTAATGAACATATTACGTAACCCGTACAACACGGTATATTTTACAATTTCTAAAAATAGAAGAAGATGTGACTGGAATGTACTTATCGTTCAATGAAAATTTCTGAGAGATGTTTTGTTTTTCATAGGGCACCGAGAAAATAATTACCGAAAAACCTTGGTTACGAAATTTGAACATTTTTCAAAATTCACTAAGCACTACTTGAGGTCACGCACAAACCACACGTCAGTGGGATAATCAAGTGGGTTAAACTGTTACCAAATCTTAATATCTCACTTAGTCCTCGGTTTAGAATATTCTGTTCTGTGAATTAACAATAAACAGCGGTGCACTAAATTCTCGCATGATAAATCAAGTAGCATCCCGACAGTTTTTGGCGATACCAAGTCTATCGTAGGGAAGACAACCGTAGTAGTAGGCACATCTCAGTGCACTGCAATTTATATTTTGCTTAAGAGAATGTCTTGACTCTCGACCATCGGGTAAAAAAACAAGACTGGTCTTCTTGAGATTGCCACACTCTTCTGCACTCAGTCGACTTTGTGGTTTCATTTCAGGATTTACTCGGTGATAATAAGTCCGTGTTAGATGCAACCCTTTCATTCCTTTAATCAATTTGGTTTGTTCAACGTAATACCATGTGTACCAAAAAGAATGACCCGATTTTATATAGATTATTTATTAAGAAGAATAGCTTAACACCAACAAATTACATACTAAATTACTGACAAAAGACATAAGTTTATAAAAATCTATCATAAATGTTCAATATGTCCTCCATTGGCTGCACGGACGACATCTAGCCGATAGCTGAATTCATCCCAAACTGAGCGTAAGGTGTCTTCTGTCACTGAAGCTACAGCAGCTGATATTCTGGTTTTTAGTTCATCAATGTCACGAGGTAAGGGAGGAACGTAAACAAGTTGTTTAACATATCCCCACAGGAAAAAATCGCATGATGTTATGTCAGGGGACCTAGGAGGCCAAGAGTGTAAAGCCTGGTCTCGCGGTCCTGTACGCCCTATCCAACGTTGAGGCAAGTTGTCATTGAGGAAACTGCGGACGTTGTTGTGCCAGTGCGGTGGTGCTCCATCTTGCTGATAGATGAAATTGTCAGAGTCAATAAGTTGTGGGAATAACCAGTTCCGTAGCATTGCAAGATATGGTTGTCCTGTTACGGTTTGTTCCTCAAAAAAGTAGGGTCCATAAACCTTGCTTTGGACCGCGAGACCAGGCTTTACACTCTTGGCCTCCTAGGTCCCCTGACAAAACACCATGCGATTTTTTCTGATAATGAAATATAATATATCAGTACGAGTTTTAGTCTATATATTTTTTATCAATATATCCATCCGTTTTAGATCTCTACAGCCTACTACAAAATTTTGTTGTTTCTGATTATTACTAAAGTTAGGTTAAGTTTTTCGTTATCTTGTTTCTATACACTCCTTGTTAGAACCCTGTACACTCTAACTCGGGTGCCAGGCGATAGTAACCGATTTAGTTGTTCGCCTAGAAAAAAACTTGTAGTTTCAAATTCTTTCCTTCGTAATCGTAATCATCTTCTGATTAAGATATTGGATTCTTCTCATTCAATTTGTTATTTTATCATTAACTTCAGAACAATAGGAGTTTAACGTCTTCTGAAAGACAAACAAATACAGCAAATTTTAACATTTATAGTATTCCATCCAGGGGATTACTTAATATAAATTCATACACCTTATTTTTCGTCTAGATTGTTTTGTACAAATTTTAAACAGATATTTTCATATTAAGTTATTTATTGCTTTTAAAAAATAGTTTCAGATCACTTATCAGCCGAATTAAATACAAACTTGGAGAAAAGAACATTCAGTATTTTGGTTATGACATGGCAACCGGCGGACGAATGTTTGATTGACACATCAAAACCAGAAACAACAAAGATTGTTATTATAACGTATGAAACGGATATTAAACATCAAATTTAGTAAAAATAATTATTAAAGAGTAAAAGAACTGAATTCTGCTTTCGTACAGGCCTAAGGGATAACCGAATAAATTTAGTAACTTGTTATTGAATTTTGGAATATAAACGAAATAAATAAAATAAGTAGTTGGTTGTCCTGTTGTCCATTTTCGTTTATTTTTTCATTTTATACCTAATGTTGATATATGTGCTTAGAAAAAAGTTTAGGATTTGACTTTCATCAATTAATTAAGATAAATTTGATTCTAAATAGCTAAATCCAAAATCTTTGGAGGAAGTATTATTGGATAATAAGTTTAGAAGTGTCGGTAAAGTACTAGTAATTGTACTCTGTGTTTGGGGTAGTTAGTATAAATAATTTATGGGAAACAGGGTCGTGAAAGTGCGTTTTAGGCAGAGTAAACCTTACCATAACAAAGGGAATGTGCCTGGGAATTCTGTGTTTGTTAGGTCTCACCCTTCATGGGCAACGAGTTAATAAAATCCAAAGATAAATTTATGTTTCTAAGGCTTAGAAATAAACTTTGTTTGCGAATACGTCTGTACTAATTATTCCTAACACAATTGGTATATTTCAGGTCAAATACATTACAATAGTATTGAAGTATAAGAGTAAAATTCATTTATTTGTGTAAATTTCTTCTGGGAAGTAGCTGATATTTTAAGTGAGCAACTGAAATATGTTATTGTCAGATATCAGAATAATGCAAATATTTCAAAATCAAACCACTAATGCGTGACTTCTAAAATTGCCGGGAGACAAACATAAATACAAAAAAATGTTATAGAGCGTAAATAGTAGGCCTACAGTGTTTTGAATATATTTTTGATTCTAATAGAAAAAAGGTTATTGTATAAAAATAGATAAAACATGAATCTACATGAACGCATTTTTGTCTGGACATTCACTATTCAGTTCAGTATGACATGGAAAAATGGACCATTTAGTACTTCGGCAAAAATATATAGATAGACCTCTATAATGTACGTAAAGGTAATTGAGTAAGGTTGTTGATAAAACGAGAATTAAACCAATATAAAGGCATGAGCTATTTTCTTTTTATATAACTTTTTCACAATTTTCTAAATGAGGAAAGATTCACATTAGCAAATTCTTTGCTACAGGCCTGGCTTTTGAAAGCAACATTCCTAATTTTCTTTTTTTCTCTCTTTTGAGACCGCAGTGGATCACTTGAGTCAATTTCGTTTATTACAAAAAATAACATTTTTTTGCTAACAATTTCAATGCATAAGCCTATAGACTTTTACTACAGTTAAAACAATCTCAGATTTTAGAAACTGAAAGAAAACACTGAAACACTGAAAGAAAAAATTTATAGTTTCCGAAGGAATTCGTCTATTAACGACTATTTCAAATTGAAAACAGATCATTTTTATTTCGATTTAAGAGTGTATCAACAACTTCATCTTTACCGATTACTAAATCATTATGAATCGCTTGGATTTGCTATAATATAGCATCATAATATTATTATGATTATTCAAGGTTCTAGTTTAGGGCCTTCAAGTTTTGGTAAACTCTACGCCACGGAGAAGGCAGCAGATAGTTCTCATAAAATAATTTTGTATGTATTATAATTTAAGTCATCATCATCGTGCACCACGGTTTAAGCCATCAGGACCTGTTCTGGCATCTATCTCTTCTTTAGTCGATTAGAATTTCTTCCTCCCACAATATTATTTTGCTAAGATTTTATTTTGTTGCAACGGCAAGAATTTGCAAATGTGTAACTGATGGTCTCTAGTTTCCTCTGTACTTTTTAATGATACTTTTCAAATGTGTTACGTTGAGCCCTGTTCTTATTTATCATCGTTTCATAAATGGTCTTTCCTGATACCTTATACTATCCTACAAAATCTCATAACAACTACCTGAATGTGAAACACCTGCTCTCTTCTATTTATCTATACCTCACTACCGTACCATTTATATTAAATACACGTTAGCTGACACTTGATACAATCTCTAATACTTGATAAATTATCTCAATCGAGCGATTTTTTAAATTTTTTCTTTAAAGAATGACGTATGACACTACGTTCTGAGTTAAACTTGTGCCGTTGCTATTGGACAACAAAATTCCTATCAAACACCTAAGTATAACATCCTATAACTAAGTACTTACCTGAAACGTCTCAGCCGGTCCAGGATCTGACCATGTTAAACAGTTTTGAAAAATTTCACAGAATTTCGTCAGATACTTCACGTTGAATAAATAAATCAAACGTTGTCATTAATCCGATATTAATAGAATTAAATATTTGATAGTAAATGAATTTATCTGAAAGTAATGAATTTCATTATACAGCCAGACCCTGTGGTGAATGAAGTGAAGGTGTCATTTTCAGAGTGGAAAATATGTGCTTTTCAGAGGGCCCGGCATGCTGATAAGCGTACTTTTCCACTCAGTGAGGAAGGCAATGGTAAACCACCTCACTCCTCGTTTTACTTAGTAAAACCTCTAGAGGTTCAAACCAGCCTTTTGGCTGATGACCTAAACAACAACAACAATGTTACTACGTTATTAACCGTATTTTATCTGCGTAAAATAACAAAATTTGTTTGATATTCTACTAAAATTTTGGAATAACCACGTAAGTGAGTAATCAACCGTAATATTCATATAATTTGGAAAGTTCAGTTGATGGGCTAATTTATTAATCTTTATCGATATCCTGTTAGTAGATATTATTTCTGTTCTAAAATACTCAGGTGGAATTAATAATTTTGTCTATATTGGAACGAAAGGTACTACGTACTGTTAAAACTTTGAGCTTTTCAAGTTGAAGTGAATACTTACATTAAATTTCCTACAAACTTGTTCAAATTTCAGAATGTTATGTTAATATACCTTTACAGTGTTATAACCACGTTACCGCAATTACTTATTATATTGTACAAATTTGTCCAAAGCAAGTTGATATGTCCTGAATTTATTATGCACAATGTGAACCATGCTCTGGAAGTTTTCGCTAAGTTAACTCATGATTTGCAAATATTTGACCTTATACCTTATATAATCAGATATAATACTTAGCAAAACAGCGTTGTAATTCAAAACTCTCTCTGAATTCATAATGTATGCATAATCTCAGGGTTTAATGCTGCTTCAGTCTGTCTGGCGGTCTTAGCAAACATTTCATTCCTTCGTAGATTTAATGATGTTTATTTATAGTTTATTTTTTGTGTTATAAAAACTGCTTCTTACCCTAAACGGGAAAACTAACTTGATATTTCATGATATCGTAACACTCATTAATTTCCCTTTATTTATGTTAATTTGAAATTATTAAAAACACTATTTGTATTATTTACAAGTTTAGTATTATCTTAAATTTTTTTACTACCAGTTAGGTTAATTGAAATTAATCTTTATCGATATCCTGTTTAGTTCACTTTTAGATATCCTGGTGTTCACTACTGTAAATCTTGTAAATACAGAACCTATTAATTACAAATAACCCGAACGATTATTTTGAAAAATATTTGTAATATTGAAGAAAAATTAGTCTACTAAATTAAGATTTCAAGGCAAAAAGCTGAGCTTCTATCGTTTTCATTCAAAATTTGTGCTACTAGTGATAAATGTAAGAAGTATTATTGACCATGAACTCTATTTATTATATTTATATAATAACGGATCGAAGTTTTACCGAAAAAGTACTATGCTGCATTACCTTAAATTCTCTGTTCTCTACTTTAATCCGATGTTTGATTAAAAATATTCTGGTAACTTGATGTTCTAAAATAAATTAGTTCACATCATTTATTCGTTCAATATAGAATTGCTGGTTGGTGTTCACTCCAACCATCTAAGTACACCGGTAACCACTGTCTATTATTCAGATCCGTATGAAAGTGATTATCTTAGTAGAACTTGAACCACGGAACTTTCCGACTCTGAAAATCAGCGGTTAAACAGCTGATTTGCGGTGACGACTTTGCCGCTAAACCAACTCGGTGTGTTTAAAGTAAAATAATATCAAAAAATGATACTTTGTTTCTTACTATGATCAATAATGAGACCAGGTCTCTCTCTAAAGGGATAAGTAAGACTACTCCTAATCAAATCTTTTATGTATTATATTTTGTTACAAATGAGTTGTATATGAGAGGAATGTTTATAAAAGGAAGCATTCAATTATCTCTTAAATGTTTTGGTTCATCGCCTATCGTCCATCGTTGACTTGTAAGATCTTGTTGCTCCGATTTGATAAATTTGACTTTAACATAACCAAAAGTAATGAAAATAGTAAAGAGACTACCCTCAACTTGAACAAAACAGAATAGTTTTTACATTTCCCTAACTTAAAATTTAATATACATTATATTTTAGTCAGTCTATAACTGTATGGTAGTTCCCGAATACATTACAGAGAAATTAGTCTCTTTTTAATTGAGAGTAAAACAATTTGATGTAAGGCTACTCTATTAAATTTTCAATAAGATAGTACAAATCTTAATCGAATGAATCAATTAAGAATTTAATCTGCACTAAACCCATATCTAAAATGCGGCCAACTTATACATCCGTCACGATTTAATTTTGTTAAGCTTTGGTTATACTTGGAAAGAACATACATTAAAATTAAATATATAATATGAAACCTTCGTTATGTGATTTCTTGATGTCATCATAAACAAGTACATGTGTAATATAAAATAATTTCGTTAAAAGATTATTTTTTTATTCCTTCAATACAACTGCACAGTTCCTACAAAAAACTTGAATGGACATAGCAAACAGCTTTCCAATATTTTGTGTTTGTTGTATTTTAAGTAATATAACCACGATTTTTTATAATAATATGATTCAGTATGATATTACCAAGTTGTATCGCCATTTCATTACACGTTTTCGTAGTACTGCAAGATATCTTGAGTAGTTAATTATGATGAAATTTGATGGTAAAATTTGAGTAATGACTCGGATTTTACCATCTGGTTTCACAAACTGATACAAATTGCATTGTCAGCTGGTAGTTAGTCATTGCTAGCCTTAGAAAATTACAAAGCACTTTTGTTTCACCTTCTTAGATGTGTTTATGTATTACGTTTATTTCATATCATTGTTACTGTAAACAAATATACTATTTGACTGAAATTCCTGTAGTTTAAATTCTTGAAGGAAGAAAGTTCTGTATCTGAAACTTAGTTTCTGGACATATGATCTTCTGTTCATTTAAGCTAAAAGTATAACGTCACTCAGCAATGATGATTATCATTTTTATCACTGAAACACTGATCTCACCTCAGAGAAAACCAACCGTTGGTGGCATGGGATGATAGTGGATGTGGTTTCACAAACTGATACAAATTGCATTGTCAGGTGGTAGTTAGGTGGGATAGGGTTGGAAGTTTAATTAACGTCTTGGTACAAGGGTTGTACGAGATGAGTAACATGAGGGTGGATGTTTGTTAGAGTTTCATCATACTCAGCTTGGTCACGTCATTTCAATTTTACACTGCAATGTGTGAGTCTTACACCCTATCTTGACCTTTACACTGCAATGGTGTTCGATCGGTGGTCAATGGATAAATATCAAATTTAAATTCCCATTAAATATTCCTGTATTAATAACTCGATTTACATAGCAAATGCACGTTAAGTAACAAACATCGTCAACCATCAAACTGTGAAAACCAACAATGTGAATTTATCGTGAGTTATTTTGAACAAGACTTCACGGGGAAGTTGAATACGCACAATCAAATTATCAAAAAAGTACAAATATACTGGAAAGTTTATTTATTCTATAAATTTAAATATTATTTTAAAATCGATTAATAGGCTACTATTTATCAAATTCAGCTTTTTATTTCTGTTCAGCCGATTTCAAGAACGAGTTTGAAAGCTTTGAAACAGATATGAGTTCTACTTAGAGAGTTTTGTTATATTATGTAACATCTGGTTGCCAGATTGTTACTTTTATTTTGGTTTGATCTGCATTGTTTATTGTTGTCGTTTGTCATATCTGTATTTACCGATAATTGCTTTTGTTGCCGTTAGCTGGCGCGCCCTGTTGTTTTTTTTCTGGTACCTTTTCTGTCCCTCGCGCTGGCTGCGACGTGCTGCCTGCCTGTGTGTTTTTCGGCGTAGTTCTATCTAGCCACGTTTACTGTTGTAATGTAATTTCTTTACGTTAAACTTTTGATTGTTTTAATACTTTTTAGCAAAGTATTTTTCTTCTGCCCATTGAAATGGTAAGCAAAATTTACTTTATTAGCATCCCAGGAACTGAGAACATTATTACGAGCTGTTTTTATTTTATTTTGTGAAGCTAAACTACGCTTAGCTTTAAGCCTATTTCAAACTATTAGCTACTGTTGTATCAAACTAAAATCTATTGTAACTGCACTGCTTTTGTAAAAGTTATTATTTTTCTGTATAAGAAATTTATTTTTTAAAGATTAGTTAATGGCATTTGCGCCAAGTTGTTTTAAGGTTAATTATTTTTATATACTCGTAATTCTGTACTTATTTCCTTCTATTACTTAACCTTATCTTTTACCTTAATGGTATTGTGAGAAATTGCTGTTGTTAAATTCGCTTTTAAATTATTGACACTCGTACGATCTTTTGTACAGGGCTCGAGTGTGGGGCTCATGTGTGATACTCGAGTGTGGGGCTCTTGTGTGATACTCGAGTGTATGATTTGGAGTATCGTTTGGATGTAACCTGTTCCGATTGATGCAAAACTGCAAGTTGGGTATTCGATTCCCGAAAATGAATGTTTATCAGCTTCTTAAGAAGTACATCTTGATGGGTTTTTCCTGCTGAATTAAAAATGTTTGAAACCTTCGAGGCATATGTATCTATCCGCTCTCGAAAACAAGTGTACTAGGAGCCGTGAGTGTTTTACGAAATCTGTGTTTTTTAAGAGGTATGTGTCAATTATATTTTATTTTTGTGAAACCACCAGCTTTAATCAACTATGTATCGGCGTAACCGAATTTTTACATCTTGCTTGAAAGACTCTATCTCCGAAATCCTTATTTAATTCAGAACTGATCCAACAGGAAAATCTTGGTTAAGATGTTACCCAAAGTATATGAATTTTCTTGCATTTTCGTCATCTGTAATTGTAACTGCTATATTAAAATTAATATATTTTTTTGGAAAAACCCAATGTAACTTGAAAACTAAAATCTTATACTCAAATTAAAACAGCAATCCAAGTTCTTTTGTTTTCTGCAAATTTTGAATAATTCTTTAAATCACTTTTCTGTTAAACTTACAGTAAATATGAAAGTAACAAAGAACTTTAATTATTTAATTAATATTAATGAGATATTATTGAAAACCTAATTTATTAGTTATATAAAAAATATAGTAAAACCATTTATAAAATACATACATAATGTTGGCCAACAAAACTATAGTTTTTAGTATGAAAGCATTATTTTTTTTGAATTATCTATTGCCATTCATCTTTTGATTTTTCGGTCTACACCGATTTAATGTATTGTTACTTAAGCATTTAATGGTTAATGTATTATATGCCAGTCTTATTAGATATAAATTAAAATTTTTTTTATAACCTATTTTGTGAATGATTTATTTGGCTCATGCAAGGTTTCCTCTGTTTGTTCAGCGCTTTCCAAAAAAATTTTGTTTACACCCTTACCGACCTGTCGCTTATTTTTTTTGGGCCGTGGGTATTCACGGTGGCGACAATGGTGTAATTACAATTTGGTACCAGAACGTGTGGTTATTATTATTCTGGTCGGTCTGTTTTATCGGTATTTAGCTTCATTAAATTTATATGTAAAAGTATTAACAAATCGTTGCATGGTTAAATATTATCTGAAGTATAATTATAATTACATTAATGTTTTCAGTTTTTGGGATGCTACCCTTTTCTATTGTCTTTCTTTAGATTGTCTTTTTTTCTCATTATTTTACTTATATTGTCGGGCAATCATGGAGTCAGCTGATGACAATATTTACATTGATTATCTGACCGAGGACGACCTCTTGTATGAATTACGATGTAGGGGAGTAAATGTATCCGGGTCCGTGTCTGAACTGAGAGTAAAGTTACGGAGGGTCATTGCCCAAAATATAAAACCTGCCCCTGAATATCTTAAAGTTTTTCCTCTAGAAAAAGAAATCCAACTATTGACCTTGCGCTTGCATACTTTTGTATATGAATTGGAGAATATTGAAGCTCAGATTACTATTAGATATTATAATGGCCTGAAAGGCCGGTTATCTTCCGTTACTAAACGTTTTAACATGTTATTATCCTTATGTGGCGAAGATTTGTTGAACTCAGATAAAATAAAAGAATTTGGCGAACATATTTCAAACCTTGAAAGCTCTATTAAAGCCGTAAGCAGTATGTGTATTGATAACGATCCTCCCGGTAATACTACCAATACGGACGTTAATAAAAATACTAATAATGCCATAAATAATATTGATAGCAGTCCTTCTTCTAATATTGTTAATAACACTAACAGCGTCACTGTGCTGGAAGGAGTACGACCTACATACTCCTTATATGATAAATTGCCCCACCCGGCTGAAAAATTTTTAAGCAAACTACCGGTCTGTAATGGTTTTAGTGTGGACGATTTATTAAAATTGTTTCGTATAGGAATCAACTTACACGATTCATTTCCTGATATCCGGAAAAGTATCGTTTCCCTACTATTGCCTTACGCCGTAAGTCCATTACGTGATGTACTAATTAAACACACTTCTTCACAAAACTTTAGTGAATTTCAACGTGAAGCTATCCTTACTTTTATACCTACCCGGCAGTTCGTCGAGTTAAAGCAAAACTTGTTTTTTAGGAGTCAGATGGTTGGTGAGGATCTGCATAGATATATCTCTGAAATCAAAGAATCTGCCGCTATTTTGCAGTTAGGTTTGAGTGAAGCTGAAATTGTAAGCAATATCGTGGATGGTTTGTCGCCGGAAACGCGGTCTTGTCTGGTTATGAGCAATCGGCCACGTGATTTCAACGAATTAAATTTATTATGCGTTCAAGTCATGAACACACTGTTCACCGATCATAGGCGTCAGAAAGTGAACGAGAGTGGCAAATTATTAACACGTGATAGTAATGTACCCGTCTGTCACTTTTGCCATAAACCAGGGCACATCGTTGCGAATTGTTTTAGAAAGGCTGCAATAGGGAGAAATGTTTCTTCGTCTTCAAATAATAGTAATAATATTCCAAAAAAACTAGTTTGTAGTGGGGTAGATACGGTTAGCCTACCTCACTGTTCTGAATTTAAGTCTAACTTTAATAATAAATTTCCTCCTCAATGTTACTTGTGTAATGTTATGGGACATTACATATGGGACTGTTCTCGTTTCAGATGTAAGCGGATTTATACCGCTCGTGTCAGTCGCAATTATTCTAATAACGTTAGTAGGAATTTTATTTCAGATTCGCGCCTTGGTAATAACTATTCTAGATTGGTCCGTTGGCCTAAAGCTGTTGATGGCGTACTGCAACCTAATCATAGTAATATTATAAATGTTTGTCCTGTTAGAAGCCGCCTAAGAGTGAATCTTAAATTTAATTCATGTGACATTCCAGCTCTTCTTGATTCCGGATCTGTAAGATCGTTTATGAGTTTGAATACCTTTAATTCTTTAAATAATTCTCGCAACTTTAAATCTTTAAAAGTGTCAAACGTTCTGTGTTCATCTGCTACTAGCTCCAAATTGGACATTATGTATGAAGTTGTATGTAAAATAAAAGTTGACTGTTTTACTTGGAATTTTCCCATCCTTGTAGCAAGTAATCTCGCCTGTTCTTTCATTCTTGGATCAGATTTCTTTATTCATACTGGCCTTGTACTCGATTTATCTTCTTGTCTTCTTCATTTTAAATTTCGTCCCAAGTATAAAATACCCTTATTAGGAAGTCCTATAATTTCTAATTCTATTGATCACCAGGTAGAGTCTCTTGATTCTGATAGTATGGACTGGGGAAAACTTATTTCCCATCTTAACATTGAACAACGTGAACGCGCTGTGGAGTTGTTTAATGAATTTTCCGAGGTACTTACGACTCGTTTAGGTCTGACACACCTTGTTGAATATGACGTCAAAGTGAATAGTAATGTCCCCGTAAAATCTCATCCTTATGTTTTAGCCCCGCCTAAGATGTTGCTTTTGCGCAATTTGGTCGACAAATTGCTCGAACAGGGTATAATCGAGCCGAGCAATTCATCTTACGCTAGTCCCGCTTTTGTCGTTACTCGTGACGACAGGAAACCACGCATGGTGATCGATTATAGGAAACTCAATCAGCATGTTGATGTTGAAGCTGTTCCCCTTCCCAATCTCCACTCTTGTTTCGATTGGTTCGGTAAGGCCAAATTTTTCACGATACTTGATCTTAATTCCGCTTACCACCAAATCCCTCTTTCTCAAAATCCAAGCATGTGACTAGCTTTTGCACTCCTTGGATGTTATATCAGTTCACACGTATCCCTTTTGGCTTAGCCACCGGCGGTCAAGTACTGTCTCGTCTTTTAGACAAAATTTTCCATGACGTCAAATTTCAGTATGTGTTTAATTTCTTGAATGACGTTTTGATTTTTTCTAACGATTTCGATGCTCATGTTGAACACGTGCGTGACATACTTCAACGTCTGTCTAAAGCAGGTCTAACTGTAAATCCTGATAAGGTGAAGTTCGCTGTTAGTGAAGTTGGTTTTCTTGGGCACCTTATTTCAGCAGGTGGTGTTAAGGTTAACCCAGACCGTACATCTGCTATTTTAAATTTTCCTACACCGAAGAATGCCAAGGCCGTGTCGAGATTTGTGGGCATGGTAAATTTCTTTAGGAAGTTTATCCCTAAGTTTTCGGAAATTGCTGTTCCTCTGAATGCTCTTCGTGGGAAAAGGAGCAAGTTTGTTTGGAGTGAAGATGCACAAAAGGCGTTTGATACTTTGAAAGGCGCTATTAGCAACCCGCCTGTGTTAAGGATACCCGACTTTGAAAATAGTTTCATTTTGCAAACAGACGCCAGCTCTTGCGCCTTAGGCGCTGTTCTTTTGCAAGAAATAGATGGGTCACGTCAACCTGTGGCATATGCATCCAGAAGTCTTACGCTACAAGAAAGGAAAGCTTCCGCTTACGAACTGGAATGCCTCGCGGTGGTGTACGGCATGGAGAAATTTCGGCCTTATCTGGAACACCGCGAATTTGCTCTGGAAACGGACAACCAAGCGTTATCCTGGTTGTTAGCTCGACCCAGATCTCTTGGAAAGTTAGGGCGCTGGATCGCAAAGATTATGTCTTTGAAATTTACTGTCACACATATAAAAGGAACGCAAAATGTGATCGCCGATACCTTATCTCGAATGTTCGAGGAGAACGAAGCTGTTGGAGCTGAAGATGATATAGAATGTTTCCCTATCCTCAATAATTTTCCTTTGGCCTTCGGTGATATTAGCTCCTATCAAAACAAAGACCCCGAGCTGTTGTCTATTATTTCTTCTCTAAAGGACGGTGTTGTTTCATCCAAGTTTTACCTTTCTAAAGGTGTCCTATGTATTAAACCTTTAGGTACCTTCCCTTCGCGTATTGTTCTCCCTTCTGTATTAGTTGACATGGTGTTTGCTTATTTTCACGACTCTGTGTTAGGAGGTCACTTCGGTTTCATGAAAACTCGTCGTAAAATTTCACAGTATTTCTATTGGCCCTCTATGTCCAAAGACATCGAAAATCGTATCAAGTCCTGTAACATCTGCGCCACTAGTAAGCCTTCTCGCAACACCAAAATAGGTCTCTTAGCCTCCACCGTCCCCACTCGCCCCTTCCATGTTCTTCACATCGATTATGTTGGTCCTTTACCCCGTACCCGTTGTGGGTATCGTTATATTTTGGTCATTGTCGATTCCTTTTCGAAATTTACCTGGCTTTGTCCTGTACGCGACGCTACTTCTGCTAACACTATTAAATCCCTTAAAGATCACGTTTTTCAAAGTTTTGGTTTTCCTGATATTGTTATCTCCGATAACGCTACCTGTTTTACTTCCCATCTTTTCAGAAACTTTCTGTTCTCGCTGGGTATTAAGTTTTCTACACTATCCCCTTATCATCCCCAACCTTCTAATGCCGAGAGATTCAACCGAAATCTTAAGGCGGCCCTTATTGCCTTCCATTCTGATTCTCAATCCAATTGGGACCAATCCCTCACATGGTTACAGCTCGCCTTCAATTCTTCTTTCCACGATTCCATAAAGAATTCTCCGTTTAATATTATTTTTAAAATCTTTCCCTCCTGTCCACTATCCAATATTTGGAAAATAAATGATTTATTGCCGCATGACGCTAGCTCTGCTACCGAAGTATGGAAAAGTGCCAAGGACAATTTAATTAAAGCACGAAAGCGTTTCGCACAAAGTTATAATAAAGGAAGAACTGAGAATAATTTTAAAGTTGGAGATCTGGTGTGGTGCATGAAGCATAATTTAAGCTCCGCTATTAATAAACAATCGGCCAAGCTCATGACGCGCTGGTTTGGGCCGTTTACGATTTCTAAATTCCTTACTCCCGTCACAGTGGAATTGGCTCGTCCTGGCTGTTCCGAGTGTGTTCGGAAGGCTCATCTGTCCCAACTCAAGGTTGCTTATGGGCCTGTGCGACATACGGACATTCCCGTATCTGATGAAGAAGTTTCCGATTGCGACGATTTGGACGTATCCACTGTGGATTTTGTCCGCTCTCGTTAATCCTTTTATTGTTGCTTGTTTGAATTTACCCTGGTTTTGTCTTAGTTAGGTATGTTTACCTTTTCTTCTGACATGTCTTTTATTTCCTTTTGAAAAAAAAAAAACTTTTTTCTACTTTGTTTTGTTGCCCTCGTTTTGTTGGGTCACCCTTGTAGGGAATTACCTCGTTTTACCTGATTTGTCTTAGCTTGGGTCTTTGTGCCCTGTGTTTGGTGCGTTTGGGGTTGGTACCTCACGCATTTTTGGGATTCTTCGGGGAGACGTCCTCGCATTCCCTCTCTTTGATCTTTGGATCTTTTGGCTTTCTGTAGCCAGCTTTGGGTTTCTTGCCCGTTGGACATAGTGAGTCCTCTGTCTTAGGTTAGCTCATTTGGTGTTTTAGACTTAGGTTGGTTATGTTTGCGGGTTTTGGTGATGGTGAGGTGTTTGGCGGTGCTGTATCTGCCACATCTTCCCTTAGTTGGGCGGATGTGTCAGTACGGTCACCGGGGACTTGTGGGGTCTCTTGAGCCTTCGGTCTCTTCCCTTAGCTGGGCGGACGATGGAAGGTTACAGAGACCTTTACGGTCCTCCTTCTTTCGATTTTGACGGTCACGCGAAGGAGATGACCTTAACTACTCCTGTGGGGTTCTGTTGGGGGGTTGATGTCAGTCGCGCTAGGGGACGACTTAAAACTCCCCGTTGTTGTGGTTACTCTTCTCGGCTGGGGCAAACAAACCCATTTCTTGGTTTTGTTTGTTCTTGGCGGGGGGAGTCTGTAACATCTGGTTGCCAGATTGTTACTTTTATTTTGGTTTGATCTGCATTGTTTATTTTTGTCGTTTGTCATATCTGTATTTACCGATAATTGCTTTTGTTGCCGTTAGCTGGCGCGCCCTGTTGTTTTTTTCTGGTACCTTTTCTGTCCCTCGCGCTGGCTGCGACGTGCTGCCTGCCTGTGTGTTTTTCGGCGTAGTTCTATCTAGCCACGTTTACTGTTGTAATGTAATTTCTTTACGTTAAACTTTTGATTGTTTTAATACTTTTTAGCAAAGTATTTTTCTTCTGCCCATTGAAATGGTAAGCAAAATTTACTTTATTAGCATCCCAGGAACTGAGAACATTATTACGAGCTGTTTTTATTTTATTTTGTGAAGCTAAACTACGCTTAGCTTTAAGCCTATTTCAAACTATTAGCTACTGTTGTATCAAACTAAAATCTATTGTAACTGCACTGCTTTTGTAAAGTTATTATTTTTCTGTATAAGAAATTTATTTTTTAAAGATTAGTTAATGGCATTTGCGCCAAGTTGTTTTAAGGTTAATTATTTTTATATACTCGTAATTCTGTACTTATTTCCTTCTATTACTTAACCTTATCTTTTACCTTAATGGTATTGTGAGAAATTGCTGTTGTTAAATTCGCTTTTAAATTATTGACACTCGTACGATCTTTTGTACAGGGCTCGAGTGTTTGGCTCATGTGTGATACTCGAGTGTGGGGCTCTTGTGTGATACTCGAGTGTATGATTTGGAGTATCGTTTGGATGTAACCTGTTCCGATTGATGCAAAACTGCAATTTGGGTATTCGATTCCCGAAAATGAATGTTTATCAGCTTCTTAAGAAGTACATCTTGATGGGTTTTTCCTGCTGAATTAAAAATGTTTGAAACCTTCGAGGCATATGTATCTATCCGCTCTCGAAAACAAGTGTACTAGGAGCCGTGAGTGTTTTACGAAATCTGTGTTTTTTAAGAGGTATGTGTCAATTATATTTTATTTTTGTGAAACCACCAGCTTTAATCAACTATGTATCGGCGTAACCGAATTTTTACATCTTGCTTGAAAGACTCTATCTCCGAAATCCTTATTTAATTCAGAACTGATCCAACAGGAAAATCTTGGTTAAGATGTTACCCAAAGTATATGAATTTTCTTGCATTTTCGTCATCTGTAATTGTAACTGCTATATTAAAATTAATATATTTTTTTGGAAAAACCCAATGTAACTTGAAAACTAAAATCTTATACTCAAATTAAAACAGCAATCCAAGTTCTTTTGTTTTCTGCAAATTTTGAATAATTCTTTAAATCACTTTTCTGTTAAACTTACAGTAAATATGAAAGTAACAAAGAACTTTAATTATTTAATTAATATTAATGAGATATTATTGAAAACCTAATTTATTAGTTATATAAAAAATATAGTAAAACCATTTATAAAATACATACATAATGTTGGCCAACAAAACTATAGTTTTTAGTATGAAAGCATTATTTTTTTTGAATTATCTATTGCCATTCATCTTTTGATTTTTCGGTCTACACCGATTTAATGTATTGTTACTTAAGCATTTAATGGTTAATGTATTATATGCCAGTCTTATTAGATATAAATTAAAATTTTTTTTATAACCTATTTTGTGAATGATTTATTTGGCTCATGCAAGGTTTCCTCTGTTTGTTCAGCGCTTTCCAAAAAAATTTTGTTTACACCCTTACCGACCTGTCGCTTATTTTTTTTGGGCCGTGGGTATTCACGGTGGCGACAATGGTGTAATTACAATCATTTATTATTTTCAGCAGTCTTAATGGTGTACTGTCACAATACGGGAATACTATTATAACATTTAACCGAGTACTTTAAAAATATTGTTGTTAATAAATGATAAAACTTCTTTAAACTTATTACAAGTATTTATTAACAAATTAATAAATTACAATCAATTATTACTATTAAACTACTAGTAAATTTCAACTTAACTACTTAAATTAAATTAATTACAAAATATTATTATAGACTTAAGACAAACTAAACCTAACTAAAAAGAAAATATAGCTATTTACAATAAATAATTAACTAACTTTTACTTCCAACCAACCAATCGTACACAATGTTTTACGTATACAGAATTGTTTTCCAATACGCACAGTTTTACGATGTCCAAACTGGTTTTAACAAATAAAAATGGGTTTACTTCACCACTATTCAAACTAACACAACTACAAACGGGTCGACTGACCATTTACGTACATGCCTCGAACACTACTGAACAATGGAGAGACGGATGAGTTTTTATATAGACAGGAGTAGATTATTCTAGATAGATAATTACAAAGAAAAGCGTTTCACCGATCATAAAATATCACATCGATGAAAAAATTATAACGCCTAGAAAAATATATTTGTACTCTACAACCACAAACTTTTAGAAATCGAATCTAGATTATATTTTTCGAAGGACCTTATTGAAATTTGATCTGTTGAAAGAGAACAGTCGATGGCATATTCTCGGCATTCTTAACTCAACTTACTCGCCATTTATGTTTAAATTTTGCTTTGACATAAAAAAATTTAAGAGTATCTTATATATGTTTACTTTTACTTTATGATTTGCGTGCACTACGTGATTAAAAAAGAATATATCTAGAAACACAGGAGTAAAATCGGATTTATTTTTTATGTAGGAAGAGGTAGAAGTGAAACATAACCTCCAAAAGAAAAAATCTCAATGTTATGAACTACCTATTAAAAGTTCAATGTGGTTATTTACGTGTTTAAATTAATTGTAATCTTTTGCTGAAAGTGAATACAAACAATTTGTTATATTGGCAATATTGGGTAGATTTTAACTGTATAAATATGTTAGCACCGGTTTCTCGGTGCTAGAACATTTTATTACGATAGTTTTTAATGAAATACTTTTCCATTACTTATACAATATTAACATATCTATATATAATTAACACGTATCTTTGCTGAAATTCAATATCTGTTAAACACCAACGGAGTATTTTTTTTCTGTTAATTACCATAATAAGGATGCAGGTTGTAATGTAGTTTTTATTTCATAACCTAATATTGTGTATTTCTTACCCAACTTTATATCCATTTAACGTTTATAAGAACGCATTACTAAACCATTTTTAGTTAAAAACCTGTAAGTATTAAACCTCAATCACACGGTCAATTTGTAGGCACAGAAATATTGATTAAATCTAGCGGTGGAATTACGGTCTCTTAACGACAGGAAACCGTCCTATCATCAATTAAGATGTAGTCCAAAAAGCACATCTTGAACGTAAGTTTTTCACCCGGCTATCAATCAGCGCGCCCTAGTGTCATTAGCGTTCCTGACAGAAAAGTTTAGTTACAAAAACGTAGATTGTTAATTTTTGCTTTTTACTAGCTGTATATACAAGACCAAAACATTTTTAAGTATAAAGGAGAGACTGTTTCATTCGCTAACAAGATAATCTTGAAGTATTTGATTGAATAATTAAACTACTCTACATCGGTTAGGGCTATTACCTTAAATAATTTTATTTATGTCTGGAAGCTTATTTGCTGAAATCTTACAATGTGTCAATTTTTTTTCTTTCTTCCATCCAAATTCTGTTCTGATTTGCTCTTGATGGAAACCCTTAAAATCCATAAGTTGAAATCTGTATTTGGTGTGGTCTTTTTTGTTCTCTTGCTTTATCCCGATTTCATCAAAGCCGTAATTAAATAATTATTTAAACTGTTTAATAGGTTGTATCTTTCCTGAAAATATTTTGGTTAACATTATATGACTTGAATTTGTAAATTATGTTTAATTAACAAATAGAAACTTAATTATTTCCTTAATTAGATATTACTGCTTTCAAAAACAAAATATTTCTTTCACACAAATCAATAAACCATAGTTGGAATACCAAAACAATTAACTGACAAATACATTAAGTACTACTGGATTTCTTCGGTAAATTAAAAAACTCATGTACTTTGTATGAAGCAGAATGCTTATTGCAAATGAACACGTGTTGGTAACTGTGATTAAAGATATTGTATCTTATCTCTCTGTTGATTGGCTACCTTATCTGAGGGACAATAGTTTTATTCTTTTGTGGAATTGTTCCCAGTAAAAGGAATTCCCTTTTAGCAGAATAGGTGAAGAGTGCCACAAACGCTGCGTTTGCTTCTTCTTGGATTGCACAAAGCAGCACGGTCAGCTGGATTCTTTGTCCTCCCGGGTTGTCGATTTCCTGTTCTGTGGGTTCTCTACCGCTATTGAAAATTGTAGAAAATTACGTTGCACCAATTTCAATTGTTCTCTGAAACTAACCGTTCTGTTTTATACTGGTAGAGTTGCTTCGTATATCTTAAATCATTCTGAATAGGGTAAATAATTTACAGCAAACAAAAGGCACTATAACTGTCGAATCGTTAATATTTTCTGCCAAAGAAAATTCAGTCAAGTTGGCTACATTTAACTTCACAAATTCCTTTTGTCGTCAGTTGTTTGACTAGTTTGATGTTGTTCTCCATGTCTGAGAATACCTTAAGCTCTAATTCGAAAGAATATTTTAATTCATAAAAAAACAGTTTTTCAAAAACCTATTAATAATTTCACCCGCAATTTTTAAAAGTAAATTAAAATGCACAACTATCATTTCAAGGAAGATGGAATTTAATGTAAGCAATTTCTTCTTCTTCTTCTTAACGTGCCTTCTCCATTACGAAGGTTGGCTATCATCATGGTCAGTCGTACCTTGTCTACTGCTGCTCTAAAAAGGTAATGCGACGAGCAGTTAAACGCTTCCCTCAGGTTTCTTAACCAGGATATTCGTCTACGTCCCACCGAGCGTTTCCCAACGAGTTTCCCTTGAATTATGAGATGCAGAATCTCATATTTAGGCCCCCTCATGATGTGTCCAAGGTATGTCAGTTTTCTTATCTTTACGCTCTGCAGGATTTCCAGCTCTTTCCCCATTCTTCTGAGGACCTCCATATTTGTGACCCTGTCTGTCCACGGTATTCGAAGCATCTTCCGGTAGGTCCACATTTCAAACGCTTGTAGACGGGTCTCACATTCTTTGGTGAGTGTCCACGCCTCTACCCCATACATGAGGATGGGAAAGACGTAGCACTGCAAGAGGCGGGTCCTGGTTTCGAGGCTCAGGTCGCCGGCTGATAGAAGAGGTCTCATTTTTAGGAATGCTGCCCTGGCCTTTTCAATTCTGATCTTTATTTCTGGCAGGTGGCTTGCACTGCAATTGACTCGGGTTCCCAGATAATTATAGGCTTCCACTTGTTCGAATCTGTCTTGCCCAGCAAAAAGTTATTCCTGTGGATTTTCTCGCTTAGTAATGACCATGTATTTTGTCTTCCTAGCGTTTAATGTGAGCCCATACTCTTTACTGGCTTTAATTATGTTGTTCAGCATTCTTTGCAGACCTTCTATGCTTTCGGCGAGCAATACCGTGTCGTCTGCGTATCGCAGGTTGTTTATAGGAGTACCATTCATGACAATGCCCGCTGTTTCTCCTTCTAGAGCGTTTGCTATGATCCTTTCGGAGTACAATTTAAATAGAAGCGGTGAGAGAACACTCCATTGGCGGACCCCACGTTTTACTTTAAGCTCTCTGCTGGTTTTTGATTGGACACGCACTTCCGCTTTTTGTTGGAAATACAAATTTTGAATTATTTGTATGTCTCTGGTGTCAATGTTCTCTTCTTTCAGGATGTTTATCAGCAGGCCGTGACGCACTTTGTCGAACGCCTTGTTGTAATCGATGAAGCATGCATATATACGTTTTGATTTACGTCGAAACAGCGCTGGATCATAACATTGTAAGCAAAAAGTGCCTCTCTTGTTTCAAAACCATTTCTAAACCCAAACTGTGTGTTAGATATGTTTACAAGTTTTTTGTTGATTCTTTTATGAATTACTTTCAAAAATACTTTGAGAGTGTGACTCATAAGACTAATCGTGCGGTGGTCTTCGCATTTCTTTGCGTTTTGCTGTTTGGGGATAGTTATAAACATAGATTTTAGCCAGTCTTCGGGCAATATTCCGCTTCTGTATATCAGATTGAAAAGATCTGTTAGCTTGCCTACATGTTTTTCATCAATCAGCTGTAAAACGTCTCCTGGAAGCTCATCCGGCCCTACTGCTTTGCCTCTTTTGATGTTATGAATGACATAGAATACTTCCTCCTGCAGAATTTCTGGACCTGTTATTTCTACAACATTCTCAACGTCTTCTCTGTCATCGGCTAAAAGCTTCTCTATGTATCGTTCCCACAACTTAAGTTGTTCATCAGTATCCATGATTATGTTGCCACTTTCGTTGTAAGCAATTTAGACTCATTTAATTTTAATCTTGAAATGCCTTACTATTGTGCAATTCCTACATTGCACGGGGATTGGGTTAACTACATCAAAAACCATCTTTCAGTAATTGCTTACGTTTGAAAGTTGTAAATAATTTTCACCAAAAGTTTTATTGTATAATTTTATGTGAGTATGATGTGTTTTATAAACACAAGGTTTTGGTAATGATGATTTAATTAGAATGATGAACGAAATTTAGAATAATTTGACATTTGGAATCGAATATTAAACAGAAATTTTATTTTTTTAAATTTTAAAAATTGAAAATAAATGATCCACAGATAGGTCGATTAAGTGCTTTGATTATAGTCTACCGTAGTTAATTTCTTGCTATCCTCATTTCCCCCCCGTATTTTATTTCTAGAGGTATTATGATTATAATAATATTGATTGCAGAATAAAAGTTAGGAGATGAAATCAGATAACGTAGTCCACAAATTTTTCCATCAAGTGAATGGAATTTTTTATAGGCCTGCTGTGTGCTGGTTTGAGTAAGTTGAATTAATTCATTTATGTCGGGACAAATGAGAGGGATGATCCTATGCAGAAGAAAAATCGCTGTTTCATTAAAAGAACACGTAGTATTCTAATTAAAGAGTGTGAGTGAATAGAAGGGATGTTGAAGTGTGTTTGTGCAAGATTAGTCTGCATGTACATGTCGTTGAAAGACACGCCCATAGCGCTGTAACTTAATGCCAGTACGTCAACCTCGGTAAAAAAGGTTTTTTTTCAGAGTTACAGTCGTACTACGCGGCTTTTAGCGAAGTTGATTTAAATAAATCTTTCACAAAACACATACTGGATAAATTATATTTTTTGAAATCTGCGAGTTGTTTCGTACATATTAATTTATTTATTGCCTTTACATTTAAAAAAATTGATAGATTCCACTTAATAGTATTGTCCATATATAATAACGTGTAGAATTTTTTGCTATAAAATTAAATAATTTTTATAAACGGGACAATATATTGTAGGTACACAAACGGAAAGGTTCTCACTGACTCACTCGTCACCCATTATCTAATTTTTCAACAACCAGAGAGTTTTACGAGTAATTCTGGAAATTTATTCCTTCGAGGAAAAATCGAAGAACTGATGAAGCATTTTGCATTTTATCCACGTGCACCTAAAGGTCAAACAAATAAATAACTTAAATAATTTACTTAGTCCTACTCACAAATAATTATACACAAAGCACATACACAAAAACTGAATATAATGCACATACACAAGATAATATAACAATAGTTAACCACTACTATGCTCGGATACGTAACCTGTACTACGCACCTATAGCCACTCAATAAACACTCGTCAAAGATCAAACGGATACTAACTCAATAACCGCCTCGGGAGTCTCTTTATATGGTAATAGATCAAAAAGATGATTCTTGCAAAACAGAGAAATTCGATACAAATAATAAAGTACAAAAAACCCTTTTTACTGGAAAAGTCTTAACTATTGTAAACAAGTAAATAGATGTATTGTAAATAGAATAAAAGGTGTTACAGGTAATCAACCGACCCTTTCATAAATAGTTGTACAACAAAGACCCTACCTTATCATACACAATAGCGCGGTCCTTTTTAAATAACCTTTTACAACTAGCCCTATTGTTACTTTTTCACTCTATTATTTACTCTTTAACATGTTATGAATTAAGTACTAGAAATTTCTTGAACCATATTCGTCTTCGATATTGTCACAGTATTATTCGTTTACCTACCCAAGGAGTTTTAGTTCTAAATATCGAAATCTGCGTTCTTTAAGAGATAATTCTAATTTTAACCACCTTCTCCTAAGTAGAAAGAGGTTAACTAATTTTTACACAAATTTTGTAATTTCCCAACAGCTGTAATCTGAAATTTGGGCAAAATTGCTGATATACTGCGTATATTAAATGGTTGTACTAGTTCTTTCTACTTTATTTTTATTAAATTTACAACTGTGCAGCTTGGCTCAACCAGTAAATATATATGTAGTTTGTTTTACATTGCTTTACCACTTTTGAGGAGAACAACACTCATTAGCAGGACCCTCGCGTTTAAATGCCATGGCATTGATTAAATTTTTAACAATATCTTTAATATGTTTACTAAGAAGAAAAGATAGTTCACTTTTAAAATTATCCCAAATCTCTGCTCCGCCTTCTGCGGAGCCGACGATTGGGGTTACCAGGTAAATTTGGACTGTTTAGAACGCGGATTATTGGGTTGTTATTGTTTTCTAATTTTGATTTAAATCACTGGTTTGTCTGTTGAATTGTATCAATTACTATGTATTTTTTGTTTTACATCTGACTGTTTTGCAACTTATATTAATGCAGACGGTAAGAAGGATGATAGATGATGATGAGCGATGAAAAAATGCCAGACCTGACCGGGAATCGAACCCGGTACCCTGGCGTAGAAGCCAGTTGCGCTAACCACTACGCCAACAGGGTGGCCGATCAATTATACAAGGAATGTTAAGATCTGTGTGCATTGTATACTTGGAAATAATTATATAAGGAAGCATTAACAGCTGTCCACAGTAGTTTTGATTGAAAACGTTGTAGTTAAACCAAACAGTGGGTTTAGCTGAGCCATAAATTTGTCATTCGTACATCACACTGGTTTCAGTAAAGTTGGTTTCATGTGCAAATTTACTCGTATTATTTACTTGTCATTTTTTTCGTCGTAAAAGAGGTTTTGGTTATTTTTTATTTATTTTTTTTATTTAAAAAAGTATTATCTAATTTTGATTGTAAATATTGATTAAGATCAGTATAACATGTTTTAATGTTATAATTTGTTAATTGCACCAGTGGGTTGTAATTTTTTCATGAGTTGTATCTAATCGATAGGTTGCATTTATTGTTATTTATAACAGATTATGCATTAAAAAAGTTATATGAAAAAAAATGTGCAAAATGTATGTTTTATAAACAAACACATTTATGGTATAACTATTCGAATGTTAGCCTTCTGATTCGTAAAAATTAGGCAGACAAAATTGTACTTGTATCACGAGTAAAATCCAGTGTAGTCCATCATTATTAATAACTATCATCATTAACCATTGTCATTATTATTACTACCTTAAAAACAAATAATAAACATTAATAATTATTATCATAATTTACCATTATTATGACGTATGCTATGACATATTAAATAACCACACTCACACAGTTTAACGTTTATGTTAGTATTGTGTTAACTGTTTGGAATGTTCTTTTTAGAGCTTTCTAGAAGGGTAGCTTAACAACTTATAAATGGTTGTGCGCTAGTCAATCTTTGAGGAGTCTTGTTTGAGATCTCGTGATGTAAAGTTGAATAAAGTGTTTTATCGTTCAATGTTTGGTACCTATTTTTTATAATAACGATTTTAACCTTTGTGAAGTTTATAAATTATTGTCACAAGACCGAACAATATTACCTAATGATGTTACGTAAGAGACGTTTCACATGTTTGTTGTTTACTTTTTACTTTCTCTTTACCTAAGTTATATGAATATATTTAGGGAAGGAAAGTATTGTTTTTTATTTACTTTATTATACTTTACTTTGTATATTTGATTGGTTGTGAGTAATTCTATTTCATTATAACCATTATTATCATTATTAATCATCAGCATTATTGGTAGTGCAAATAATTAGTATTAGGAATTAATTTGACAATAATTAATTAAGAATACAAGTAAAAAAAATTCCTTATTAAGGAGATTTTTCTTTAATTTTTTTAATGTAATACTGAGATAAGTTAGCAAAATATAAAATTAACAAGTTTACTTATTTCATTATTTAAATAACTTAATAATATTTTGAGTAGTATAACTACTACAACTAATTTTCCTATAAAACTAATTTTATGGAGTTTAAAAACTGTTAAGTTATGTTTGAATAATCATTCATACAAACCATTGTTTTTGTGAATGTAGATTAATTGATTTAAATTATAAAAAATACATTAGGTAAATTAAAACTTTTTTACGGTTTAGAAAAAAGTAATATTATTAGCATTTTGCATTTACTGCTTCATTCAACATATTCAAATGTAAGTTAACTTGACAAAACTGTTCCTAAACTACCGTTCGATGGTTTGTGAAGAGAGTTGTCATTCTCGTGTGAAGAGAAAACGCACTGAAGGGTGATGAGGATTATTCTCTGTGAGAGGCTTACGTAATGAGTTTTACTTGCAAAGAGAAACACAGTTCTAGCAAAGCCATGTTAATACAGATGTGTCTCAGACACATCCAACAATTATTTTAAACTACTTGTTTAATTCATTATATTTATGCGCACTGTATTGAACGTGCATACTCGTATAAATAAGAACCTGAAAAATAGAATTAATATTTAGAGAATAGACATTTGGCTGTCAGTATCATAATAGTAGTTTTATAGCTTAAGTTGATTTAGATGTAAATTAACTATTTGCAACTTATTATAGTAAGAGAGAAATTAATAATGTGGTATATAGTTTGTACGACATAGAAGTGATTCTGTTGAGCACAGAAATTTAGAAGAAATGTTTTGAAAAAATACGAAATTGATAATGAAGTAAATCCATATTTTGGTTTATATTATCAAGAAATCGAACTACATAACTATTAAAGCGTACACACAAAAAATTGTAAAACATATTTCTTTTGGCTGTACTGAAACCCTTACATCAGTTCATTACATTATAATTTGTTGGCGGCGATTTCGTTTGGTTATTCTTACAAAATCTGTTCAGAGTAGCTGAGATACTTTTAACCTTTTCTCAATCTCAACTTTGCTAGATTTGATTATTGTCTCTGTTGATAATCAAATATAATCTTTCATAATATCATCTTTGAATTTATCTAATGATTTATCAATAAATACTCCAGAAATATTATGTTAATTAAGTTAAGATATATTTTTTTGACAATTATACTTCAAGTTTAATTTCAAACCAGAAAATTTCAAGTTTTTTTATCTTGACCTAGTTTTGTTTATATTTTTATAATAATATTTGATGTTTCTATGGAAAAAGAAATAGTTATTTTTTTACATTACCCGACGTAATTTGGGAAGTTAAAGGAGGAGCAAGATTACTCTGGCAGTTTGCAGAAACGCCAACATAATTAGAAGAAACGAGAGTGCTACGATCTTTGGATAATTTTTAATTACTTATAATAGAACAGAATTTAGAGTCTCTTCTACTTAAGCCCTGTATTGTCGTAAACTGACCACATTATCACATGAGAAAATGCTACGGCTCCTCTCAAAAGCTACGAATCTAGATGCCACCAACGTAACACTAGCTCAGACCTCAGCGAAAATCAGCGAAGGTGATGTTTTCTCCGATTAGATAGAGTTTTTAATCAATCTAGCCAGTAGGAACAAGTACTGCGTTCTGCTCTCCATAGTAAGTTGGCTAGCATAACAACAATAAAGGCGAGTGTAATCAGCCCTAGTGTGAATTATGACTCTTTGACTCCGTAGAAGACTCATCAATAATTCTGCCAGAGGATATGATGGATAAAGAGAAAACCAAAGACAAGCTGTCATCGCCAACGTCAAAGCTAAGCGATTCTCTCAGCGGACTGCGATAGTTTGCTTACCCTGACAGGAAGACACACAAATGGCCCTTTACACAGCCACCAATTTAATAAAGAATGCCCCTAATTTTTGTCACCATCCGGGAAATACTTATTGCTTTTCGAAACTTAATACGGTTTATAACTTTTTGTATAGTTTTGTTACGTATGTACCGTCAATTTTATATCTATTTTACTAGTGGAAAGTTAAAGGTAAACCTGTGAACCATAAAACGTGAACTATCACATTCGTTCTCAACTTCATAATACTATTGGTAGTTGATGGTAATACGCAAAACAACAATGATTATCAATATCTGAAAGTGTACTTTCAGATATGGTAATTAAATTATACTATTTTTCAAGGCTGATGAGCTCTGAACCTATGCATTGCCCCCCTTCCCACTTTATAGCTAGCCAATGACTTCCCAGCAACGTTGCCAATACTGCTCTTGCAGCTCAGTTAAATATTTCGTCAGCCATTTTCTTTTATTCTTTCGATAATAATTATAACCTATAAACATGCAATCAGCTGATTATATTTTAAAGTATTGCATGCTATCGCCCTCTATAATTGATGTGTTCAGAACGGGATGCAAGTCGAGAGTGAACTATTGCGGCTTTTATACGCATGCGCGCGTCATGTACAAACATTACGCACAATTAATCGCGCATGTACAATCTGACAACGCTGGCAAACGTTCTGATTGGCCTAAACGTGTGGAAAAGCAGAGCTCATCAACTGTGAAAAGCATATTAGTTAAATGGTCATTGGTACTAAAAGATAAAAAACGCACCAATTATACTTTAGTTTTCTTTGTTTCAAACACAAAAAACATCAGAATGGGCTTTGTTAGATTTTACATTATTTATAAATGAAATTAAATATTTGTAAAACGATCAACAGTATAACGTACCGATGATTTTTTTTGATAAGACCGCCAACAACCGAACTCTTTACTCATAAAAACGTAAAAATTCTTTTACATTAAGAATTTAAAAAAAATTAAGTTATGCAATACTTTAGAAAATTTATAAGCCAAATTTATTAATAATATCGTAGTATGGGTGTACGCAGTTAGAACTAAATTTGATGAAAGTTTAAGCTCCGTTTTACTAGTGATCGTTTTCAAAATATGATTAGCTAAAGTAATTCTGAACATAACATATATTAATCCTAAAACGACTAAACATTAATAAATTCAAATTAATACAAACTGTTGAAGTGTATTATTAAATCCAGATTATTTTAATCCAGAAAGTGTAGCATATTTGATAGTATTTACTCCGAAATTTAAGTGACAACATGATAAGAAAATATGAGTTATACATTGTTTAAATTGTTGACACCCCTTTGTTACTGATATAGGACAAAAAATTTGTCTCGGAATATTAGAGCTGTGCTGTTAAAACCACTTATTCTGTATATCAAAAACCTAAAAAAAATGAAATAAACGTTTACCGTTTGATTGTGTATAACAACACTGTATTGTTCCCAGAATATAAGCTTTTATGGGAACATCATCTGGGCAGCCATGAATCTAAAATGTGAAAAGAGTATCATTTTTAAGTACGTACGATAACCAAAACATTGTCGTTGAAACTCCTATACTTAGAACATAACAGAGAAAAACTACTTGATAGGGAAGCAGTGTCATATTATCGGAAAACTGTTTTGCTATAAGGTTATGTTGCAACATGTCCTTCGTACACTTTTTTTATAAAGGCCTATTCATTACACTCCTAGTTGAGACAATGTTTATATATTTATGCATTCATGTAAAATGTCTATAAAATTTTACAATTAATATCAAAAAGCGACGGTCCTTGGTTCGATTCCCGACCAAGGTCTGGAAATTTTCAAAAGTTATAACTCACCGTTACATACTCCACCGTAGTAACTAATGGCCGAGCTGTTGATGCGACGTTAAATAAACTTTTTTTGACATTTTTTATTAAAAATTTAGTATCTGTTATTACAATATTATAAAAATTTCTAAATATGACTCTAAGGTTTCAAAACTTGAATTACTTGCTGGAGCTTACAGCCATTACTACAGTCCTAGAATTGTCCAAGAAGATTCCTTGTCTAGAGGCGTTTTAAACGTCTGTGCTGAGTACCCGGTATCACTCTAGTGTAGTACATGTTTTGTCTGAAAGGGATGGCATGTAATTCAAATTTATCGTGCATCGTCTTGTGTAGTTGTTACGTGGCGTCATTTACGTAAAGGGTTTGTGCAACATTAAGATAACTTTAACATTATAAATTTACTAAAAAAAATATCAACTTTCCGGTTGAACCTTTATTCGAGTGTAACCAATATCTTTACTGCGATTGTCTAAACAGTATAACGTAATTGCTAAATTACTTATAAATATCGCGTTTTATTTGGTGTGATATTTTTTCAACATTGAAGATAGAACTCGTTTAAGCTTTTCTGTTGTTGAAAAATTTTGTTGTACAGTTGATTAAGGTATGGGAAAAAGATGAGCCCATTCAATCACAGAAATAAGAACATAATACCTAACTCCATCACAATTCGTGTTCATCGAGTGAATGCCTCCTTGTCGGACAGTGTATATTATCACAGAAAGAACAAAAAAAAATTTACAACCAGAAAACGGTTAGTATATTTTAATGTCATAACCAATATCGGTCAGCAACAGTTTAGAATTCAGTCATTTCTTTTAGTTTATTTGAATAGTTTCAACTACTTTGGTTATTACCGCTACTAAGTTGCGGTACTACTATTACTACTGTACTGCTGAGTTTCGGTACAAAGACAGTGAGTTTTAACTTTTAAACGATTAAACGTTGTCTTACCGACTACTAAGTTGCGGTACTACTATTAATACTGCACTACTGAGTTTGGTACGAATTCAGTGAGTTTTAACTTATAAACGATTAAACGTTGTCTTCTTCTTCTTCTCCTCCTTCTTCTCCACCTCCTCCTCCTGGTCCTGCGGCTTCTTCTTTTTCAATTAGGTCCCAAGACCTGTTCCAACATCCAACTAGCCACCGGTCGCCCGAGATCACGCCGTCCAATTGGCCTGTAACTTCTGGCCAGTCTAGGAATCCTGTGCGGAGACATTCTTTCAAGATGATCGGTCCATTTCCATTACTCTTTAATTGTCTTCTTAAGAGGACACAGATATAATTCTCGCCGTATAATAATCCACATTTCTAAACCGATCCAGTCGACTACAGCCCCTAATGCATCTCAAGATGCTCATCTCTGCCGAATGAATGGAATTTTCATATTTCTTCTTCCACACCTAGGCATTACTGCCATATTTTGGAACAGTCACTTTATTAATGTGCCAGTTCGGGCCTTCCCTTCAAATTTCGATGCATTGTACCACAAATTAAACTTTGTATAGCCTATTATGATCATTACCATCAAATAAAACTAGAATGGAAAAACATAATGTTTTCAGTACTACAATAACACATGTTTTTACCAAATTGAAAAATTGTTATTTTAATTGCCCTTAACTTCATTAATTTAATATGATTTATATTTTAAAATTGAATTTAATAAAACAAAACAAACTACATTTTTTAATTAGGCTACATAGCCTACAGTATTTATAGAAACAACTGAAGGTTGTAAATTAATTAAATTTATAATTTAATTAAAAATTCTCATATTCAATACTCATATTCGAGTCATTGTAAGATAGAATTATATATCGATGTCCAGCTGCAATTTTCACGATTTTAGCTAAATAAAATTGCTTTAAAATTTATATTCTGCAAGTTAGATATTATTTGGTTGGTATATGACAAATTCGTTTGTAACGCTCAGTTGGTTAGATAAACTTAAAAAAAATTGTGTAGAGTGAAAAATGAAACAAAGCGTTTGAAAGAAAAATAAAAAAATTATTTTAATCGAAATGAAATTGAAAAATTGAAATGAAAATTTAGACAAAAAATATGAATTACAAAATTTTCAATTGATTCGTTCTTGATATAATTATTGATGACACAATTTTTATAATCTGATTAAGTTATGAATTTAAATTGATACAAAATTATTGCTATATTGAAAAATAGTTATCAAAAAATGATTGTTTTAGTAATTAGTTAGATTTATTATGAGCTCAAATTTATTTAATATTGTATAGTTACGATAATTCCTTCTTGCAGTTAGTTGTATGCCAGTTGTGTTCTTGTCCATACATCGAATGGGGCATCGAGTCATTGTAGTAATCAGTTTTATAGGTGCTATTTAATTCTGTTCGATTCTTAACTGCTTGCTTTTGAAATCTTTTAATTGTTTCATTAGATATTAAAATTTAAATAAATCTTAACTTTCTCCTCATTTCGTTTTTATATTATGTCACCGGATGGCGATATTAAGTGGCGAGTTGAAACCTTTACATTTTGGTAGCCCTACCCATTTAAGCGGTGGTCGTCTTGATGGGAAGCGTCGGTCGTAGTCGTTGTGGCGGTCGAAGAGCTGGGTGACACGGCGTGTCGTCGTCCAGCGGAGACATCATCTTCTTCCCTCGCAGTAGTGGGTCGATGGCTGCATCATCGGGTCCGGTGGGCGTTTCTTCTTGTTTCCATCTGTCAATTAATGAGGAACCCAACAAACGAAAACTTTTTATTAATACAAATAATTAGAGATTTGATGATGTTTTGAATATGTTCGTGGAAAATTTACAGTTCAGATGAAATTAAACCTGCTGTGATTAGTCTGCTTGAACTAAGCAATTAATTTAATGACTTTCATCAATCGTTTATACAAAATCGCACTATTTTATAATCATGCTATTGTAAAAAATGATTTATCACCATTCCAGATCATTCAATCGTCTATAAATTTTTGTAGGACTACACTTTTTCCATACAGAAAACGAGTTACAGAACGTACTGAATTTATAATATGGACGCTACACCAAGTTGACGCATCACGTTGAGGTGCCAAATTATGGATTCACACCGATAAACATTTATTACATCCGTTGATTTATAAACAATTAAACTACTGATTTCATCTACTTTCTTAACTTAAGAAAATAAATTTGTGCTTGCGTAACTAACTTTTTGAAAGTTCCATGTGGCAGCTACATTGAAAAGTCAACTAAATGTATGATAAGGAATACCACTAGATTTTAACGTAAACATATTTTTTACGTTAAGGTCATTTATTTTTGTGATGTTATGGCTTCCGTTAAAGATCTTCTTCTTCTGCCTTTCAAGGCTTAGACATCTCTGCCTGTTCCGAATCTCTCAAATCTGTCCATCTCTTTCTCGGGCGTCTTCGTTCTCTCCTGCCCTCCGGCTTATAGCCCAGTGTCTGCTTAGGTATCCTATTCTCTCTCATTCTGTTCTTAATGCTCTAACAACTGCATTCAGTTTTGAGAAACCTTGTCGTTTATAGAGAAGATGTTGAGTTCTTTCCTTATCTTGGTATTCCTGTAACGATCTTTTCTACTACACCCATTCTTATATAGAAGAAATTTCATTTCAGATTCTTGCAGTCTACTCTCCTCGCGCTTTGATAGCACCCAAGTTTCACTGCCGTAGAGTATGGTTGGCACTGCTAATGTTTTATAAAATCTCACCCTCGTGTTTTTGCTGGTGCTATTTTTTAAGGTGCGGTGGATAGTTCCGCATATTTGCTGAAATTGGTGCATCTTATTGTAAGCATCTTTATCCTATTAGTATGGAATGTTGCAACCTAGATACTGAAAGTGGGATATCTGGTCTAAAATATTATTATCTATAACAATTTTGCTTCTGACTGGCTCCTTCCTCCTGAATGCCATTACCTTTGTCTTCTTTGTGAAAAAGATACGGTACCTAATTGTTGCAGATTACTAATATTTTTTGATTACTGTTACAAACGAAAGACATTCAGTTTAAGTTTTCATTATTAACTAGCAGTAGATCGGTTTTGTAATCTACAAAATAATCCAATTCCATCTTGTACTAAAACATCCGTTTAAGAAACTGCTTTATAAAGTTTTTTCGGAGTAAATCTTACAACAGCTGCTTTATTTTTACGTCGTATGTATGGTTTTTAAAGTTTTTTTTTTGTGAAAGAATAGGTAGTCGATAAAATCAGGAAAATTTCACATAAGAAAGAATGTTCTGTAAACACGAAAAGAACGAAGGGGCTGTTTTCCATTTTGAGAGTCAATGATCTGTTACGAGGGCTAGGATGATTGCCGATGGGTGGAGAAGCACAACGCAAACAGGCAAAGCAATACAGTAGGTAGCTAATAAGTGCAGCAACCCTTCCACTTACTTTTTATACCATACTTGAACCGCTAGATCAAACCAAAAACTAAAATACTTTTACATCAAACTGACTATTCAAAAATGCAAATCTTTCATTCTTCGAGCTTATTCACGTTCAGAAACATTACTAATGGCCAATAATTCTACAGTAACACTGAACTTAAGTGCATAAAATGAAACGGGATATTACTAGGTTTGATATTACTCTTTAATATTGCGACTAAATATTAATATTAATATTAATATTATATTTAATATTGAGACTAAATTTATACTTCTTCCTCCATTCTGACATCTCGTTGCTGATGCATTCTCTGGATAATCAATGATTACGAATTAAATATCTGTATGAAGTAGATCACGTGGCCCTGATTCTTTGAACCATTCAATTCTTTATTTTCCATTAAATTTCTAGCTCTACTCTTTTCCAAGAAATTATTAGAGCACTTTTGATCTCATCGCTCACGAATAATTTCATTGCAGTCAATGTTTCTTTATTTTTAGCAAGCTAATACGAGTATTCTTAGAAAATTATTTAAATATAAAATAATGAAACGCCAATGGAGTAGAGACATCATATATTAACGCAACTATAACATTATTACGTATACAAAAATATAATTTAAAAATGAACACATTATTATCGTTATCTGGAGAGCTATCGCCGGGTGGTGTCATCCTCAAAAGCCATTTACGCGTTGGTTTTTTTACATTGCTTTTTGTTTAGTTGTGGACGTTTTTGCTGGTTGTTTCTATACAGATGCAAAATAAATAAAGTATATATATATATATATATATATATATATATATATATATATATATATATATATATATATATATATATATAATTTTATTAAACATTATTTTCCTTTGTTTGCACCCCTACATATATGATAATGAACAGCCAAAACAAAGCAAGATTAAATATAAACTCACCTCAGAGTATTATATTGTATCGAGATCTTTCGTCTCTCACGGAGACATCATCAGGAATAAAATTAAAAAACACTAAACACATAAAACAAAAAACATTAAAACACTTATGGTCAACGACCACGTCAACTATTCCCTTTATCGTAAACCATTCCGCGCGCGGTTATTCGGCCGAATGACGGTAAAATCAGTTGTACCTAGTTTTCTTTCTTATCGCGACTAATAATTTGAAATAATTTGTCGTTATCGAATTCTGTCTGGCTGTTCATTAAATTTATCTTCTTATTTTTAAATTTATAAATATAATATTTTTCCAACTGCCCTAATTTGTTACTATCGAAACATATTTCCAAGATTTCTAAATTATTTTCGTGACTGCTTATTGTATGCCCTTTCGTTAGCAGATGTTCTGCCACATTAGAATTTTTACATTCCTTTTTTAAATAAGCAGCATAATGCTCGGAAAATCGTTTTTTAAATGATCTATTAGTTTTTCCGATGTAACAAAAATTGCAGTCGCTACAATTGATTTTATATATGCCCTGACTATTATACTTGTCGTATGATTTTTTATTGTATAATGTTGGTAGATACCTGGATATTTTATTAAAAGGCTTATAGGCAATTTGGACATCTGTATTACGGAAAGCGTTGGACATTATATCGGTCATGTTATTCATATATTTTTGTGACCCAAAAGTCCTTTTCCTGGTGGAATTTATGTTAATTAACTGGGTTAGCTGTTTACGGGTGTTTTTAATTTTGTATTTTTTTAAGCACTCTACTGAATATTTCTACGTCATAATCATTATTCACTGCCAGGGCTTTTAAGTGTTCAATTTCAATTTGAAAATCTTTTTCCTTACTACTATAGATGAAAGCTCAATGGATTAAATTATAGAATATTCCTATTTTATGTTCCCATGGATGGTTAGAAAAACGATTGATTATAGTATCATTTGCTATAGGTTTCCTATAAACAGCCGTTTCCACTCGGTCTCCTTCAATTTTAACAGTAATATCCAGGAAGTTAATAATATTATCATGTTCCAATTCATAAGTGAATTTTAAATTACTATGATAATTGTTTATTTTATTTACCATTGCTATATGTTCGTTCTTAGTGCTTTCATCATAGATCACCAATATGTCATCAACATATCTTTTCCATAATATAATATTATGTTCATTAACAATTTTATTTGTTACTATCTCATCTTCAAATTTCTGTAGGTATATTTCTGACATAATTGGCGATAGTGGACTTCCCATAGCTAACCCATCTTCTTGTAAATAACATTTACCGTTAAAAGTGAAATAATTTTGTTTACAAATATTCCGGATTATAATAATGATTGTATTAATTAATTTCAGCCCTAAATTGTTATCCAGTAATTTATCTAAAATCATTTTAGATAAATTACTGGATAACAATTTAGGGCTGAAATTTAATTGTTTACAAATATTCCGGATTATAATAATGATTGTATTAATATATAATACTCTGAGGTGAGTTTATATTTAATCTTGTTTTGTTTTGGCTGTTCATTATCATATATATATAAAATAAATGTTTTGTCAACGAGGTACTTAAAATTTTATGGGTCTCAATACAATGTAGGTCTATTCTTATGGTAAAGAAAAAGTGAAACTGTAAAAGGATCCTTGCTCTAACAAATTGTATTTAGACAATCCCGTTTCCAAAACCCAGTTTCATATAATGAATGTAGTGAAACATCAGCTAAAAACATACTAAATACTGTTGAAATAAATTTTTAATTCAAAAACTAGTTCAAACATCATGTCACATTACTGGATTTGACCCACGTATGATTCACAAGTCAAAGGTTTTCCATCCTTACTTTAGCGCTTTAATTTTAATAATTCATTTGTGTAGCCGACCTAATACACAATATTTACGTTATTCAGGGCATTAGCGTCATTCGAATATAGCAGAAAACCTTAAACTTGGTCTGATTTTAAAGTAAGAGTAATAAATAATAATAATTTTTTTCTCTGGCCAAATAAAAGCGTTGGTCAGAAGAGTGCAGTCGTATAAAACAATACATATACTTATAACTATTTACACAAAAGAAGAGGTAGAGGTGTAAAAGACAGTAGTCAGAGTTATCTCCTCTGAAAATAATGAATTTCATTAAACAGATAGACCATGTGGTGAATGAAGTGAAGGTGTCATTTGCAGGGTGCAAAGTAGATGCTTTTTGGGGGACCTGGCATGCTGATAAACATAGACTACTTTGTACTCAGTGTAGAAGGCAATTGTAAACCACCTCACTCCCCGTTTTACTTAGTAAAACCTCTAGTGGTGCAAACCAGCCTTTCGGCTGTTGACCTAAACAACACACAAAAAATTTAAATAAAATAAATAAATCGATCAAATACAATAAAACGATACCCCAGTATTGTAAACAATGGCTCCAATTAGTATCCAATGCACAATCAGCGAAATTATTTACTCTATTAAATTTCTAATAAATTATTACGATCACCAGCTGGAAGAAAACACCAATTGTAATCATATTACAGCTGATGATATGGCAGTACTTGCGGTTGATGCCGATCCTGTAATTGCAACTCGAAAGATACAAAACCATTTACATCTGATAGAGTCATGGCTTAAGCTTTGGAAAATTAAAATTAATGAAAATAAATCCCAACAAATGACTTTTACTCTTAGACGACAAAACTGCCCAACCGTTTATATTAATAATATTCCGCTGCCTACACTACTCAAACACGCTATTTAGGCTTGCACTTGGACAGAAAACTTACATGGAATGCACATGTTACACAAACACGCCACAAACTTAAAACACGCTTCTTTTAATTGAAACGCTACAAGACAGTCTTAAGACTGATCTGGATATATGGAGTTCAACTTTGAGGATCTGTTAAACCTTCACATACGAAACGTATACAAGCGATTCAGAACAAGATTCTTCGAACGATAACGCAATGCCCAATTTACATCACAAACTCAATGTTGCACAAAGACTTACAAATCCCATACGCAATTGATGTCGCCAAAAAATGATACAAGACGATGCATGACAAATTTGAATTACATGACAACCTCTCATACAAAACATGTACACTAGGGCGATAACGGGTGCTCGGCGCAGACGTTTGAAGCGCCTCTAGCCAAGAGATCTCCTTGGCCAACTGTAGGACTATGGTGATGACTGCAAGCTCCGTCAAGTAAATCAAGTTTTGGAACATTAGCTTCACATTTAGAAATTGTTGTATTAATATGATAACAGATACTAAATTTCAATTGAAAATGTCAAAAAAATCATATTACAGCATCCATAAGGTTATTTTAAAGTGTATTTAATTTTCTTTCGGATCCATTAATTTTTTAAGTGGTTTATGTGTACCTTAGAAGTAAAACTAGCTAAAGTGTTGTACGTATGTAAACTCAAAATTGGAAATAAGAGTAGCAATAGGGAAATACTAACTGTTAAAAAGTAAGTCAGGTTTAAGGTTATATCCTATTACATTGAAAATCGTTAGAAAATAAGGGTAGCCATGAAGTTTCTTTGTGTTAGCCGCTATATCAGATAGTTCCGGATCGAACAAAATTATTTGTTAATTTAAAGACTTGTTACAATTATCAATAAATTAAAAAACAATTCTGTTAAAAATTTACCAACTTGTCCATGGGAACATAACGATTCTGACACTATGGTACATCACATATAGTACGCAATTTTCTTTACTAAAAATGATGAGCATTTCCAAAATTTTTTATTGTTATAATTTTATGTGTGTCTAATAATATCCAAGCTGAGATAAATAACTTGATAAACATGTAAGAATTCAATGATCAGTAACGTACTGCGCAGTAATCTACTTCTCCATGAGCTTTAATTCTAGACTTCTGTGAAAGGTTGCAGTTCGAATAGAAGAAATATAAATGAATTGTTGTTTAAGTCATCAGCCGAAAGGCTGGTTTGAACCAGTAAAGATTTTACTAAGTAAAACGAAAAGTGAGGTGGTTTACCTGTGCCTTCCTTACTGAGTGGAAAAGTACGCTTATCAACATGCCGGGCCCTCTGAAAAGCACATATTTTCCACTCTGCAAATGACACTTTCACTTCATTCACCACAGGGTCTGGCTGTATAATGAAATTCATTACTTTCAGAGGAGATAACTCTGATTAGTGTCTTTTACACCTCTACCTCTTCTGTTCTTAAATGATTCAGTCATTTATTTGACTGACCATTGCACCACCTTCAACTTCGACCGGAGGGCAAATACTTTAATGAGAACTAAAAAAATAAAAATTGTTGGGCGCCAGCTCTTTCAGCGGAGCATAAGAGAAATAAATAAATATGGCTATATCTCCTTTTTTAACTATATATTTAATTAATTGACTACTAGCTAAATTGATTAACACTAACAAAATAATCCTTAATCTATTAAAAAATATGGCTAACCTTTTTTTTCTGCCGCGGCTTTAATACGAAAACAAAAATTAAAAACCTTAATAAAATATACGAATAAATTTAATATTTGTTGTATAAATTTAATATTGAATAAATTTAATATTTAATATTTGTTTCTTTTCTTCTTCTTCTCCTCGTTCTCCTTATCACTTCTTTAAATTCTGCTTCTTCACAAACTCATCTGTTCCACTCTTAAGTCCCAAGGGAACTGATTGTAAATTTCCTGGGTCCGAACCAGGAAACCTCTGGTTGCCAAACGAGTCCCACCAACCGTTCAACCAACTTGGAGGGCCAACGGAAGGAGAACTACAGCAGTGGATGGCTGAAAGTTGGTAGGTGGAAGAAAAGCCCGAAAAAATCAGATGGTCGACCGTTGGCTATATATAGGCCCTACAACTTATTGTCTAACTACTATTCTGATGTAACTTACTGTAACAATGGGGGTTTTTCCCAGACATTATTTATTGGGTTGTTTATGAGTAATGGGAGTTATAGTAATTAGGAATAACCATAACTTCCATTGTTTGTACACTTGTACTTTTACAACGGTACACCATGTGATAAGAAACAGAACTATTTATTTTAGCCCTGCAATGAGATTGAGTGTAAATAATTTGACACTACACCTTTCTGTTATGGGCAGAAAAAAATATCTTGCTAACATGTATAAAATCAGTATTGGTGGTGTTAAGTATTAAATGAATATCTATATAGGCCTACTCGTATTTCAAACGCAAAATCGCTTCCAATGTATTTTAAATGGGAATTCTTTAAACTCTTAAATACAGAGTTCTACCGAACGGATTTTTATAATTTGTACATGGTTTTAAAGAGTATTCTTTCCTGATTCGGTAAAAAGTTCTAAACTTAAAATTCATGCTAAATTCGAGCTTCATTTTACGAAATGAAAAAGAACAAAATATATTGTTTACAACGTATAGCTCTGTAATACCGTACAGCGGGTCTCCCACGTTGTTAAATTTGTTGTTAACTAAAATAATTCATTTAATGATTGGGGTTTGAAACCTAAGACCGCATTTTCAATAACTAAAAACTAAAGTAGACAATTAATATTGTTTATAATGAAGTTTTATAATAAACTAAATCACATAAATGCAGACCACCATTAAAGATCGTCAAAGCAGCAATATAATTTAAATACGAGTATATAGAATAATGATTCCATTCCAGTATATATTGTGCGAATTTATTCGCACGGGTCCACTAGTCTAATTTTATTTATTATTAATTAAATATTTCTTTTGAATTTGAATTGTGTAGTATCACTTAGTGAGACTTAGTTATTTGCTTGAGATAAAGGATAATTAACTGAATCTTGCTGATTAGACGAACACGGGCAAGTTGGGTCTTGGTTTTGTTTGTTTATCATGGGTTCATTATCAGTCAGCCACCCATCAGATAGCCACCCACTTTGTACTCACTCACAACGAGACGTTGATTTAAGAGCTCATTTGCATTGCTACTAATCGGACTAACTCACGCTACCTGCCTTAACCTTTATAACAAATTATTGTATAAAAAATTTTGTTTATTTTACCTGTGCAGTTTTTTTTAAGTAAAAAAGAGTAATGAAATATTATATTAAAAATAATTATTTAACTTGGTAATGTACAATTTAATTTCTTTAAATTCATTTTTTTAACATTACGACCAATCTGCACGGAATATAGGATATTATGAAACAACTTCATAAAATATTACCATCTTTTATCTTTTATTAGTTTCAAAGGGAAGGAAGTATTTTGCGGTGAGTATATTTTTACAACCTACTGAGTAATTTACGGAATGTATAATTTTAAACTTTTCTTGTCTTTACAAGTTTTTATTAATGGAGGGTAAAATGTACCGAGAAAAAGTTACTTTTAACAATATTTCGGGTGCCTTCGTAGTAAATTACCTGTGATATGCTTAAAAAATATTAAATTTTAACATAAATATATTTATTATTTTATTCAACTCATGTGCAAATGATTCGTGAAGAAATAAGTAGTTTCAGTTGTAAAAATATCAAACGACTAAATAATCATCTAGCATTAAGGGGAGTCGGAAGAGCCTATACCTGCAATGTTAAATTTGGTATATTTAATGTTTATTTTAAGTTGCGGTTGCAAATAGGACTTTGTAGTTATTTTATTTGCCAGAGTATACTTTTCTTTACAATCTGTTGGAAGGAAGGATTTTCCATAATTTTAATTAACTTTCTGTTAGATATTTTCAATTAATTTTTAATTTTTTCAATCCGTATGATGAAATTTTTTAGAATAATTCTAAAAGTACAAAAAAAAAGTTTAAAAACTATTCCATCACTTTGTAAAACTATATAAGAAGTAGGCCTACGTATCTGCAAGGTTTTGTCTCTATCTCTCATTAAAGCTTCAAAAAGGAACATTGAATCTGAAAATAACCCTATTTAGGTAAATTATTGACCTGAAAGTATACGGTAATGGTTCTGTTGAATGGTTCTAACGGTGCTTGCACTCACACTAGGTGATAGTTCCACATTTTCACTACTTAATTAATTAGTTTTTTTAAAATTCCTAGCCCTGTTACATTTTTTCCTAACCTAAAGAGAACAAAATTTACCAACTGAAACCCCTTTTTTTTACAAAGAATGCAAAGAAGTGTTAAGAAAATATCAGTGTATGTAAACTAAGTCGATACAGTTACATGAAAAAAATTATTACACAACTTCTATCCATCAGATTTTTATAAACTATACATCATTCAGGTTGGCTGCCGTGAGATGCACATGCGATCCTCAGGTGTTCGTTAGTACAGGCCGTGAGGATCGTTGGCGATTCTCACGGGTTTGGTCGCACAGGCCGTGAGAACCAAACTGGTTCGTCAAAAGCTATTGTGAATCTTTCATCATAACTTTTGTAGGCCTACTAAAAGTAAATTGAATTTGTTGCAGGATAATTAGGACTAGTGTAAAATACATCAGTACGCAGGCGCCATCTGCACGCGGCAAAATTAGTTAGGTAGTACTACATAAAAACTAAATCTACAGTGATATGTTGGTTGTGTTTATTCGAATAATTTGTTATGTTGTTTTCATCTTCATTACAGATTATATGTGTTAATTAATGTTAGTTACAATATTGTAAATTATTTATAATGCTGTTTACTCTTTTATATTATTATTATTCGTGTTTATTTTTCAACAACTATTGTAAGCGAGGATCACATGCAATACAAGTATCCTGTTCCGAGAATAATTTTTTCTGGTAGGCCGCGAGAATCATAGGTTTCCTCACCATTATTTTCATTTATCTGACATTAGTAACTTGTTACTCTTAGAAACTCAATATAAGATATGTTATTGATCATATTCTCTGTGCGGCCCCTGGTAAAAGTTCACTAATTAAGAAGTGGCCTGTGCGGACGGTTTACCCTTATACATTACAACCAACCTGTTAAAGAGAAAATTTTGAGTAACATAATATATTTTTTCTGCAAAAAGTGACTTTTTCCAAAATGCCCTTCTGGCTCCCCTTAAATCTGATAGACAACAGCAACGATGTATGTACTACCGTTCAGAATCTGCCAGGACGATTCTGATAGCGTAATTTTAATAAGTAAAAATAATATAGTGTTTTAATATTTTGTTACATGAGTAGCGTTTTGAGTGTGAGTTGAAAACAATTGAATGAAGATTTCTAATTATTCTCAGGGAAGTTTGGTGTACATATATTTTGAAACAATGTATCTACATTATACGTTATTAGGCTTACTTGTCTTTTGTGTTTCTTTTTTATTTATTTTTATTTAAGGAAGCTTTTTGTTTTTTATTACTTATATTAATTTAACTTATTGTAAATAACTAAAAACAGTACAATATGTTTCTACGTAATAGTTTGTTAAATACAACTCTGGGTTGTATTTTTTCATGTGTTAGTTCTAAGCGATATGTTGCATTTATTGTTATTCTACAGATTACGAATTAAAAAACGTTATATAAAAAAATAAAATTCAGCTTCCAAATATTTTGAGCTATTTGTAAAACTTGAAGAACGTTCATTTTTTGCATTTCTGAAAATTTATCCAGTTCATTTCAATATTTTTTGATTCGAATAAGGTAATTTTTCATATTATGTGTCCAATTCCATGCAGGTTTCCGATAAATCAGTCATACCTATTATATGTCTAAAAACGAGATTGATACTCATCATTTCGTTACCTGCATGTTAAGTACATTTATGACGATCTTATATTATTCTTTTTCAACTTTAGTGTAGTAATTACTTAGGTATTATCAGAAGTAAACACTAAACACGCATGAAACTATTTGATGCTTGAACATTTTTGTTTTTAAGACTCATTAATACTCTGGGTAGAATTTTCTGTCTTTTTCCACAGTAAAAGTAACCCGTAATTTGTTTTAATGGGAACCACCGTAAAAACTGGCGTACACTGAAGATCAACAGATCTAATAGTGTTTGTTAAAATTCTATTTAGCGAATTAGTATGACTTCATAACAACTTCAAAACTGGAATTTAAGAAGTTTTTTTTGGTCCATTGTAAAGATACATTGACATTTTTGTCTCATGAACTTTATAGAAGCTTAAGGCCGGGTTTTTTAAAAATCTGTTTAAATAATTAAAACATAATATTCTGATGATACATTTTTGATGTTTTTAAGAAACAGCTCCGTATAGCAATAGTTTTCTTGGATAAAGATAGTGTAAAGAAATATTTTGCAGGTTTTCTTAATTACTAAATGTTTAAAAAAATATTAAAATACATATCTAAAATAACCTAAAACATTATGTTTTTAATTTTTTTTGAAAATTTCACATAATTAGGCCTACAGCCTTATATTTTTCTGAACGTTTACGGGCTCCTCACTGATGTGAGATTGCAATGGTGTTTCTTAGAGTACAGTATAGCCTACTCCTTATTTTAAAGTTTTATTGGTTAGTGTTTTCTGGTGAGTTATTTGCGTAAATTGTTCTTTAAATTAGCTGACCTGAAACTGAACTGAACCTGAACCTGAACTGAAAATTAGAGGAAGCTCAGCTTCAATTTTTATTGCAAGCCTTTTGAAATATAATTTTCTGGTTGTCAATTTCATATCAGTTATTTTGATAAGACATAAATAAATACTACTGCAAAGAATGGGGTAGTGTGAGCCGGTGGAATTAAAATGTAAGAAGTTTGACTAAACATCAGTCATCAATGGAAATAATTCACCAACAACACAAAAGGTTCAATCGTGTTAATTTTTTACAAGGGTCAAGAAAGTCATTTATCATTACTTAATAAATGTTGATAAGTATCGATGATATAAGGGTTGATTGCTACTCGCTTTTATGCATACTGTTCAATCTAAAACGACATTTTTAATACAAAAAAAAGAAAAAACAAGAAATGTTTGTCTTCAGTTCAAAACGATTTTGTTAATTTCACTGTAACATACTTCGACTTTAGTTTTTATCGTTGTCACTATTTTTTATTACTAGAATAATATCTGCGGTGTTATTATGATTTAAAAGGGATGATATTTGTTACATTTAAATTAAAAAACATAAACATATGTGTTGTAAAAGTTATACATATTACGAAAGAAAGGAAATGTGCATATTCATTCAACAATTATTTCGTATGTTAATGGTAAAATATAATCGAATCTTGTAAGAGTTATTTAATAACAAAAAAATCGACTAATGTATTTATTCCAAAATCAGGATGGTTGAATCATAGGTTATGTTATTTAATTTAATCATTGCAGCATGAAAAAATAAACTAAATCCACTTACTTATCTTGATCGTAAAACAAAATTCAAACCTTGAGGAGAGCAGGCATACTTAACGCTTAACGGGAATTGTATAACACAGTAGAATTCACAGCAAAAAGAACTCATAAGAAAGCAAGTAGATAAATAAAAATTACGATACGATATTAAAGTAAGTTTAACGGTTTTTGTTTAGTGAGTATTTTCCGTTGAAATCTACATTACTCCAAATGAAACTTACTTAGGGATTAATAAAAGGTAGTAAGATTTATATTAACTGAACGAATTACGAAACTTTTATACTAATTATAATTTTATAACCTTAAGGAATACATTTTTTATTCATTAGTTTACCTTCATAACTTGCAACAGCCTTCATTGTTGTAAATGCAAAGAAAGAACTGATATATTTTCAACATAAAAATATTTCCAGTAATTTATTGACGTTTGCTGTAGAAAATAAATTTGTTTCCACCTAATGGAATACTTTTTACGAGTCTTTTGGAAATATAGCATACTTCAAATATTTTTTTCTTCCAAAACTAAAATATTTGTTAGTTTCTCCAATGTAGTATATTTCTTAATAATGTTTTTGATTAATTAAGTTTTTAATATACTTTTTCATTATTTTCACGTTATGTGTAGTAAACGTAGAAAAAATCATTCTACTTGGCTTACATTTCCCTTCGTTGAGTGTATTTTTCTAATTTGAAACAATTTTCTAAATAAAAAAACAATATATACCTATTTTATCAATTTAAAAATAATTACTTTTGCTCGATTCGAAAATTTCTGTCCAAGAACAGGAATTGCATGTGAAGATGATATTCTAGTTATATATTTTAAATTACTGTATCATGATATTTCAGGCCCATGAAAGGCAGATAAAGTGTTAAATTAATTAAATTTGATCTGCTAATTCCAGGGCTACAAAAATTGTTATAGTTAAAGAGTGTATTTTTCTACACTGAAACAATTTACTAAATAAAAAAATCTGCTGTGAAACACTCACACGACTTTCTCTTGCTAATACAAATATTGAACATTATAACCTAACATTAGTAATAAAACATTAGAAATAAACTAAAAGAATTAACCTCAAAAAAACATAACCTAATTTTAATCATGAGTGAATGACGCAAAATGAAAACCAACCTTAGTTTGGCTCAATAATACGGAAATTCACTTTTGACGCTAAACTAGGCTCTTTAGAGCAACAATTGTAGGTCTTTGAATTAACTATAAATTTGATTATGCACTTTTGTCGTAAAATGCATACTAAATCCAAAATCTTAAAAAATTTCATTTTTTTACATATTTTCATTGTACCATCAATGCACGTGTAGTATATAAATACTCCCTGTAAACACTGCAATCCGCAATGGTATGTTGTATTGCATGTTGCATTGCAGTTTTTGTGGCGCGCTAACAGATTGCGGGAAGTCTAATTGATAAGACCCGCATTCACGTTCATCTACAGAATTCATAATATTGGGACATTTAAAAAATATATGATTATTTAGACTTGTTAACGAAATGATTAAATTAAGGGAGCAAGTAAATAACAAATCTTGTCCTCATCTGTAAGTAAATATGGATAAAAAGATAATCAAGAGAGGAAAAATCTAGGGAAATGAAAAATAAAGAGAACATGAGTGAAAATATTACAAGTTTGGAGAAATATTTTAGAGATAACTAAGAATAAAGGACTCGGTAAGTTACTGAATGATTTAGTGTTACGTGTTTTGTTTTCTGCTCGGGTTTTTGTCAGTATTTTATAATCCTCAAATAAATTTACTTCTACCGAATATTTTTGGTGTATTTCGAGAATACTTAAAGTGAATAGTCGTCGAGTTTCATGTCGAGGATAAAATACAATGTAACATTATTAAAACAGAAAACAAATGCAGAAACAGTTTAACTTTAATAAATATCTACCTAGGTTACCAAATTAAAAAAGTAGTGTGAAACGTTAGTAAACGTACTATGTGTTCGTTGGTAGGTGCAATACATCAATGTCAGATGGTCGCTCTACTGTGTTGTAGCGGCGTTCACTGTTAATAAACAAGAGTCGAAAACTAAACAATTAATGTCTTGTATGTCACACAATTCCTGCTAACGTTCCTTTAGTAGGCTTAGCCAGGTATTGTATAGCGTGAAGCAGACAGTTTTAAATATCTTTTGCTTGAAAGTCTCGTTTATACTGGATTTAAAGTGATTCAGTCACAAGTATAAGTTTTGCGCCACCTAAAATCCTTCCCAGAACTCATAGAAAGTTTGGGTAATATAATTTAAAACTTGATTTGTATCAAACGTCAAAGAGGCGAAAGCTGCAAAAGCTTTTCTTCGCAGGCACGGATATAATGTACAAAAATTCTGGTGTGTACTAGCAGTAGGTTGACTTTCCCCTCCTCTCACATAAAAGTATCTAATAAAGTGCGTTTTCATTAGATGGAATATATTAAATTTTATGATAGAAATGATTATGAACTTTTGTATGGTCATTTAAAAATAATATCTCATTTTTTGTGGTAGCAAAAAAATATGACCTGCCTAAATAGAGTTATTTTTAATCAAATTGTTACAATTATGTTAATATTTAATTTCAGTTCTAAAATGAAATTTAATATTATTTCCTGTAATTTATATTGAAAATAAATAGGGAAAGCTAACATGTCGGGAAAGTGTAGAAACGTCCTTATAACAATGGAAGTAGCCTAGAGAATTATAATAATCTAGAATCGTGTTAGTAATTGTTTCAGATAAAATGAATAAAAACAGTCTTTTGGAAATCATCAGTGCATATAAATGCGAATGTCCTCACTAAATAACCGATTCACTTACAAATTCGTATTTGATTACCGATACACATACATACTTACATACGGTACATAAGAATCCAACGGTGTAATTACAGCTACTTTTGCGGTTGATACAGCGATTCTGGCTTGTTGTGAAGACACGCATACAGCCTCGGAAAAACTCCAGAACCATGAATACGATATTTTGTTGTAGCTTCAGAAGTGGCGGATAAAGGTGAATACAGCAAAGTCTATTCATGTCACATTCAGCTTGAACCAGAAAGTTTGTCCTCCAGTTCGATTGGATGAAATATTGTCTCAAGAAAGTGATGAGAAATATTTAGGTTTACACCTAGACAAGAGATTAACATGGAAGAAACACATTACAATGAAACTCAAAGAATTAGACATAAAATTTAATAAAATGTATTGGTTGCTAGGCAGAAAGTCATCTCTGTCATTGCAAAACAAAATAGTAGTGTACAAGGCTTTGCTCAGCCCTGTCTGAAAGTACTGCCTTCAACTATGGGGGACTGCTAGTAACAGAAATATAAATATTATTCAAAGGTTTCAGAATAAAGTATTAAGAAATTTGATAAATGCTCCTTGGTATGCTAGAAACACTGAAGTGCATGAGTACTTAAACATTCCAATTGTTAAGGAAGAAATAAGAAGGCTAAGCGAAAAATATTACGTTAAATTGTCAACACATATAAATCATTTAGATCTAAATTTACTAGATAATAGTCAAACCACCAGACGTTTGAAACGGTATCATATCTTGAATCTCCGTGACAGATTATAAAGAGACAAAAACTAAAAAAAAGAAAAATTATCACACTAAAATAATAATTAAACAAAAATTAAAAAATAATTAACATAAATAACTAACAGGCTAAATATTTTTATAATACAAATGACTTTTAACAACAATTTAGAATGGAAAAAAAAATAGTTCAATTGCATAAATTTACTAGACAGTGGTTACCGGTGCACTTTGATGGTTGGGGTTTAATTAACCATACTCTCTCAGGAATGGTCGGCCTGGGTCTGTACAAGACTACACCTCATTTACACGTCATACACATCATCCTCATCTCATTGGGTCATGGGGTTGCTTATTGTTCTAAATTGAACAGATTGCAACGTACACAAATCAGGAATTAAAAAAAAAAAAATTAAAATTGCATAAATGTATTTTTAGTCGCTTTGTTATATGGAAGGGCTTTACTGGAAGCCCTCTTCTTCATGTTATTTTGTAATATGTCATTCACTTATAGTAACTTCTTACTGATAGTGCATAGTAATTATTATGAAAAAAACTTAGCCTACTGATTCGTATTTTGGTTCACTAATTTTCTAACTTACCGCTCACCAGTAGAGGTGAAAGTCGGCAATTTCGTTCATTAGGGGTTAACAGAAAAAACGAAAGAATTTTATTTCGACCACCTGTGCCTAGGAGGATGCCTAACAAGGGTTGAATTCCCTAAAGCATTCCATGTTATTTCTATACCTTCCTGAAAACTTATATTCCTAAAAATCGGTATGTGTATTCTATGAGTGATACTTATGGAACGTAAACCTTACGAGTTTCAAACACTTGTACCTAAGTGTTAGAAAAGGGTTGACTGTCTTAAACCAATAAAGATTTTTGAACCTTTCCAAAAAGCTGAAAATAGGAATTACGGTCTTAAAATGGTAACTAAAAAGAGTAAAGTGTGGAGTTAAACCAGGAATAAACCAGTTCATGTAGTGCACTCCTCTGAGGTTGTAAATGAACCCGCGCTATGCGTTGGTTTCTTTTGAGTGATTGTTTGTTTGGTATTGTGAATTGTAACGTAGTAAATTGCATGTTAGTATTTCCACGGCCAGCTAAAACGTTTACCAGCAAGAACAAAATGATATTATTTCTTCACTGATAAGTTTTTGTTTTTAATTATCTACTAATTTTTATTTACAAAATCATTTAAAATTTAGACTAAAACTTAACTAATTAATTTTTTTTGGTTTAATAAAATTAATTTTAGTTAGTAAACAGTTTTTGCTTTGTTTATTAACCCTAGAAATTTCAATTTTAATGTTCTAGTTTTAATGTATTTCAGTTTTAATGTTTCTTATAATAATTTTTGTAATTTTGGGCTGTCAGTAATAAAAATTATTTTTTTGCTTAGCACTAATAATCATCTTGTATTATTTTAAACGCAAAATCTGGTCCAGTGTATTTTACGTAGAGATTCTGTTTGTCCTTAAATACAACGATTTACCGAACGAATTAAAAAAAAACATACATAATTATATAGGTAGTAAAGGAAGAAAATTTTGGTACTCTACTAAAAATTCAGAAATGAACATAGGTGAAAGTCATAACGAGACTTTGCAAAGTATAAACGATAAACGAATAAAAGTTTGGATGGTATTACTATTCTGGCGGCGACGTTGCGAAGTTCTACTTCACACACAAAACTCCACTTCAAATAAATTTATAAATATTATTATTATATAATTACAATTATAATATTATAATTATAATATAATTATAATATTATAATATATAATATTATAATTATAATATTATAATATATAATATTATAATTATAATATAATTATAATATTATATATATAATAATATTATTATATAAATTTATAAATATTGTGTTTGTTTTGAAGGGTCGTTATGATTTCGCTTGCGTGTTGTTACGGAATATAAATATAACATAATACTTATGTTATATTTTAATAAAACCATTGTGTTAATGTAATTGTGAAATTGGTTGTTAAGTATTGGTATATTTAAGTACATAAATCAGAGATTTTATGTGAATTTATTTGCATGGGCCAGCTAGTAATAATAAAAAGTTAATTCACTTCCAGTTCAACATTACTCCTTTTTGTAAATAAGTAATGTTACATGCTAACCCTATAACGCGTTAGTAATGCAGCAGGTGACTGTGACTCCCATTTGTACGGGTTATTTTTAAAGGTCAGATTACCGATTCATCCATTTTATTCGGCGTAAATGATCAAAATGATCAGAGTTATATTATTTGCACTCAACATGCTAGTTCCAGAGCTCAAAAAAATAGTTCTGTTCCTTATCACATGTTCAGCCAAATAAATGCTTTAGTCAATATGACTAAAGCATTTAAGAACAGAAGAGGTAGAGGTGTAAAAGATACTATAGTTGATTTCACGTTCAGAATGCAGTATGGGAAGTCTATAAGCAATGTATTTCATATGGGAGTTTGAGCGCTACTACACTAAGTAAAAATATCGATTCCGCGCCACAACACGTTCTCACTTACAAACTCCTTTTTGAATAACGTAGTAGGGAAATATACATAATATTTGTATCATTTTAAAGATCAGGTACCGATAATTATTATAAAAATGGAATTGTTTATCAATTTTATTATCTTTTTTAATTATTTTAGAGAAAAGATTGTTTAAAAATGTTGATAGGCATTTACGAAAAATCGTTATTTCTTGTTTAACCCCCACTCCTTATTCGTCGGGGGTTAAAAATAGACTGTGTGTTTAGTATAAGTTCACAGGTGTCAAAATAATTCAGAGATTCTCGTATTACGAAACACGACCGATTATCTTTGATCTGCTTTTGAATCAGTGATTTTTTCAAACTCGCTTATTATTTCTGTTGCCGTCCATGTTGTTACATATGAATTATCATATTTCAAATTACAGATGAAATTCTATATTTTATATCAAAATAATAAAACACATGCGTCATTGAAAGAAATAAGTTATTTGAAGTGAAACGAAAAAATGTGACAAGATTTAAACTTTCAACTTTGTACGAGCGTATCTTATCTAAATAGTAGAGTACTATAATACATAATAACATTTGTAGTGTAATAAAATACAATTCATTTGGAACCGAAAGAAAATTTTTCAGAATTTTTTTATTAAAACTGAGCTTGTTAGAGCGTGGTAAGCGAAACTCCAGATAATTTTGCCCGTGACCTTCGGATGGTGTCGGTGGAGGAGGGTTATTGTATTGGCTGTGCCTGATGTTTTCAGTACGCCTGATAGTACAACGGGTTCTCATAGAAGGTGCACTGCATTCTGAACGTGAAATAGATTATAGTCAGAGTTATTTCCTCTGACGGTAATGAATTTCATCATTATACACCTGTGGTGACACCTCATTAGACTCTGTGGTGAATGAAGTGAATGAATCGTTTGCAGGGTAGAGAGTAGATGCTTTATAGGATGCCTAGCATCTGATAAGCATACTTTTTAACTCAGTGAGGAAGAAAATGGTAAATTACCTCCCTCTTTGTTTTACTTAGTGAAGCCTCTAGAGGTTCGAACCAGCCTTTCGACTGATGACCTAAACAACAAATGATCAGAATATGTACCGATTTACCAATATATGTTCATTTTGTTTAGTAAAAAATACTGGATTTTTTATAACCTCATTTTGCAAAATGAACATCAACTGAACGAAAAAACAGCAGCAGTAAGAAACGCAAAAAGTAAAAATTAAACCGAATAAAGAGTAGTAGCAGCAGTTGACGGCAGTAGGCCTACATAAAATGTACTATTGGGGCAAAATGGCATGGGGGACTGAATTTTTTCATGTGTAATAGTACGACAAATATGTCGAAATGTTAATAATTACATGGCATTTTCCTTTAAGCTTAAGAAAGCTTGTGTGGGAAGTTTAATATTTTACTACAATTTTCATCTGGATATAAGTACCCTGTAGAAATTAGTTCCTGGAGAGAAGGCATCAGTTGACTGCGCTAGATGGAGTTAGGAATGAAAAAATTAAAATTAAAATGAACAAAAAGTTTCAATCAATTGACAAAATTGAAGAATGACAACTCATCGAGTATGGTCATGTGCGAAGAATGGAGGAGGACAGTACACCACAGAAAATTTGGCCATGGGTTCCATCTAAACGAAGGAAGCGAGGAACCAGAAAGAAGTGGGCGGATGATGTTATGAAAACTACGGTGAGGAGGGTTTTAAGGGATGAAAATGTATTTATTAGACATTACTGGGTGTTCGGGGTTGAAATAAATGACTTAGTGCTGTGAAAAATAAGCTAAAATAGTAATAATAAAAAAAATAATATTTTATTAATAATGAGCACGTTCTCAAATATATTATTATAAAATAAATAAATAAATGTTATAATGTACTCTTAGAAAATATTATGATATTATATGTATGTTATTATTAATAATAATAATAATAATAATAATAATAATAATAATAATAATAATCTTAGAAGTAAATCTTCTTCTTCTTCTTACTATCAAGGATTAGGCATAAGCCTGTTCCGAACTCACAAACCATCCTGCACGTCTACAGAAACAAGAAACATTCCAACCCGTACATCTCGACTACTGCCATCTTCTTCGAGGTCTTCCCATCTCCCTTCTTCCAACTGGAACATATTCCGTCACTTTTAGAGGTATTCTCTCCTCTGGCATCCGTTCCAAATGTTGCCTCCATTGATTCCAGTACTCCTCAACTTTTTCATTCAAGCTAAATACACCCAAGTCGGATCTAATTTCTTCGTTATGTATTAGATCCAGCCTCGAGCAGCCCTTCACTCTTCTTAAAAACCTCATTTCAGCTGCTTGGATTCTAATTTCTTGGCGTTTTGTGGTAACCCATGACTCACTTCTATAAGGAAGGACTGGGGCTGCCATTACCTTGTAGAACTTCAGTACTGTCTCTGTTCTAGCTCTGTTACCCAGTGTCCTGTTAATGGTACTACAAATAGCTTGAAATTTAGAATTTTTTTTTGACATCCAAGTCCCGATCAAAGCTCACATCGCAACCCAAATAGTTATAGTGAGACACTTGATCTAATACTAGATTGTCTAAAACAATCTTCGAACGAGTGGGATACTTTCCTCTGAATGCCATAACCTTTGATTTAACAACTGAAACTTGTAAATTATACTTTTTTCATAAATCATTTAAAACATAAACTGCTCTTTGAAGCTCATCTTCACTCTCTTGTATGATCCACATATTATCCGCAAATAGCAATGCATTGAAGCAATCGGCAGTACTTATTCTAACCCCAGGACCAACCACACTTTCCCACTTTTTAAAAACGTAGTCAATATATATATATTAAACAACGTAGGTGATAGACTGCACCCTTGTCTCAACCCTTGATCTACGAGTATTTTATCTAAACGTTTTATATCTATATTTATCACTATTTGCGTACCTTTATACAGATTCTTAACCACTTTTATCAAATGAGAAGGATACCTTCTTTCCTCAAGATTTGCCAAAGAGTACTGCGGTAAATCCTGTAGAAAGCCTTTACAAAATCTATAAAGGCCATATGCGTCTCCAAAGTGAATTCCCGCCGTTTCTCAATTAATCTCTTCACTGCAAATACATTATTTGTACATGAGCGGTAATCTGTTCATGAAGTAAATACTATAACACTTAATTAGTAGGCCTAATACAAAATTCTAAAAATAAACATAAAATCATTTTTTCATCGGAGTTATTATCACAGCTGGTGTCAATACAATAATACTACATACTTTACATCATATGCTACTTTAAAATTTTAGTAAGTAGGCCTCCTGTTCAGAACATGGCAAATGCACCATGAAATTGTTCTTCTGTGATTTCTGTCGTAGAAGTATTGGTTATTGTATACAACTGTACCATTTCCCCGTCATTTATTTTTCGTATTTTCGAAGTTATCTCAGTAATATCGTACCCACTGGTAAAAATAAAATGAACATAATATTTGAGATCAAATTCTGTAGAAAATGTGTGTGTTCTATATAACATGACAGTTGATCAATATGCAAAGCTAGTTAACCGTACACCGTTAAATTCGTGAAGCAGAATGAAATATGAAGTGGAAGAAAGGACAAATTCGATTCTCTTGTTCCAAACAGTAAATATTAGGTCGGTTTAGGTTAATGTAGTGAACATACAATTCAAAAACAGCCGTGCCTTGTGCAGATGACTGACCGCCTCGTGTTCCACTATATTACCTTATAAGGCAGTGAGAAGAATGAATCAGAATATTTAAAATATCAAAAAGTTTCTTGTCTAAGCAAGTAAGAAAATACATTTACGATTTATGGTGTCATACTATATACCTTAACTTGTGTATGGATTTAACAGTAGCACTAACATTTTTATTGAATAATCGTTGATGTATTTTATCTTTGATAACTTTATTTGCAACTACATACTAAATACAACGAGAAAATTTGATAAAAATAAAGAAAGGTTGATAAGAAAATGAAATGAAAAAAAAAAACAGTGATACCCATTGGTATATGTTCTATGAGATAATGTTTATAATGCATGAATGAGAAATAACAATATTACAAGAAATGAAGAAAGCAAAAAATAAATAACTTTGTAGATGATTGACGTTTCAACCTGCGTCACGGATTTCCTGGTAGTGATACATCCGATATTTTTGGTGATCAATTCGGTGGGGTTATCATGCAATTTTCCGTGAAAGACGCAGTAGCTGGACTTAACTACTTCACTTATAAAAGGCATTTTAAAGTCATCATGTAGGATTTTGTTCCATTGACGTTTCAACCTGCGTTGGGGATTCCCTGGTATTGGTGCATCCAATAGTCTGGTAATCAATTCATTGGGGTAATCACGAAATTTTCCACGAAAAACGCTGTAGCTGGACTTAACTACTTACCTTATATATGGAATTTTAAGGTCATCATGTAGGAATATGTTATTGACATAAAAAGGTTGTTGTTGTTTAGGTCATCAGCCGAAAGGCTGGTTTGAACATGTAGAAGGTTTACTAAGTGAGGTGATAGTAATAATTTTGCTAGAAGCGAGGTGGTTTACCATTACCTTCCTCACTAAGTGGAAAAGAACGCTTATCAGCATGCCCGGCCTTCTAAAAAGCACATATTTTCCACTCTACAAATGACACCTTCATTTCATTCACCACAGGGTCTGGCTGTAAATGAATTATATTACTTTCAGAGGAGATAACTCTGATTAGTGTCTTTTACACCTCCACCTTTTCTGTTCTTAAATTATTCAGTTATTTTATTGACTGACCATGTGATAAGAAACATAACTATTTATTTTAGCTCTGCAACGAACAGACTGATAAAAAGGTGCGCAGGTTATTACACGTAAAAGGTTTTAATAATATTGTTACAGAACAAATGTATATTTTTTGTTTTCCCACTAAGAAAAATAAAAAATAAATAAATAATAAATAATAATAATAAAATTAAAAAGTATGAGTTAGTAGTCCGTGTGCCTAACAATAAATTTTAAGAGACCTTTCAAAGTAACAGAAAACATTCCCCCATATCATAACTTAAAGTAAACGTTTAATTCAACTAGATTATAATAAAACCAGGCCCTACATGCCCTTTAAAGTTAGGATGTGTTATTTGCCTTTTAAATGTAGTGTAGAAAAACTTTTAGTTCAAGTGGCTTTCAGACTACCGTGTTGACCTTTCTTCCTTTATAGTTCGGACATCGGAGTTATATTACCGTAATTTGTTTCTCAATCGATTATTACGTAGTACAGACTTTTGGCTATTTTTGGTTTGTAGAAGTCGTTACGACATATCAGTATTGATATACTGTTATTTCAAGTTCTATAATACAGAAGAGGATTTCAGAAGAACAAGAATACTTTGACACTAGTGGAGTAGTCTCATTAAACGAGCATGAATATTAGCTTAGGTAAACGAGAATGAACGAGGAATCTAATAAAAAACTTAATTGATGTAGCCTACTCTTAAAACCAAAAATGGTAATTATTATTTATTGTGAGTAATTTTTTTATATTTTTTCTGCAAAATAAATTATCGAGGTACTCTACAGCAAGCAGACTCTTAATGATAAAAAAAAAATGGGAAGAGATTTAATTGCTACTTATTTGGTCAGTGAAAGATAAACTAATGGCTTTTAAAGGTGTTTCTTTTCAGTTAGGTCAAAAATTATAATCAATAATAATCAACTAAACGAATATAATAGCATCTTTGTAATCCAGAAATATATTGTGACACTTATTTCTAAGGTCCGTTTTGGGATCTGGGTAAATTAAATAATTAACATACTAAAGGTTAAAATTCAAATATTTATTACAACTAAAAATTACAAATAATAAAGTGACTAATATCTACAAGTAAATTACTTATAATACATAGGAAACTAATTATAATTAAATAATAACAATAAATAAACGTAACCAATTTACAAAATACTACTTACGAAAATGATACAGAATAAATAAACGTTAAATAATAGACAGTAATTCACAGTAACACTGACCGTTTCTAATGCCCTGTTATGCACTATAAAATTCGCTCACTGAATCACGAACAAAACGAAACCAACCCATTTATAAATTGCGTCACTTATATAGCTTAGGTGGAGCTTAGCTTGTATATGCTTAGGTGGATCTAAGGAGATTTTAAGAAAGATTTTCGATATAATATTAAAAAAAATCCTTCTGACGGCTTTTGGATAAATCTTAACAGCTGTAAAAAAAATTAGGATAAAATAGAAAGCGTTACAAAAAGCCAATTATCTAAATAGGTCCCCGACTCTCACAATACCCTTACAACAATAGGCAGGCCTACCTTTATTACCTACATACCCATTTATATTGCCCAAAATATTACTAACTGTTTCTTGGAAACCCTAGTTATCATTATTATTATTTACGTTAACATTCTTAAAATCTCGGTCCTCCTCGAAAATTCTCCAACACACATTCCCTTTAGATATCGTTACAATATTATATTTGTGGTCTTCTAAGAGTCCAAGCCTCCATTCCAAAAAAATAAATATACACCAATTCAAAAGCCGTCTACGCCATTTCTACCCGTACTCCTATTTCTGGAATTAGATAGTTACGAGGTGTGGCTATTAAATAAGGAGACTGACGTAAAAAATTTTGTTTTAATTTTATACATAATCACTTTTTGTAACCTTTAATATAGACTCCTTCTCTATCCCTACAACGCTCCATGTAAATTTTCCATTGTTGGAAACAGTGCTGGAAGTCATCTTCTATCAGCTCCTTCAGGACACGTGCCGCTCAAAAATGTTTGGAATGAAGCTCGCAGAAATGTTTGTACTGACACTTAGTATGCAATTGAAAATAACCCAAATTTTTTGGAAACGATAAAAACATGTGATGAAACGTGGTTTTTACTTATGATTCGGAAACGAAGCGCCAATCCATGCACTGGAAGAGCCGAACTTCACCGAGAGCCGATAAAGCTTGAATGAGCAAGTCAAAATTTAAGCAATGATGATTGTTTTTTTTATATCCATGGGAATGTGCACCTTCACTGGGTTCTCGAAGATCAAACAATTAATCAATATTACTACCTTAAAGTACTTTCTATACTACATCAAAGAGTATGGAAAAACGCCCCGAAATGTGGAAGGACAAATCATGGGTTCTCTACCAAGATAATGCGTCAGCTCATTCCGCGTTATCTGTCAAGAGGTTCCTAGCCAAGTACAGCATCTCAGTGTTAGAACATCCACCTTATTCACCAGATCTTGCACCATGTGACTTCTACCCTGTTCCGTAAGGTGAGATCTGCATTAAAAGGGACAAGATTTGAGTCTGTGAAAGCTGTGAAAAAGAAAGCAGCACGTGTCTTGAAGGAGCTGACAGAAGATGACTTCCAGCATTGTTTCCAACAATGAAAAATTCGCATGGAGCGTTGTAGGGATAGAGAAGGAGTGTATATTGAAGGTGACAATAAGTGATTATAAATAAAATAAAAATAAAATGTTTTATGTCAGTCTCGTTACTTAATAGCCACACCACGTATTTGCATGTATTATTGTTCCCAAATATCAGTATCTCTTTACTCTTAAATGCTAATGTTGTTTATTGTTAAGCTCATTACATAATTTCAAGTTAACAGTTGATACGACCACAAATGTTTTAGGTTTTGGATACTCACAGTAATCACTAAGAGCAAGCCGTTAAGGCAACGTCGCATAAACTACAAAAAAAATCTGGTGTGAAATACTCACACAACTTTCTCTTGCCAATGCAAATAATGAAAATTATAAATATATTAGTAATAAAACATTAGAAATAAACAAAAAACTAACCTCAAAAACCTAATTTTAATCATGAGTGAATAATTGAATCAACCTTAGTTTGGCTTCATAATACGGAAAATCACTCTTTGACGCTAAGCTAGGCTCTGTAGAGAAATATGCTTCAAATAAAAGTTTTAGATCTTTTAATTTCATATAAATCTGATTATATACTATACACTTTTGTCGTAAAATGCATACTACGCCCGAAATCTTAAAAATCCATATTTTTTTCAGATTTTCATGGAAATAAACTGAAAATTGCTAGTTACCGCTAACGTAAATTTTATACACTTTTGCCCTAAAATGCATATTAAGACCGCAAACTTAAAAAAACATTTTTTTCTACGAAAGCACAGCCTTCCCAAAAATTTCAGCAGACATGGCGCCTACTTTTTCTTGTACAGCATAAAATATAGTAAATGAGGCGATTTTTAAAAAAATCGTCGGAGCCGTTTTTGAGAAAATCGCAAAAAGTGAAAAATTATACGAATAAACACTACTTAAATGAAAATGTTTGTGTCGGGTCCTCTAGTAGTAGGCCTACCTAACTTAAGTTTGAAGTTTCAACTTTAAAATGTTCCTTTGTTGAGATATTTTGTTCACGCGCGCGCACACACACACACACTCACACACACACGCGCGCACACACACACACACACACACACACACACACACACACACGCGCGCGCACACACACACACACACACACACACACACACACACACACACACACACACACACACCAATCGCTAAAACGTTTTTTGGGTCCAGTGGGTCTGAAACGTGTATATCCGGTGAAAACTGGATTTCGAAAAATCGACATGAAAACAATACCTACTTTCCTTCCTATATATTCATATTGGCAAGAGAAAGTAATACCGAGATACCATTAATCACAAAAAAATTATTTAGTACCATATTATCATTTAGCCATTCTGTAAAGAAATTAAATATACGTCGAATGATCAAAAACGACGGAGAAAGAAATGAATAATGATAATTTACCATTTCACGCGTTCTAAAATACCATTTTGATTATTGTACTGCACGCTCGTTAAAGAAACGTTTGTCCGCCTGTAAACTGTCACCAATGAAAAAAGTAAAATTGTGAATCAGATTTATTAACTCTTAATCGTTACTTGTGTAAGAACTTTGGTAAATGTCTTGATACGACGTCCATTGCCGTAATATAAAATGGGCACATTAATATTTATGGAAAAAGGAAAGCCAAGTGGAATTTGTTAGCCAAAGAAATGTAAGAAAAATAAGAAATAAATTCAGGCGAGTAAGGAGAAAAGAATGATGGTATTGAGAAGAGAAGATTGATCGGTAAGTTAAATCAAACTAGAGCTAGTGGAACTGAGATGCATCCGACCCTTTCACTCTCTTTCTCAAACTCCTTCCGCATAAACACAACCATCCATATAACAATCGTCCCACCTACTGAACTAACAACCTCATTTCTCTTCTCTCCTTATGAACGTAAACGTGATTCTACTTTCAATATCACTTGTTTGAAAATCATCTTATGTTTATTTGCAAAAACGTTATACGTACTCTAAGATAAATGAAGGAAATACCTTATTGATAAAAAATATGATTTGGTACATTTATTCCTGGCTTCTGCGTTCATCAATGTTTGTTCGTTCACTCATTATGGTCATTAATCTTTTTACTTCAAACAGAGCTGTTTAATATGCTGTACTTAGACACAGGATATAAAACAAAAATACCACAAAAAGTAGGCCTACTCATTAGTTTCACTTGGCTAAATAGTGATGGTTACAAAAATAGTCTGAACCTGAACCTTAATTATTTCTTTTTTTATTCTTCTTAAATTGTCCCTGATTAGTTATTTGCATAATATGCTTCTTTGGGGCATGTATTAAAAAAAAAATGTACAGCCTATAAATAAGTGAAAGTTGAGTACTATATTTTATTTTTTGGATCTGTCCTACCACCTGTTTTGGATGGATTTTTTCTTGTTAACTTAACACTAATTGCTGTTATGTAAGACTTTAGTTAAGCCAATGTGGATGTACAGTTTTCAGATCTATGGTTCATCAAAACCATCAATCAAAGCTAAACTTCAACGGTTTCAATCAAAATTGCTTCGTAGGGTAGTTAACGCTCAATTTTTTGTGACAAATTACAATTTTCATTTTTCATTTTTTTTAAATTTTCATTCGAACCTAAAAATCCCATTTATTACTGATACCATACACGAAATTTATCAACGCTTTAAATTAAAATTACTTAACAACTCCAACCCATTGATTCGTGAACTAAGTTCTCCACATGTACCAGGCAATCCATACCTGTGCATCATCGGCTCAGCAGGAGGTGGAGCAGAGACTTGGGTTAAGTTCATTCAATATAGTTAAAATTTAATAACGCTTAATAACAACATACAAAATAATTAAACTTACTATTATAAATTGAACAATCATAATGAATTGTGAAAGGCTATCTGTAGTAATTAACTTCGGGAGTCCTACTAAGTGGTGTCCTCCTTAACGTAATTTTTAAATATATATAAATATATAATATGCAAATTTGCTGGCTGTGAAAAACCGCACAGTTGTAAATAAAAATAAATTGAAAAAAAACAAAAAGAACTTAATGCTAAGTAATAAGTTTCACGTGATACTGCGAGTACATGTTTTACCATCCGGCCCCAGGCATTTTACAGCCCTAAACTTGATGCTTGTGCTTAAAGCTAACTGTGATATTAGTTTTAGTCTAAGTGAAGTTGGTAATTGTCAGTGATACTAGTTAATGGAACTGTGATATTTAAAAAAAAACGATAACTGGTTATTATTGAAATTGTAGAAATGCTCAATGTCAGGTGTTTGCGTACCAAGGCTTGTAGTAACAGGCGATAACTACCATGATTTTTCACTTTAAAAAAGAAAGTAAGTCGCTTACCGAAATAAGAACAATATATTTAATTTTTTATATTTACAAAAAAAATATACTATAACGTATTGACTTGCTGGTCTAATAGTAGAGTCGTCGCCAAAGTCAGCTGTTCAACAGCTGATTTTCAGAGACGAAGGTTCTGTGGTTCGAATCTTAGTACCTAGCTACTTTTTTACGGATTTTTTTTTTATACGAGGTGGCGAGAAAAACTCATGTTCACTCCCTCATGATGGGGGGAGTAGTGTTGGATTCAGTTGAGGCGTCCTCGTCCAGCCCCGAGGAGGCCAAAACCGCCTTACCAACCAAAAGCCCGCCGCCTGGCCACTTGATCCGACATCAGCAAAACAACCATCCACCTCCCTCGGAACTGTTTATATAATACTACAAGAGAAATGTCGGGTTAAAAAAATTTACATATTGTCAGTGGGGCGTGGAAGAAAACCGTAGCCTAATTTTCCTTTTGCTGTCACCAACTAACATTCACTCTCTCACTTTCATTCATCTCTTTCATCACCAGCTCAGGAAATTAGTGTACCACCTACCTTACCTACTGAGATCGGGACAGGATTGATGCACTGTGGGAGAGGGCGATTCCGCTGATCTCCATATGTCTCCTCCCTCCGCAGTCTCCCGACCACCTTCTCCGTAAAATGAGCGACCAACTTCCAGCTCTTCTCATCCCGCAGCATCGCTGTCACTACTCTCTTTGGAATCCACTGTGCAACGCCTATCTTCTCAGATGTCTCCATTGTGTCGAGACCAAATAAGGAGGGACATCTTTCAAAAATATGCGCAATGTACTCCTCCTCTTCACTGTTTCACAGTTGACATTTCGGTACGTCATGAAGTTTGCGGATTTGAAAACTAGACAGTGATTACCAGTGTACGTTGATTGTCGGGGTTCAATTAGCCATACTCTCCAGGAATGGTTGGCCTGAGTCTGTACAACACTAAACCTCGTTTACACGTCATACCATCCTCATCTCATTGGGTCATTGGATTGCTTATTGTTCTTAAGTTCAACACATTACCAAGTAGACACATTAGGGATTAAATAAAATATCCATTGACTAAAGTGAATATACAGCTAATCCTTTATGATTATCTGGGCTTTGATCTTATATTTTTAACTGTTGTTGCAATTTTAATATATACCTAAAAAATGATTTTACTGATTTATAATTTTTGGAAATGTAATAAACAGTTAATCTAATTACAGCAATTCTTGGCATAAATCTTTACTGAACTTTTTATAATTCATCCAAAATGCTTTACGAGATTTTCTTCTATTTCAACCTTTAATAAGATCAGTTAAAATGACCTTAATGAATATTTTTAATATTAAAACCCCATAAAATTTAGAAGGTTAATTATTTCACAATAAGAAAAAATAGACTACTCCATAAAAATAAAATTTATGAAAATCACAAAATCAATGCATTTAAATGAGAGTACTCAATGGGACTGCGAATTTTTAAGTAAATATAACAAAATTTATGTGGTAAAATAAATATTGCGAAAGAGAAAACGGGCGGAGATAACACACAAGGCTTCGAAAAGTTATAGAAATATTGAATGCATATTTTGATGTAAATTATTAATGTAAGCAATGAAAATTGCTAGTTCAATTTGTTAAATAAAATGATAGTCTATATATGAAACGAATTTACATATTAAAAGCGATAAATGAAGGGGATCGGATCGGGACCATGCAATTTCATTAGCATTTCGACTTAACTTTCACGTGAGAAGTAAAAGCAGCACGAATGGTAACTGGGCTGTCTTAATCCGCTTACTTGTTTCCCTTATCAAATCAAATATCGTTCCTTATTCAGAATAATCGGTCACATTTAAATACGGCTGTTGTTATAAAAGTTATTAAGTAGGCCTGCCAACTGTTTTATTATTTCTATGCGAGTTTAAAAAGTTAACACAGGCTATAATTTAAACCGTCAGTTACTTTTATTAAATTCCAATAAAATTGTTTCTGTTAATTCAGGACAAACTTTCTGCAACTTATTTTCAATAAGGAATATTTTCTCCTATGCTGTATAATTTGTAATTCTGTTTTGGCTTAAAAATAACATAATAAAATAAATAATTAAAGATGAAGTTTGAGCTGATATTATTTTCTAACTAGTATTTATAAATAAATTTAAGTTACGATAAAGAGTGATTTACGAATTTGAACAGTATTATTAGCCAAACAAATTTTTAAACGTGGAGATAAATTTGAATACTTATAGTAATAATAATGCATAAGAGAGTTAGACAGCACTACCAGCAACCCAAAGACACCATTTATGTAATTGTTTTCTTTTGACTGCAGGACAGAACTTTGTTACAAGTTTGAAAAACAAGGAACATGGGAATGTATTTTTACTTATCATTTTTCGTGGGTAGGAAAACCGTTTCCTTAGTTAACCACACGTTACCTCAATAAGAGGAAGCAAATAGCTTATCTGTAGTGTCACATGTACTGCTTCCCGCTGATAAAAGAGGGGCAGCTAAGGATTGTACGTCAAATATCCGACCAAGGTTACCCAGCTTTCACCGATCAGTCTGCTAATTTTGACCGAACAGAAAATGCGTTATTTCTTCCAATTAGGATGATTTTCTGCTCAATCTATCCTATAGGAAAAAAATTCTCGGTAGAAAACTTACCAGTAAACTAGTAAACTATACACAGTACACTTACACAGCACCTAATTTTACGGGTAGTTATACTGTACAATGTTCTATAAAGTTAGGTGCGATTGATTTGACTACCGAAATGCTTTACGACTCCAACCAAACCATTAGTGGACTTCACAAGATGAGGGAGATGTTCCTGGACGAACTATGTGTTGAGCAACTACGTATTGCCTTCACTGGTCTCTTTGCAGACCATAAAAACAGTCCTGTTTAGGATCACGGATGTTGTTCAACATTTTACGGTTTTGAGTGGACTTTTCAAAGCCTCCGACCGATTCTACTCGTTCCGACAGAATCGAATATAAACGGCTCTTCTTAGGCACACCTTTTATTTACGGCTTCACCAATCTGCCTAATTTTGTCGCCATACGATGACAGGAGGAAAATACGAGTATATAATACTATAGAAAAACATTTCCAAGTGAAACGTTTACATTATTATAACATATTTAATTTAAACATCCCTGAAAAAGTGAGCTAAACAAAATATTAAAATAATGATATAGCCTACTCAATTAAATTATGTTTTGTAAGGAATTAGGCAGAAATAAAATAATATATAAACAATAATTTTAATTAAAATTGAATGACGAAAATTAATGAAATTAATTTCAGATTTTTATGCTGTATTTGGGTTGTTTTTTTATATTTTTCTAATCAACTGTTTTATTATTGTACATACAACACATTAATGGTTATAGCAGAGTAAAATAATTTTATTGGACGTTATTTTGCTTAGTAATGCCATTTGAAATACCTGAATATTTACAGTATAATAACCTCCCCCTTGTAAAAAAAAAAACAGAACACGAAAATAAGCATTAATAATAAAAATTATGTTATTGACCTAAGAATCCTAATAGAATAGTGATATCGCGTGTCAACTATCAGTGATTCTGAAAAAAATATATTTATAGAAATATTGACAGTAATTAATGTAGGATTAAGAAAAGTATGCAAATTATGAGGTTGAAGAACGAATGAAATTTTTATATATTAGCAATACAAATATCTCAATTAATCAACCGCAAATCTAAAGGAGCTGAAGCATGATTATTTATGAGCAAAGAACACTATTTATATATTTTTCTTCATAAATGTGAACGCCATTGTAATGCAAATATATGCAGTTGGTTATATTATAATTTGTAATTTGCAAATGGTTAAAAATAACCTAGTAACTGTCAGAATATCAGTTTACGGTTATTGATTGATATTTTTTCACTTGAAATGATATTTATTAAAAAACTCACCGCGTACATTTAGTTGTGTACACGACCCTCATAAATCTTTGTACAGTACTTTTACTGGATCTATGATTCATTCGTGAATCGTTCACCAAACGTTAATTATTTTCTTTCATTTTTTAAACGCTTTAACTCATGATAAATTTTGGGTTGAAACGTATGTTCTATTTTGTGCGAAAACAATGTTTAAAACAACGATTGTGAAATACTGCTGCACAAAAATAATTAACAGTTACAGAAGAATAAATGAATACATGGGTACATACAAAGTGAATAAAATATGCAAAATTGAAAAAGGGTTGCTACAAAAATAAATAATATATATTCTCTAAAACAGCAAAGCCCCACAATTATATATATACATCCCGATCAAAAAATGAAGTCTGGAAAAATGATAAAATAAAGTAGACGAACTGGTACATATTTATTTTGATATCGAAAAAATATTGATATAATTTATTCACTCATATTTTTAAAGCTACGCTTTGTCTCTGAAACCATGAGGCCTTCCTGTAACAGTTTTTTTCATGTTTAGCCTCTTGAGCGACAAGTTAATTTTGAAAATTAATCATAATCTCGCTCTGGAAACCATGCAATAACATACGAATAACAGGTGATGATGCGACAAGAGAGCAGTGCAACGAACTAAGGTTTTTGGCAACATATGTGGCAATTGGGCGTTAAAAGTATTTAAATACATCAAGCTGTGGTGTTATATGTGTTGTGGTGTAATGTCCACACATGTGTCGATGTGCTTCAAGAGGTTAGGCACTGAATTTCATACCTTTCAAAAAACCCTTCTACGTATAGCTTATGCATTTTGCTGAGAGCTGTGAAACTGACACCACTACGTGCAGTACAGTATGGCTCGTGCTAAACTAGACCTCATGCGTTAATTGGATTTATTGGTTACGCGAAAGTTAGTACTAGTTTTATAATTCATATTCTATTGTTACCGCCACCCCTTCTAATAAATCATTTACTGTGTTGCCAGCCTTCAATACTTCTTCCGGCCTTTGTCGGCGCGGTAGGCCCTATGGCGGCGTACTGACAAACCTTTCGGCTGCGCACCGACAGAGGCCTTTGTCATCAAGGCCGTGCCAGTAGCCGCTTTCTACCACAGCGCTCTCGGCAGCTATATAAAGAGCGCTGCACTGAGCCGAGCGATTCAATTCCGATCCAGACACAGAGAGATTCATTTCCGATCCAGACAGAAGAAGACGAGCTTAGCCAAGACCGGACGCACCATCCCTGGTCTACGCTACCGGTGGCGGACGCTACATTCCCGCACCGGTCAGCCTTCGCCGGCCTGGAGAGAGCAGCGCGCTATCAGCAGACGGCCTACGCCGACCCGACACTGCGGGGCTTTGGGGGCCACCACTGTCACGCTGCAGTGTGGACCCAACTGCCGCTGAGGAAAGGCTAGGCCTGAACCCAGTAGCCGAGCCGTTACTCTTTTGGCTCCGTTTTCACCACGCCGGCTCGCCGTTTCCGATCCAGACAACGACAAGACGTCCACCACGGCACACGGCTGCCGGACTCCAGCGAGGACTAATCGACGACCCCGCAAGAGAGAAGATGATGCTTCCGCTCGCCGACCCGTCACCGTCAGCCGTCGACCGGACCGTCATCACCCGCTGACGCGAGCGATGTCCACAGCGGTCCCTCGACCGAGCCTTACGCCCACTGGACCCGATGAAGCAGCCATCGACGCACTACTGCGAAGGAAGAAGATGATGTTTCCGCTGGACGACGACACGCCGTGTCGCCTAGCTCCTCGACCGCCATGACGACTACGACCGACGCCTCTCCAAGACGAACACCGCTTAAACGGCCCTTTTCAGGGGCACCAAACAAATAAGGTTTGCCACTTAATGTCCCATCTGGTGACACTATATTAGTTACATTTTTATATTATTGTACCTGAAATATAACACAATATTGTAATAATTATACACATTTACAGTAACTAATATACACATTATTTCGCAAATATAAATAAACAAATACACTATTCGACGAAAATATCGCAGCCAAAGAAAAGTATTACAAACGCTAAGCCAATTACAGTTTAAAATTGTGCACTAAGCATACATGCAATATTCCTTAGTAAGCCACCACGGGTGACTAAAAACATAGTTTAAAAAAACAGACGCTATTACTAAAATGGCATCAAGGGTATCAGTCAGTCGACTTTGGAAACAATCAAAGTGTTTGTAAATACTGATGTTTTGCATGATTGTCTACTTATGCCTGCGTGACTGTATGTGATGGGAAAGACGGGGAACGGAACGTTCGGCCAGGGCCATTGAATAGAGAAGGGCTGTCTCATGGCGCTCGAAAAGTTGTACCAACAGATGTTTGACAGTGACGTCACTGCTTTGACACTGCGCTGTCTGCACTGAGGTACACACAAACTTCTCGGCTACTCATCTTAAAATATGCCTAGTGAATTAAGAATAAATGGCTATACTTTGTTATTAAAAGCAAAATCCGTAACATTATTTATAAAACAATAGATAGCAGTAATGCATAAATAATACGACATTCTAAAAACGATATGTGACAAAAACATTTTCGGTTGCGTAAAATCTTATTCTAAAGATGAATATTATCTACGAAGAGATTGCAAACAAAATAAGTAAATAGAATAAAAATAAAAATATTACATAAGAAATGCGAATAAACACTTATTAACTTATATATTATTTTTTGGAACGTATCCATTTCTTAGCTTTGTTCATCCAGGTTCTATCGTTTGATTTGTTCTCATTAAATCGCCTGATCCTAATAAATGTCCTTGATCTAGCGCAGGCGTTAATAGCTTGTGGGCACAGATTTGGAAACTTTTCCGTAAGTCTCGTTCGGAATTTTGTAATGACTCCTCTTCGGACACTACATAACATTTTCGCCATGGAGTGATGCAAAAACAATTTCAAACTCGTCTACTGTTTCTTTTCCAAGATTTACTTGGCACAGTCAAACCTCAGTGGAAAAGAGCTTTAATCCATTTGTCACTGTTACTGGAAGGGACATTTTTCGAGTAGGCGCTTAGTGTTGGTTCCTTGTTACGTACTTTGTACACTATGCACCCTACAACGTAGGAGAGGCCTATCAGGTAGGCGATTCATCGTTTTGAAGATGCAAGCGTTCAAACTCGGGTGTTTATTAATAATTATGAAACCGATAGTAACAATTGAGTTGTCAGAGTGATGACGTCGTGGCATTGGCTCCCCCCTATGCCAGAAAGTACCGAAGCGGCAGTGTAAACATAATAGTAATGAGATAGTCCTTCTCTTATTCAACGGCCCCGACGTTCGGCTGCTAGTGCGCGTGTCTATTCCGCTGCTCTCAGCAAAATGCACGAGTTCTACTAGTTATACCATCCCTTTTCTCTCTTTCCTAGAATCTTAGCATAAAAATACTGCGCCGCTTATTTCAGGTTCTACCGGGATCTAGTAATTAATAAATAAAAAAACTTCCTTTTAAGTTTATAACAAGTATTTATTAACAAAGTAATTAACTACAATAAATTATTGCGGTTAACTACATAAGTAAATTAGGTACAATTAAACATCCTACTTAACTTAATAATAGAGTAAATTTATTACAGAACTTATGACTAATATTAACTAAAAAAGGAAATATGGCCATTTATAATCAAACGATTAGTGAATTAATTCTGATATGTAATTTTATCAATATCGTAGCTATTTCCTCATTATTGTATGAACTACTCAGTAAGCATGGGAACAAAACTGGTTTCTAACAACCTTCTCAATTTAAATTTCAGAATAACACTGACTCCTACGTAGAAGAACGGCCACTCTATGTAGTTGACCGACTTTCTAAAACCATAAACAACAGATTAATGAAAACTAAGAATAAAATCTGGTATGAAACACTCAAAACTTTCTCTTGCCAATGCAAATAATTAACAATAAACCTAACATTAGTATTAAAACATTAGAAATGAACAAAAAACTAACCTCAAAAAACATTAGTGAAATACGCAAAATTAAAATCGACCTCAATTTAGCTTAAAAATAAGGAAAATCGCTCATTCACGCTAAACTAAACACTGTACAAAAAATGCTTAAAATAAAAGTTTTAGATCTCTTAATTTCCTATTAAAGTGTATTTTATACACTTTTGTCGTAAAATGCATTCTAAGGCCGCAATCTTAAAAAAATAGATTTTTCACACGTTTTCGTGAAAAAAAAAACAGAAAATTGCTAATTACTGCTAAACTAAGCGTTATTCAAAAAAATGTTTGAAATAAAAGTTGTAGAATTTTACATTCTCTACAACTTTTATTATATAACGTTTTGCGCTAAAATGCATATTAAAGCCGCAATCTTAAAAAGAAAATATTTTTACGTAAAAACAGCCTCACGCAGAATTTCAGCAAACATGGCGCCTACCCTATCTTGTAGAGAATAAAAAATTGAGTAAACCAGGCGATTTTTAAAAAACTCGTAGGACCAGTTTTTGAGAAAATCGCAAAAAAGTGAAAAATTATACGAATAAACTACTACTTCCGGTTGACCGATTTTGATGAAAATGTTCGTGTCGGGTCCGGTAGTGGTATGTAACTTATGTTTCAAGTTCGTACGATGTTCCGTTCTTGAGATATTCTGTTCACACACACACACACACACACACACACACACACACACACACACACACACACACACACACACACACACACACACACACGCACGCACACAGACACACACACAGACCAATCGCTAAAAACATGTTTTTGGGGTTCAGGGGGTCTGAAAACGTGTAGATCCGGTGAAAACTCGATTTCGAAAAATCGACATGAAAACAATACTTTCCTTCCTATGTATTCATATAGGCAAGAGAAAGTAAAAAACATTAGTGAAATACACAAAATTAAAATCTACCTCAGTTTGGCTTAAAAATACGGAAAATCACTCTTTCACGCTAAACTAGGCTCTGTAGAGAAAAATGTTCCAAATAAAAGTTGCAGATCTTTTAATTTTCTATAATTTTGATTGTATACACTTTCATTATAAAATGCATACTAAGACCGAAATCTTAAAAAAAATCGATTTTTCTCACGTTCTCGTGAGAAAAAAATCAGAAAATCGCTAATTACTGCTAAACTAAGCGTTATAAAAAAAAATGTTTGAAATAAAAGTTGTAGGATTTTAAATTCTCTACAACTTTTATTATATACATTTTTGCTCTAAATTGCATATTAAAGCCGTAAACTTAAAAAAACTATGTTTTTACGTAAAAACAGCCTCACCCAGAATTTCAGCAAACATGACGCCTACCCTATCTTGTAGAGAATAAGAAATTGAGTAAATGAGGCGATTTTTAAAAAAATCATAGGACAAGTTTTTGAGAAAATTGCAAAAAAGTGAAAAATTATACGAATAAACTACTACTTCCGGTTTACCGATTTTGATGAAAATGTTCATGTCGGGTCCGGTAAGGGTATGTAACTTAAGTTTCAAGTTTCAAGTTCGTACGATGTTCCGTTCTTGAGATATTTTGTATACACACACATAGACCAATCGCTAAAAACATGTTTTTTGGGTTCAGGGGGTCTGAAAACGTATAGATCCGGTGAAAACTCGATTTCGAAAAATCGACATGAAAGCAATACTTTCCTTACTGTATATTCATATAGGCAAGAGAAAGTAAAAAATAGTGTAATTTAGAAATCAATAACAAACGAGATAAAAGCATAATAAGACCTTCGTTAAAAGTGCCGGTTGCTAGAAAAAACTCACGCCAGTCAGAACCTATACAAACGATATTATTGTCCATCTGTCACAATACTCATATCAAAAGCCATGTAGCTAAGTTTGCGAAGACGGTGGTCGGGAGACTGCGGAGGGAGGAGACATATGGAGATCAACGGGATTGCCTCTCCCGCAGTAAATCAATCCTGTCTCGATCTCAGAAGGTAGGCGCATTAATTTCCTGAGCTGGTAATGAAAGAGATGAATGAAAGTGAGAGAGTGATTGTTGGTCAATGAGAGCGAGAGGAGAATTAGACTACGGTTCCCTTCCACGCCCCGCTAACAATATGTAAATTTTTTAACCCGACATTTCCCTCGTAGTATTATATAAACAGTTCCAAGGGTGATGGAGGGTTCTTTGCTGATGTCGGATAAAGTGGCCAGACGGCGGGTTTTTGGTTGGTAGGCGGTTGCGGCCTCCTTGGGGCTGGACAAGGACGCCTTAATTGAGTCCAACACTACTTCCTCCTTCGTGAGGGAGTAAACATGACTTTTTCTCAACGCCTCGGATAAAAAAAGCAATGTATCTCATAATGAGCCCGATATAATTTGTATTTCTTTTTTCAAGGTTGCAGTGAGTTCTCTTTTGCGGTAATACTCGCTTTTTGCATTTTTGCAGTCCATTCATATCCATGGATGCGGTTTATTTTTTTAATAACGGAAGGAGATATTGTTGACAGTTTTTTCATAATTATGATTATTGTGATTCATTTATTTTTTCTTTCTCTTGCCTATATGAATAGGAAGGATATTATTGGAAGGAAAGTATTGTTTTTACGTCGATTTTTAGAAATCAAGTTTTCACCGGATATAAGCCCTACACGTTTTCAGATTTCTGAACCCAAAAAACATGTTTTTAGGGGTTGGTCTGTGTTTGTGTGTGTGTGTGAACAAAATATCTCAAGAACGGAACATTGTAAGAAGTTGAAACTTAAAATTTAAGTCAGGTACTACTAGAGGACCCGATCCAAACATTTTCATTGAAATCAGTCAACTAGAAGTAGTAGTTTATTCGTAACGTTTTTCAATTTTTTGCGATTTTCTCATAAACGGCACCTACGATGTTTTTTAAAATCTCCTCCTTCACTAAATTTTTTATATTTTACAAGACAGGGTAGGCGTCATGTTTGCTGAAATTCTTGGAGAGGCTGTTCTTTCGTAGAAAAAAATGTTTCTTTTTATGACTGCGGCTTTAATATCCAATTTACTGCAAAAGTATATACAATAAAAGTTGTTGACAATATAAAAATCGACAACTTTAATTTCAAACATTTCTTTGTAAAATGGTTAGTTTAGCGGTAATTTATCTACAACTTTTATTTAAAGCATTTTTCTCTATAGAGCCTATTTTAGCGTAAATGTAATTTTCCGTATTATTAAGCCAAATTAAGGTTGGTTTTCATTTTGCTTTATTCACTCATGACTGAAATAAGGTTAAGTTTGTGAGGTTAGTTATTTTGGTTTCTAATGTTTTATTACTAATGTTAGGTTATATTGTTCATTATTTGCATTGGAAAGAGAAAGTTGTTTGAGTATTTCACACCAGATTTTTTTAAATAAAAAATTACTTGGAAAGGAATTCTTGAATACTGTAAAATATCTTATCAATCAAGTATTTTTTCAGATTTTCTAAAAATGGTATGGATCTGAACGCTGTAATCGTAATAGAAAAAAATCACGGATTGCTCAAACAAGAGCAGTGCTGTCCATAAATTTTGTCCGTTGGTACCTTTTTACCACCTTAATGACTTAGACAATGTAGTGAAAAGGAAAGTTTAATTAAAATCTCTCGAGTTGTTTTTAATGGAAATGAATTTTTATACTTTTGCATTAGAATAAGGAGAGGATAATTGTGGAGGTACAGAGCTAATTCCAAAAATCTGTTTAGGTTAGTTGAGAAGACCTGAGGTTTTAAAATTTCAGCCCAATCGGTCCAGTAATTTATCTCTAGAATTAAAAACCTACGCACATACACCGATTATAAAAGAATTTGACTTCAGGATGTTATAAAACGTGAAAATCAACTAAAATTCAGCCAAAATTTTCTCCGTGATAGTACTTTACTATATTTTTCAGAAGGAATGTTTTTTTTTTTTTTTTTTTTTTTTAACGTCCGACTGTTCTGCAATTACTGCTAATGCAGACGGTCAGAAGGAATGGAAAAAGCAAAACAGTTAAAAGTTGCATCCACTACTGTCTGCATGGATCTGTTGCAAGGGTGTAAGGCTGTTTCTATACATTAGTTTGTGGAAACATGTAGAAGGGATAGGTTGGGAATTATAGGAGAGGGAGTTTCAGAGAGCAGTGTGTCAAGTGGTAGGTAACGAAGAACATTTTCGAGGGAGAAAGAGATTGTTTAGTGTTGGGGGAGAAGCAGATTAATGTCGACATTAATGTGCGGTGGAGGGTTTAATGTCATCAAGCCCACTTAAGCCTCTCTAATAAACGGATTTCTATACAAAATAACACTCTGTAACAACCTGCACAAGATTTACGATAGGTTTGATTAATTATTTAACCATTTACATAGAAAACTCAATCATAAGAAAATCTTTAACAATTTTTCTGTTTTCTTTACCCCATTTATTACTGAAAGAAAGAAATCCTTTTAGAAGAAAAACTGCGTCAGATAACAATATTCATAATGTTAAAATCAAATTATCGGGAAGAAAGATTTTTTATGTGAAAACATTTTTTAACCACAGCATTTGCCAAGTAAATGCATTATCTTCTTTAATAGAAATTTACTGTTAAAACGCCAGTAAACCACTTTCATACAAATGGAAATATTAAATAATGTAGCCCATACAAATATTCTCTCAGCGTTCTCTTTGATTCTTTAAGTAAAAAAAATTCAAAATATACATCAAAATTATTTAAAGAAGTCACCAGTTTCTAACAATCGAGGGTTGGGATAGTAAAATAATTTTACTAAATCTCTATTCTAGGTTTATCATAACGTGCATAGTATGCAATTTATAATATTGTTTAAAAAATCTAAAGAATTTAACCTTGTAATATAAGCCGTCTCATAATTTTTGATGTATAATGTTCCAACACCATCCTGGTATTTTTTTACTCTGGCCTAACGAATTGATATGACTATTAAAGGTTTAAACATTTTAAAAAATTATTAAATTACTACATAGTCAGGGGGCTGTACCCCCTGGACCTACTACTGCCTAGCTTATAGTACTCCAGAGCTCGCAATAAAGCTACTGTCAAAATTTGAAGATGATTGACCCAGTGATGCCTGAACATTTTGTGGTCACAAACAAACCCTCTTCTATTTTAATAAGAATGAACTGGTTGTTTCTTATTTGAATATAAACATAATAATATAATTAGATGCAGAAATTTTCAGTCGTAAATAGCCACGGTTCTTATACTATATAATAACACGGCTCTTATCGCTACTGCACCAAGTTTAGCATAAACTAAAATGTTTTCGTTTAAACAGTATAGTTGGTTCGGTTTAAAACCATTTTATTGGAATAAAGTACCCAGTCTTGGGACTGTATACCTAATTCGTAAATACCGTAAGCGTTCAATGAAATAACGTAAATTTTTAAGTTTCAGTCCAATCAAAATCATAGTTTTTTCTACGTAACAAGAATAATTAACTCACACGCAAACTCTTCGCTCACCAGCTCACACAAATGCTCTTTTAGTATTGATGAAAATCGAAAATGGCAGTACTTTTCTCTCTAAATTAAAGAACTGTATAAAAGTGAAAGAACATTTTTAAAAATTTCTTTCAATCAGGTAACGCTTTTTAATTTGACAGAAGTAAAATAGGAATGTAATTTTTTCTTAAAATGTATGATCATGTAGATAATGTTACAATACTGCTGAAACATTTATATGTACATCTAATATACCTATGAGGTTATTTAAAAATTCAATTAAAACGTAACGATCTAATCAGTAGAGAAAATTATTAAAATTAAGTAAAGAAGTACCTCTTAAAATATGTTACAATAATTTTGCAGGTTCGAAAAAATCGTTTGAAAGTTCTTAACGAATTCACCAAAATTCTGAACCATATAGGAAGTAAAATCCTTTCAAAAATTTGTTTAAAAATATAGTTTTTCGGTAATTATCTAATCAATTTTTAAAAATCTTTAATTTTATGGGTAATAAAATTTGTTAAAAAAATCTCTGAAATCTATATTAACTTATTCATTGTATTTTTTAACCAAATAACATTACTTCGGTCTGATAACTTAGATGGATGCTGAACTTAATCCTGTCAGACTAATCGATGGAAAATTGTACTAATCGAAGTAAAGAAATAAAATTAGAAACGGGAATTTAGTAGAACCTCAAACATTACGTTCAGACATTAATTGATGTCTTATAAACTGAATTTAAGATAAAATTCGTACAAAACTCTTCTCCACCGTACTGCTACTTACGTTCATCAGAACCCTCGGGAAGCTCATTATTTTTACATTACCCTTAACAGTTTCACGCATCGGTCTGGAAAGACGAAATCACTAAGGCGAAAGAAAATCTCGTCTTTATACGCTATACTTTTTCTAACGTGTTCGTTCGGTTTTACTCTCCATTCTTCAATTTTCTGTACGTACGATTTCTGATGTATGGTTTTTGTTTTTATTAGTTTCTCTGTGTGATTTCTTTTTCTCGCCAGTGAAAAATATCGTATCCACGTATTCTGTTTTATTCAGAATACAGGGATGTGAATAATGCATAAGTTCTTCAGCTGTTTCTCTGTGCAGTAGTTCTTTATCAATTGTTTTGTACTACGCCTATCTGTCAAGAAGTATTCATTGTAAACAACTTTTACATTTTATTGGATGAAAATATCCAATAGTTGTTTAGTGTCATATCGGAGTATAGTTCAACAAAAGCTTTTAGCGAAAATCTCACTAAGTTTGAATTTTGTCAGAAACAAATAAAATAAAACCACTTAACACGCTTTCAAATAAAATCGTTCAAGTAAAAATGAAAAATACTTCTCACTGAAATTTCGTTAGTTCTATACTACAATATTATTAAAGACAATTTATGTTGTATACATAAATTTACTAGGAATTGCACCCGTGCTGCGTGCGGGTTTATTGTAAGCCTCAGAGGGGTAAATTAAGCAAATAAAATGTAAATAAAGAACGTTTCCCCCGGATTCAACCCCACACTTTCCTTTTGTTACGCATCACTTTTAATATTCTGATGCCAATTTTTAGGATTACTTCTTTTTGTGAAGGTAAAAAATTGTATTTAGCCTACTTCTTTAGCTTTTGAAGTAGTACAGCTGAGGGTAATTTGTATATCGATTTATCAAAGTTATTTATTTGACATATTATTATTTATTTATTTGAGTTATTATTTTTATTAGTTACCTATTTACTTGAAATTTTAATTTTAATTTTGATGAACTTTAACTTTATTATTTGTGATAGTTAAAATATATTTAAAGGATTTTTTTGCAATATATTTAAATGTTTCTTTGTTTATTAATTTTATATTGTTATGAATTGTTGAATTATTAAGAAAAAATGGACTTTCACTTCAAGCTGGGAATGTAAAGCATTAAGATTATTTTGTCTTTTTGTGATAACAATTATGGTTTAAAACCACAAACATTAGAAAGTTGTTTATGTTAACAAATTAATGTTATATTATGTTATTAAATATATGGGCTAATATAAAACGAACGGATACAAGCTTAAGATAAGTGTTAAAATTCTTTTAAAATATTAATCAATCATTTATTTTCTTTAAGAATACTTTTCAGAATTGTATATATAGTAACTCAACTAACACAAGACGTGTGAGTTATTACACTTATTCTTTACCCCTTTGGAATGAGTGATCAAAATTATATTCTTTACATTTTCTTTGCATTGCTCACAGAATTCGTTTCCAAATTTTTAGAATCGTAGTTCTCTGACGAAATAATATTATACACTAGGTTATCACTCCCCTTTTATTATTCAAGGGATTTATTCTTTACCCCCTTTAATTCTATCACAAATGGTCAAAATATTATTTTTAATCCTAAAGGAACAAATTAGAAGAATTTTAACTCTGCAGGTAATCCGGAAGTTAGAGAATTAGTGATTATTGAGTAAATCAATCAGCCTGTGATGACTTTCGGATTTTTGATAAATCTATCAATTATTGATTTATTAATTTTTAATGTTAATTACGTAAATAATTAATTGATGCACTCTTTAGTGTGCCTTGCATAAACAATAGACAGTGGTTGGTTCTTTCAAATTGGATATAGCCTATCTTTATTCAAAAGTAGGCCAATGGAATTTCTTTATAACTATCCCCAACTTTGTAAATTGATGCTGAATAGTCAAGATATTGAACATATCAGAGAATTCAAGTCTTTAGATATTTGATATCGTACGCTAATGAAGTGGATGTAAACCACAAGCTGGTGTTGTTTAATGTTATTTGTGGAACGATATCTAGGGCTCTTACAAGAAAAACTTCAAAGAAAGAAATGATGAAGCTGTTAAAATTAATGGCTATTCCTGTATGTTTTTATGGCAGGCAAAATGTACTATTTAATATTCAAAAATATTAGCCACGTGAAAGCAGCAGAGATCGGGGTTTTGGTGGAGAATGATCGGTACTTCTAAAAAAGGCTATCCGGAAAATTTTGACGTAAGAAACAGTTTCAGTGTTTTTACGAATCACATCACATCGTCAGCATTGGTTTGATCATGTCTATAGAATGAAAGATATTTGACTGTCGAGGAGAATATCTTACATTCTTGGTAGTGCCCGAGAAGTTCACTGACCAGGTTGTAGATAGGTTGCCCTTATTAGATATTGCAACAGGACTCCGAGCCTAATGCTTGAAAGAGAGGTATGTTGCAAAGGAATGGTAGGGCTACATAAAATATGTACATAATTTATATAATTTCAAGATAGTTTTAATTATTGAATAGGTGATGGAATTCGCACACTGGTATATTATCCCTTTCATGGCACGTCATTTAAATTTTGGCTTTAGATTGTTCATTTATGTGGAAATGTTGCAGATTTAATTTTCTAGTTATAAGTTAACGAAGATATATGAATTGTTAGTACATAACTTAAATTATTTTGTGACTATATTGTTAGCCTGGTAATAGGAGGATATAGGCTGCACATTACGAATTTAACATTTCCCGGGATACTATCCACGTTATTAAATACGTTGTGTACGAGTGTGTACCCTTAGTATAAAGTAATTTTTGGGGAAGATAAATTTATTCATTTATATTTCACCAGAAACGCAATAGTTACAAAGAAAGGATGAGGGTTGTTGTGCTTTTCACAATTAAGCTTTTGAATAGTCGGGGAGAGATAATAGAAGAATCCATTTGGTAGTTAGATATGGGGAGGTGCTGTTAGTTCCCCTGTCCGTACTACTCCCTGGGCGCTTGTTGGCTAAAAAATAAACCTACACAGCTATTAGGTGGAATCCGAGTAACCATTATACTGTCATAAATAATACAAGGTGGAATAAGGGGACGAGCGAAACGTTATTAAAATGGTAATGTGGTCGCGAAGGGCCGGGAACTTATAGCTACGGTAAACCTAGTAGCTAAAACATTGGGAACGTGTGTATCAGGGGACACGTTTTTACGAAACCTCGTTGTTTCTTTTGGTAATGTCAAACAATCCTAATCCTATGCTAACAGATTTATCAACAACTCATTTCCTACCGTAAAAGTAATTTCTCAACTTAAATGACCAGTTAGGACAAATAATAAAAAGGAACGTACTATCTATCAAGATATGTTTATTTGTTTGAATATAAAACGTTTTCTCTCTGTATTTCAGGGAATTATGTTTAGATAACAAGTGTTTAATCTACAGAAATAGCAAGATGATACTTTTCAAAATTTTAAGTTATATTAGTCATTTTTTTCATTTAAAATTCGTTTTATTTTGTTTATTTATTGACAATTTTAACATATATTAAAAACCACTATTATGTCTCAGAAGCTAAATTAGCTTTTTGAAAAGCGAACAAATTAAAAAATGGGTAAAACATTTTTACAAAAAACAGCTTAAAACAAATTTAACATCCTATAAGTACAAATTATAGGTCAAAACAAAATAACCATTATAGAATTACAAAACACACTTTTACCAGTACAATCATTATTAGACTTATAATATTATAGAAAAAATAAATTATAGGGTAATGCAAAAATATAATACAGTCGAACTTCTATAAATTGAATCCTCAAGGATGGGCGAAATTATGAGTTACAGAAATTTCGATTTATGGAAAAATAACAACAAAGCAGTTATTCAAAAATAACAAAAACAGACCATTCCAGCTAATACAGTAGCTTACAATATGTTAAATAGGCCTACTGCACACGTGGGTAATTTCGTAATACAGTACTGTACGTTGCATTTAGCTTAGCAATTGACTACAGTGTTAAGTACTCTACATATTATTGAATACAGTATTCCAAAATTACACTATTACAATATTATAGTACATGCTGAATATGGTACATTGTACCGACAGACCATGGTTCTATTGTTCTGTGGTCGACCAAAGATCGTCGATTCAAAGAAATTCATTGCTTTGGTTTACGCCTGTTAGGCCTGTACAGAGGCAACCAGATGACTTTAAGGGTCTGTACCCTTTTATGGTCGAAGATTTCTTCTTATAATAAAAGAAGCAGCACTGTACCTACATTCTTCAAAATACCAAAAACTCTATTTTGATAGATATGTATATAGTTTTGGTAAAAGAAACGAAATAAATTGTTCGACTTGGAAAAATGGCGGATTTCGAGTTATATGGGGTGATTCAGTTAGAGGTTACAATTAAAAAATTAAATAATAGGCCTACGCGTTGTAGTTTACTTACTTGGTATATTTTTATTTAGACACATTTGTTAGAGATTGACATTAAACATGAAAAATTATATCCATCAAATGACCACCACGTGCAGCCGTACAGACTTCAGCCCTTTTGATGAAATATTCCATCACTTTCTCGTTCAATTGTTGTGGAATTGTATGGATAACTCTGCAAATCTCACCCTTCAGCTCCGGAATCGAATTGGGCTGTTTGCGTAAACCTTCTGCTTCAAGTAACCCTAAAGGAAATAATCAAGTGGTGTGAGGTACATGATATTGCTGGCCAATGTTGATCGCCGAAACGAGAGATTAGATGCCGGGAAACTTTGTGTGCAACAACTGCACGGTTTCTCGAGCTGTATGACAAGTGGTCCCGTCTTGTTGAAACCACTTGTCGTTCAAATCGTTATTACCACACAATTCTTTCAACTGCTGCCAAAAATAATCGCTTATCATCTCCCGATAACGTTCTCCATTGACTGTTACTGCATCGCCACGGGCATTTTTAAAAAAGTAAGGGCCAATCAAGCCGCCAACCCGAAAGCCACAGCAAACAGTTAGCTTTTTTGGATGTATTTGTTTCATGTGAATAGCATGATGATTTTCAAGTCCCCAAACGCGCCAGTTTTGGTTATTAACATAGCCATTGAGATTAAATTGAGCTTCTTCAGAAAAGATGAATTCGTTCACAAAATTGTCATCATTCTGATTATTCTCCAACACCTAGTTAACAAATTCACGCCTCTGTCGATGATCTCCCAGTTTTAATTCTTGAGCCAATTGGATCTTGTATGCATGCAAATGCAGATCTTTAGTCAAAATGCGCTGCGTTGTACCGTAGGTAAGGCCTAATTGCTGGGAACGACGACGAATTGAGGTTGACGGATTTTCTTGAACACTTGCGCTTGTTGCGGCGATATTTGCCACTGATCGGCCACTTCAAGGGCTTACTAGTCTTTGAACATCTAACACTGAACCCGTTACATTAAATTTATCAATCAGTTTTTTAATCACCACTCGCGATGGACGGTTATGGTTACCAAAATCATTTCGCAGTGCTCGAATCGTGTTAGTAAAATTTTCCTCACTTTGGAAAAGGTTGTTAACAATTAAAACACGTTCTTGAATCCAATAACGTTCCATAACAACAAATGCCATTAAACAACAATGTCCAATTACAAAACAACAGCAGGTTATCTTGCATAAGAGAACAGTGCTGTCAACTTAAAATCGTAACCTGCAACTGAATTACCCTGTAGATGGATTTTTACGTGCTAAATGCAGGAAGGTTGAAGTTCATTTGAAATTCAATTAGATATATAGAAATTTCGAGTTATAGACCTTTGAGTTATAGAAGTTAGACTGTAATAACAATAACGCTAATAAATTAAGGAATTAAAACAAATGTAAATCAAAATGGTTATACTATTTTTGAAATATTTTATTTTAGATTTCGTAACTATCTATATATTTAAAACGCAAAATCGCTTCTAATGTATTTTAAATGGGAATTCTATTAAACCCTAAATACAGAGTTGTATCAAACGGATTTTTATAATTTTTGCACGGTTTAAAAGATTTTCCTGATTTCCTGACTTTCCTGATTTTCCTAAAAATTCTAAACTTGAAATTTATGCTAATATGAGTTTCATTTTACGAAATAAAAAGAGTAAATTTCGTTTACAACGTAGTGGTAATATTGCGAAATGTAATGGAGTTCTCCTACATTTACCCCCCTCATAGCCATATTCCATCAGCATACAGAATATGTGTTATCGCTCTTCTTACCTCAAAACAAACTCAGTCGGTACTAGACGTTGTGTTAACGTTGTTTTATTTAAGGTTTTAGTTTAAAACGATTATTTTCAGGACGAAACTATCGTACTACTGTGATTTGTTACTCACCGTTCTTTTAAGAACTGTTAGGTTTGTTGTTAACTTAAATCATTTATTTTATGATAGGGTCTTGAAACCCAAGAACAGTGTGCGAATTTATTATAATAATTTCTACTATAATAATGTATTTTGAAGCCAAATTGTATACTTCTTTTTACAAGTAGGTTAATCTATGTTCTGAGAGTTTATTTTAGCAGGTTTTTTGCTTACTGCGAGAAATGTACCTTTATTTCTACTGCTGTTATTAAGTTAAAAGTATTTGTACAATAATATTATCAGTGAGGAGCATTTAGTGGTTAGAGAGCAGTAGAGTTTTCAAATAATACAATTATCGATAAATATATTCTGTTGTTATTCACCTTGGTAAAGAAAGATTGTTTCAATTCAGCTGATATCCTCGGCCAAGAAAAATGAACAAGTAAATTTTTTCTTAGCAGAAATATCTACAATATGTTCTGTAACAGAACAATAAATAGATTAAAAAATTATTTATCATGAAAAGGTATCTCACAGTAAAGATACTTTTAAAAATAAATAACTACTGTTCACAATTTGATATGTGGTTTATGAAAAGTTTGTAAAATTTAATTTTGAAAAACAAAATTAGTAATTTATTTACTTAACGAATAATTCCGTTGGTGCCTCCGTTTCCATCTCCGTATTGTACCACTGGTGTCCAATTAATTTATTGTCAAATAATTTCGTGAGATTCAAGCCATCTTTTGCATGTTAAACTAAATTTTTAAATTTCTTCTTTGATTGTTGAAATAACGTTGTTGAATAACAACTCTGTGAATGAGGTTGTTCGTCATATACCAGGGCGCAGCTGTAAAGCTCGTAGGATCTTTGGCTGAAAAAGCTGAGTAATTTGATTATTTGAGTTACTTGATGCGCTCCGTAACTGGATACCGTAGATCCAGACTGGTTTGAAAACCACGGTTTTGTATATCAAGTTTGTTGTGAAGTGTCAATTTTGTTTTGTTTATTTTATGTCGCATCGACAGCTTAGTCATTAGGGTCTACTTGGGTTTGGTACTGTAACGGTAGGTTTTAAGGTGTTAAAATTTCCAGACCCTAGCCGGGAATCGAACCCGGGATATTCCGCTTTGTAAGCTAGCGCACTAGTTACTACAGCACGGAGAGGGTCAGTGTCAATTTTGATTTTGATCCGAGTAGCCAAAATAATTTATTAACCTACTTTTAAGTCTAGGTGTTTTCGTTTCTGCTGAATTTGTCTTCTTCAATTTAGGCGGATGTCTAGATGTAATCCAGATATTTGCTTTGTATGTGTGTGGCTTTGTGTGTTGTTGAATTTTATGTGTGGACAATTTTGTGAGCTTTTTATTTCGTTTGTATATAAACGCCATTTTATCTGCCAGTCGGAACAAATAAATAACTGATTTTAATCGAGACAGCAGTAAAAGAGTTGTTTTCATAAATATATTGATATTGCATTATTATGTGTTAATTATTTTCGTCAAATTCATGATTCTTGTAAAACATCTTAAATAAATTGTTATTATTATAAATTTAGTTTAATCGAAATTGTATCAATTTTTTCAATCATAAACACTACATGAATAAGGGATTATTCAACGGCCCTGACATGAAATAAGATGTAAATTATTTTGGGAACTTATATTTTTAGTTAGATATTGAGAACTTCTTGTATTTAAATGCTCTCTTATAAATGTTTTATTTAATTTACTACACTTACCAGTAGTAACGTTGCATACTTTTGAAGAAATATTTTTAAAGAGAAATGTAAATATAATGTCCCCTCTCTAAAATATGAAATGAATACAAATACATTAATGACTGTGGATTGAGCCTTTGAATTAATTTAAAAAATACAGATTGTGTATAAAAATATTATAAGAAAACATTAGATTCGACGCACTCATTTTTATGGTGTGTTTGAATTTAACGAAACAATGTACATAAAACCCTCCCCCAATGACACACTTTATGGCTGTCTGTGTACAAGAAGATTACATTTTTATGCGTTGAAGGAAAAAATATTTACAAGATAAAATATACTTAATGAAAACATTTTGTTTACATAAACCTTGAAACATTTTATATAGTTAAATTAATTTTATGTACTCTATTGCTTTTTAAAAATACATGTTTCCCTTTTAAACCCACCCAATCTAAAATCCGCAGTTGGACTAATTTTGATGATTGTATGTTTTCATTCAGTAATTACAATAATTTATGTGAAGTAATATTTGTTGTTAGTTTGATAATGTCTTGCACCGTGCATTAACTGCTAGACATCTTTAAACTTCTTATCATTTTTTATATCTTATTCACTTTAAATACTGTATTTCAGATAAAATAAAGACAAATTATTCCCACAATCTAAAATTAAATCAAACGGTAAAGTATGAAACGATTTGCATGCCTAGGAATTCTTCATGCACTACGGACTAGCTTATTGCCTCAAAAAGGTTGCATTAAAATATGGCTGCAAATACCCACTTCGTAATTTAAAAGATATGTATATAATTTGGTACCCATAACCGTAAGTTTCTTGTACTTTATTTTGAAGTACCCATGACTTGGAAGTCAAAAAACTAATATTTACGACTTTAGATTAGTTAACTATCAGGTGCTAGTTGTCAAATTAAAATTCTGTAGTTTCCTCTACATTTAAAAACATTGTCCCAAACATCAGTTCGTTGCGTTACAGAAAAGTTTTTTTAGCTTTTATTTGTTATCGGGAACTGTGCTTTATTGACAACCACCCGATTTGATCGCTACTTTTCGCTGTATTTTTTGATGTGATTCGGCATGAATTTTAGAACAGAGACCCAAATTGAGTTTGTTCAGGAATGGCTGTGAGCTGGTCACCATACAAAGTCGCTTGCCGAATTAGTGTTGCTTAACAAATAATAACAACTTTCTACCTGACTGACTGGGCTAGCCCGAAGGCCAGCGTTACAGAGAGTAAAAGAATAATGTTGACTGAATGAGTCAGAAAATGCTTTAGTTTTTCTCTTCAGCGTTTAAAAGCAGATGCCTCAAATCAAAATTCTTTGTTTTGACTAAAAGTAAAAGTGAGGAGTCAGTCAGTGAGGGTTCTTTGACTAATAAAAGTAGCCTACTGTTAAGTGCGTCCGCACTAAACTCAGAAGAGAACATTTTAACGAACTTGTTCATTGTTCTTTCTGGTTTCACTCCATACTTGACTTGTTCTATGAAAAACTTTGAGAATATTATTGCTAATTTTTAGGATTACAACTCTTTGAAAAAGTGCAAAATTATTATTTATTGCCTTAGAGGAGTTATGTTCAACTACATCCTTTTTAGGGTTAAATAGTCGAAATTATTGATTTTCATTTATTCCAAAGTAGGCCTATTACTTACATGAAAAACATGTTAATTTTTAAAACTGTAGCTTTTCTGGAATGTATAGCAGCAGAACGTATGTTCTTACGAGTTTTCATACTCTATTAACCTGTTAGATTAAAGTGGTCAAAATGCCAATTATTTACATTTTTACTTTCTCTTGCCTATATGAATATATAGGAGTAAGGTATAGTTTTCATGTGGATTTTTCGTAAACGAGTTTTCACCAGATCTACACGTTTTCAGACCCCCTGAACCCAAAAACATGTTTTTGCCGATTGGTCTGTGTGAGTGTGAACAGAATTTCTCAAGAACAAAACATCGTACGAACTTGAAACTTGAAATGTAAGTTCACAACATTTTCATTAAAATCGGTCAACTGGAAGTTGTAATTTTTTCCTGACGTTTTTCACTTTTTTGCGATTTTCTCAAAAACGGCAACTACGATTTTTTTTAAAAATCGCCTCATTTACTGCATTTTTTATACTCTACATAGGGTAGGCGTCATGTCTGCTGAAATTCTTGAAGAAGCTGTTCTCTCGTAGAAAAAAAATGTTTTTTTAATGATTGCGGCTTTAATATGCAATTTATCGCAAAAGTGTATATAAAAAAAGTTGTAGACAATATAAAAATCTACAACTTTTATTCCGAACATTTCTTTGTATAACGCTTAGTTAAGCGGTAATTAGTGATTTTCTCGTTTTTTTGTGAAAACCTGTGAAAACAAATCGATTTTTTTTAAAGAATGCGGCCGTAAAGTGCATTTAACGACAAAAATTTTAATCAATTTATAGGAAATTAAAAGATCTACAACTTTTATTTAAAGCATTTTTCTCTATAGAGCCTAGTTTAGCGTGAAAGAGTGATTTTCCGTATTTTTAAGCCAAACAGGTTGATTTTCATTTTGCATCATTCACTCATGATTATATTATGAAAATAAGGTTATGTGTTTTGGTTAGTTTTTTGTTTATTTCTAATGTTTTATTACTAATGTTAAGTTATATTGTTCATTATTTGCATTGGCAAGAGTGTTTCACACCAGACTTTTCAACCCTGAAGAATAGATGTACGGAATTTCAGTTGACTAGTTGAACGGGTAGAGAGGATAAGCTGTATCAGTGAGAATTTTAGTACCTGTTTAAATAGGTCTACATGGTTATTATAAATATATTTTTAGGACAAATTACACAAAATATTTCTTCGCGATATAGCTCTAAGGTAAGATCCTTATTTTAAAGGGGAAGAAAATTTATTTTAATAAACTAACCTCAATAAACATAACCTAATTTTAATCATGAGTGAAAAACGCAAAATGAAAATCAACCTCAGTTTGGCTTAAAAACAGGAAATCACTCTTTCACGATAAACAAGGCTCTGTAGAGAAAGATGCGATAAAAAAGTTGTAGATCTTTTAATTTCCTGTAAATTTGATTATATACACTTTAAAAAATTGGTTTTTACACGATTTCGTGAAAAAAAAAACAGAAAATCACTAATTACCGCTAAACTAAGCCTTATACAAACAAATGTTTTAAATAAATTTGTAGGATTTTACATTCTCTATAACTTTTATTACATAAATTTTTGCATAAAATGCATACTAAAGCCGCAAACTTAAAAACCATTTTTTAACGGGAAAAAACCGCCTCCCCGAGAATTTCAGCAGACATAGCGCCCTACCCTATCTTGTAGAGCATAAAATTGTTAGTAAATTAGGCGATTTAAAAAAATCGCATTAGCCGTTTTTGAGAAAATTGCAATAAAGTGAAAAATGACACGAATAAACCACTACTTCCGGTTGACCGATTTTTTATGAAAATGTTCGTGTCGGGTCCACTAGTAGTATCTAACTTTAGTTTTAGGTGTTAAGTTCGTATGATGTTTCGTTCTTGAGATATTCTGTTCACACATACACACTTACGCATAGACCAATCGCTAAAAACATGTTTTTTGGGTTCAGGGGGTCTGAAAACGTGTATATCCGGTGAAAACTCGATTTCAAAAAATCTACATGAAAACAAATTCTTACCTTCCTATATATTCGTATAGGCAAGAAAAAGTAAAAAAGTAAATTTTGTGTACTCACTTATGTTTAAAATAAAGCTATGTTAATTAAGTTATATCTTAGATAGAACCGTTGCTGCGATTTTCCGTTGAACTTAAACGAATTAAACATTAACTTTGTAGCCTGTGGTATTATTCACAAGCCCCAAGTTACTAGATATAAAATACTTAAAACAACCAAAAATCGCACCTATTATAAAAAGCGGTAGACCTGTGGCAGAATTTATTTCCTTGTAAGTCGACACTAAGTTATGAAGTGCTGAATTGTAAATCCTCATTATTAAAATGAAGAGAATATAGGGCCTCGAGTAAAGCGTACTGCTTCGGGCTGTACGAACGGTCCATTCCGACGCTTAATAATGATTCTCTTTATCCTCATTCATTTCCCTTTAGTCTTGATTTTCATATTTCATTAAACTGTGGGATACTCACCTTATCTATCTCTATTTATATATCTATGCATTTATCTATCTCTATAGTTTCTATCTCTATTTAATTATTAAATTTCATTTCTTCATTAGACTGTTCGTTATGTATTATGCATCCTGTAATATACATGATATCTTTTTGTATCTTGTCGCTATATCCGATATCGCAATTAATTATTGAGTTTAAAATGGGGTAACTATTTTGTACAAAATTTCTCTATAATTGCAATGAAAAAATCTTCACTTGCTGAATGACTGATTCATTCACTCACTCGCTCGTCGCTAATTTTTAACTTCTCGTACACCGATTTTACCGATTTTTTAGAGATCTGAATTTTGATTACTTACGCCTAAGGCGTAAAAAGTGGGTAATTACCATAAATTAAGTTGAATTTTTATCCGAAAAGCTATAGTTCTAAAAATTAGCAATCGTATTTCATAAGTGATAACTAGAAAAATAAAGCATTTAAAATTAGACCAGATTAGGCTTTCCCTACAGAAATAAATATTATTTTAGCACATTACTAAAAAGGCTAAATTACTCATATAAAAAATTGGCATCAGCATTTTTAAATTGATCCCCAAAAAAATATGGAGTGCAAACAGGCAAATCTTTAATTATTTAATTCTACACTCCTCTGAAGCTAGCCATTGCTAGTAGGATTATGACAAAACGACTGGCTTTCGGCTTTACCCTTTTTAGCCAGTGTGTGAGAGTTATGAATATAAAACAGAAAAAAACTAAATTTACTTAGTTTAATAAAAACAGCGTAATTTTGGATTCTGTTATAATAAGCCCAGTGTAAAATGGTGTCAGTAATATTCTTTTATTTGTGATGTGAAAACGAGACAAAAAAAGCTGTGGTTCTATAAGTTATCCTATCTAATTAAATGCGAAACCCTTAACTTGCTAAATGACTGATTAATTCACTCACTTACCTATTTTACCGATTTAGTATTTTTAATCTGATCCCTAAAAACAATGTGGAGTGAAACAGGACAAAGTTTAACTATTTAATTTAATACACTAATATGAAATATGAATCTCGATTGATGGTATCAGATCGTGTGTCAGTTGTTGATTAACAAGACCAAGCATTTTAATCATTTTCTGAAAAATGTTCTTATAAATAATATTCATACGTTGTCGTAAGAACATATAAACTGCATAAAAAATTGATATCGATTTCAATAGATTGTCATTTTGCAGTAAGGTCTTCATGAAAGAAGCGGTGCATTAAATATATCCAATTTTATATTGTAATAAAATGTATTATCCCCACGATTGATTAGCCAAATTTGTTATAAAAGATCTAATCCCCACAAGGGTATGACAAAATTTGTAATAAATAATTAAATTAATGTTGTATTCATTATTGGTGTTGCATCAACTTTCAAGTTTGATTTTATTATTTTTTATTTACCTTGTCCCCTATTTCATTCAATAAAACATTATTCACATTAAATAGTTTATTTGTTACGTAAATCTTTCTTTTATGTATATTTATAATCAAATATAAAACAGCTTAATAATCGTTAATTTATCAATAAAAAATAAGTTACTATTCATAAACAAAATTCAACTAATCTTTGTACATTTATCATTTTCTCATATACTCAACATAATAAGCACACAACTCCTCTTCTAATATATATTTTTCTAAATAATTATGAATGAATGAATGAATGAATAAATGAATAACTGAATGGGACGTTTAATAAAAAAAACATGTTGTTATCTTGAGGTTTTACGCCCCATTAAAAAAAAATTACAATAATATTTCTTCTTCTTAGTTGCTAAGTAACCATATTTTGTTTATGAGAATTAAATAATTTTTAAATATTTTACCTTAATCAGCTGGAATTATTTATATTTATTTCAATAGACTCAAATATAAACAACTCCAGATGTCCATTAAATTTGTCTTATTACAATATACACGTGTGGAAATCTTTATTCTCGTATTTATCTGTTGTGAAAAAATTAGTTTAACTATTTTTATGATTTAATTTGAACTTCAGTAGCTGATTTTTCCTAATGGTGAGAATAATTATACTATTTTTCAAGGCTGATGAGCTCTGAACGTGCACATTGCCCCCTACCCACTCTTAGCTAGCCAATGACTTGCCAGCAACGTTGCCAATACTTGCTCTCGTAGCTGTGTTATATAATTTCGTCAGCCATTTTTTTGGCCTTTTATTAACAATTAGAGCAGACGCCAAATAAGCTTGCCGGTTTTCTGAAGTGCGCAAAAGGTATATTTTGGTAATGGCGTAACCTTTTATACTCAAGGGACCGGAAGGTAAATGCATTATTTCTTCTGTTCAGCCTATATTAGCTGAACTTCAGCTCTCTAGATGAAAGTTAAAGAATGAGTGATGAGTGAGTGAGTCAATCAGAAAGGGCTTAGGCATTTAAATATAGAAAACAATTAAACTATGAAATCTTTTCGTTTTTTGACAAATTTCTCGCTGGATTATTGCAGTGCGGGCTGGTAGCGATTCGAAAAGTGTACGGTAAATAAAATTAAAAACAAATTAATACCATAAATAAATCACTTTAAAATGTAAAAATATTTTAATTTTGAACACAATGTAAACAAACAACGTTTAAAATAATAGTTGTGTTCTAAAAATTCGTTCGGGAATTTAGGCAATTTATTATAAAATTCTTTTAAGGTTCTATGCATTATTATAAGAATGTATCAAGGACTGAATAACTTGAAAATCCTTTTAAGAAAATAAATTGCCATTTACACAAATGGAATATTCATTTTGAATGTAAGAGCTCATAAAAAGCAAAGAAAGTTTAAAAGAAGAGTGTGATAAACGGCCCGAGTGAACATGATGTAGTGCAATATTTGGTTATTCCACGGGATGGTGGAGGGTGACCCCCTTGCCTTGCCTACACAAAGCATTCCGTTGTTCAACCCGCACCCCCATCTCTATTACTTCTTGCTGAATAGAATGACACATCAAACTCCCATTGGGGTTGTGAGTGTTTTCTTGGGGGAATGAAACGAAAGGACACATTACAAAGTCTTGTTGAATGAAATTGCTGATCGTCGTCGGTGAAAGTTATAGTTAAAATTTTTGTATGAACGCTAAGAAATACTTTTTTTCTTTAGATAATCATTTTGGTATTATCAGGAAATATTATTTTTTTATCTTCCTATACGTTTTTAGAAAGACGTTATAGGTCTGTCGTAAATGAAACGCATTCCCTAAAAGTTGGGTAGGGTTAAATTAGAAAAACGCGCATTTTACCAATTCAACTTTGTTATCATGAACATTTTCTATATCATAATTTTTAACTAGCTCTTTTCTCAGCAACTAATAAAATAAGACTTTTAGATTAAGAGCAGATGTACACACGCACATGCACACGTACACACATTGTGGGAAATATCAGCAGTAAGTAAATGAATATAAATACAGAAGTTAAAAATGAAAATATGCCTACTTATTGTGTACATCTATCAGTGTACATACAGTGTAACTGATTTTGTTCATATAAAGGCGAAAGCGCTCGTCCACTAATTCACTCATCACTAACTTTCCTAATTTCTGATCAACTAGAGAGCTGAAATACTTAAATTTGTCAGGTAACCTTACCGAAATATCTTAATCGACATAACTATCTTGTTGATAAAAAAAACACCGGTTATCTTGTGTAAAGGAGAATGTGATTTCCGATTTAATTAAATTTTCACACAATTTAATTAATCTTTTACCGTTCTTGTTTGTTCTCTTGTGTGCTAGATAGTCGCTGACAGTCTTCCGAAACTGTTTTTCTTCTCCGATTTGTGCATTGAAATCTTCTCTTCTTCTTCTTCTTCTTACTATCATGAACTAGGTATAAGCCTGTTCCGAACTCACAAACCATCCTGTACTTCTACTTCTACTTCTATGCATTGAACTCATCAACTAAAATTCGGACTTTCTTATTTGGTACTTTTTGTATTTCATTCTCTAACTGGTCCCAGAATGCCTCTACCTTTTCTGTATTTCTCCAGTTCTTCGCGTTGATAGAGGTGTGTACATTGAAAATTGTGTACATCTTATTTCCGCAATTCATTGTTAAAGTACAAGTCCTTTCAGAAGGTGAGTAAAACTATGTTATCCGTTTATGACCGATGATGTCTATGATCCGTTTTTGTACACAGAATGCTGTTCCGAGTGCTGTAGGCTAGCTCCTATTCTTGATCCAGGTTGTCCTTTAAAAATCCTGAGGTTCCCAAAATCGAAAGTTTTTCATCAGTAAAACACGTCTCCTGTAAAACGAATATTTTGTTCCTCCGTCTCATCCAGTGTTCGATTTAATTTACCTGTCTGCAGAAGTGTTCGTATGCTGATTGTTCCAAAAAATACTGCTCTTTGGTTCAAAAGTTGTTTTTCTTGGATCTAGTCACGTCGTTATAGGTACTCCAGAAGGCTCCAACTCCTTCGTCCATGTTGGTACAGGCTTCCCTTAATCCAAAGGCCTGTGTGCGCCACATGAAGCGACAGCGGATTCCCATTTATGAGGATAGTTCCACCTGAGGTAGTTCAACTTAAAAGACATTACACCATGCTTTTTCTACAGTGAGCTGCAAAATAAAAACGGTGGATTAGAGTAATCGCGCTCCACCCAATTAATAGAACAATTAGGAGATACCATGCGGTCTAAAGTCACCTGAAGAGTAAAAAATTGGTGTAAAATTATATAGTAACCTCTCACTAGCCGATTTAGCCCTACGGTTGCAAAGCAAAAGCTTGAGTTCAGTAGAGCAGAAGCTCTACTTATTCAAGGCTACCACGCGGAAGCCGCACTTCAAAAGCTGGATAATAAAGTCCTCAAAATCCAAATAATTTGAATAACACTTTGAAATCAGCATAAAATAGTTATTACAATAAACTTTTTAATTAATTTTTTCAGATTGTGCTTCATTAATTTAAATCTTTAGCTTGTGTAAAACGCTAATCTTTGGCTAGTCTATACTATATCCAACAGTCACTTAAGACTGTGGGAAAGATAGGCGATTAATTTAGCATTAGTTGGATAGAGCAATATGCTCTTTGCTAGTATCTGTCCTACAAACATAGTAGTATTTAATTATTAACTTAAGTTTTACCTGTAATTGTAATCTAAACTAAAGTTAAAATAATAAGTGACTATTATATGAATAATAATGTTCTGCCCCAATATTCGATTAAAAAACGCAGTATTTTCTGCACTGGCTACCTAAAATTAAAAGGAAATGAAATACTTTAAAATAAATGTAAATAGTTACTGAAAACAATATCACATTATTTCAGTTTTCTTTCTATTAGGACAGCAATGACAGTTACACATTTAACTGGTAATTAACTTAACCTGCATTTAAAAAATATTCATTAATTTTTAATTTATTACCTTAAAACAAAAAATTATGTTTAATTTAATTTCATCTTTTCATAATAGGCTACTTTATGGTTTTACAAACAAAATTCTGTACATTACACAACAAAAATAGTTATACTCGATTAGGCCTACAAAATGTAATAACAATTCTATCACACTATGTATTTTAGATAATAACGTAAATATTTTTAATCGCAACGTAATTTGTTTCAATATCATAAACATAATGTAGCCTAAAATGAGATTAACTTTTGTTTTCATAGCGAGAGTTAATGTTTTTAACACAGTACGTAACAGTGCTCCGTCCATATATAAGCATATATGGTATCTTCCGACTGTTGGACAAAGTATAGTAGAAAAAATTAATCGTAGTGCAGCAATTGATTAAATAGGTTCTCTCCCCCTTACTTAATTTTGTGCTAAAACCTTACGTCATAATGCATTATTATTTTTACAGATGTGTAAGTTATTGTGTAAACGATTCTGCTAATTTTTAGAGTGATTTCGGGATTACTTTCATTTCATATCATTGATCTGTAATGTGGTCATGAAAAAAATATTTAATAGCATCTTTTCAAAATCGTATTTATTGTTGAAGAAATTTCTTATAAAATTATGTTTACAGCTTTCCAGATATGACTTGTTTGCATTTGAAGAAAGATGAAAGAAGTTGGCGGGAACTAAGGAAGTTGTCTGGCGGACCCTAGCGGAAGAAAGCAACTGAAGGTCTAAAAGAAGTTGTTGGCTCAAGGGAAAAGTTTATTCCCCTTCATGTGATTGGCGGACCGGAAAATTGACGGAGCTCAACCATTCAGGAGAAAACTTAATAACAAAACCAAAGCAGTAAAGAATGACAGCACCCCCAGTTAAATCCAGTTTTTTTTGTGCTAATTTCATATAAGAAACATTTCTAGAATGCTGCCAAGAAATAAAGTTGTAAATAAAAGTAACTCTTATAATACAATTTTTAATGCTGTTTTTACAATGCTACAAGAGCATTTTCATTGCGGAATATATGAAGAGAAATCAACATTTCCTACGTACAGGAGACAGCAGACCCATTGTACATACAACTCATGACGTTAAAACTTTTGAACGAGTATATAATTCTGAATTATATAACACAAAAGTCTTTAAAAATGTTAAGTACAATAGTGGTACATTTCTGAAGAGATAGTAATAAAATAGAGTACTTTGTATTGCAAATATAATGTCTCGTGAAACACTCGTGTGGATTGAAATACATTGTTACTTTTGTAGTTATTACCGACAACTATGTTCACGAAATTCAGACACTATAAAATGTGTTTTATTAAGTTCATAAATGTCCTGTTTATTACTCATTTAGTAACCAGCTAGTAGTAAACCTTTGATCACGATTCGCAAGAGATCTATATTATTGTATCCCTTAAATTCCGAAGTGTATACATTTTGATACAAATAGAATTTTTATTCATCCAACGGTGTTTTCAAATAAAATTTTAAGCAACACTTAAGCACTACTGAGCCTAGCAATAGCCAGCTCGTGCCTTGAACGCAATTGCTAGTTAAACAGAAACTTAAAAACTTTTATTGGCATTTTTCAATCATCGAGTTTTAAAATAATGAATTAATATAAAAATTACTACCGTATCATACCTTTCATGTATTTGCCAACATCTTAGATATTTGTACATTTATAATATTATATTTCCACTTATAATTCTGATTAAGTACATGCATATTCCATCGATTATAAGCTTTAAATTGTTTGCATAGCCTACAGTGAAAACTACAATCTATTTTTATGTAGAATAATAAGTAGATGAGTTTTATTTTTACATGACATGACATTAAAACCTCCCAATGTAGGTACTACATCGTAAATTTATTTCATGTCATGTATTGCCATTTTAAAATAAGTTCGTAGAGTGTCTTTGTTTCAGTTGGCGAGTATCGTCTAAATTTAAGTGCCTTTTTAACTTTCTCTTGCCTATATGAATATACTTATAGGAAGGAAAGTATTGTTTTCATGTCGATTTTTCAAAATCGAGTTTTCACCGGATTTACACGTTTTCAGACCCCTGAACCCAAAAAAACATGTTTTAGCGATTGCTCTGTGTGCGTGCGTGAATACGCGCGCGCGCGTGTGTGAGTGCGCGCGCGCGCATGTGTGTGAACAGAATACCTCAAGTACGGAACATCGTACGAACTTGAAACTTAAAACTTAAGTTAGATAGTACTGTTACGTCCCAGGTTCGTGAAATAAAATTCAAAAGCTTTTATCGAAAATCCAACTAGTGTTTTGTTTTATTCAAGAAAGAAAATCTTATCAGATCCAATGTTGAAATATTTAAAACAATTAAAATTCTTAAAACAATTAAAATTCTTAAAAAAAATTAAAATTCTTTAAATTCAGTTGGAGTAATTATTAAATCTTCTAAAATACTTTCATCAAAATAAAGTTAAAAAAAATTAATAAATTATTAATATTTTGTTTTCTGTTTTTTATAAAAATTGTATATCACCTATCCCTTTAAAGTTTTAAAAGAGAGTGAGGACAACAATCCAATTTATTTAAATTAAGAAAATTGTCTTTTTCTTTTTTTTTTTGTACTCACATCTGACGTTGTGTAAATAAGATCATCTGGTGGTACGTTGATGTTGATGCTGTAAGAGTGTTTATGTTTACGTTGGAATGTCGTTACGTGCGTACTGTTCGTTATGTTTTGTTTTGTTTTGTGCGTACTGTTCGTTATGTTTTGTTTTGTTACGTGCGTACTGTTCGTTATGTTTTGTTTCCACTGTCCGTTATGCGTTAGGTGTTCGTATGTGTATCTCCTATTACAATCCTATTACAATCTTCCCCTCCCCCCGGAGAGTAAAGAGAAGCACACAGTACGTGTAAGCAAAATAAAGGGGGTGAGTGTTAAAATGAAAAAGAGAAGATGAGTATGTAGCAGTTGTCGGCTTGAGATGGTAATATACATTCATTTGGGGCCCCATTCAATAAAACATTCAAACAACATGCAAACAGCATTTTTTTTTTTTTATTACAATCATCCCAAACTCGAGGATCGCTACAGACAGCACCTAAAAATAAATTATGTAATTTATGAGTATACTATTTAACTTTTTTAATATTAGAAATATGTTCTTTAGTGATATCTCCTCCTACAGTCTTACGAAGTAATGCTGTAACTGGAGTAGAGAAGCCGATGATATAAAAAGGTTCAGACCATCGATACGCCATTTTGGCACAAATATTTTTTCGTTTTGAACTAACGGGGTGAGTTTTTAGCAGAACTTTATCTCCCACTGAAAATGGATTGGGATGGCGTGTAGCATTATATCGACGTGCCATATCATTATGTGATTTAACTAGTTTTCTTCTAATATCACACATCATATTACTAGAACGTATAGGATTTCTATGGAGGATATCTTGGATATTCCATGCTCTATCTAATGGAGTGTGAGCTGGAAAAGTATGCAATATGTCAAATGGGCATTTCCCATGAGCATTATGTTGAGCCATATTGAAAGCTAATTGAAACCAAAATAAAGATTTGTCCCAAGTTGCTTGAGTCTTTGCATGATACGCAATAAGGATAGACCTAAGATTTCGGTTTAAACGTTCTGCATGCGATGGTTGAGGGTGATAGGGTGAGAGGGTGGTTCGTTTTATGCCTAAATTGAAACAAAAGTTTTTAAACAGTATGGAATTAAAATTTTTAGCATTATCTGTGACAATCAATCTTGGAATAGAATAACTTTGGAAAATACGTTTTAATTCATGTATAATAGAGGATGTATTAGTGTTTTTTAACGGGGCTAACCATGTGAATTTTGAGAAACTATCGACTACCACTAGAATATATTTATATCCTTGATTGGTTTTTGCTAGGCTACCGACGGTATCAATAAACAGTGTGTCAAATGGCGCTGTCGGAACTCTGGAACTGAGATTTCCCCATTTATAATTTATCCCAGGTTTGCTTCGTTGGCAGGTCGTACAAGCCTTGACTTTCAGAGGAATTTCTCGATATATAGCTGGCCAATAAAAATATCGTGTGATTTTGTGTATAGTTTTCTCAACACCTAAGTGTCCACCAATCTCCGAATCATGAAAATATTTAAATACTAAATCTTTTAAAGAGTCGGGAAGTACGATTTTGGTTGGATTATTATGTTTATTTTTTGAACATAGGACTCCTTTGGATAAACAAAATTTACTATTCCTTTGTTGTTTTTGTTGTAGGATAAAGGTATCCTGTTCCTGATGTAGTTTGACGTCTGTAAAAGATAGAGGGAATTGTGACAATAAACTATTAATATAAGTTATATCCTGCGGAATATCTTCGTTATTTAGATCATACATCCTCGATAATGCATCGGCAACATTATTATCTGAACCACGGATGTGATTAATTTTAAATTTAAAGACAGATATTCGGAGTAACCATCTAGCTAATCTACCTAACTGTTTTGGTTTGGAAAGAAGCCAGGCTAAGGCTTGATTATCAGTTTCTAAAAGAAATTCGCGATGTGTTAAATAGGTCCTGAAATGATCCGTTGCGAAAACAACTGCAAGACACTCTCTTTCATATGCTGAAAACTTTCGTTCTGCTTCTGTTAGTGTTTTAGAAGCATACGCTATAGGTTTCCTAGATCCTTCTTGTTCCTGAATTAGGACAGCTCCTAGACCTGTATCAGACGCATCCGTCTGCAAAATGAAAGTTTTGGAAAAGTCTGGAATTGCTAATACCGGTGGATTAGCGATTGCCTGTTTGAGATCTTCAAACGCAAGTTTTTGAGCGTCGTGCCAGATAAACGGAGTGTTTTTGCGACGTAATTTATTTAGTGGTTCAATTCTATCAGCATAATTTTTGATAAATTTGGAAAAATAATTAACCATACCACAAAATCGATGTACTTGTTTTACTGTCATAGGCTGTGGGTACTGTAATATTTTTTGTGTCCTATTTGAGTCTATAGAGACTCCTTTGTACGACAATACATGTCCGAGAAACGGTATTTCATTTACAGCAAATGTCACTTTATCAGGATTAACTGTAATGCCAGCTTTCCGTAAAATTGACAATACTATTTTGATATGTTTAACATGCTCTGTAAAACTTTTTGAATATATTAATATATCATCCATATAATTAAATACAAATTTATATTAAATATTTTTGAATAATGTATTCATAAGGCGAGTTAAAACTTGCGCACCAGTCGACAAACCAAAAGGTAACCTTTCATATTCGTACAAACCATCTGGTGTACAAAATGCAGTAATTTGACGAGATTTTTCTGTCAATGGGATCTGATGGTACGCTTGTGCTAAATCTAACGTACTAAACCATCTTGCATTGGAAAACCATTGGAACGCATGATTTATATTCGGCAAAGGTTGTGCCTCTGAATCAATTATTAGGTTAACTTGACGATAATCTACAACTAGACGACTAGTTCCGTTTGGTTTCGGAATTAAAAATGCTGGGGAAGAATAGGGGGAAATACTTTCTCGAATTACCTTATCTTTTAATAATTTGTCAATTTGTTGTTTCATTTGAAACGTTTTTATCGGATTTAAAGGATAGGGTCTAGATTTAATAATTTCATTATTTTTAAGTACAATATCGTATTTCAATACATGAGTACAACCTAATTTAGTTGTAAGAACATCAGGAAATTCTTTACATAAATCATTAATTGTATTTTTAATATACTCACTTTGTTCCACGTTGTTAATTTGTTCTGGAGATAGGTCGGTTAAGTGAAATTGTTTACCTCTTGCCCAATCAAAAGTTATGAAAGATTTTGTTGGGTTAACTATTGCGCGGGTTATTTGTAAAAAATTCATCCCGAGTATTATTCGGTGTTGTAATTTGGATAATATTTTAAAATTCACTTTCCATGATAATTTTTGAAGATTAACCTTAATCCAAATTTGTTTATTTATTTTTAAAGGAAATCGATCAGCTGTGAGACAAATTGTATTAATGTTTTCTTCCTCTATAATTGCCTTTTTATTTTTTAAAAATGTATACAGTTGTTGATTTATAATATTATGGGTGGAACCTGAATCGATAAGGGCATTAAATATGTTATTTTTAATTTTTATTGGTAATGTTTTTAAAGAATAATTACAATTTAACTTATTTTCTTTCAACTTTAAATATTTACTTGAATTATTTTTACAAATGCACATCATATGTTTATGGTCAGTACATTTGTAAACATTTAGTTTTTTGAAACATTATTATTTCCTTTTTGTTGTAAAAGTTTACAATTTCGTTTGATATGACCTAATTTATGGCAATAGAAACATTTTAAAGTGGTTGCAGGCATTTGTGATCTAACGGTGTTGTAAGTTGTATCTTTTAATATATTTTGTTTACCTCGTGAAGGTACTATGCTATTTATATCTTGTATTACGCTCGTATCACTTATTTTAGATACGCCGATGTCATTCAGAGTCCTAGCATAAACTCTCTCATAGACATAGGTATCTAGTTTATTGAAATCTTGTAAGTTACGAGGTTGGCCAATTATACCTATATGTGCGGCGTATACTTCATTTAAACCAGTTAAAATTATATTAATTAACTCACCTTCTGTTAGATCTAATCTTAATACCTCATGGTGTTCTAAAATTTCTTTTATGTATTCATTAAGTGTCTCTGTTTGCGACTGATTTCGGTACAACAATTTGAGTTTTAATATTTCTTTCATTTTTGGCGTTATTAATTTGTTGACTAAATCTCTATGAAATTGATCGAAATTATGATTATTTTTAATTGAATTCTCAAAGATTTGTTCAGTAAAGCCTGTCATAAATTGAGTTAACAATACTAAAGGTAAATCTACTGCATAACGTTTCTGAATTTGTTTAATTATTTTGATATTTCGTACTAGTATATCAATATCACGTCCATCAGTTATAGTTAATTGCTTTAATTCATTTTCAATTGGATTTGCAATTTTCGTCCAATTGAAGTTTAACTCACGATTAAAATAGGCTGGATTATGATTACCTACTGCATTCGGTATTAATATATCAGGAGTTTCGTTTCTAAGAACAGGATTTTGCATTACTGGGGAATGTAAAATATTAATATGGTTAACACCAAAATTTTCTTGTTGATCAAGTAAGAAATCATTTCCTAAATGTGCGTTTTCAATATTTATGTTGTTTTGTTCTAAATTAGGCTCAATTTCGAAATTTTGTAACCTATTAAGTTTCCAAATATCAAATTCTCCCTTTAAATTTTGAAATCCTACAAGTTTATCTGGTTTATTAGTTAATATGAATGTTAATAATTTATTAAGCCTATCATCAAATGTTTCGGCATTATACTTTTCTACTTCAGTTAAATTTTCTAGGTTTCGTAACTTTACCAAATAGTTTTGACACTCCGTCAGTTGTTTGTCTATGTCAAACCTATGTAGCGTAGTTAAGTCAATTTGTCGTCCATTATTTAAGAGTTTTTGTAACCTTTGTCTTTTTTGTCTTACGTTTCCTGTTGTTGTACTTTTTCGTATTCGTAATTGGAAATTAACGTTTGTTTCGTCTAATTTAGTGGGGTCAAGAATTGGTGCTACTTGTCTATCCATGTTTCTACCTGTTTATTGTTTTCTGTAATGATGACTATTTAAATGTATGTAAACAATGCCTTACCAGATAATTTCAATACACTTGCCAGATGTGAGATTGTTACGTTTTTTGAAATTGTTATTGATAATTGATTTTTATGAATTTTAGAAGATTTATTGATGTTATTTATTGAATTTTTGTTTTAGTTTTTATGATATTCTGATTTATATCCTGGTTTATCCTTGTCGTATCTTGGTTTATCCTTGTTTTATCCTGGTTTATCCCTGTTTTTATCCTGGTTTATCCTTGTTTTGTCCTGGTTTATCCTTGTTTAATTTCCCGGTCGATGCACCATTTTTGTTACGTCCCAGGTTCGTGAAATAAAATTCAAAAGCTTTTATCGAAAATCCAACTAGTGTTTTGTTTTATTCAAGAAAGAAAATCTTATCAGATCCAATGTTGAAATATTTAAAACAATTAAAATTCTTAAAACAATTAAAATTCTTAAAAAAAATTAAAATTCTTTAAATTCAGTTGGAGTAATTATTAAATCTTCTAAAATACTTTCATCAAAATAAAGTTAAAAAAAATTAATAAATTATTAATATTTTGTTTTCTGTTTTTTATAAAAATTGTATATCACCTATCCCTTTAAAGTTTTAAAAGAGAGTGAGGACAACAATCCAATTTATTTAAATTAAGAAAATTGTCTTTTTCTTTTTTTTTTTGTACTCACATCTGACGTTGTGTAAATAAGATCATCTGGTGGTACGTTGATGTTGATGCTGTAAGAGTGTTTATGTTTACGTTGGAATGTCGTTACGTGCGTACTGTTCGTTATGTTTTGTTTTGTTTTGTGCGTACTGTTCGTTATGTTTTGTTTTGTTACGTGCGTACTGTTCGTTATGTTTTGTTTCCACTGTCCGTTATGCGTTAGGTGTTCGTATGTGTATCTCCTATTACAATCCTATTACAGTACTAGAGGACCCGACACGAACATTTTCATCAAAATCGGTCAACCGGAAGTAGTAGTATATTCGTATCATTTTTCACTTTTTCACGATTTTCTCAAAAACGGCTCTTACGATTTTTTTTTAAAAATAGATTCATTTACTACATTTTTTAATGGTCTACAAGATAGGGTGGAGCCATGTCTGCTGAAATTCTTTGGGAGGTTGCTCTTTCGTACAAAAGAAAAAATGTTTTTTTTTAAGTTTGCATCCTTAATATGCAAAAAGCCTTTTGCCTTTTAGCACAAAAGTGTATATAAAAAAGTTGTAGATAAATTTAAAAATCTTTAATTTTTATTTCAAATTTTTTTTTGTATAAAACTTAGTTCAGCGATAATTAGTGATTATCTGTTTTTTTTTCATGAACATCTGTAAAACAATCTTTTTTTAAAGATTTCGGCCGTAGTACCCTGTTTTACGACAAAAATGCATATAATCAAATTTATAGAAAATTAAAAGATTTACCGAATTTTATTCCAAGCATTTTTTCTACAGAACCTAGATTAGCGTCGAAAAGCGATTTTCCGTATTATTAAGCCAAACTAAGGTTTATTTTCATTTTGCATTATTCACTTATGATTGAAATAAGGTTATATTTGTGAGGTTAGTTTTTTTGGTTATTTCTATTGTTTTATTAATCATATTTGGTTATATTGTTCATTATTTGCATTGACAAGAGAGAGTCGTGTGAGTGTTTCACATCAGATTTTTATACATATATCTACAGACATTTTTCAATCACCCGATATCTCTAATATTTACTACATTTTTTCTAGGTCAGCTATAAATATGTTGAAATCTATCCATATTTTCGATGGGTATAAAAAGAACATTTCGTAAGAAATGACTCAGATTTTCTAGCTGACACATTATAATAATATAATAAAATTTTTCCTCCATCCGAATGAAATGCTTGAAAATTTTTGATAGTAATGTTTTGTATTATTTAATTAATAACGGAACTATGTACAATAACTGGCGAGCTTATTGTAGAAAGATGAAAATTGTAGAATAATTTTATTAAATTATTATTGTTTATTTTATTATTTAATGTTTTAGTTCAATTACTTTTTCTGAGGACAGTAAGACACTTTTTCTGCGGATTGATATCGGTTCGTTGCGTAGCTCATTAACCCTTCGTGTAAGAATGTCTCAGCATTTATAATCTTAGCCTTTTTTTTTCTTGAATATCGTCATTAAGGTATGTAGAAGAAAGGTTTTCTTTCAGTTAGCTTCTTATTCTTCAGTAAATACAAGTTTGATAACTAACATGATAAGCATGTCTGCTTTCCTTTTTCATTGTTCGTTTCTTCTCAGGTAAATTAATTTTCGCACTCACGCACTCTTATTCTAATCAGATTTCCAACACGGAGTCGCTTTCTCTCATGTGACTAATACAATTTTTATTAAAGAAATCCTTAACCATTTTTGTCAAGAATTTTAAGTCAAGAATCTAATATTGTAAAATAGCGTTAGTATGGACTACCTCCTACAGTTTGTTCCATTTACTGTCTGTCTATAACTTGATGGCCTCCCGCAGAGAGGAGCAGAATCGGGCCGCTACTAGCCTTCTCAATAATAATTCATTATGTACTACTACTAACTAGTACGCTGGAAATGGTTCAGAATGAAGTGTTATTGAGAAGGGTAGTAGCAGGCCAATTCTGCTCCTCTCTGCGGGAGGCCATTAAGTTATAGACAGACAGTATGCATAGATATTACAATTTTTTCTTTTTTTAGTTTATTTAAAGTCGCACATAAACAGCTCGGTAATAGTTTAATTATGATAAGTTTTAATTTGTAAAAATTTCCAAACTCTAGCTGAGGATTGAACCCGTGATCCACGTTGTAGGCTAGCACGCTACCAGTACACTAAGGAGGCAGCATTTATCATAATTTGATTTTATAATTTTCGATATTGATTTCTAAATTATTAGTATTGATGCACTCTTAATCATTAATTATTTCATTTATCTCATATTTTCATATTCATATAAAGTTTATGCAGTTTATCTAATATATTAAAATATCTATGTAAGAATTTTTTCAAACGTATATTATTTGCTCTGTAAACTAAATTAATTTTTTTTACTCTCATTGGTTAATCCCAATCATCAAAGAAATACTTAATATACTTTTTATAATAAATTATTTTTGTGTTAAGGTATTTTAATTTGTACAGTTTTCGGTGTGTTATTATTTTGTAGAAGATATACAGTTATTATAGCGTCTATTTATTTATGCATTATTCTCTAAAATAATATTTTTTTAGAAATGAATAATTTCTTTAAAATGTTGCTTTTAATGTGCATTGAAAGCTTTCATACTGATGAAAATTGTCAATAAAGGTATGAAGTTAAGAGGATTTAGTGTAGTAAATGCTAATGTGTGTATTTGATTCCACCTGTCTGCAATAGGTACCGGTGCAATCCTGCTCATTTAGTGGGGGATGTAAGGTCATTTCCTGTTAATTGCAAATTTGCATAATCCTGATCACTATTCTCCCCACAGAGCTCAATACAAGTGTTACCTTCCTGAGTACTAGCACTACTACATTACTGAATAACATTTTATTGTGTTACTAATACTCCAAGTACCTTTTTGAATTTCTTTCACTAGCATTAGTATTGAATATTAAATTTTATTTGCAAATATATAACTATATCTTTAATTTCTTATATTTTTTAAGGGGAGACAGTATGATGGTTTTGACTGAAAATTTCGATTTTCAGGTTTTTATTATGTTTTTCAGTAGTTTAGACCTATATCTACCAGAAAAAGATTAAATTACGTCGTAATTAGATTAAATTAAAATATTTTAATTAAAAACACGTAAGTGTTTATCACGTTTATCCGGAAAAATTATCATGTCACCAGGAACGAATATTTTTCATAATTTTATACTGCTCGTTTCATAGTGGAAAGGGAACTTTAGTTTTAAATATCTGTATTACTGTTTTTAATATTCTCAGCTTTTGGTTCAGCTTTCTAACCAACTGTAATGGGAAATTTACTTGTTTGTGTACCTTTTGTCTTGATTTATACATTTTTGTTTCTTGCTTTTTCCCGTAAATTTAGATTTTTAAAACTTAGCCTACTGTAGGTACATTTATGTTATCGTTATTTATTTTTAATTTTATAAAATGTGAGTAGCTAGTGAAACCCGACACATATAAGTGTGTAAAGTTTTATTTTCTTATCTTTTACCAATCCTATAAAAAAGGAAAACGAAAAATATGATATTGTGAAAATATCGAAGAAGGGCATGGTTCGCGAAATTTCTAGTATTTCATTCATGAAATGGTAAAGAGTGGATAATAGAATGAAAAAGTAACAATAGGATACTTATTTACAAAAGGTTATTGTTGTACAACTATTTATGAAAAGGTCGGCCTGTAACAACTTTTATTCTATTTACAATAAGATCTATTGTTGACTTGTTTACAGATTTTTCTAGCACTCATTTATAAAGGGTTTTTTGTACTTTATTATTTGTATCGAATTTCGATGTCTTTCGGGAAGATTCTTTTTTGATTCACTATATAAAGAGACCCCCAAGGCGGTCAGTAGTTAGTATCCGTTTGATCTCTGACGAGTGTTTATTGCGTGATATCGGGGCGTTATATCAGGTAAACGGTTCCGAGGTATTGTTATACTATCTTTTTGTGTATGTGCTTTGTGTAAAGTTATTGTGTATGCGCATTAAATACAGTTTTATGTATTCAGTTTAATTTTGTAAGTGCATTCTATATAATTAGTTTATTATATTATAATATATTATATTATATTATATTTTATTAGTTTATTATATTATTAAGGCGGATGAACCAGTAAATGGTCAACGGCGTAAGAATGTGGTAAGTAACGGGTCCCACCACATTAAAGACTCATTAGAGTTTCTCTAGTAAAGCAATCATGGCAGAATTCAGAACTAAATTATATTCCGGAGTTTCAAGCCCTCCAATCGGGTCTCCGGGGAGGGCAGCTTTGAGTGTTGCCAGGAAGAATGTTTTGTTGCGGGAGGGCGTGAGGATTGGTACATGGAATGTGAATAGTATGTATGATGAGGGAAAAGCCTTTAATGTTGCCAAGGAAATGGGGAGATTGGACATCAAAATCATGGGGATCAGTGAGATACGATGGTCAGGCAGTGGACAGAGGGGAGTTTTGGATAAAACAATATATTTCTCTGGGAATGATAATGCTGGACATTATCAAGGAGTGGCCATCATGGTTGATGGATCTGTGAAACAGTGAAGAATTTTGTGCCTCTCTCTTCAAGAGTGATGTTGCTTCAGTTGGAGGCCTATTGTGGAACCCTCAACCTCATTCAGGTGTATGCTCCGACGGCGGAGAAAGAGGATGAATAAGTGGAGGCCTTCTATAAAGATGTGGAACAGGTTCTGAAACTAACAAGAGGCAGAGACATTACAATAGTCATGGGAGATCTAAATGCAAAGATTGGACAGGGTGAGAAAGATGAGTAGGTGGGGGAGTATGGTCTTGGTGAGCGCAATGACAGAGGTGAACGCCTCCACCAATTCTGCCAAGAAAACTCAATGGTGATTACCAATACTTTTTTTGAACATCCAAAGCTCCGAAGGTATACATGGAAATCACCACAGGACGGCCCACGAGGTATAGTCAAAAATCAAATAGACTACATTATGATCAAGCAAAGGTATAGAAACTCGGTGAGAAATTGCAAAACCTACCCTGGAGCGGATGTGGACTCTGACCACAATCTGCTGATGGCAACAGTGAGGGTGAGGCTGAAAAGATTGAAGAAGCGCCAGCATGATTCCATGATTGACACAAGGCATTTGAGAGATGTCAAGTTGAGGGGAATGGTCTGTCAAAAAGTAAATGAGAATTTGACAAGGATGAGAGAGGACAATGGAATTGAGAGGGAGCCTGAGTTTTTGTGGGAAAGCTTCAAATCGGCAGTGCTGGAACCATGTCAGGAGTACTTAAAGCCAAAGAAACAAGTGAAGCGACAGGACTGGATGACTGACGAAATACTCAGGCTCATGGAGGAGAGAAGGCTGATGAAGTCGAAGGATCAGAACAAGTATCGTGAGCTGAGGAGAAGAATAAGATGGGAATGTCGTCGGGCTAGAGAAGTGTGGGTGAGAAAGAGATGTGAGGAGGTTGAGGAACTGCAGAAACGACAGGATCTGCACAATCTCCACAAGAAGATCAAGGAGTTTAACGGTACAGGAAGGCAACAGAAAGCATATATACTAACGGATAAGGATGGACACATTGTGACGGACATGGCAGCTCAGTTGCGACTTTGGGAAGATTATATAAGAGTTTTGTTTGAGGATGAAAGAGAGGAGACTATGGGCGAGAGAGAGGAGGAGGAGACTGGCCCACCAATTCTGAGAGTAGAGGTGCAGCGAGCAATTTATTCATAAAAAAATGGTAAAGCACTGGGTCCAGATCAGATTCCCGCAGATGTACTCAAGTTGATTGAGGAGGAACACCTTGACACAATCACAGCTTTGTTCAACAAAATATATTGTACGGGAATAATACCGACTGAGTGGCTCAAGTCAACCTTTGTTACTATCCCAAAAAAGCAGAATGCGAAAAAATGTGATGAGTACAGAACAATCAGCTTGATGAGTCACACACTGAAGATCTTTTTGAAAATTATACATCGAAGAACATTTTTAAAGCTGGAAGAAGATATCTCAGACACACAGTTTGGTTTCAGAAATGGATTCAGTACGCGAGATGCGCTGTTTGCTTACAATGTCCTCATGCAGCGTTGTATGGATGTTAACCAGGACATATATGCATGTTTTATTGATTATAATAAAGCATTTGATAAAGTCAGGCACAACCAACTGATAGAAGTGTTGAAACGTAAAAATATTGTCTCGAGAGATATCCGAATAATTGTCAACCTGTACTTCAACCAGACAGCAACTGTTCGCGTGCAGGATGCCTTTACTAACCCAGTGGACATCAAACGGGGTGTTAGGCAGGGCTGTGTGCTCTCTCCACTTCTCTTCAACATTTATTCTGAAGAAATTTTCAGACAAGCCCTTGACACGGAGGTTGGAGGAGTTCGGGTGAATGGCATACGTCTCAACAACTTACGTTATGCAGATGATACAGTCTTGCTGGCTGAAACAATGCAGGATCTCCAGGAACTCCTGAATAAGGTTGTTGGAGCCAGCCAAAATTTTGGTCTCACCCTCAACACAAGGAAGACAAAGTGCATGGTCATCACCAAGAATGTGGTCCCACATGACGAACACCTGTATGTGGAGGGAGAGCAGTTGGAAAGAGTTATGAAGTACAGCTATCTTGGTATGACGGTGAACAGTAACCTTGATTACTCTACTGAGATCAAAATCCGCATAGAGCCCGGGCCGCATTTGTGAAAATGAAGAGGATGCTGTGCAACCACAATCTGAGTCTGGACTTGAGAATTCGTGGGCTGAGGTGTTACATCTTTCCGGTGCTGTACTATGGTGCAGAGGCCTGGACTACCAATAGGCAATGTGAACGAAGACTTGAGGCCTTTGAGATGTGGGTTTACAGAAGGATGCACAAAATATCTTGGACAGAGAGAGTCACAAACATGGAAGTCCTAAGGAGGATGCAGAAGGGAATGGAAGTGATGATCGAAATCAAGAAGAGAAAGCTGGTGTACCTCGGCCATGTCTTGAGAGGTCCAAAATATGAAATCCTTCATCTTGTCATCCAGGGAAAGATTATGGGCAAACGATCGGTTGGAAGAAGAAGAACCTCCTGGCTACGGAACCTGCGAGAGTGGTTTAATTTGTCATCCATCGACCTATTTAGAGCTGCAGTTTCCAAGGTCAGGATTGCCATGATGCTAGCACACCTTCGTAATGGAGATGCTACATGAAGAAGAAGAGTTTATTATCTTTTGTAAGTAAATTATTAAGTATTACTTAAGGTTAATTATTAAGGTATTACTTCATTATAATTAGTTTATTATTTATTTTTTTAATTTTTCAGTTATAATAAATATTTGTAATTGTAAACTTTAGTGTATTAATTATTTAATTACCTAGATCCCGAAACGGACCTTAGCGATAAGTGTCACAATATTTAACATTGGCGAGATACAAAGTACAGTGTCCCCTTTAAACGAGATTTCTCTAACGTAAGCAATTACAATGTTGTATGCGTCACAAAGTATGTCTATAATCTCTAAAAAGTATAAAAACGCAGCTATAATTTTCATTAATAATTAGGGTAGTTTATATTTTCATGTTAGAATACATAGCCTACATTGAAATTTTATTGTATGATAAGAAAACATCTTCTTATACAAATATTTCTGATTTACGAGACAGATTACCTCACAAAATTATTGGACAGGTAGGGCCTCTACTTTGGATTGTCTATTTAATATAATTGTATTTGCTAAACTTTGTAGCACTTATATCCACCGTCAAATGAATTTCTTATTTTAGTTTTACTTTCTCTTGCTTTATATGAATATATAGGAAAATGTGCAGGTATTGTTTTCATGTCGATTTTTTGAAATCGATTTTTCACCGGATATACGGACATACACGTTTTCAGACCCCATGAAACCAAAAAAATATATTTTTAGCGATTGGTCTGTGTGTGTGTGTGAGCGCGCGCGCGCGCGCGCGCGTGAATAAAATGTTTCAAGAACGGAACATCTTACGAAGTTGAAACGTGGAGCGTAAATTAGGTACCACTAGATGACCCGACAAACATTGTCATCAAAGTCGGTCAATCGGAAGCAGTAGTCTGTAATCGGAAGTAGTGTATTCCTGCAATTTTTCACTTATTTACGACTTTGTTAAAAAACGGCTGCTTTAAAAAAAAAATCACCTGATTTACTACATTTTTGATGCTCTATAAGATAGGGTAAGCGCCACGTCTGCTGAAATTTTTGGGGGGGGGGGCTGTGGTTTCGTAGAAAAAATGTTTTTTTTTTTAAGATTATGGCCTTATTATGCATTTTAGAGTAAAAGTGTATTATATAATTAAAGTTATAGAACATTTAAAAACCTACAACTTTTATTTCAAACATTTCTTGTACAATGCTTAGATCTACTTCAGCGGCAATTATTGATTTTATGTTTTTTTCATTAAAATCTGAAAAAAGAGGAATTTTTTAAGATTACAGCCTTAGTATACGTATATTATGAGAAAAGTGTATAAAACAAAAGTTATAGGAAATAAAAAAACCTACGACTCTAATTTGTAACATTTTTCTCTATAGACCCTAGTTTAGAGGTAATAACTGATTTTCCGTATTTTTAAGTTCTACAGAGATCGATTTTCATTTTGCGTCATTCACTCATGATTAAAATAAGGTTATGTTTTTCATATTATATTGTTTAATCATGATTAAACGTAGGTTATACCTTGGACAATTCGAATTGGCACAAGCACCTTGGGTATTTATCTACTCCACTCTTCGCTCCACGCCCTGCAACGACGGTACAGTCACAAAAGTATACAATCGCTACTGCAATGTGCGACTCACGCACGGCCACTACGCTTTGTTTTCACTGTTGTTATTAATAATTTGTCAGACATAATGATGCGACTGATTTGTTTTCATATAAGATTTTCTGTTTATTATATATTCACTTGGGTTAACCTCAATAATATACAGTTTAAATTTAACTACGTTGAATAGAAAAAATAATCATCCAACTTACTATTAATTATAATTATAGTCTTAATAATTTACCTGTGAAAAGGCTAAAGGCTCTGTACTTAACTGCGGGAGTCCTACTAATGAGTGGTGTCCTCCTTTCACGTGCAACGTCATTTTTTTAAAAAATATATATGTATTATACGTGTATTTGCTGGTTGTGCAAAACCGCACAGTCGCAGATAAAAATAAAGTGAAAAAAATTAAATATTCACACCAATTTGTTTAGTTAGTTGCGTGCGTCTGTAGAGTATAGTTTAGTGAGTTTTTGCAGTTTAGTTCTTGTAATAATTTATAATTTAAATTTTTACTGGGACAAATTGAATAAATATTTTAAAATGAAATAATAATTGTATGTTTGTACATTGAAATAAGGTTGTAGGCATTTGCGTACATTAAAATTTGTAGACCTTGTTGAAAGAATAGGTTATGGATATACTGTATGCGGAACTGTGTGTACACGTAGAACAAGAGTTGTGCCAGTTCAAATTGTCCACAGTATACAATGAGCATTATTTACATTGGCCAGTGAAAGTCGTGTGAGTGTTTCACACCAAATATTTTATTTTATTATTAATAATATTATTAGAAACCACGAGAGACGGCCAAAAAATGAGTAAGAACACTTACCAATGGAGAAGTACTATCGTGGCTTTAACACATCGCAACACAAAATTGTACAGTTATAACTTTGTTTTTTCCCAAAGACGTAGGCCTAAACCTCTGTACGTCATGACAATATTACAGGAAATTAAATTCCTGTAATTGTCATGACGAAGAGGTTTATATCTCCAAAACAAATAAATGTTATACAATTATTGTGTAATTTTTAAGTGTTGTGATGAGCAGATGTTGTGTTAAAGCCATGAAAGTAGCCTACTTCTCAATTGGTAGGTGTTGTTACTCATTCATTGACCATTTCTGGTGGTTTCTAATAACATTATTAATAATAAAATAAAATAAAAAATTTTATTCGCATGTTTCATGTAATTTTGAATATAGTTTGAAGTGCCATATTTTGACAGGCGAGAATAAATTAGACCTAATGGATTATTAATTTAGCAATAAAAATTTAATTATGAAAATTGTATAAGTTTAACGAAAACGGTGAATTTGAAGCAGTACTTACATTAAATATCACTGTTATCAATTGTTATCTTGAATACCTACATTGTATTTTAGCTGATTTTTATGACCCACATATAGAAAATATTTGGCGACATGTAACATCTGAATGATTTAGTTGTTTGAACAAAATATGACTGTAAATTTTATTACATAAAATATAAGAGAAAACAATGAACCCTAGTTTATATTCCGAATCGTAATTTCAAGCCTAATTTATGTCACCGTAGTTTCCTTAACACATTTATTTCATTTACACGTGAAAAACTGCGAAGATTACTCTAAATTGCTGACATTACGAGTTAATAATAAAATTTCTTGGAAACGCACTGATATATTTAACCCTTTATAGGTCTTTTGTAAGTATACGTACCACTGGCAATAAGATCAATTTTATTTAAAAATGAGCTATGCAGTTGAACCTTATTGGCATTTTCTAGTGTTATAGATGATCTCTGGTAAGTAGGCTACCCGCATTTTGAAATTATCGCGCAGCGACCATTTGTTTCCTGAGTAGTACGAATATGGTGAGGATTCATACCAGCGTACGCTATCGTGTTGTTTTGATTTTCTACGAGAAAGCAAGCATTTATGCTGATATAAAGTTAAGTTATTCTACACATTTTTGTGTTGTATAGTGCTACAAGTTTTTTTTAAAAGCATTCTTACCACTAAACATTATATGATTCCCATTTTAATAAACGTACCTTGGTAAGTATACTTACCAGGGCTTAACATCAAAATAAAGAAATACCTTACTGTTCTGGCACTAGAAATACATTACTCAAATCTCTGTTAGAAAAATTTAACATTTTACAACATATTTTTATATAGTTGTCTCCGCAGTACTGCCCTATAAAAGATTAACCCTCATTGCATCAATGAAAGTCTTACTGAAAATAATAAATAAGTTTTTGGCGCGTTAATATTTATGAATGATTATTAAAAACAAGAAAGATTTATAGATGTTAGAATATGGCTGAAATTAAGTATAAACCTGAATTAAGTAACTAAAAGGAGTAAAAATAATTCTTTGTTTTTTGCTTTTTTAAATTCTGTTTTACGTCTGACTGTTTTGCACCTTACAACTAATGCAGATGATGAAGGGTGGTAGATGAAATGAGTGATAAAAAACCCGAATATCTGACCGGAAATCGAATCTAGAACCTCTGGCATAGATGCCAATTTCACTAACCATTACACTCAGGGTCGAGACGAAACTCTTCCGTGACATTGCGGTAGCCTCCTAGATTATAAACGGAAGGTCCATGGTTCAATTTCCGGTTAGATTCTGGAGATTTTCAAAGGTTGAAAAACGATAATCCTCTTTAATCCATTGTAGTCGTTAAAGTCTGATACTGTTTTTAACTGTACGCCGGTCCGTAGTTCATATTTTGTCCACTATGGCGCTGTGAGGGGGTTGCTGCTGCCGATAGAATGGGCCAGCGGTCATACCTCTCACAGCGCATGTACCAAGTGGCAACATATGGGTCTATGCACTAGCGATGCAGGAGTTGAGCAGGTGACAGTATCGATATTCTCTGAGTTGCGAGAATCGATACGGGGAAGTTGACAACTCAACATTGAGTTTTCATTCCGTCATCTGTACCTCCATCCTCTTACCTTCGCTTCACCGGCGACTCTTAGAATGGGATATTGGCAGGTGCCTGTCGAGCCAAATTCAAGACCATACACCGCTTTCACAACGCCGCGAGGAGAAAAATTACAATTTACTGTAATGCCGTTTGGATTACGAAACGCTCCGAGTCGCTTCCAGACTATGATGAACACAGTACTTAGCGGTTACCTTGATGAGTTTTGCTACGCGTATCTGGACGATATCATCATATATTCTCCAACCTGGGAAGAACACCTTTTACACCTCGCCAAAGTGCTTGAACGCCTGGAAGCATACGATCTAACTTGCGCTGTCCATAAATGTCAGATTGGAAAACCGCAGTTAGAATACCTGGGACATATTATTACTGCCGACGGAAACTACCCTAAGACAAACTCCGTTAACACCATACTCGCAGCCGAGCCGCCGACCAATCGCAGGAAGCTAAGGGAGTTCATGGGAGTAGTAGGGTGGTTACGAGAATTTATTCCTCGAGCTGCAGAAGTTTGCGCTCCTTTGACTGATCTGCTAAGCGCAAAATCCAGATGGAAATGGACCGACACCGCAAGCACAGCATTCCGCCGGATCAAGGAAATAGTAACCGACCTACAACCTCTACACCGACCAGACGTAAACCGGCCGCTCATCCTGCAAACTGATGCCAGTAAGATTGGATTAGGGGCACTTCTATATCAGGATAGCGACCATGGAAGAAAAGTAATTGCCTACGCCAGCGCCAAATTAAATCCAACTGAACAGAGGTACCACATCAACGAACAAGAATGCCTAGCGATCATATGGGCCATCAAACGGTACCGCCCATACCTGGAAGACCGGCCGTTTATACTAAGAACGGACAGCAAGTCATTAACATGGCTTCATAACATGAAGGATTCTCGGGCTAAGCTAACACGATGGGCGCTTACCTTACAAGAATTCACCTTCACAATAGAACACTGCCCAGGTACTAGAAACCAATTAGCGGACGCTCTGTCAAGGAACCCTGAGCCTACTCCAGTAGAAGCAGAATGCCACGACATGGATCGCGTCGTGCCCCCTGAGCTGGGCCAAGCAATGCCTGAGCCACCCTCACTACAACAACTTCAAGCAACCAGTCGGCTATTGGACAAGATACGCGATGCCCAACTACAAGATTCCGCCGTATGCGAAAAGATTACTCGTTGGCATCAGATACAATCTTGCCCAGAAGAACAACGCACCGACGCCGATATAAACTTTGGTTTACGCTACCAAGTGATCGACGAAGTCTTAAGACAAAACATTAATGTGAGAGAGCCAGAGTGGCGTCTCGTCGTTCCCGCAGCTGTCAGGAGCCACATAATATTTCTGTACCACGACGACGATCTCGCGGGGCATCCAGGAGCCGAAGAAACCTATCGGACAATAGCTCGACAATTCACATGGCCACGACTTCGGGCCCACATCTATCGCTATGTCACCCAGTGCCTGCTCTGCGCCTGCACCAAAGGATACACCCACTCACGACCAGCCGACCAGCGACCACGCCGTCCCACTCAGCCTTGGGAAACGGTCTGCCTGGATCTGATGGGACCGTACCCTCTCACATCACGCCGAAATCGCAGCATACTGGTTGTTACCGACTCATTTTCTCGATGGACCGAAGCTTACCCCATGCCGAATGCAGAAGCCCACACGATCATCACCACTCTTGACACTCACTTCTATCCCAGGTGAGGTGGGGATATCCTCGTACCATACTCACCGATAACGGAGTTCAATTCACGGGGAAACTGTGGCATGAAGCCTGTACACGATGGGAAGCCATACACTGGACGACACCCATTTATCATCCCCGTGCTAACCCGACTGAACGACGAAACCAAGAACTGAAAAAGGGCTTGCGAGTACATCTACAAGAGCGACACCAGGATTGGGAAAGTCGTTTACCATCAGTCCTCTTCTCGTTAAGAAACAGACGAAATAGCGCCACGCAACAAAGCCCCAGTATCCTACTCTTCGGCCAGCTACTCAAAAGACCCGGCGAATGGGCATTGCAGACATCCGAATTACGACCCTGGGACGACACTACAACAAGCCGCGCCACACAACACAAAGCGCGCCAACAACAAGGAGCAGTGCAGCAAGAGAGCTACCTCGCCAACACCCCTTCTACATCTAAAGAACCACGATACAAACTTGAAGAGAGAGTACTCATAAAAAATCACGTACTCTCCAACAAGGCACAAAGATTCCACGCCGGCCTTGCACCTAAGTGGAAAGGTCCCTTTACCGTCATCCACCAACAAGGACCAGTCTACTGGGTCCAGCGCGGAGAAGACGTACAAAAGGTACACCAGGATCAGATACGACCCGCTCCGGAAGCTCCAGACGTAGCCACTTCCAGTGTTACAACAGAGACAGTGAACACAGTGCAGTGAAAAAAAAAACACAAACAAGTGATCTGTAAATAACGTGTAGTGAAAAAAAAATATATATATAAGTAATTTTAAATATTGTGTAGTAATAAAACAACAAATACTAAATGTGATGTGTATATAATATGATATGTGTACATGTAGTGCAACGTATAAGTGTAAATATTAGTAAGTAAGAATACCTCAATTATAATCACCTAACTTTTAGCATGTAAGTATTATCCTGTAATTGTACATAATGTACCATAGTAAGTAGCTTTTAATACCTCGGTTGCAACCATCCTTTCTTCTTTTCAATTATCTACTCTAGCATCTAAGCAAGCCTGCGCGCTCAACTATAGTATTAAGCGAGCCTGCGCGCTCAACCCTAGCATCTAAGCGAGCCTGCGCGCTCAACCCTAGTATTAAGCGAGCCTACGCGCTCAACCCTAGTATTAGGCGAGCCTACGCGCTCAACCTAGAACTTAAGTGAGCCTACGTGCTCTACATAAATTCACACGGGCCTGTGAGCTCTCATTTTTTTCTGTACATAATTTTGTTTTGCCAAATAAACATTAACTCCGAACTCGGCTCTCTCGACCGTGGAGGAATTGATACTGTTTTTAACTGTACGCCGGTCCGTAGTTCATATTTTGTCCACTATAGCGCTGTGAGGGGGTTGCTGCTGCCGATAGAATGCGCCAGCGGTCATACCTCTCACAGCGCATGTACCAAGTGGCAACATATGGGTCCATGCACTAGCGATGCAGGAGTTGAGCAGGTGACAGTATCGATATTCTCTGTGTTGCGAGAATCGATACGGGGAAGTTGACAACTCAACATTGAGTTTTCATTCCGTCATCTGTACCTCCATCCCCTTACCCTCGCTTCACCGGCGACTGCTCCCTTTCGGAGGCAGCGGTATAAGGTGCACGCTGCGTCGGCGACGCGCTCCTATTAGATTAGGCAGCGGTACAGACGACCCCGATTCACTTCACCGGTGACAGCTCTTCCTCGGAGGCAGCGGTGAAAGGTGGTCGCTGCGTCGGCGGCTGCTCCTAATCATTTAGGCAGCGGCGAAGACGACTTCCCGTCCTCCCCTTGGATGTTATCATTTACTTTTGAACTACGCCGCCGGAGGCCCGGCCGGTCCTATGTGCTCAAACGACTGCGCTACTAGAAGCCGGTGGCGACAAGTCTAAATACTTGATAATACTTTTAATTAGCTAAAAATTAATGAATAAATAAATACAATTATTTTGGGTTCAATAACCACGCTCAATATAACGTAATATGTGTAGCCTTCACACAATTCAACGTACAATATATTATAATCAATCACAAACGCCTTCACGTATCTCACATATTTAGTTTTCCACTAAAGTCTGAACACAAACACCCTAAATCGAAGGATCCACTTTGGAATGAAATTTAATAGAGGGTAGTATATATTATTAAGGCGGTTCGAAGGAAGAGATAAAATTCGGTTGAAGCTACGCTGAAACTTAGTGAGAGGGTGCAGGAGTGATGAGCTAGTGGTTCTGTCTAAGGGAACGCGAACTAATGCCGACATTAATGCTTCTGCAGTTTAATTAAATCAACCCTAGTAGTAACAATGTAACCCTCTGCCCACAATATCCATCAAGCATTTTGTTAAAAACTAGGCAAATCTCGAAATCCACCCCTCCGTTAACGAACAATGTTTTTTGTGTATACAAGCCGTCACATGTATGAATTTGACAACATGCATGAAAAGTGTTATTCAGAATTACTTTATTAACAAAAACTGTGACATTTGGTTTTCTTGTTACTAACAGCTGTCATCAAATCCGATACTCTATTTCAAAATAATTTTTCAAAAATTTCTTTCCATAATATTGGTACTTTTATTTCTAACGTAGTAATAACTTGTTTAAATATTTATATTTTCATTGACCTTTCATCGTAAATCACGATCATGATTATTGAAATTTGTCTCTAAAACATGATCTGGTTGCAAAATGCCGACATTCATTTCGCAAATAATAAAGCCTAAATATTTTTTATACAATTTTCATGTTTTTGGGAATAACAATGAACCATATTTGAAATTCTATTGATCTTGGGCTGCTACATTAATAGTTTTTTTTCATATGGGCGTTATTGTAAGAAAATTTATTTTTCAGAATATATTACAGATAAACTTTGTCCCTTCCACTTTTTCGGTGTGAATGTTTAGAATATGAGTGGTTCTCAAGTTTATTACCTATATAGTTTGCCGTTGGATAATCAGACTTCTCTTTATAAGTTCTAGTCCCTCTCCTTTTCTTGAGTTAAGTCTTTTCATAAACGTTGGTAAACATCACAGCAATTTGCACTTTATTGGCTGCCAGTCTAAAAAGCGCTGTTGTATACTATACACCATACCGATTCTTTAGCCATGAGGTTTTTCTTCGGTGTGGATCCCGTTTACCCATTACTTTGCCTTGCACGTTATTATGTAATAATCTACATATACGACCTCTAATTATCCAAAGTATTCAAATTTACTTTTTTAATGGTGCTTATAACTTTAACCCTTTTAAAATAAAAGATGAAGTAAGTTATCTTGAAGTTGCAGACTTTCCTTTTAAGAAACTTTCAACATCCTTCTGCAGCAGAACTTCAAAATTCTTCTTCAACACCTCAAGCTGTTTCATGTCATCACTGTTCAAAATCAAAGCCTCAACAATGTACAACATAATTGAAAATACATGGCTGAGAAGTAAGAAAGGTTACAAACAATTCGTGGTCTTTAGTACACAAAATTTTCCCATTATTCCTGAATGCTATAGTCCTACTAGCTTGTTCCATTCTTCAGCTTACCTCTGTTTGACTGTCTTTATTGTTATTCAGCAGACAACCAATATATAGCTTATCATTTAAAATGACTGGTATTTTTGACGTTCAGAGCGAAACAAAATTCAGGTCGGAGAAATGGTTTTACTCATGCCTCCGTCCTTCCCTTTGAGTAGATACTGTGCTCCCGGCTATCAAAGCTTCCGACTTAACGACCGAGGGAAGCTGCGAAAAGTTTCGACAGGGACGGTAGGCCTGTGTCGGCACTGGAGAGGGCTTGTAACCACTCTCACTGCTGCACACTGTGAATTGATTCCAATCCACTCAACAGCAGGATGAGACATCCATCGTCGGCACACGGCTACCGGACTTCGTCGAAGATTCATCGGCAACCCCGCGAGAGAGAAGATGATGCTTCCGCTCCCCGACCCGACACCGTAGGCGTCGACCGGGACTGTCATCGCACGCTGCCGCGAGCAATGCCCACCGTGGACCCTTGACCGAGCCTTGCGCCCACCGGATCCCGACGAAGCATCATCGACACACTACTGTGAGGGAAGAAGATGACGTCTCCGCTGGACGACAACTGCGAATGACTCTTCCCGCCAAGACGACCACCGCTTAAACGGCCCATTTTAGGGCCCAAAAGATTCAAGGTTTCCCAATGCTACATAATGTCGCCATCTGCTGACACTCATAAGAGTTAAATTAATTTCTTAGTTTATGTATAGTTGCATTCACATTATTTGGTCAACATCGATAACTGGGGATTATGTAACTAACGTTTACTATGGATTTTGACATGTTAAAATTTTCACACCCTAGCTTGGTTTTAAACCCAGGACTTCTGCTTTGTAGTCTAACTCGCTAGCTACTACGGCACTGAGATGGTCTATATTAAAATTTCATTTTACACCTAAGTTGTATTTATGTAACCAGAAGAAGACATAACGTAGAGCTTATGATAAATTATGGAAAAGAAAGAAACAATTTAAGATTTATACTTATGTGTTAATAGAAACATTGGAACGTTAATAGTTTAAAAGAAATAATAAATAAACTAGTAGTGATAATCAATGTAAATAGGAATAGGCTTTTTAACAGATGGGAAAGGAATGAGTGTATGAAAAAAGAGAATATGGGTTTCCCTACTAAGCAAGACACGAGCTGTCTGTTTAATATATCGCTCCCAGGCAAGGATATGAGTTACTAGACTGGGGTTATTTAGAGGTCTATTGCTCGACTACATAAATTATCCTGACTTGCACGTGTGCAGCACCGCCAAGGAATATATATTAAAATATAAATTTCGGAAATAAGAATAATGGCTATCATCACATTCCTTAATACGACGTTCACTGTGCAAATGATACAGTCTCATATCGTCATAAAATATTATCAATTCCTTAAATATGTGTTACATGACGTAATAAATTAACATTCTCATATTTGCATGGTTTTTAAATGTTGAACGTGACATATAAATAAATATAAACAAAGGCATAACTTTCTGTAGTATGACAATACCACTTTACACTATAATAAAAATAAATTAAAAATAAAAATAATAGGCGGATAAATTAAAAGTAAAAAACTCACACAAATAACTTAACCTCTGCCCATACAAATAACTTTTACTTCCATTTGCATTATTTCAGCCAAATAAAATTAATTAATCAGCATTTGATTAATCTGATTGTTACATTGAACCAAAACACATTATAACAGACTTTTGTTTTCTCTTCTGTGTTTCTATATCGTTTGTAATTAAAATTTTTGTAACTGTTTATACTGGTTTTTTAATTATTATTTAAATTAAATAATGGAATAAGTTTTCGTTCCCTTTAGTTCCTGCACTATATGATTCACAGTTTCAAAGTTGTTACATGTTTTGTGACCCTTAAAAAATGCCAGATCTGACCATCAATCGATCCCGGAACTCCTGGTAAAGTAGCCAATTGCTCTGACCATTACACCAACAGACCGGTCAATTTTGAAAAGCTATAAATTCTATTAATTCAGGGTCGACTCGAAATGACAAAATCAGGATAGTAAAATAACAGAAAATTTTTACTCAATTTTTTTTTTACTTTAAATTATAAATTAATGTTTAATCAGTTGTTATTCAATTTATAAGGTATTTTAACGGCAAATACATTTTTATGACAAATGCTAAAACAGTGTGTGGTATTATTTATTGTAGTTGTTACTGAAGCTTTTTTTGTAGGCTACAAGAAATTTAAACAATGAAATTTTATTAACAATGATTGTTAATATAATTTTTGATGACTCAATTTATTGTACTACCTAATATCATTATTTAAGAGTGGATTGTAAATTAACTTGTTTATTAGTTTTAAAATACAGTAAATTTGCTAAATGGGCAATTTCAAAACCCATATCCAGATCTGCCTAAACGAGTTATAAATTGTATAATTAATTGAACATAGGACAGCCAAGCAAAATTTCAAGAAGACCGCCATTTTTAAAACACGAAAGAAAGATAAAAAATTTAGTTGAAAGTAAGTCCAGATCGTCTGGTCATTATTCGGTTTGAAGGCTGAATAACTAACACCGAAACTAGAACATTTGCTATTTAGTAAAAGTATTGAAAAGTATTTTTCGTGTTTACTACAACATAAAATTCAGAAATTATGAGAAACATGTACGTATAAATTAGTAAGAAATTTTTACAATTGTGCAAAAATTTAGCTGCATGGTGGCTTATGTAATGTATTCAGACTGTTCAACCGAAGCTCATGGGTTTAATTTTCGGCTATGCTCTTGATCTAATCCAACTTTATTACTCCCTCAAAATGTCTAAAAACCAATTAGGTAATAATCATCTTAGAATCTTACGAGGTTAAATGGGAAGAATAATTTCATTTTAATCATAATTTGAGATATAAGACAATAATGTAAACACAATAATGAGAAGAATAATACAACAAAAATGATAAGAGACAATAATGTAATGTAATGGAGACAATAATGTAATGTCACTATCGAAATAAATGGATTGAGCTCTTCAAAAATGAAGGTAGATGAAATTTTAAAACCGGTTCTCTTGAAGGAAGAAGAATTTTGGAAAGGCCTCTACAGCGCTGGAAATAATCTAATCAGTTGTGTAATGAAATTAATAAAACTTTTTGATGCAGAACAGGTTGGATGTCCTATGCTGTAAAAAGAAGAAGATATCAGTTAAGAGCAATCTCCTTGGGTAACTCCATTGAGCTATTCAGTTAACTAATTACCCTACATATTAGCTAGGTAGAATAAACGGCGTGTCATGCACTTCAAAATTTATAATTCTTTTAGTAAAATTAAAACATTGAAACAGTGAACATTATTTTCAACATTTAGACTGCATAATTCATCTACCTTAGTTAAGAAAATGTATAATATGAATCCATTTACATAATTCACGAATCGCATCGTTATTAGTTACGGTAAGTGCAATTTTACGATATGAGCAAACCAAAACGCCGTACTGACAATCTAATTAAAAATATTATTGTCATTTATTTGTATTGTAATACAAATTTAAAACCAAGTAAAGTGAAATAGATTCATTCCATCAGTGGAATGAGGTTGCATAATATTGCAAGATGAAGTACAAATATGTCTGCTATTTACACGAAACAGCATTTCAATAACACATTCTTCCTTTATATGACCATTACGCATCTAAGCTAGGAACTTTGCTAACTTAAGGTCTGAAGCAATTCAAAGGAATGCTTTCTAAACGATGTTATGCCCACACGGGGATTTTACTTATTGTGTTAATGGTACTTCTTACGGACATTGGTTTTTATAGGATTAGAATTAAGTAGTATTTTTCTACTTCAGTGTTTTAATAAGTTTTAATAAAAATACTCAAATGAAAATCTTTAAAAATCACCAATAATTCGTTATTTATCGGTGGACATAGCGGTTCATATCCTTCAAATAAGTCAAGATCCTGTAAAATTTTTCGGAGTGGATGGGGATAATAATCAGTAGGAATATGTTATTGATTTCTATTTTATTTTTGTTAGTTTCTTGTTCCAAGTCATGTAGGAATATTAATAAGAAATAATACTTTATAAAATATTTATTTTCCTAAATTAATATTTAAAGCAAAGCGTACCTGTGTTCATTAGCCTAACTTTAAGTTTTATCGCATACTACGAATATAATTGTAAATAAAGAATAGTTTGAATAGCCTCCGCAGCGCAGTGATTTTGGAGTGGAACCATGAAAAAAAAATTGTTGAACGTAAAATAAAAGCGAGATCTTGGTGTTTTTAAATTAAGATTTGCAGCGCTTTATTATTTTCATAAAAAATGAAAGGTAAATCAAAATAGGAACACCACGGTGGTGACCACTTTTTAGACGACTGATTCATTTTTGACAATGTGACCAAAAAAGGTGTATCAGGTACTGTAGGTAGGTACGGTAGGTAGGTAACTGACCGAATTAATGCGGGTTTTACCTGCGCGTAGGCCTAGTTTACTGTTCTGTTTATTTTTATGTTATTCTCTAAGTATTGATATGTTTATTTTTTTCTTAATTGGTAATATCTCCGATATTATGCATGAAAATGAAAAACTTTACAAAATCAAACTTATTTGTCTTTAAACGTTTCGTAATTTCGATTGTATAACATTTTTTGATACATTGACTTTTAACGGAGATTTTCGTAGTTTTTTATTTACCACTCCCTCTGAACTCTCCCATCCCTTTGCGATATTAAAGAACTTTATAGCCTACTTTCATTTCGATTATGTCCAGAACCTAAATACCAAAATTCATTGAAGTTGGTTCAGCGGTTCTTGCGTGATGCCGAAACATACAAACAGACAAACAGATAAACAGAAAAACAGACAAACAGGCAAAAATTCAGCTGAACTTATTTTCGGTGTTTACGCGATAGATCTGGCATAGAAACAAAATTTGGGGCATTTTGAAAAATTGTACAGACAAAATCACAGTTTTATTTATATGGATATACGAAAAGTTCATCTTATTCTTATACAAAAACATATATTACAAAATTTTAGTGGTGATTGAACCGGAGAAACGAAGGACATTTTGTCTTGAACCAACTCATAATTTTAAACTATAAATTTAAAAATTGTATTGTAAAAGTTGAGTATTTTTTTATCAAAGATATGAAGACTACTCGAGTACGATTTCCAGCTAGGGTTTGGAAAATTATTAAATTATTTATTTACTTTTGGTACACTTTCTAACCTACCGTTTCTAAATCAAAAGTAGTCACTAATGATCAATATCTAGATGCGACTTTAAATAAACTAGAAAAAAGAATGGTTTGGTTTTACTATCTGGTTGGGGAATGATGCTCCAAACGTTTACATGAGTTAGGATTAATACGTTCCACTTCGTTTCGGTTTCACCACTTTATTTCGAAACAGTGGTGAAACCAAAATCGCTCTGCCTGTGAAAATATTACTTTGTTTATGTGTATTTTTGAATTTTCATAAAATTAATATTCTTCTTCAATGGTAAAACGGTTTTATAAGGGAGTATTAAAGTGCGTTGCGTTGAGTCCCCTACCAGTTTAACGATATGGCTCACAGCTTGCTTATATTGTCTAGTAACAGATTGTTATTAGATTCGTCTGAACACTTTCCTTACTGTAAGGAAGCCCTGTTTTCTGGAAGAAATTGTTGAACAACTGGCGCATCTAGTTCATTACTATAATGTTTATATTATAGCAAATAATAATACTTACTCCAGTATAGAAATTCATTGTACTCAGTAAAGTAATTACGTTCTCTATGAATATTTGTTATTTATGAACAATTTATATACATGAGATAATAATCCATTAATAATTCGAGGGTAGGCGCCCTATTTTGTGATATTATTTTGCTGGTATTTCGTAGAAGTTTTCAGTACAACTATGTATCATGTACATTTTCTTGTACATGATTTTAAACCTTATATCGAAATTGAAACGGTTTGTAAACCACTTGTTTCCTAAACCCTTCATCTGGATGATTCTTTATTAATCTCTCTGTACATAATCTTATTTGACTTACAGGCCTATGTTAAAAGTTCAATTAACTTTTATGAATTACTGTGGTAATTATAAAAACCGTTGTCAGTTTGTGAATTGCTGGATCTAATTGAGAAAATATTGTAACAAGATCCAAGAAAAGACACGAATGTTCCAGAATTCCATTCATAAAAATAGTTAAGAAATAATAAAATAACAATACACAATAAGATCAGTTTTGTAAATGACAGTTGTAACCATAAAAGTGTGTCTATTCATTCATAAGGGTTGTAATAACTATCATAAAGTTTAGGTATTGTGTACAGCTATTATGAGGGAGGCAGGTTGTTTACGTTTTCTATTTACAAAAGACTTTTTGTTGACCTATTAACAAGATTTTTCTAGCATTCATAAATAAAGAGTTATTTTTGTACTTGAGTAGATTTCACTACTTTGTTCTGGAACGATCTTTGTGAATGATTATAAAAGGAGACCCCCGAGCGCGGTCCAGTCAGTATTCGTGTGATCTTCGCCGTGTGATTATCGGGGTGTGTATTTACGGGTTGCACATCCGAGTATTGTAGTGATTCAAGATTGTTATACCGTCTCTTTGTTGTGTGTGTATTGTGTAAAATCTTTTGTGAGTGTAAAGTTAATGTGTAAATTTTGTGAGTTCAGTTTGCGTTTTGTATGTTAGTGTAATCTATAAAAGTGATTGTAAGTACGCTAAGTAAGTTATTAAGTTATTCATTGTTTGTTATTTATCTTAAGTGAATTATTAAATCATTTATTGTATTTCTTAGTTACAATTAGTTCAATCATTTATTTTGTAATCTTTTAGTGAAATAAATATCTGTAATTGTAAACTTTAGTGTATTAATTATTTAATAACCTAGATCCCGAAACGGACCTTAGCAATAAGTGTCACAATATAATCATATTATTAAATAAAAACATCTTCTGTTCTTCTTTGAAAGCTCTGATTCTTCTTATTAGCCTAATTTAATAAAAGGGTTGGTCAATATCCATAAGTCTGTACCCATACATACGTATATTCATTACAAAATGAGATCTTCTGTAATTACTGTATTTTACTTGAAGATTCATTTAGCATGATGCTAAACTGTAAGCAATCTCTTGAGATCTAATTTGTAATTAAAAGTAAGAAAAGACTTAATAAAAATATAGGTCAAAAACCGCTTCTTTATCAAGTTACACCTAGAGAAATGTTTCGCCAGTATTTCAGCTACCCAGGTGAGATAAAGCTAAACTGAAATTACTAGGGCTGAAATTAATGAGTAAATTTATTGGTTTTTCTCCCGAAAGATAGAATAAAACAGATCCCAAAATTGTTTATTCTACGGTGTTAAAGTAACCGACATAAACCACAAAAATTAAGGATAAAAATAAACTTAATAAATGTAAAGAGAATAAATAAATTATTGGACTAACATTAAATAGCTTTGTAAAATTGTCATTGTTTTTTTAATTCAACATGTAAAAAATTAAATTCTGATAAATTGATGTAAATTAAGTAAGTAAAAAATAAAATAAATATTGAAATTCGGAATTTATTTCGTTATATCGATTAAATTTTTACTAAAAACTACCCGTTTTCTACGGAGTTAAATGCTTTTTCTAATGAGTTAGCAGTAGCAGCTATTTTACATTTGTAAAACAGTGAATAATGAAATTAAATAATTTTAAGGAGCTGCTTATTACCTACTTATTTGCTCGAAATGGACACCGTTTGAATTTCGAACTGAATAGGGTTTGCTCGAAGAAACCATATTTTTCTTTTGCAAATCGTAGCACTAATAATAATAGTTTCGGGAAGATTTAATAATAAAAGCTGCAAAAAACTGCTAAGAATACTCATTCTTAATTTATTATTTTTGAAAGCATTACATTTTAAAAACATTTATTAGGACTTGACATAGATCTATGTTTACTGAATTTCCTCAAATTCTTTTAATTTATTAATCGTTATCTGCAACCATGGACATCATAACCACCAAATTTGAAAGTAAATAATATACAATTGGTAGCATGGCAGGCTTGAGAGAGTAAGGACTTCCAGGAAAACCTCTTCCAGACATTGATTTTGTAGCGACGTGTTCAATGTATTCATTTCATTTTTATTAAGAAGATCTTTAATCCAACGTCTTTTCAGTCGTTGTTGGGGGGGGGGAGGGGGTTGTGTAGTAGATGTGGTGTGATTAGTGCTTGGACTAATAGATTAGCATGTTCATGTAGTTAGCCGTGAAATTTTTTACATAATTTAGCAAATGTGTTGAACAGTTGGTAAAATAAAATCTTTGTGTAAAGTGTTGTTTTTTTACTTTCTCATGCCTATATGAATATAAAGGAAGGAAGTATTATTTTAATGTCAATTTTTCAAAATCGAGTTTCCACCGGATCTACACGTTTTCAGAATCCCTGAACCAAAAAACATGTTTTTAGCGATTGGTGTGTGTGTGTGTGTGTGTGTGTGAACAAAAAATATCTCAAGAACGGAACATCGTAGGAAGTTGAAGCTTGAAACTTAATTTAGATACTACTACCGGGCTCGAGAGAAACATTTTCATCAAAATCGGTCAACCGAAAGTAGTAGTTTATTCATGTCATTTTTCACTTTTTGCGATTTTTTTTCAAAAACGGTTCCTACGATTTTTTTCAAAAGTGTATATAAATAAAAGTTGTAGACAATTTAAAAATATACATTTCTTATTTGAAATATTTCCTGTAACGCTTAGTTTAGCAGTAACTAGTGATTTAGTTTTTTTTCATAAAAATCTTTAAAAAAATCAGTTTTTTAAGATTTTGGCCGTAGTATGCATTTTACAACAAAAGTGTACAGTATAAAATTTATAAAAAATTTAAAGATTTACATTTTTTATTAGGGGCATTTTTCTCTATAGCGCCTAGTTTAGCATCAGAGAGCGATTTTCCGTATTATTAAGCCGAACTGAGGTTGATTTTCATTTTGCATCATTCACTCATGATTAAAATGAGGTTATGTTTACTGAGATTAATTTTTTTAATTATTTCTAGTGTTTTATTACTAATTTTACGTTATATTTGTCATTATTTGCATTGGCAAGAGAAAGTTGTGTTTCACACCAGATTTTTACGCAAAAGAGTGCTTGGGCTATCAGTCTCAGTGTCTTGGACTGAAATGATTGAATGCGTTGAATATTTGAAGATTTTGGAATAAAAATCTAAAATAGAAAATAATAACAGTACGTTTTGATATCCACCGCTTCAACTTCAAAACCATGTCATCAAAATTTCTTAACTAGAATCAAATTGAAACGTTTAAATTTGAACAGACAGTTATTGCACGTTTGTGTAAGTCAGAGAACTACGTGTTTTCTGAAACGGAAAATTTAGGTCATTTAATTTTACAACAGGGTAAAGCCTCTCTACAACATGTAGCTGTTATACAGATTGCGTAGCTCAACGACCGATCCATAGGAAGATGGATAACCAGATAAGATTCTATCAGAACTGCGAAGTTCTGCTTTAGCAGAGATGGATTTCTTCGTTTGGGACAACGTAAAGGGCACTATGTGACAACAAAAGACGGCAGCACTTGACTACCTGCGCCAACGAATAACAACCATAGAGTCGATTACTGCAGACATCCTGTCCTAAGTGTTGAGTGATATCGATTGTTATCAGGTTGAGATCTTTAGGGTTGTGTACGGCATATTATTGAGATACAATAAGAGATAGAAAGAATTTTAAACTTTCTGCTTTCATATGAATAAGATACATATAATAGGTGTAATTAAAAACTCAATAAAGTAAACCACTATAATACATTAGACTTAGAGCTTTTTCAGACGCTAGTCATTTTAAATTGTAACGTAAAAATTATCTTCTCTTAAAGATAGCAAAATAATTTTAAACATTTTCTTACTGTTTATGCCTGTATATGATCATTTGGCACAGAAACTGATTTTTCTGCACACTGGTATAATAATATTATTCAGATTAATGTAATAAAAATAATATTAGTGAATTTATTAGTCTGTAAGGGACTGACTTAGAGAGTGTCAGAAGCTATGTGGTTTACAAGTGCAGTACCGGAATATTATGGCTTACAAGCCATAAAGCTCACCCTGTTATAAGTAAGAATAAGGAGCCATAAAAAACAACTGAACTTAAAGGGATCGTCGTTATTACTCTTCACACTTTCTACTTCCATGAAACCATGAAACTGTAACTGAATTCGTTAACTTAAGCACACTAATAAAGATAAAAATATCCATAATTTCAGAGTGTAATAGACATATTAATTGAAAACCAACATGTACAAATTGAATTCTGGTAATCTAGGTTTATTAAACAATTGATAAGAAAGTAAAAATACTCTTATATTCATTTCTCTGAAGCAATTCAAAGGCTTCACTATTTAAAATTATTTAAATAAGAGCCGGAATCGATGTTGAATAATACTAAACGTTAGTAGAGAACCTTGCCATAAATCTCAATTTAAGTATTATAGGTCTAATAACAACTCAAATTGTGATACCATCTAATAATCTGATATTATGATCTAATAAATGAATTTTTTTAGCTTTTTTGTTATTGGAAACTGTACTCTATTGCCAACTACCCGATTTGATCGCTGCTTTTCGCTGTATTTTTTAAGTGGATTAGGCATGAGTTTGAACAGGGACCCCCAGTAGAGTTTGTTCATGGATGGCTGTCAGCTGGTCACCATACAAAGTCGCTTTCCCAACCGGTGTTACTTAATAAATAATAACGAATTTCTACATGCTGACTGCTTGAGCTGTCCAGGAGGCAAATAAATGAAATTTGATTTGAAAATTTGTTCAAGAACAAAAATAAAACCACTCATATTTACATCATTTGTTTTGTTATAGAAGCGAAGAACATAGTATAACTTGGATTATTTTAAAGATTTTCAGCGGGTTGAAATAAAACATTGTTAGCTCTTATTAGTGAGGAACTTGGTTACTGATGAATGTATCATGGAACTGTCCTAGCGGTGCGATGATTCTGTTTTCTGGGAATGAGAATTTGCATCTAGCGGTTATTAATAAGGAATTCAATTTTCATTAGCTTTTAGTAAATTATAGACGATACATTTCTTAAAACACTTTATTTTATGTGTTTTGAACATACTTTTCTAATAAGCTAAAGCAAATTTTACAGTTTTCAGATTTAAAAAAACTGTAACATAAAATTTTATTGGATTTTGGATATAATCTTCTACAAAAATATTTAATCGGTAGACCTTTATAGCAGTTCAAATGGTATTTTTAAGGGTTTCTTTAGTCTATCATTATCTTGGAATGGGTAATCAGATAACAATGTTGACGGTTATTTATAGCCGTTATAAGAAACATATTTCCTAAGTTAAAGCCTCTTGGCCAATCGAGAAAAAAATTCAGTAAGTCGTTAAGGCATTGCTTTTAAAGCAGTGACTCAAGATTTGGTCAAAATATGATGTTATGAACAATCATAAGAGTGGTAAACTGTTACTTGTAAAAACACAATATTTAATAATAACAACGTGATTGAAGTTCACTAAAAGTACGTGAATTTCTCTGAAAAGTAATATAAATATACTGGCACTTACGTAAACTTGAATACGAATTCTTCAAAATATTTTAGAGTTAGTCATCGTCATCGTTAGTATTTTTGTGATAGCCAGTAACCACTATCCAACAGACTTACGTACTAGAGAATTTTTATGTAAGCTTCTACACTGGTCTTTAAATTAAAAGAAAAAACAATCGGTCATGAAAATAGCTTCAATTACTAAATATTGCTGTGCATCTAATGTAAACTTTTTTGTTGTTTGAACGTACCATTTACATGTTGAGATAAATTATTTGCTCACTTTGCCGTTCAAAATAATTTCGTTTGACATAGACGTTAATTAATTCGATATTTATGAATGATGGTAAACACTAAAATCACACTGCCTCTGTTTATGTTGACTCTAATTTGAACTGTTTTCACGAACATGAAATATTAATTGTTCATTGTATTCCGTCAATTATGACAAAATTAATCAATTTACAATTGCCAATTTATGTTCACATACATAATAATTTATTATTAATTATAAAAAAGTGATATGAGCATGTTACCATTATTTTTACTTTCTCGTGATTTTATTAAATAAAAGTAAAATAATTCCTCTTAGTACCTCAGTATGAGTAAGTACTTTTGTGGTTTCATAACTTTGCAAGCCAAAAAATTGTTGATTGGAAGGGTGTATACAAGAACATATGTGCTGAGTTACTCTTCTAATTAAACCGACTATGCTGAAATTTGAAAACTCACGTTTTTCGTCAATCCTTCAGGATTTTTAATAATTAATCTCCAACATTAAGAGTAGATTACTTTATTTTAATTTAAAATTCAATAAATTATTTTTTGGCTTCAACAATTTTTACTAATTTTTTTTAAATCACTATATCAATAAATAAGAATCTTTTAAAAAGTTTATGAAAATTCCTAAAAAAATATAAGATTATGAGATTAAATGATGGCGACGAATATCAGAAGGAACATATTTATGTTATCAAAAATATGAAAGCAATTTTGAAGGACCAGGATGAAGAGCTATTTTTTCTATATTTGTAGCTCCAATATCTCCAAGTAAGTAATTTACCTACGATTCACTGATATTTATGTACTTAAGTGGACAAAAATTTTTTTTTTTACTTTCTCTTGCCTACATGAATATATAGGAAGGAAAGTATTGTTTTCATGTCGAGTTTTCACCGTATCTACACGTTTTCAGACCCCCTGAACCCAAAAAACATGTTTTAGCGATTGGTCTGTATGTGTCAGTGTGTGTGTGAAAAGAAAATCTCAAGAACAAAATATCGTACGAACTTGAAACTTAAAACTTAAGTTAGATACTACTACCGGATCTGACACAAACATTTTCATCCAAATCGGTTAACCGGAAGTAGTAGTTTATTCGTGTCATTTTCCACTTTTTTGCAATTTTCTCAAAAACGGCTCTTACGATTTTTTAAAAAATTACTTCATTTACTACATTTTTTATGCTTTACAAGATAGGGTAGGCGCCATGTCAACTGAAATTCTTGGAGAGGTTTCTCGTAAAGAAATGTTTTTTTTTTTTAATATTGCAGCTTTAACATGCATTTCAGCGCAAAAATATATATAATAAAAGTCGTAGAAAATTAAAAATCCTACAACTTTTATTTCAAACATTTTTATGTACGAGTATAACACTTAGTTTAGCGGTAATTAGCGATTTTCTGCTTTTTTTCTCATGAAAACGTGTAAAAACTCGATTGTTTTACGATTTCAGCCTTAGTATGCATTTTACGACAAAAGTGTATGTAATCAAATTTATAGAAAATTAAAAGATCTACAATGTTTTTTAGGAATTTTTCTCCACAGAACCTAGTTTAGCGTGAAAGAGTGATTTTCCATATTTTTAAAGCCAAATTGAGGTGGGTTTTCATTTTGCGTGTTTCACTCATGATTAAAATAAGGTTATGTATTTGAGGTTAGATTCTTTGTTTATTTTTAATGTTTTATTACTAATGTTACATTATATTGTTCATTATTTGCATTGGTAAGAGAAAGTTGTATGAGTTTTTCACACCAGATTTTTTAATCTGTGACAAGTAAGAAATTTTTCAAGTAATGCTTGATTCCTGGATTCAATACAACCCAATTAATGGCAAGCAGAAAGATTTTGAATTTGCCTGGAGTAGTTTTCGGGGTTGACATGGGAGTTTTCCTGAAATAGGCTACTACGTTTTTAAATATACGTATTTTAGACTAATAATTCAAGCGTGAGGGAACTTATGAAAAGAAAATTAACTTAATTAAATTAAAAGTTAAAAAAATAACAGCTATTCGTTCCACCCACTCTCCCAAATTCACGATGAATGAAAGTTAACTTAGGCTTTTCACTTGACTGGAAGATCTTGTGTTTTATTTAGGTGATGTTTTTTTATCTGATAATAATAATACAAACAGATACTCTTTGAATTGTAATTTTTGGTATGAAACTTGACATCTCAGGCTATTTAATTACTATATAAGGCTATTCATTATTATAATTACCTATCATGAGTGAAATTTTGAAATCTCATATTGTTTTGAAGACGTACGTATCACGTACCACTTACATTTGCGGCGTATGCAGTTAGTAATGAATTACATGTACATTAGTTCTGTGAATACGATTTTTACGGCTCCTCAGATGTTATGTGTTCTCTGTTCTTCTGTAAGTGTAGAGACTTGGACCTTGAACAGGGCGACTGAACGCCGGCTTGAGGCTTTTGAACGATGGTTGTATGGGAGAATATTGAGGATTTCGTGGACGCAGAAAGTCACTAATGTTGAAGTTTTGTTGAGTTATGAACAAGGGTCTGGAATTGGTTGAAATTTTTAAGTGCTGTAGTATGCAATACCTCGGTCATATTATGAGAAATGAAAAAATATATGATCTACTGCAGCGCATTTTGCAGGGGAAGGTAAAGAGAAAGAGGAATCCTGGTAGATGAGGAATTTTCTGGCTCGCCAATTTGATGACCTGGTTCGTTGAGAGATTTACAGAATTGTACAGGATTGCGAATTATAAGATCAAAATAGCTGTGATGATCGCCAACATCCGAACCGGATAGGCACGACAAAAAGAAGATGATTTTAATAGTTTGTAACTAATGCCATGAGAGGATAGTTTGTCGAAGAGATCTTAAGGTAACCAGTACCCGTAATTAAAAAAAAAACATTTTTTTTTATTGTAGAATAATAATATTTCATGTTTTCTGTGCGATTTGACACCAAAACCATGACTGTAGACCTATTAGTTATTTTATTATGAATTTTTAAAAACAATGTTGCACGAAAAAAGATTCAGTTTTTCTAGCAGTCTCCATGCAGTACCTACTTGCAGAGTTGAAACGCGCATGGGATGTAAGCGTTTTCAAGCACGGGACATGTCTAAAACTCGCGGTCGTCTGGTTTTTATTATAATAGAAGGGAAATTTATGTATAGCTTCATGACATCAAATAAAACTGATTCTAAAAAGCCATATGAGATAAATTCCCGACTAGTGTACGGCCTAAGGTCAATAGGTAAGGGTATAGCTGGGGGCAAGATGTTGTGTGCGGTATTGAATTTACCAGAATTCCCAAAAAAGTTCCAAAAAATTTATAAAAGTCTAATAAAAGTTTAAAAAGCAGAAACGTAAAGCAGAAACTAGAAGACCAAGTGGATGAGACACAAGATCAAATGTATGGAACAGGACTATTTTAAATGAGGTAAAACAATTACTATAACTTTAAATGCGTTTTCCCGAAAATTACTATTTTTTGTACAAATGACCCTTTATCTCAGAAACTATTGGACCGATCTGCTTGAATTTTTTTGTAGGTGTTACTATAATAGAGGTGCAGTTGTACCACCAAAATTATTAGGTTTTTCTTAAAAATTATTTAGTTATTGTGTTTAGCAGTGTTTTTTATTTTGTAAAATTGCAGTACAGAAAAAAAACTTTTTAATTAAAAATTATGATTATAATTTAGTCATTTTGGTAGTGTAGCCTGTTTATGATGTCAGGAACAGCCTGCAGAAATTTCAAGCTTGTAGCTGTTGTAGTTTTTGAGAAAATGGGTCACAAAGTTTTTACTTTTTAGTATAGGAATAATAGGCGGGTACTGGTTACCTTAAAGATGATAACACTGTCATAATAAAAAATAAAAGACAAGAGTAAACACAAGACGAAGAATCTCCTTTCATACTGCAATAACTCAAGTATATCACACTAAGCAGCTTGTACATTGTATTTTATTATTATTGTTAATGTTACTACAAAATATTAATACTATACACAATCTTCAATACTACTATCTCAGATAATTTTTCTCTTATCTTACCGAGTGTCTTTATCTATACATTCCAATTTTCTCAAATTCACTTCGTTGTTTTCAAAATTAAAGAAAATGTGATAATTGTTGTGTGTTCTCAAGGAAAACACTAAACAGTTGTGGTTTTCTTGGTAAAAGTTTTAAGGCAAAGTGCGGTTAAACTGTGGTTAGTGAACAAAGGATGGCTGTTCTGTAGTATTAGTAATAAGAGGAGACGCATTAAGAGGGAAGACGTTTGTGTCATTTCCTTTGAGACGTAGATCCAACTAGCGGAAAACGTTAGTAAGAAAGTTGAAAGGGAGCGTGGGTTATCAGTTCTCATTGCAACCTCCCTTAACCAAATCACCAATCAACGAGCTTAATAGATTCTTGAGAACAGCTTCTGATAAGATCCCCTGTTCTGATGTACTACTTTGAAAATTCTGCTCTTTAATTCTTCGTACACTAATTACGGTTAACCGGTCCTTGAAATAGTCCAATCTCTAAGGTTTTGACTTTTAAATTAATTGAATTAACTATATCTATTGCTATATATAGAACGGTTAGCTTAATCACGGAAGAAATATTTGAGATTACATTGCAGTAACGTTAATAAAAGACAAAGAGTGGTAGACAAAAGTACGCACTTTATTACTCTATAGGGAAATTACGTTATTAATGTGATATTATTACTTGTCTAAAGTTCTGCATTAGATGATGGTAAAATTCAAACATAATTTTAAATGCTTTAATAGAATACTCAAGGAAAAGAAAAAGTCGTATTAGATGGTTTTGAATGCGCAGTGTTGCAAACTGAATAATTAAGCAGTAAAATAATTTTTAGCTAAAAAGCTAGCCAGTGTTATTTACATTACATTAAAAAAGTATACTTACAAAATATCATATATTTATAAATTGTATTCCCAGAGGAAGAAAAACTCCTAAAATTACAACCGTTGTCTTCCATGTTTTACTGTGAAGCTTAGGTTTTAAAGTATGCACAATTTGTCGTTAAAATACTTCCTCATATTCTCTCTCTGATTCTTAAAGTGTAGTAGAAAGTCTCAAAAATGCATATATTAGAGATCCTATTGTTAGGACACCTTTTCACTGTACATTGACATTTTTAAGACATCTAAAACAATAATATCTATGTGGATTCAATTTCATGTGGGTATTAAAGCAAATGCAAAATTTGACGAGCTGTCAAGAAAGCGATCGCACAGTTCAAAATTTCATTCATAAATATCAACGACCTACATTTAAAAAAATCGAATAAAAAGTAAAAAAAAATATTTTGCGAAATCTACTACGCAATAAAAAATGTCACAATGTAAGAAAAACTGTTTCTGCAAAACAACTAACACAGTTTACAAACAGACCTGTTCAGGTACTACTAACATGATTCATAATAGGACGTAAATTTCTCATACACGAACATCTACTCCCAAGAAAATCTCATGACAACTGCAATCACTATCACAGTTAAATCACAATTCAATACATCTTTACTGAATGCACATCGCTGAAAACATTTCGAAGAATATTTTACAAGAATGTTTTACAGACAACTAAAATACGTCTAAATTAGCATTTTAACATCATATAAATATTATCACAGATATTATGATATTGATATTATTTATTATTGATATTATCATTGATTATGATGATATTATCATTTTAACGTCTATTGACTATATAAAATGTAGACTAACGTAAACACTTTTATTGTCCAATAACTTTCTTGACTAAGGACCTAGTTTTTGAAGTTACTTAAAGTAAAATTTTTAAAGAATATGTTACAAATCCTGTATTAATGGAAATTTATTATTTCGACAAAAAATATTAAAAATTGTCCATTCTCTTGTAGGGCTGTATTACACTATAAAATATATTTGACAAAGATTGTTAACAAAATATGTTTTATAAAATGTTTTACGGTGTAATAGGTTGTTTTTGTTTAGGTTAACAGCCGAAAGGGGGGATTGAACCTCTAGAGGTTTTACTAAGTAAAAACGAGGAGTGTGATGGTTTACTATTGCCTTCCTTACTGAGTTGAAAGAGCATGCTTATCAGCATGCCATGCCCTCCAAAAAGCACCCACTTTCCACCCTGCAAATGACACCTTCACTTCATTCACTACAGGTCTCGCTGTATAATGAAATTCATTACTTCAGAGGAGATAACTCAGACTAGTGTCTTTTACACCTCTACCTCTTCTGTTCTTAAATACTTCAGTTATATAATTGACTGACCAAGTAATAAGAAACAGAACTATTGGTTGGTATTACACTTTGTAAAATATTTCATGTAAACAGAGAAAACAGCCGACTGTAAGAGCAGTTATATTATTGGACTGTAGAAACTACTAAACTATTAATTGTGCAGTATGATTCTAACGAAATGTTATTTAATCCCAAACATGGTGATTACAAAAACAGGAATAAGAGACTAGGAATGTACGAAAAATCTGGTAAGGAATACTCAAACGACCTTCTCTTGCCAGTGTAACTTCTCTTGCCAGTGTAAATAATGAACCATATACCTTTGTGTAATCATTAGTAAACAATGTACAATGAAAAACATAACCTAATTTTAATCATGAGTGAATTAACCAAAATTAAAAGTAACCTATGTTTTACTTAAATCTATGAAAAATCACTAACTGACGCTAAACCAGGCTCTGCGAAACAAATTCCTAAAATAAAAGTTGTAGATTTTTAAAATTACTTTAACTTTAATTTTATTTACACTATTGTCGTAAAAAAATACAATGGCTAACACGTTTATTTATTAATAACATTTATAAATATTTATTTATAATCCAAACACGTTTATTTTTTACTTTTTCCAATAATAAACTTATTGTAACAACTTCATATTTTGCTACTGCACAAGCATACAACTGCTCGGCATCCGTTTTTTAAGAACTACGATGAAAAACTTTAAGTAGTGTAATATGAATATTAATGTTCTATCAGATATTTTACACAAGCTTATAAAAAAAAAGATCTGATATTATCTTTTATTAAGGATCTATGTAGAATATCTTTTATAGTATAATACAGACCTTAAACTATACATCAATTTTGAAAATTTTCTTTAAATTAATGAATTCTTCTTTATTGAGCTAATACATGTCTACATTTTATTGTACGCAGTGGGCTGTAGGTTAAGGCGTAACCTAACTTTTATGAAAAATACGTTGGAGGCTGACTAAAATGGATGGCTGCATCAAAAGTGAAAAATATATTGATAGTGATATGGCTGAGAGGGTAAAATGAATGAAGAAACCATTAATCTGAGATATTAGTCTGAAGTAGGGGATAGTTGCACACATGGTATGCACGTTGGGGACAATCAATATTTCTTTGACATCGAGAGTGCTTCGACAACAGAATCGCCTTTCGTATGTTAGCTGTCCAACCGAACCGCTTTTAAACTTTTGAAATATGCCATAAAAAATGAGTGTATAACTTATAAATCATGGTCACTTATCTTGAAGAAAAATTTTAATAGATAAAAAAATTGTTACTTAAAATTGTTGGATGCATTGTAATCGTCATCGCCTTCTAAATTTCATAAAAAATAGCAATTTGCAGGAAGTGTTATCTACTTCAAAACATTCTGTATTGGTATATTGTGTTACGAATTAGCATTAAGTGATGTAAATCGTAGAGGTCACCCTGAATTGAGATTTAACGTGGTATAGCTTGCCTCTGCTTTCAATTCAGATAGTGACTTCTTTTTAGGTTGTCTCTACTGGCTGGAAAGTGAGGATTTTACCTGAAACTAAAAATATTTATTATTGTATTAGCTAGCAATGATGTTAAGCCATCATTGTTTACCAATCAATTATAATATATTTTTACTTTCTCTTGCCTATATAGGAAGGAAATATATAGAAGGAATATATAGAAAGGAAAATATTGTTTTCATATCGATTTTTCGAAACGAGTTTTCTCCGGACCTACACGTTTTCAGACACTCTGAACCCAAAAACATGGTTTTAGTGGTTGGTCTGCGCGCGCGCGCGCGTGTGTGTGTGTGTGTGAACAGAATATCTCAAGAACGGAAGATCGTACGAAGTTGAAATTTAAAACTTAAGTTAAGTTCCACTAGAGGACCCGACACGAACATTTTAATCAAAATCGGTCAACCGGAAGTAGTAGTTTATTCGGCTCATTTTTCACTGTTTTGCGACTTTCTCAAAAACGACTCCTACGATTTTTTTAAAAATCGCCTCATTTAGGGTTGATAGGGTAGGCGCCATGTCTGCTGAAGTTCTTGGGGAGGTTGTTTTCTCGTAAAAAAAATGTTTTTTTTTTTAAGATTGCGACTTCAATATGCTTTTAGCACAAAAATGTATATCATAAAAGTTGTACTGAATTTTAAATTCTAAAACTTTTATTTCGAATAACTGTTTGTATAGGCTAATGCTTAGTTTAGCGAAAATTAGCGATTTTTAGGAATTAGGTTTTATTTCACGAAAATGTGTAAAAAAACTCGATTTTTTAAAGATTTTAGCACTTCGAAAAATTATAAAATTAAGAGGTCTACAACTTTTATTTAGAGCATTTTTCTTTACAAAGCCTAGTTTAGCATGAAAGAGTGATTTTCCTTATTTTTAAGCCAAACTGGGGTTGATTTTCATTTTGAGTTTTTCACTCATGATTAAAATTAAGTTATTATGTTTATTGAGGTTAGTTTTATTTTATTTATTTCTAATGTTTTATTACTAATGTTAGGTTATATTGTTAATTATTTGCATTGGCAAGAGAAAGTTGTGTGAGTGTTTAACGCCAGATTTTTAATTTTGTTCAATGTCTTATTTCTTTTCACACTGGTTTGTTCTACAAGAACGTCAGATATAATTATTATAAAGGTAAAAACATTTAAAATAAAGTACGTTAGTTTAAGAATTTGATTGAACTTCATGGAGGAAAAATATTTGTATTTTTTATTTACGTGGGTTTTTCATTGTTATATTTTCATGTTGATATTATCACTATTTTGAAGCTTACGAAACAATGTAAATATTAAATTAGAGAAGTTATTTACGTATTTTTGATTCTGCAATTAATATCACCTCAGAAAGAAATACTGTGAAAAAATTTAAATCAGCAACTCCAAGTTCATAACATATTTGCTCTAGAACAATAACTACTCCTGTGGTTGAGTTTAAAATTATATAAGTTTCATTATAAATATAAATTGATTATTTTTTGTCACCCTTTTGGTGAAGTAGTTAATAAAGCTGGATTTTATTGAAACTCAAAGAGGTGAACTGTACCGGATTCAATTTCCAGGTATGTTCTAGGAAATTTCTGTAAAACACGTTAAAATTCACGATACTTTAACATTACCCACTGTAGCAGCTTTTGATTAAGCTATTGACGTGTCTCAAGTAAGGTAAGTAAGATAAGGAATATGATTGCCAAGTTTACAGTTTCTTGATTTTTATTTACAATTACTGTAACGTTACAGTAATACATTAGTGTGGTAATTATTGAAGTAATCTACTTGATCTTATTTTTTTCATTTAAAAGCTCAACTACTACACATGGTGAAAAGTAGAGGGTTTAATATCATAAATAAACACGTATCGTAAGATATATTTCTGTGAAAATTAAAAAAAAACTTAATTATTATTTTTTTTATCCTTAATATGTGAGGTGAAAAGCAAAAAGAGACTTCTGGTCGAAAAAATGAGTTGTTACGGTCGATATACCGATTTTTGGGTGTTTTATAGATTAATATAGTTTAACCGGTTGTAATTACTGATGTAGAAATAACTACGGAATAAGAAGAATATTTATTCAAAAAGATCAAGATATTTGGTAAAGAAGAATGCTGAGACCTTCCGGTGCGTATCCTGAGCCCGAGTCAGACCTACCGGACTTAATTGCAGAATCACTAAATAAAAGTGAAGGCACTCTGTTTAAAAGAACTTTCAGCAATGTCAAACATCAACATTTTTAAAAACAATTAGTATAATTATTTCTATGTGTAATTTGTTGTTAAATATGTAAAATTTAGAAAAAGAATGTGATATGTAGTTTATGATATGAAAATGAGGTGTAGTCTTGTACAGCCTCAGGCCGACCATTCCAGTGAGAGTATGGTAAATTAAATCCCAATATTATCAAAGTACACCGGTAACCACTATCAAGTTTTTAAATCCGTTTAAAAAACTATTTTTACTAGGATTTCAATCACAGAAACTTCGTCTCCGAAAATCAGTTGTTTAACAGCTGACTTTACACCTAACCCAACCCGATGGGTTAAAAAAGAAATAATAATTATACTTAAATTTATTAAAAATATTATTTATGGTCTGTAATAAAAACAACACAATAGCTTATAAAAATGGTCTTATTTCATCAGAGGTTCTCATTTTATGAAAGTGTTCAATGACGAAGTTATGAAATAAGAGGAAGATTAGATAAATGGTTTGAAAATTCTGTATGCCTAATTGAAATTATTATTCTTTACCAAAAAATAATTTGATCAAGAACATTATTTAACATTAATCCTTTTGCCTCTGTGTAACTAAGATTCAAAACGTGAATGAAACAATTCAAGTAACATCATGATGAAAGATTTCCGAATAAATTTAAACTCATAGGGGAGTTAAACTTAGTCATATCATTTATAATTTGTAATTGAATTTTCTGTTATAGTAGAATACATTAAAATTCGCTATAGAAGAAGCTTATATTGTATAGGCATAGACTAGAAATTATGCAGAACAGGAACTGTGCAAAAGTTCGTTATCTGAAAGCGCGGAAGTCTTTGTAAGCGTATACTCACACAGTCAACCGCTGAACACAGCACCACTCTTTGGGGATGGTTTACCCTAATGTCTTTCCCATCGATCTAGCATCATATTCATTTTACTTCTTACTACACAAAGAGTTTTGCGGAAAGTCATGTTTCAAGGGATTAACTGTGAAATCGGAAATAATTACAAAAGAGTAAATATTTCCTCGTGTAGTGATGTAATGATTTTTCTTCCCCCTTTTTCTTTCCACAAAAAAGAAGAGAACATTACATCTTCCTTGTTTATGAGAGGATTTGTGTCGTAAGGATAGCAACACGTCCCTGTTATGAGAATTGCGATTTTCACCCTTCTAGCAATATTTCTTTGAAGCATAAAGAAGAAGTCTTATTTAAACTAAATGATGTAAAAAAAATAAATCTTTCCATTACCTCCCTAATGTATTTTAGAAAATAATTTTCAAATTTACAGATGAAACAGTATAATATTCTCAGAGGAATTATACCTCGTTCTCTGTAAATGACTTTTGAATTTTTCCAAAAATTGTGAATTGCGTTGCACGATAACTTAAGTTTAGGCCAAATCCACGTATTGTAGCGAGGTTTTACCAATATTTTTATCTTAATATTTACACGCCTTGGTTTTTATTAATTCACTTATTTTAATGTAAGAAATGCGTAACTTCTTCATTCAGTTTTTACTAATTGGTATTCTTACTTAATTCATTAGGTTAGGGTTATTTTTTTAATTCAAAATTTTCAACAACAGTGGAAAGAAGGATATAGACTTCTGTTGATAGAAAGCCGTTACAGGAAAATTAAATCTAACATTACTCCTGCTGTGCACTACCTAAAGTTACGTACCATTAGTATGCATCTAGTCAGTCGATGGACTCATTTTGTTAGATTCTTTTTTTGTAAGTTACTTGATATTCTTGAGTTAAGTTACTTAATGGTGTCAATAAAAGGTAATGTAAACGAAGTCGTAGATCGTCGGTAGTGTATTTTTAAGCCCACATTCGATCTCTATTCTAAAGAATATTGATATTAAAGCTAAGTTACTTTAAGAAATAAATGAAAATTTTTTATCACTTGAATAATTTAATGACCAAAATTGAAAAGTAAAATTATCAAAATTTACAAATTCATGTAGACGCATTGAAAAAGAATGAATTTATAAATATTTATTAACATTTTAATTCTGAACAATATTTTCATTTTGACAAGCAACTAACAGAAGATACTGTTTTGCACTAGCCATCTTTACAGATGACACAACCACTATTGCACTACACGAAGATCCTGGAGGAGTAACTATGTGACTTCAACAACACTTAAACATTATTCAATGCTGGGAGAAAATATGGAGTGTTACAACTGAAGTAAAAATCTCACGTGTTATTTTTACACTTTTTCATCAAAATTGTACACAAAATGTTTACATGATTTCACATATATTTCAACAACACTCGAGTTCCATATATAGACACAAGTAAATTTATCGAATGAAACTTCAGAAAAACGCCTAAATTGAAGAATTTAGCATAAAGGAAAAACCATAGACTCCAAATTTAAACAATTCTTTCAGCTACGCAAACCGAAATCAAAATTACCGCTTCAAAGCAAACCGTTGATACATAAAACCGTTTAAAAACCAGTTTGGACCTACGATATCCAGTTATGGAGTAGTAGGCTATATCCAGTAACTCAAATATCTAAATTATTCAGCGTTTTTAGTCAAAGGTCCTTTGAGATCTAACAGCTGTAATCTGGTACATGGCAAACAACCACATTCGTAAAGATATATTTACTTCAACCGTTGAAAAAGACATTTTGTATGTACCAAAAAAATGCTTGAATCCCAAGAAAATAAATTGGCCAATAATTTATTGGACAGCAGCGGTACAGGCTTAAACAGAGGCACCCAACAAACTTATTTGTGTAGTTATCACCTTTTGTTAGTTTAAAAGGTTTACTAAAGAAACCTCTTTCGGTTTAGTGATAAAAGGTGCCTTATTAGCACCTTTTATTTGTGTAGTTATTAACTTTTCTCCAAAATTTAGCTTCATTTTATTATCGTAAAAATACCACACCGTAACAATATTTGTACTTTAAAGGGTATATTCACTTAGAGATACCTTTTCAAGTTAAATTCATTTATTTTTCTGTAAACAATCAATTAAAAATCTGAATTAAGTGATCAATGAGGTCTAATATCATAATTTAAGTCACCTTACATTGTAAAAAAACCAATAGCCTTAATTTAACAGATACAATAGAAGTTCAATACATAAATCTTAGTTCTTTCAATACATAGGCTACATTTTGATGGAATCAATTACATTTTTGTTGATCGATTTTCTTTGAATACATTCTTAGCTTCAAAATTCCCAATACCTGATATATCTTTAATCCTAAAATATTTCAGGTGTCATACCACAGAACTGAATTCATCAATTTTCTATTTAGTGTATTAAAGGTCTCAATTCTCAAGGAAATTTTTTTTATGTGACATCCGACCAATCAAGATCATTATGTTCTTTAAGTAATTTATGTTTTTACAATTCAAAGTGCACTTTAACTTTATATTTTTGCAAATACTAATTTATATAGTATTACATTATATATGGCATGTTTAATATGAGATTTTAACCTATCTACTATAGTTACGATTCTGTTGTTGATAGAATGTTTCTTGTTTATTTTATCCGATATTTGTGAGAATACTGTAATTTAATAAAGTTACTTTTCTCATTACGGCAGTAAAATCGTTACATTGGGGAACACTACAGTAAAACTTTACAGTATTTTCTTATGTACAATAACTAAAATTTCACAACACAAAGTGACTCACTTAAATTTTAAATGACGAACAATTTAAAACTTTAAAAGGTTTCGTTCAGTTCTTGGATGTTGTAAAACATTTTTAATTGAATAAAATGCAAATGGCTGTGTTGAGAGCGGACAAGCCCATGTTTCTTGCTGGCGGTTCATTTGAGTGGAGCGCCTGTTAGTTGGCTGCCTGTCTTTTTGGCCGATTTATTGCATCTTCACGCAGCTATTAACGTTAAAAATGCTTCTGCTCTAAACCATCTAAGCAAACTAAGTGTCTGTTATTTAAAAAGGCGCTTTATCCTCTAGAGATTTCATTTTCTTCTTTTGTATTCTGTGATGTATAATCATTATTATTTTGTTCTTCTGTAATACTTTAGAGAACAGATAACATCTAGCAATTTAAATAATTCATGTCTTAAAGTAGGTATTCTTTTATTTATTATTATATTGATGTATATATATTTTCAAGATACACAAATAATAATAATATATTTTTTTAGGTTTTAGATGGGTTTGTACGGCATTAAGTTTTCCTTAAATTCCGTTCGAATACACTAATGCTTAAAAAGCATTTAAAAATAAAATTGAATGTAAATTCCCTCACTACCTAAATGGAAAGAACCCAAAGTGAGTTTAAGAATGAGATGTTAGAAATACGAAAGATAGAGTTTCCGTGTTCTCATTGACATGGGACACATAAATTTATAGTAAAACGAGTGCATCTACTAACGGTTTACAACTGTTTCTGGTTACCAAAATAACACACTGAAAGATATCATTTCAAATTTTATTGTGTAATAAACCAAAGAACTTTTCTAATATCATCGTAAATTAAATTTTGTAGCAAAAAATAAAGTCAATACAAAATAACTATAGATAACTGTAAATTTATTCTTTTTCTAAAATAAATAATACTAAAAAACGTTTGGATTCACTAAAATGGTGTCTATACCATTTATCTGCCCATAACAGGGGGCACACATGAAGTGTTAAATTATTTGAACTCGATCTGCTAGTTCCAGGAAAAGGTAGTTCTTTTCTTATCACATGGTCAGCAGTTGTACGGCTGAAGCATTTAAGAACAGAAGAGGTCGAGGTGTAAAAAACACTAGTCAGAGTTATCTCCTCTGAGAGTCATGAATTTAATTATACAGGTGGACCTTTTGGTGAATGAAGTGTAGGTGTCATTTGAAAGGTGGAAAGTAGGTGCTTTTGGAGAGCCTGGCATGCTGATAAGCATATTTTTCAACTCAGTGTGGAAGGCATTAGTAAATCACCTCACTCCTGGTATTACTTTGTAAAACTTCTAGAGGTTCAAACCAGCGTTCGACTGATGACCTAAACAAAAACATAACATTTATACAAAAAATTTTACTATTCGTCTAATAAGAGAGTAAATCCCAGTCCACACAGAGCGAACTGATAAAACGGCAGTTTAGCTGCCCTCGGATCACCCCGCGAGAGACATTCGGAGTAAGTGATCGCGGCCTGAGTAGTCTGTATCTGCGTGTGTGGTGGAGTGAAGTTCAACACCCTTTTCAGGTAGTGGCACTAAGATCTTGGTGTCGACTCATCAAACTTGGCCGAAGGAACTTAGTCAATATGATTATGAAGCCGGGACCACAGACCACAGGAGGCTTTCTCTAAGAAACAAACCGCGGATACGCTGCCCTTCACGTCTATTTCACGGGAAGCGTCTAAGGAAGGATGCGCCCGTTCATACTGTTCATCGTGTGGGAAACTGACGTACGACGCCCCTTCGGGTTAGCGCCGCTAAGATCTCGGTGGTTACTCACTATAGTGACTGGAGGTATCTAGCCGAAATGGGTACTAAAAGGAGAGGGACGGCCTCCAATCCTAAAAGATTATGGTTGGAAGATCTAATTTTGTTGATTCTTCTTTTTGCTGGTGTTTTAAATGTTTAGTCTGTATATTCAAATCAAACATTGGTTTCTACAAAAGTAATAACTTATTTTTTATATTAATGGAAGGTGTAATCAAGAATATACAAGGCAGTCGAGTTAACTGAGTGAAGAGTAGACTTTTAAAACGCAGTTATCGACAAAATTAGATTTTTCAGTATCGGCAAAAAACTGCTGGTGGAAAACAGCTACACTAACTGCAAACATATTTACTTGAAAAAATTGCAAAAAATCTAAGAAACCCTTTGGTGTTTCTCAGAAGGTTACATTTTTTATAGTTTTCCTGGAAAATGGAAAAATAACATGGACAAACTGCATTTTGTTTGTCTAATGAGGACATACAGCTTTTTGAATGGGAATCAGGTAAAATACTATGCAATAATAGCCAACATTAATTAAAAATACAATTTAATTAATTAAAATTATTTCTCATACAATTCATTTAAAAAATTTCATGAAAAATTATAATAAAAGTCCGTCTTCTTCTTTTTCACATTCACAATCTTCCTCATCAGGTCCGTTGTTTTGCGGTTGTATTTGGTTCAGTAGCACTTCCTTATAAACCACCTCAAATCTTCTACTTGATCCCAATTGTTCCTTCCATAAGCTACCAGCAATTTTTTTAAATCAACAATTTTTTCCGTTGTCAATTGCCGACCACGTGCAAGTAGTTGAGTTTCAAAACTACTTAATGTGTATGATTTTTTTACTAAGCTTTTATAGCTTGCAGTCAAATCATCACTATTGTAGTACGAAGTCCCTTTTACTTTTACCGTGGCGCAATTATTTGTTTTATTAAATTTTTTTATAAAAATTCTTTTCAGTTGCTGGATTCCCTTCACTTTATTCATAAACTTCAATGATGAGTCTTTTACATCTAAAACGTTCCAGTCAACACCTAGTTTTTTTACAACTCCAACAAAAAAAACTGATAAAGTACACAGCAGATTTATTACGCACAGCAGAACTCACACTAATGATGTAGTGAATAGAACCTGTAAATACTAAAAATTATTACATTAGCTGTTTTCACGCCGCGGACAAACAGCATTTTGAAAGTCTTCTAGGACAAACTGCATTTTGCTTGTATTTAGGAACAAACTGCGTTTTGTTTGTCCATGTGGCTTGGACATAATACGTTTTGAATGTCTTTTGAATGTCTAGTCAATTTTCTTGTTGCATTTTCTACCTTTTAAAATGCGTTTTGAACTGCGATGTTTATACAGTGCATAGATATAGGTCTAACAATGTGAAATCCATCATAAACACAAAAACGGAAAAAATGGACATACTGCGTTTTGAAAGTCTACTCTTCGTCTGTCAAGTTGAAGCCGTTTGTTTTTGATGCGTGTGCTCCATTTTACTCCTAAATCAAGCAATAATAATCCGAGGCGTCTTACACATGTTTCTTGGAGAATTAGTAGTGATCTATACAGTATCATAAATACGCATATTTTGGTTGGAACGTTGGTATAATATCTTTTTACAAAAAAACAACAAAAATCCATTTTTAACTCTAATAAAATTATTTCCAATTTCTTTTTTTAAATAGATAAATATTGATTTATGAAAAAATAATAAGAGATACTGTGTAAGTAAAATTAAAATAACAAAATAAATTGATTTTGATTTTTTGATGGATAATAGTTATTATTCTTTCTGTCTTTTTTGTGAATAAATTAATGTATTGTCTATATTATTTTCTCTCCCGAAACCGTATAATTGTTGTTTATAATTTATTACAATAAATGTATTGTAATGCTGAATAATTAGTTAATTATTCTATTACATTCATAATCAAATACATGATTTTGTAAATTATGTTTTTATTATACTTACAAATAAGTTATATCAATTTTATTTCCATAAATGTATGAAGCATGAGGCACGGAAAGATCTTGCTTTAATTTCCCCTGCATTAATAAAAATGACTCTTTCATGTCCTATTTTTGGAATGAGAAAATATAATTACTTAGAACTTTTTAATTGGCTATTCAATTTTATTGCTGAATTTTCTGGCGTCATTGGTAGTAAAACCACTATTAAATAGTGAATTTCCCGACCCGTTGAGCAAAACAGACAAAACGTTAAAACCAACCACAGTACGATTGGGGAAAGTTTTCTATTGAACATCACCGGCTTTTTCTTTTGTAGAAATAAGATAAAACTCAAAAGTTGTTAAACTTTCTTTTCGATTTCGTTGGAAACAGTGAAGTATCAACTTTAGTTTGTGAAGAATTACATCCATCAATTTGTTATTGAATCTGAAGTACTGTATTTATAATTGAAATACTAAAACTTCTTTTGATTTTGTTTGTTATAAATAATTATTTTTTACATATAATTAACTAATAGTAAGATGAGATAAATTGAAGTAGGAGAACGGGAGGAGGAGGAGGAGGAGGAGGAGGAGAAGGATGAGAAAGAGAGCAAGAGGAGAATAAGGAGACACACAATAATGGCACTTGTAAAAACACACAAATTACATTAAAAATCTATGAGTTAACGTCTTTATTGTTAACATTTTGTACTAAATTAATTTCACTCAAAATCATTTTTAAGATAAGTTAGGTAAAATATGCTACTGGTCACACATGTAACAGTAATTTGACAGCAATGTAATTATTTATTTATTTCCTTCATTTCTCCTCCAAAAGAGCAAAGCTCGTGCTTGGAGGAGGATTACTCTAATTACAAAAAAGTACATAGCACAAATTAAATCTAAAACACAACAATAATAGCACTGATAAAAAAAACAGTTAATACCAATACTACAACACTTATTTTATAAAAAAAATATGTCACACAAAAGAGAAAATGATTAAAATAACATTAAAAAACACATTAATATCAAATATAAAATAAAAATAATAAAAAACAGACAGAATACAAATTTAAATAAAAATTAAAACTTATGATAACAAAACTAAAATGCCGGCCGCATTGGTGTAGTTGGTAACGTGCTCGCCTCTCATCATGCGGTCCTGGGTTTGAATCCCACTCAGGAACGGCATATTTTTATACGTTACAAAAAAAAATCATTTCATCCTACATTGCATAAAGTTCCACCCCAACGTCGTCGCTAATGACCGTTGCAGTTGATGCGACGTTAAAAAAAAGCTAAAATGTTAATAAATGAATACAAATATCAGCAAAGTTACGAAATAGCATTAATAAAATACCCTATGACAAAAATTGAAAGAAAATGCTTTCTATTAATAGAAGTTTTATTATTACTAGGATAGCGGTAATCAATTAAAACAAAAACCACTAAAACTGTAAAAATTTACAAAAGTTAAGTATTATCACATTATTTTTTTTTCATTCAAAATACAGTCATAACAAAAAAATCCAAGATTTCTTTTAAATTCAATGACATAAACATTAAGTGAAACGTTCTCAAGGGTTTTACAATGAATTACTTAATAACGAAAACGTAAAGCGATTTTAACACATTTTATGTGTTGGAGTTTTACCTACTGATTTTGACGATTATTGTCATGATACTCATTGTATCGTACTGATATGCACTAAAAGTGTTCTTCTTTAAGAGTGAGCTCTTTAGAGAAGAGGATTAACGATCATTAATCAAAAAATGTTGTTAAAAAAAGGTTAAAATTTCAGTGAATCTGGGCCATCCATTCAGTAGTTTTTAAAATGTTTAAATACTTGAACTAGAGGTTTGATGGCACAGCTCTTCTGGTGGCGATGTTCCACTGAGCTGAACAGCCCACCTCTAATCTAATTATTACTCCTTCCCCGGGTATCAAAACTACTCATTTTCCACGTGTGGGTCTGGAAAAAAATTGTAATTTACGATTTTTTGGTTAAAAATACAAGCAATTGTAGTCAAGTCAGCTGGTAGAAAGACACTTTCAATAACTGTTAAGTAAAGCCGGTATGATCAGAAACTTTGTTGGTCACCAAAATTAACTAATAATTAATTAACTAATATTTGGTTGGTGTTCCTGTTCAAATACAAGAAGAAACAACAATCTTATTAGGTGCTTAATTTTCATTTATACGGGAAGCTGGAAAGAACAAGATATAAGAGCATGGATTCTGGCTAATGGTTTATTTTCAACATTTTAATTATTGCCCACCCGTTTGTTTGAAAATATGAAAGTCAAAATTGTTCCCATTAGAGAATAGGCAGTTAATGATGTATAAAGGGACGTTTTTTTATTGAGGTAAATCTTATGATACAATCCCATCATTATAAGTTTATTGGAGCAAGAATCAGAATCCCAGTATAATGATGTCAGTCAGGATTTATTGCAAAACTTTTTTACACGGGCCACATTGTTACAACTTAATAGATTAACGATTGCAATATCATTACAGTTATTACTCTGACTTGTAAACAGGACGCTATGGTATAAGTAAGCAAATGAAAATATCAAGCTTGAATTACTTTATCATTTTATTCACTGGTAAATGAAATTTGTTTGCTTATACGCAATGTTTGGATTTCATTTCTACTACACGAGATAATCAAATTGCAAAACCAATTAGTAACAATCAATTATGTGATTGGGTTGGTATTGTTCCCGGAACTTTATTTATACAATTTCATTTCACTTAGTTGATAAACAACGTGAATGTCAGTTACTGCGATATTTTAGTAATCGGTAAATATATTCTTATATTAGTCTTAAATAATAAATTATGTACTTGTAAATATAATGTAAAAATATAAAAGTATTCCTACGATTACATAGTCTCATAAATTCTGGCAACGAAATTTGGCTTGTAACCATATTCATTGTTTATCTAGTCGATATATCGGCGGATTGAATCCTGTTTTTATTATTAGAACATATTGTTAATGCATTAAAATTTTGAATTTGTCGTCTTCCATGTTACTAAAATTTATCTATTACATTTTTTCACTAAGTACTCTTTCCGGTACATCGATACGACGAAACTTTAGCGTGGGAAAGTTATTTTTCTTGCTACAAGTAGTAATACTGCCCTACTAAGAAAGAAAGTAGTAAGTGCAAAAAGCTGAAGTGTGGGAAAATGGCTTTAAAGTATTTTTAACACCCGTAACACAGTTATAAATATAACATCATGATTTTGTGATATGAAGTAAAAAGGAAAGTTTTTTTAACTTTTTTAAGTTAACAATTAAAATGAAGTTAACAAATTCTGGGGAATGAAGACGGCTCAAAGAATGACAGGAGATACTGGTGGAATAGTAGCATGGATGAATTGTTAGAAGGAAAGAAGCAATTATACCAACAGTGGCTGACGACAAAAGATTTTGAAGACAGAAAGAATTACTGCCGGATGAGAGTTCATGTTAAAAATGAAGTAAAAAAAGCAAAAAATGAAGCCTGGGAAAGAAAATGCGACGAAGTGAACAGATGTATGGTAGGAGAGAGGAGTAGATGTGCTTGGAGAGTTATAAGAGAAATGAGAAATAACTCTAAGTACAAAGCAAATCTTGATATGATACCTGTGAATAAATGGAAAGATCACTATGAAGATATGTTTAAAGAAACGCGAAACCAGTTTCAGATAAATGAAGACTGGGAGAGGGCTCCAATGGAAGAGAGAGAAATCATAGGAAAAATAACTCTCAAGGAATTTGAAAATGCTCTTCAAAAAACAAAGAATGGTAAAGCACCCGGACCTGGAGGTATTCCAATAGAACTGGTGAAGCATAGTCCAAAGTGTATAAAAGAAGCATTGGTAACACTTTTCAATGATTGCTTGATAAATGGAGAAGGATGCCCGCAAGAGTGGAAATTGCTACATATTACACCAATTTTTAAAAAAGGGTCAAGAAAGGATCCCAAGAATTATAGAGCAATAAGTGTCACCTCATCTATTGGGAGACTGTATGGTCGTATCATTAAAACAAGAATAGAGAATGACATAAAAATTGGAGAAGAACAAAGTGGGTTCACTGGAGGCAGATCTTGTTGGACAATATTTTCTCTCTCAAGCAACTCGTAGAAAAGAGAGTCTCACGATACATGGAGACACACATGGTGTTGGTTGATCTAGAGAAAGCATATGATAATGTCCCAGTAGAAAGACTATTTCATGTACTGGACAAATATGTGCATTATAAGTACATATGTGCCATTAAAGATCTTTACACCAACCAAAAAAGTGTTATAAAAAGTAAAAATATGGTTTCGGAATGTTTCCCTATAACTAAGGGCCTCAGACAAGGTTGCTGTATGTCCCCAACTCTCTTCAAGATATATATTAATGAAGTATTAAAAGAGTGGCAAAATAAATGCTCTAGGATGGGGATAAAAATTGAAGAACGATTTCTCCACACACTTCTGTTTGCAGACGATCAGGTTGTTATAGCAGGAGATGAGTTTGACATCCAGTATCTGATGAGAAAGTTGACAGAAACCTTTGAAAAATGGGGTTTGAAAATAAATTATGACAAAACCAAATATTTGGTAGCTGGAGGAGACGCGGTAGCTGGAAAAGACGTGAAAGATCTGGTTGTCGATAATAAAATAATTACAGGATGTGAGGAAGTGAAATACCTGGGAGTAGTTCTTTCAAGAAAAGGAAATAGTGAGCAAGAAATTACAGAGCGTATCACAAATGCCAGAAAAGTCATTAGTCAACTTAACCCACTGCTTTGGTCAGAAACTCTCAGTCTAAGGACTAAAAGAATGATGAACGATGCCATCCTTAGAAGTGTTCTGATGTATGGCGCAGAAGCATGGGAGTTAACAAAAAGAAATAAAGATAGACTGAATGCAGTGGAAATGGACTTCCTGAGACGCAGCTGCAGGGTATCTAGGATAGGGCACATCAGAAATGAAGAAATAAGAAGAAGAATGAATCAACAGGAGTCAGTTGTTGAAGCAATAGAAAGTCGCCAACTGTTATGGTATGGACATGTAAAAAGAATGTCAGAAGCTAGATGGCCCAAGTTCATAATGGAATGGACACCTCAAGAAAGGAGAAAAGGGGGCGCCCTCCTAGAAAATGGGAGCAAGACATTCAAAACGCCATGAATTTGAGGCAACTGGCTCCTGAAGATACACTGGATAGGGGCAAATGGAGGTTGAGATGCGAGAAACGGCCTGATGATGCTGTAAGAGACCTCGCTTAAGTAAGTTAGTAAGTAAGTTAACAATTAAAAAGAGTTAGTTACAACAATCCAAAAAACCAGATACTGCTTTTTGGTAGCAGCATACTAAGAAAGAAGATAGTAAATGCAGTGCAGATACTGCCTTTTCCCTTAGTATGTGTATATACTGCTCTTTCCTAAGTAAGACTGGCAAGAAAATGTAGATACTGCCTCTGAATACCTTGATATCTGAGTAACCGTTGTAGATACGGCTTTTTCACTGGTTAGTTCACTGGATTCCTCGTGGTCTAAAACATAAGAATACACATAAAACTCAAAATCTAAAAATTTGCAGTTACTGCGTTTTTTTAGCAGGGCAAAATATATCTATGATCTTCATATATGTATCGGAATCCCAAAAAGAAAATGAAGTACACTAATAAGTCAAAGCTTTTACAAAGTAAAATAAAAAATGTAGCAACTTAATCGTGAACTTAAACCGGGTTTTAGTCAATTTACTTACATATCGACTTCTATACTGACATGTACGTACGTTATAAATTGGAAACAATTTAATTACAAAAATATTGACAATGCATTTTTAGTAGTATTACGTTATTGGTAAATCTCTCTTTGGCTAAAAGAATAATTTTAATGTTCAACCGTTTTTACTTCTCACTTTTCAGGTTCTTTTATGCTCTAAATTATTTTTCGAGGGGTTCGATTATAAAAAAAAATCGTATCTTTTCAATGGGAAATCAATTTTGAAAGACTCCCGTAGACGAAAATAAGCGGTATTCCCCATCTTATCGCCTTTCGAGCATTTAGGAGTGGTTCGTTAGGCGAAGACCAGGGTACGCTGGGTTTGGCCTTTGCTGCTACTTCTCTACAACAGTTAAGTTGTCAAGGCAGATGCAGCGCTGCTGTGTTCCTGCGTCTTCCCTTTAATTCCTTTTCTTTCGGTTCGTTACATCCTCCCCCGCTATTCGAACAGCCTTTTAAGCTGAACCCTTCTTCCTTATAATTTATTTTCCAGCGCTATTCATCTACTCATGTAATTAACTTGAAATTATCTACGACCTGGTTAAAAATGTAAATTCATTCTATCCGCAGATATACAGTATAAACTAATAAAACTAACATTATACTTCACGTCAAAAGAATTTAAATGCTCATAGCATTAAATTTATTTCAATTAGAAAATCCTAACATAAATCAAAAATAAATATACACAGAATTATTGCAACTTTTTACTCTAATTACAAACTTTAACATTCATTTAATTCAGGTAATCATAAGGATTTTACATTACACCCGTGAGCACCACATCCTACAGGTAAAAGACTAAAAATATTTTAGAATAAAGATTACTTACACAAGAGTGACTGATCGCGTTGTTACTAAATAATTGGCTATGCTCAAGAAAATACTTGGAAGCAGTAGACACTATTACACCAAAACTGTTTATAAAACTTAACTTAATGTTTTTAGTATGTATTTATTGCATATTGGCACCTTCCTAGAAAATAAGATTTGTGTGAGAACCTCCGGTTGCCAGGCTGCATATCAGAAGATTCCGAATTCCATTCCCGGCAAGTAACTTGGAAATAGTATAATTAATTAAAATATGGTGTGACACACTCGCACGACTTTCCCTTGCCAATGCAAATAATGAAAAAAAATATATAACCTGACATTAGTAATAAAACTTTAAAAATAAACAAAAAACTAACCTCAAGAAACATAACCTAATTTTAATCATGAGTGAATGATACTGAATGAAAACAAAACTTTAGTTTGGCTTAATAATACGGAAAAATCACTGTGCTTTGACGCTAAACAAGGCTCTGTAGAGAAAAATGCTTAAAATAAAAGTTTTAGATCTTTAAATTTCCTATAAATTTGATTATATACTCTTTTGTCGTGATCCACACTAAGACCGAAATTTTAAGAGAATTCATTTTTTACAGATTTGCAGAAAAAACAGAAAATCATTAATTACTACTAAACTAAGCGTTACACAAAAAATATTTGAAATAAAACTTGTACATTTTAAAATTGTCTGTAACTTTAATTATATAGCTATACTTTTGTTTTAAAATGCATTTTAAGGCCGCAATCTTAAAAAACCCATTTTTTCTACGAAATAACAGCCTCCCCAAGAATTTCAGCAGATATGGAACCTACCCTATCTTGTAAAGCATTAAAAATGTAGTAAATAAGGCGGTTTTAAAAAGAATCGTACGAGCCATTTTTGAGAAAATCGCAAAATAGTGAAAAATGACACAAATAAACTACTTCTTCAGATTGACCGATTTCGATGAAAATATTCGTGTCGGGTCCTCTAGTCGTATTTAACTTAAGTTTTAAGTTGAAACTTCGTACGATGTTCTGTTCTTAAGATATTTTTTTTACACACACACACACGCGCGCGCGCGCGCGCGCGTACACACACACACACACAGACAATGGTTGCTAATGACCAAGATGTCGTTGCCACTATACGAAAATATTTAAATAAATCTAAACTGAAACACTCACACGACTTTCTCTTGTCAACGTAAATAATGAAACATATAACCTATGTTTAATCATGAGTAAAAAAATCTAAAATGAAAAATTTAACCTTATGTTAATCATGAGTGAACGACGAAAATTTAAACTCAACGTTTCTAGGACGTAAAAATACGGAAAATTGCTAATTGGTGCTAAACTAAGATGTGTAGGAAAAACTTCTTGTAATAAAAACGTAATTTTTTAATTTTCTATAACATTTATTATTTACACTTTTGTAGTAAATTGCATAGGCCTACTAAGGCCGCAGTCTTAAAAGAAATCCTATGTTTTACTCATTCCCATGATAAAAATATAGAAAATCACTAATTGACGTTTTGAATTGAACTTTGACGCTTAATTTAACTAAGATTACATACGCTTTTGCCATAAAATGCATATAAAGGCCGAAATCTTTAATTAAAAAAATACCACAAGACCACGGCCCCTCAAGAATTTTAGCAAGCATGGTGCTTACTCCGTCTTGTAGAGAATAAAAAAATGTAGTAGGCTAAATGTGGTGATTTTGAAAAAATCCGTAGAAGCCGTTTTTAAAACAATTGCAAAAAAGTAAAAAATTGCATTAATAGTTTTATTAATGCAATTTTTTCTACATCCGTTTAACCGATTTTGATGAATATGTTTATGTCTGATCCCCACATGGTACTTAACTAAACTTAAAAGTTTCAACTTCGTACGATATTCCGTTTTAAGGTATTTTGTTGTTATATACACGCGCGCGCGTGCACACAGACCAATTACTAAATGCATGTATTTTGGGTTTCTTAGGTCAGAAAAGTCTATGTTCGGTGAAAATTCAATTTCGAGAAATCATGAAAATAATTCTTTCCTTCCATACATTCATGTTGGATAAGAGAAAGTAAAAATGTATTAATTATGTGTAATTTCCATTATATTTTCTAATTAATTACCTCATAAATAAATAAATAAATAAATAAATTAATTAATTGCTACAAAGAAGAAATAAAAAGTAGACTGAAAGTTATGCATACATGAAAAATAACTGGATATTACAAACAAACCAAATATCCGTAGGTACCTTTGGTATTGTTTTCGTATAACAAACTCATTAAACTTTACATTTCTAACACAGACAAAATACACATTTTAAATTAGCTTTTTGAGAAAGGAAAATAAACTGAGTAAATTTTAGTCCTTCAATTTAATAAATGTGATTTGGCTGCAACTATCAATCGTTGTCTTACAACAAGAAACGCCCGGCAGTTGGGGATGTGTCATAAAATGAGTAAAAGCCTAACTTATATTACTGTCAGAATTTGTAAAATGTCTTAAAACACTCAAATATCTAGTGAAGTTAGTTTTACTTGTATAAAATATACTTTTTTAAATCTTCAATAATTATTTCAATTTCTATTCCCATAAGCGTACAAAGCTGTCTGTTACCGAAGAAAGATTTAATATCACATGATTAAATTTGAGTAAATTATTACAATAACAGAATATAAATATTTTGAAATTTATGTCTTTGGTTGTATAGAGAGATTCATTGGAAATAAATTTAATTTTTTACGCTCTAATTCTCTACTGGGATGATAAATGTAGTGGACGAATTCCTGGTTATGCTATCTTTTATCATCTCCGAAAAGTTAAGTAATTTAAAGATTAGTAATATTTATTAGCCCTACGTGAAAGTTTGATATAAATTATAAAGTATTTGAAATTCAGTTTAGCATAAAACGTCTATTCGAAACGATTTAGATAAAAGATTTTTGTGTTTACACGTTATTTTTGATTCTACTCATAAAATTAAAAAAAAGCTGAGTCAAAACGTGATCAGACAACACTTACAATTCAAATTTTAAGATTTATTGCTCAAGCTTGCACCACCGTTAATTGTTCGGTGTGCAAATGCGTTACTTATACAATTTATTAAACTGGGTTGCTCTAGCTTTATCGATAGAGCATGCGATTTAAACAAAATAGATAAAACTATCTTCTCTGATTTAACAAGATTAACTAAATGAATTATTTACACATTTGCATAACTAATCCTGACCTTTTTTGCTATAAAATTTAAACATAGCTAACCTTTCGATTCGCGACTTTGACTTTATAACTCTTAATATAAACGAAATGAAATTCACTAAATCTCTCCTTTCCTGGTCACCTCTTGCAGTAATTGCTATCTCCTTAAACAATTCTTCTAGCTCAATCTCGAACGCAACTGACCTAAACAACACTCTCCCAAAATCTTTAAACCTTTGGTTAACCAGCCTCCATATCCACCAAAAGGTTCAACCAACCTGGAGGTTCAAAAGAAAAGAGAACCGTCGGGATGGATTGGCTGAAGGTTAGCAGATGAAAGTAAGATCCGAAAATACAGAGGGAGAAACATACACTTACAGAATACAACCCCGCCTCAGTTGATTGATAGTTGGCTATTTTTACAACTATTATCTCCTTACTATGCAATTTTTAATATTCTTTCATACTATTGTTGTTTGGGTTTTTACCTAAATACTGCAAATTATTATTAACAGGAATGGTCATAACGTCGTTTGTTATATGATTTGTGCCTTACAATGGTACACGATCCACGGTAAGTAAATAACAAAATAATACATTGAGACCTCAACATACCTACGTACATTCACGACGAAATAATAAAATTTTCGGCAAGAAATCAAAAAATATTGTAAAGTCATTCTAACATCTTGGTCATCGCGGTCGTAATCTTCTCGACAACAGTAACACATCAAGACGGCTGAAACTTGTACACCTGATGGGTTTATTTTATTTGTTTTTAAATGATCATAAATTAAATCAATAGTGAAAAACAATACAAGGCAATCTTGTACTTTTAATTTTATATTTATATTAATACGTTAAGATACAAGTTAACTTTTTTTAAGGCGATCCTATAGTAAATCGTTTTTTCAAGATATTATTTTTTTAAATTTTCATATCTATTGTTCTTTGTCTTGAATAGAACGTAGATCTTGCTATTAAATCAAAACATATTTATGAGCTAATAAAAACAATATTGTTTATTTTGTCTACCTTTATCAATATACTGACAACTATCCGATACAAATGGTTTTGTTAATGTCTTTCTATATTATAAGATTACATTAACGACTTGGTTTTTAGCGACTACTGTGGGTGACTGAAATGTTATTAAACCGGAAATCGAGCCCAGGATTTTTCACCTTGTAATTCAGTAACACTGAAATGGTATTTATTTACAAGTCAATTAGGAAACTTATTATTAGACAACATCAAAAGAGATTGATATCCCAGATTTTTTTAGAAAGTGGCAGATTAATAAATTTGAAGTTGAAAGAGGCCCGGAGGAGGCTTAATCCATATAGTTTATGATGATAATAACTAGCACTATTAAATAAATGTTTTCAGATTTAATGAGTTTAGTAACATGCATTACTACACTCATAATGATTAGAATGTTGCATACTTCTACTGGGGTGTATTTTAAACGGTTTTCTGTATATTCTATATAATTATGTAGCACTAACATTAGTACTAGGTTTATGTAATTCAGACCTAGGAATGAACAAGGAAGGTAAAGAATTTTATAATGTAATAAGAACTTGACGTATTTTAAATTTTATTAGGAGAATACATATATTAATAGTTTGTACCACATCTAATTCAACATGATTAAAACTATTTTTCTCGAATTACTTTGTGTAAATTTTCCGTTTTCTCTTTTATGTTTCTGGTGGTGCGAGAAAGTACATTATTTTTGGAAAGAGGCCTTAAGATGCTGATGTTCATTTGTTATCTCTTTTTCTGTAAAAGAGGGCTGGGGAGGAATGATGAAAAGCCCAACTCAGGCATTCATTACTGGTCCCTGTTCAACGTGATGTACTCTTATCGTATTTCCTTTTCAACAATAAACACCATTTTAAATATATTACCATACATTCAGACGAGTATATAAGTATTCATGCATACCGCTGCGTCTATGTATAACTGGAGTCTGCATTGTAATGGCGCTAAGGCTTACTCGTATCTTTCATCTAACGTTTTGTTACACCATAACGCCATCTGTATTACATTCGGTTGCACAGTATAATTTAATTCAAAAATTGTGAATATTATTTGAATTGCATAAAATATAATACACTACGATGAATTGTAAACACTGTGTTACTTCTGCTTCTAGTGATAACAATAATAAAGCTAAAATATTTTAGTAACTTATTTCAAACATTACTCGGATTTGTGTAAAATGAATTTTATTTTCTACCAAAAATTGTTGGCGCCATTACTTTCACTTTGTTTTAAAATCCAAAATAACCCAATTTTAAAAATCTGGTGTAAAACACTCACACGACATTATCTTTCCTATGCAAATAATGAACAATAGGCCTATAACCGAACATTAGTAATAAAACATTAGAAATAAACAAAAAACTAACCTCAAAAACAAATAACATTATTTTAATCATGAGTGAAAGACGCAAAATGAAAACCAACCTCAGTTTGGCTTAAAAATAAGGAAAATCACTCTCTCGCGCTAAGCTCTGTGGAGAAAAATGCTCTAAATAAAAGTTGTAGATCTTTTAATTTCCTATAAATTTGATTATATACTACACTTTTGTTGTAAAATTCATACTAAGGCTAAAATCTTAAAAACCTATTTTTTACACGTTTTCGTGAGAGAAAAAAACAGAAAATCACTAATTACCGCTAAACTAAGCATGTACAAAAGAATGTTTGAAATAAAAGTTGTGGGATTTTAAAGTCTTCACATTTTTACTATATACATTTTTGCGCTAAAATGCATATTAAAGCCGTAATCTTAAAAAAAGTTTTTTTTACGAGAAAACAGCCTTTCCAAGAATTTCAGCAGTCATGGCGCCTTCCTTATCTTGTAGAGCATAAAAGATTTTGTAATTAGGCGGTTTTAAAAAAAAATCGTAGGAGCCGTTTGTGAAAAAGTCGCAAAAAAGTGAAAAATGACACGAATAAACTACTACTTCCGGGTCAACCGATTTTGATGAAAATGTTCATGTCAGGTTTTTTAGTGATATCTAACTTAAGTTTCAAGTTTCAAGTTCGTATAATCTTCCATTCTTGAGATATTCTGTTTACACATACTCGCGCGCGCGCGTGAACACACACACACACACACACACACAGGCCAATCGCTAAAAACATGTTTTGTTGGGTTCAGGCGGTTTGAAAACACGGAGATCCGGGAATATATATTCATATAGGCAAGAGAAAGTAAAAAACTATGGTACAAACTTTCTAAGACTTAAGCCTAAAAGAATCTGGTTCCAATAAATAAAAAACAAACTTCCTTTAGACTTATAATTATTATTATTTATTTACAAAATTATGTTAAAATTAATTGTTATGCTTAGACTACTAACAAATAACAATTAAATTACTGAAACTAAATTAATTACAAAACGTAAATCTCAAACTAACTTAAAAATAAAAATTATTTAACTTTTAATATTTGACTCTTACCTACAACCAGTTATAAAATGTTTACAGTATGACAACGTTTTTCTTAACGTACTTGTTACAATGTAAATAAACTAGTTAACACTTTTGAACAGTAATCACTCATTCATAACCGTTTGGTAACTGAACTGAATTACATGCGGTCCTGATCGTTCTTGAACAGCAAAGCACATCTAAATAAAAGAGGACAATAGACACCCTACTAAAATCTTCTGTGCTTGACTAGAATAATCTAAGATTTAGTAGACAAATTTAAGATTCAATAATAGGCGTAATAGAAACCTATCTACAACAATTCAAACTAGTTTCGACTGCTATTTTGCGAATTTCATTCATCGGCAATCTGTTATCCGAGTTACAATACCCATTTTTCATACAATAAACAATATTCTCACCCTAATCATTACCAGCTCACCACTGCTACTAATATAGCGTCACAATATTTTTACTTATAGTTTTTTCTATATGTGCACTGATAAAGTGGAGTTACACCATTTTAGTTTCACTGGTTTCAATTTAATTTTATAATAATAATAATAATAATAATAATAATAATAATAATAATAAATTGATGCGACTATATAACAAAATAATCGTTAGGTTTCTGCAGAACTCAAAGTAATAACTTCTATCTGTTTTGTTATATACAAGCCTCGTTAATTTCGGTACAAAATTTAAATCTTTTTTCGTAACATCGGAACTATCGTCAGCTGAAAATCTATCAACCTTTTAGCGTATCGTATGGTTCGGTCTGCTTGTATAGTACTTCACATAGCATAAAAAGTCTTTAGAATGGTTGATACACGGCATACCACTAGGCAACTATTCAACTAAAAACTTTAAATCTATTACTTCCATCCAAATTTTAGAAAACTGAAGGCACTTCGCATTAGAATCAAAGTCGCTTCATTAGTAGTATACCTGCGAGATAAAACGAGAGAGTCATTTGGAAATATGTTTAGCAAAGGTTGTGTACAAACATATATTATATTTATGTGGTAGTAGTAGTATGCGCTTCATTAGTAGTATACCTGCGAGATAAAACGAGAGAGTCATTTGAAAATATGTTTAGCAAAGGTTGTGTACAAACATATATTATATTTATGTGGTATGTTAACCCCTTTGAATTTACCGGAATCCCTGTTAAGGGCTCAGTATCAGATGCTTGATTTCATTGATCCTGTTTATTATTGCGAATAGCTGTGTTACAGTGTAAGAAAGTGATACCGTATCATGATACACTGAGTACCATTAGGCAACTATCCAACTAAACATTTTAAATGTATTATTTCAACCTACATTTTAGAAAACAGGAGGCGTCGTTTCGCATTAGAATCAAAATCGACTGTTTCCAATAACTATCCATAATTTTCCTTTTTGATATAAATAATAATGTGTTTATATTGACAGGTTTTGGTGAAAACCTCACAATTTGAACTACATGTTTTAAGTTTTGATGTCGCTATTATTCATAACAGAGTCAGAATAATAATTGCGATCGATTATTCACTAGAACTATTCCTTGATCAGTTGGTCTTTTTTAAATTTTTTTTTTGCGTGAGAAAGTAATTGGGTAGAATATGGTTCAGATCTAGAATATTTGAGTTTGGTGACAAATATTCGATACTATAATGTTCTGGAAAACGAATCAATATAAATAATTACGAAATCCTGTTCTTTTCTGACAGTGAATTTGAATGAAGTCACGGAAATCGTGTTTAATGTTCCAAGTTAAAGAGAAATATTCGATTTGGAAATATAAGAGTAATTCGATTCGCAACTATAATACTTAAGAATAAGTGATTCATTTAACCCTACAGCCGGCATTAACATTTTTCTAGACCGGCAAAGAATTTCTAGTCACCGAACCGTAAAGAAATCATTAAAAATTTGCTATAAATGACAAATATTGTCACGTGACATCAAAATAACAAGAAAACTTAAGAACATAGAATAAATACATTACTGAAATTTTAATCTGACAGTAACGGATGCTGAAACTATTTGAAAATAAATTTTAGACAATATTTTTCAAAAATTTCAGATGACAATACTGTTTAAAACTTTCTTATGCTCTATTTTCAAAATTCATTATATATGAATCGTTACTTTTAATGTTTTTTTCAAAATAAAACCAAAAAAACGAATCTATGTTTAAAACTGAAGAAAATATATTCAAAACACATCATGTAAGCCAAGAAATAACCAAATTCAGCTCTTGGACAGCGTGGTTTCAACAAAAAAACGCAGGCAGAATATTAACTAAAACTATTGTATTATACGTAAAAATTTACTTTATACATTTCTAAATCATTGTACAAAACAACAACGCTGTCTGCAGATGAAATTTAAACTAAAACGACAACAATGCAATGCTATGAAGCATATCCGATTTTGCGACGCGACCGGTTCAAGAAGCGGTAACATCGTCTCAAAATCGACGATTGCCGGCTCTAGGGTTAAGGAATGAGAAAGATCCATGTTTTACATGAACTTTGGGCTTTAAAATTTACGGACTGTTTCATACAACTATCCATAATTTTATTATTTTTATCGTTCGTTATACGTACAATAATGTGTTTATAATGACAGGTTTTGGAGAAAAAAATCACAATTTGAAATACATGTTTTAAATCTCGATATCGCTATTACTCAGGTAAAATTCTAACTTAAAAGTTTAACATTGAAAGCACTTAAATATTGTTACTTGCACTTGTGAATATGATTTTTATCCATACATCAAGAAAGTTTAAAAATATCTTAAACACATCTACACGCGCACGTTCATATTTAATAATTCTTTCTTGAGCTATTACGCAGAGTTATATTTTCTATAAAGAAAAATATTGAGTGTTTGTTCAAAGGGCAGTTATTGTTACCCAGATAAATTGTCCTTTAAAAGCTTTCTTCTTTGTGTATGTTTCGGAGCAGTAGCTGACATAGTCCATTTACCCCAGACAAAACACGGCTGCCCTATACATATAGTCCACCCAACAACAACAACAGTCTTTAAAAGGAGGAAAAATTTTACACTGAAACTTCTAAACATACCCTTTTTTACATTTATATTCCTGATGCTGAGATGTATAAATAAATGTTTCTCTTAATGTATTTATGAACCCAATACTGCATTGATTTAGTTACTATATTTTACTACAATTACTATATTGATATAGTTTTGCATATTCAAAAATTATTTTTTTCCATAATGCTTAGAAGATTATTAGTCTACACAACTAAAATTTTTGTGCTTCAACTCACTTTGTACACCCTAGGAGACCAACAAAGTAACAATATATTGACTGATGAAGAATTATGTATTACGATCGAGAAAGATGGATCCTTTTCAAACTAACTTTTCAATTTTTTTAAACGCCGATTTTGAATGAAAAAAAATCATAGATCGTACCACTCTTTTTATTTTCTCTTGCCCTATATGAAATATAGAAAAGAAAAAATTCCCCTGAACAAAAAACATGTTTTTAGCAATTTTCTTGTGTGTGTGTGTGTGTGTGTGTGTGCGTGTGCATGTTCGCGCGCATGTATCTGAGTGGGTGCATGCGCGCAGAAACAATAGAGATAAATAATATAAAATTATATAATAAACGCACAGAACAAAGTAACTCATGTTTGAACTTGGAACTTAAGTTATGTACAAGCGATGCCATCAATAACTTTTCATCAAAATCAATCAACCGGATGTAGTAGTTTATTCGTGCATTTTTTCACTTTTTTGCTATTTTGTCAAAAACGGCTCGAGCGATTTTGTCTCTCTTACAATTTTTTTATTTTACTCTACAAGCTATTGTAAGCAGCAGCATGTCAGCTGAAATTTTTTTAGGGAGCTGTGCTCTCATGTTATTTTTTTTTTAAGATTGCGGACTTAATGTATTTTAGATCAAACTTACATACAATTTCATTTATAGAAAATTAAAAACCTACGACTTTATTTTCAAGCATTTATCCTACAGAGCGTCAATCAGTGATTTTCCGTTGTTGTTGTTTAGGTCATCAGCCGAAAGGCTGGTTTGAACCCCTAGAGGCTTTACTAAGTAAAATGAGGAGTGAGGTGTTTTACAATTGCCTTCCTCACTGAGAGGAAAAGTATGCTTATCAGCATGCCAGGACCTCTGGAAAGCATCTACTTTCCACCCTGCAAATGATACCTTCACTTCATTCACCACAAGGTGTGACTGTATAATGATGAAATTCATTACTCTCAAAGGAGATAACTCTGACTAGTGTCTTTTACTCCTCTACCTCTTCTGTTCTTTAATGCTTCAGTCATGTAATTGGCTGAAGACCGCTCATCATGCGATCCCATTCAGGCACGGCATCTTTTCATACGTTACAAAAAAATCATTTCATCCTTCACCGTCTGCATTAGCAGTAATTGCAGAACAGTCGGACGTTAAACAAAAAAAAAATGTAATTGGCTGATCATGTGATAAGAAAAAGAACTATTTTTGTAGCCCTGGAACTAACAGACCGAGGGCAAATACACACTCCAACTGCCTGATATGGGTATCGATTATCGGTATTTTTATCAAAATATCTATGACCAATAGAGGTTGATATTCAATTTTATTTGTCGCAAGAGAAAGTTTTTTCAAGAGAAAGAAACATTTATTTCATTAAATTACGAAGTCTATATTCCAGTGTCTTTTCAAGCGGGGTTTCCAGGTAGATGTAAGATGGAAAGTGTGCGTACAACTGGGTTATCTTGTTCTTGTGACTATTTGTGAAAGCGTAATTGGGTGACCATGTGATAAGAAACAGAACTATTTTTGGTAGCTTAGCAACTAACAGATCGAGAGCAAATAATTTAATACACAACTGCCTGATATGGGTATCTATTTTCCGTATTTTCGTCAAAATATCTATGACCAAAACAGGTTGATTTTAATTTTTATTTGTTACAGAGAAAGTCTTTTTAAGAGAAGAAACGTTTATTTTAATAAATAATCAAGTCTACATTCCAGTGTCTTTTCAAGCGGGTTTTCCAGGTAGATGTAAGATGGAAAGTGTGCGTACAACTGGGTTATCTTGTTCTTGTGACTATTTGTGAAAGCGTTTGTATTGGTGTTAGATAAAATTTTGGAAGAAAGGTGTTTGAAAATCTATATTTAACAATATTTTCAAAATAATTTCAATTTGTATCAAGTTCTTGGGTCGTTAATAATCAAAATGGGTTCAGAAGAATTTCGGTGGATTTAGAATATTTCTTCTACTCCAAAGTGAATAACTGATAGATTGGGAATCAAAACTGGAACCTTTGTGTGTCAGGGAAATACAATATTGTAAATCTGTACGCTACGGTTGTAGCAATTTTGTTCTTTATTTATATTTAATAGATTTTCCAGAATAATAAAATAATAATAATAATTATCGGAATGCAAAACTCAATTACAATGAACAAAGCAACATTTAAATTTAAATTTTAAATTTCACAGTAACCAAGTGTTTGAATAAAAATGAATCTGTCAACAATAAAGTAATTCTATTTCGTTGTTGCAATTCTGTTAAAATTCATTTTAGATTTGAACTTGCATATTGTAAACCACTATATTTTGTTTTCATTGATTTTCAGAAAAAAACTAAAATAAAACCAGAAGCATTCATCATTTTAAAAGCTAAAATAAGAAAAAATAAAATGAAAACGTTACTCTGAGTGTAGAATGGAAAGCTAGAAACGAGGAGAATTGAGTCATTCATGTTATTCTTTGTTATAGTGCCAACTTTTCCCCTTTTACTCTTTTTCTTCAACAGAATGATCAAACGTATTCAGTTGATTCTCTTTGGTGCAGCTACCGCTTGCTGTTGTAGCTTTAGCTTGGTTGTTATATAAGAGAACGCATCCGATAGCGGATTTTTTATTGAATCTGTATCCCATGATGATAAAGCAACGAGAATGGGTTCTCACATTTTCAGTTCAGTTGAAAGAATATATAACTTATATTTCAGGTAGACTGTCTACTCATTTCCATTTTCTTATTTCACAAGGAACCATTTAGAGTTACAAGTGAACACGGTAAAAAAATTCTGCTGCATTCCAGAGGGTTTTTTGGTCGAATATATTTTAACAATTCCTCTGCGGAGTTATGTGAGCAGATATACGTAATAGAGAATCTATAATGATCGATCAGCTTCCATAGGCTTACTAAAAAGATTTCATTATCAATTGATTTCATATTTTTTAAAAATGCACTCTTATTCATACATTATATTGTTCATACATTTTGTATTGTTATAATTTTTATTATTTTCATTCCAATTCTAATATTTGACCATCTCTTCACTCTTAATAAGTTCTTGGTTTAACTGGTATCCCCCTTAAATCCTTTTAAATCGTTACTAGATGATGTTTCAGAGAGATTTTCTATTTTATAATATGTTTCAAACGTGAGGTCTATAAAAATTTGTCACATTTATTCTTGAGTTTTGATTATGTTCTTTTATTGTTATAGATGTCATAAAATAATTCAATACATTGTACCTGTAAGCCTCTAGAAATATAAGTGTTGTTTTGTGAATTGGATTGTAAGACTGCAAATGAGCATATACTTAAGTAATTTGCATGTGCAACGTTTGTTTGTTTAAAGAAACCGGCGGTTAGAAAAATAAATCTTAATATAATAGATGTTTAGGTCATCAGCTGAAAGGCTGGTTTGAACCTCTGGAAGCTTTACTAAGTAAAACGAGGATTGAGGCGGTTTAAAATTACCTTCCTAACAGAGTGGAAAAGTATGCTTATCAGCATACCAGGCCCTCTGCAAATCATCTATTTTCCACCCTAAAAATGACACTTTTACTCATTCACCACAGGGTTTGGCTGTATATTAATGAAATTCATTACTGTCAGAGGATATTTTGTTCTTAAATGCTTCAATCATACAATTGGCTGCCTATGTGATAAGAAACAGAACGATTTTTGAAGGCCCTGGAACTAGCAGATCGAGTAAAAATAATTTAACCTGTCTGTTATGGGCAAATAGATATGAAATATGAATTATTGATATGAGATATGAAAAGAGATATGAAATTCCAAAAAATTCGGTAAATTTGAAATGACAGTTTATGAATTTTTGTTGAAGTATAACCGATTTTTAACGAAATAACTTTTCTTGAGGAAAATAAATTTATTTTATTAAGTAAAACTAAAACAATCCTCTAAACACATTGCGGCCTACACAGTTAATAAACTACAGCACAGAAAACAAAATCGATGAATGTTTGAAAACGAAAAGTATGATAAAAATAGACAAAAACCATGTACTACACTATTCAAAATTTGTTATTTTTGTTTGTTTCATTAGCTAACAATGGTGAAATGTTTCTATACAAGTTAATTGCATCAACAATCCCGGGCATTAACATATAAATATTTCACTGTATTCGCAATTTAACTTATGTTGATCTACATGAAACTCAATGGTAGACATAACCAAATATTTCTAAATAAGGTTTACTTTTCTTAATAAAATAATCGTAATTAAAAGAAAAATATTTAATTCTCTTGTTCTAGTGGTTGTTACCCCGATTTCTGTATCCTTGTGGAACAAGAAGAAAAAACTGCGCTCGGAAAACATAGATTAATAATCTACTATAGAACAAAATCATAGAGGAGTTTTATTTGCAACTCCAGGGAATTTTAATCCATTATTATTATAAACAATAATAGTAATTTCTGTTTTACCAAAATTGAGCTAATGAACAAATAAATGTTTCGATTTAGTTCAATGCAATACGACTCACTTGGGATTAAAAGTTGGTTTAATTATGGCGCGGGTAGAGATACTGTCTAGGTTACACAGACCAACAATGCTAATAGGTTTTGCCACTTGGTAATGCACATTACAGTGAGTCTCATAATTCACAACGACAGTGCATACTTCCGACCTGTCCTGAACTAATTCTATTTGCCAGGCAGTCCGTTTCACATGGCTTTGTACGCATAGCAACGACGCATCCGATTAACTCAAAATACCAAAACTGTCTCGACATAGGTTTATTGTTATTCATTATTATTATTAAAATTTAATTGTATGCAATTAATTCTCAATACAATATGTAAATTTTAAAAGTTTTTGATATATACTGGGTGATTCAAAACTATACGGCAATCTCTTGGACTCTCATTCTACTAAAAATAAGAAAAAAAGTTAATATAACTATATGCCTGAAAACGCTTAGCGAGTTACGGCTAGCGAAAAATTTCACCTAGAACTCTGTACCCTCGGTGAGAAAGGCCGTATAAAAATGTTAAAGGTACTTACAAAGATACAAATACGATTGTTTCTTATGTTTTTTAATCTGAAAAATAGATATCTTACATAAAACACAAGAATTGGTGCAAAGAATTAATACATTTTTGTGTTTAACGTAAGATTACTTCCATAAATGGTAAATAAAGGTGTATTTCGTCTTAAAAAAATTAGTAGAAAATTTAATTTAATTTAATCCAGTAAATCAGAAAGTAGATTCTATTAGTTGTTATGTGACATCGATTGGGCGAGTAACTTTTTAAGGTGACCAGCTGACAGCCATTCTTGAAAAATCTTCGCTGAAGAACACGGCTGTTCATTTTGTGACATTTATCACTAAAGTCCGTTCCGGGATCTGGGTAAGATAAATAATTAACAAACTATCGTTTAAAATACGCCCATTACAAATTTTATAGGTAGAGTGTTAAATTAATTGCACTCGATCTCTTGCTTCCAGGGCTACAAAAATACTTCTGTTCCTTAACACATATTTAGCCAATTATATGACTGAACTATTTAAGAACAGAAGATGTAGTGTCAAAGACACTAGTCAGAGTTATCTCCTCTGTGAGTAATGCATTTCACCATACAGCCAGACCCTGTAGTGAATGAAGTGAAGGTATCATTTGCAGGGTGAAAGTAGATGCTTTTCGGAGGGCCTAGCATGCTGATAAGCATACTCTTCAACTCAGTGAGGAAGGCAATAATAAACCACCTCACTCCTCGATTTTACTTAGTAAAACCTCTAGAGGTTCAAACCACCCTTTCAGCTATTGACCTTAACAACAACATCGTTTAAAATAATAAGTATTTATTTACCCACTATATATTACAATTATTAATTGTAAAATTAATTAAAAAAATTAATTATTAATTGTAATTGTGTTACTTCAAATCTGCTAATAAATTACAATTACTACTCTTTTTTTACAATTACTAGTCTTTCTGTCGGATTGTGGATGTCTCTTAACAAAAAGGTTCACAAATTACAATAAAAATAATATAAAAATAATTATTATCTAAATAGGTACACTGAACCTTCTGAGGTAACCGTCCCAACAATAGGCCTATACTATACCTAACCATTTATACGCTATATTTCTAACCATTTCTTGGAAATCACCCGACTTATCAACTATTATTATTATTACGTTAGCACTTCTAAAAACTCAGTCCTGCTAGAGAATTTTGGAACAAACACTTTCCTTTTAGGTAGCCTATTGCCGCAATATTCATCTTTACGTACTAAATTCATCGAAAATACAGCAAAAGAATGTGTACGTCGAATGTGATGGTTGTCAATATTAAACAGTTTCTGATAACGCAAAATAACAAATAAAGTTTTTTTTTCTTAATTCCTAGTATGTTTTCCTTAGTATGTAGTTATGTGTTTGTTGCAATCTGTTCAATTCAGAACAATAAGCAACCCCATGGCCCAATGAGATGAGGATGATATGTATGACGTGTAAATGAGGTGTAGTCTTGTACAGACTCAGACCGACAATTCCTGAGAGAGTATGGTTTATTGAACACCAACCATCAAAGTACACCGGTAACCACTGTCTAGCATTCAAATCCGTATAAAAGTAACTGCCTTACGAGGATTTGAACCAGGAACCTTCTTCTCCGAAAATCAGCTGTTAAACAGTTGATTTTGGCGACGACTTTACCTCTAGACCAACCCGGTCAACAAATAATGTAGTTTTTAACTCATTCTAACAATCTAGTTTAGTATCGTGTATTCCGTTCTTCTCTTTTATAATTGATCGGGTTCGATTCCCGGTCAGGTCTGGCCTCTTTCATCATTCATTTTATCTATTGCCCTTGACCGTCTGCATTAGCAGTCATTTGCAAAACAATTGGATGTAAAACAAATAAAAATTCTAATTGACTTAAGATCATCGTAATTCCCCCAGTAACCTTATTATATCCCGAACGTTATTTTCTAAACCAATTCAAAGAAAACCAACCAACAGAAATTATCCGAACTATTATACCAGCAATTACATTAATTTTTATTGCAATTCCGTTATTTTTTTATAGATGTTCCTGTTATTAATGGAAATAAGTGAGTAATGATTGTACAAAGTGCTCCTGTTGATAGCACATAATGAAAATCCATTTATTAAAACCTATCCTATTTTATAGGGTTATTCCTCTACTCTAGTAGTTAACTAAGACGTGGAAATAGGTTTTATCAGAAAATTAAATTTTTAGTCGTATATTAAATAGTTTCAAATTATTTTATTTTCTAAATCAAATGACTTATTTAGAAAGCCAATGAAGGCTAACTAATACGAAAACCCTTTAAGGACTAGATCTCCGCCAGCAATATTTAAGAAGAGAGGTTTTTTAAGTGATTTCCCTTTCTAATATTTTATGTGTTTCTTTACAAGTCCATTTTTGGGTGATAGATTACTTAGGAAATTATAAAAAATGACTCATTTCAGAGAATTTTTCTGCTAAATTTCCTTTAAAACAAGTAAAATATTAAAATATATCTTTTATATAGTATTACTATGTATTATTTTGATCTGCATCAACTATTTATCTTATTTGTTTAGATAGAAGACCTGCTTTCTGGAGTTAACTACCAATTTATACACTTCGGAATTTGCTTTAACGAAACGCATTTTTTAATTATTCTTAATCGGATGTAAATTCATATTTAAATTAAATATACTCTGTTTCCAATTCATTAATCTTCTTAAGTAAAATTAATTAAAAATTTAGTTAATCGAAATCAAAAGTAACCTAGTATGTGATTAAATTTTCTGTGGAAAAGTTTAGATTAAAACTGTGTCAATCAAAACAAATAGCACCAAAGTACAGAAAAAAACATAATTTCAGGCTTTTCAGTCCTCTTGAAGAGTATCCTCTATTATCTCATAAATCTTAAACTCTATTTTTAAATATCTTCTTAAGCCCTCGGACATTTCCGTGTCAAAATATGGCTGCAAAATTTGAATCAATATATATCTCGTTTGTAAGCTGACTAGGCGAAAGTTCTATATATCATTCCAAACGTCCCTCAGTACATGCATAACGAAATATCACTCAACGACTAACAAATTCCTAACGTCATTAACATAATCATATAGTACCAAAAACGATTTCACAAAAACAAAATGGCAAATGCAAACATTACCTAAAAAATGTATAATCACTATACCTACCTATAACTATACCTAACTGCAGGATATTAACGAGAAAGCGGGTGTAAGATTTTTGGCAGAAACAAAATCAAGTAATGGGATAAAAAGGATATTTAAAATTAAACCTTTAAAAATTACACCAGATTGAATTAGTTTGTATGACAAAGAATCACTGCTGGGTGATCGGCTTAATTAGATTAATCATGCCTACTTGCATTTTATGTTTCTGTCGTTATTAACGTGAGCAAATTGAAATATACCATTAGAAAACATTGAGTCAGTGTTTACGAATCTTGCGTAGAAGTTTATAGGCAGCATTTGAAACTTGATTAGTTTCCTGTTACTGATTAGTGATGAAACTTTATTAGTTTAACTGTTACTTGATTTGAGTATAAATGACTCGTGTAAAGGGCAAGATATTTTTATTACAGCATTCATAATCTACTCTGGGAAAGAATAAGTATATTTTTTTATTGTATCTATAATGAGTGACCATACCCTAAATGGAGGAACTTGGTTATTTATTGAATTTTGTGTTGTCTGTTGTATGTTACTTTCCGTAGGATGTCTTCATTGTAGTCTCCGACTATCGTCTGAATTGTCTAAACGTGATACAGCCAGATTATTTATAAGTGATTCGCGTTTTCTTTGGTATTTTGAAGTAAACGTGTTAATTTAGTGTTGAATCTCTGTATGTACTACATTGTTTTTATTTTCCAAGGTGATGCTGTGATTATTCTAAAGCATCTAGATTAAAATGTTTGCAAGATTTATATATTTGAGTGGCTTGCCGTTCTGTCACATTTGAATACCATAAGTTCAAAATTTGTTTTAGAATAATTTTTTTATACTAGTAATTCATTGTTTAATGTAAGTGTAGATCGTTTTTCTACAATCCAATAAAATTCTTTGTTTCTTTTTGTCTTTATACATAAGTTGAAGAAAGTAATTACAAAACATTAGTTACAATAAATCTCCAGGGTTCGACCTCATTACTGGTAAAATTCTCAAATAGCTTCCTGTGATTGCGTTAAGGTTTATAACGATTATTTTAAACTCTATTCTTAGACAAGACTACTTTTCAGATCTGTTGAAAATTAGTCATATAATTGCTACTCAAAAACCTGGTAAGCCGATACACGATGGTTCTTTTTATCACCAATTACTTTACTATCAATCTAGAAAAAGTATTAAAACTTTTATTAAATCAGTTCGCACAAAAAATGGATTAATTGTCATTAATTTGACTTTCTAGGTCACCCTACAATCGAGCAAGTAAGTAGGACTGTATGCAATATTAAAGATCTGGAAGAGACAATAATCTGTTTAGTTGCATTTCTTGATGTGCATTAAACTTTTGATGAAAAACAAGATTAATGTAAATTTTTAGTTTTTTACCGAAAACGTCCAGATTCTACGATCGTCCAGTTCTTAACCTCCTCTAAGTTCCTAGCTTGGGTGGCTAATGTTCTTCCTCAACTAACATCTATTAGCTCCGCCTCTGAAGCTATCACTATCCTTATCTCATCTCTGACCTCCCTCCTTTTGTAATGCGTGTTCGCATTATGTCATGGAATGGCAATGGCATCCTTCGCCAACGAAATGACCTACTACGAGTACTAACAGATTACGATATTGACGTTGCTCTGCTACAGGAAACTAAATTTTTACCTACTACTCGCTTTCGCCTATCCCCCTACGTTGTGTATCGTGCCGATCGACCTGGCGCTGTGGTCCCGGCAGGGGGGGTAGCTGTTCTAATACATAAGAGACATGTTCATAACTTCCTTGACGTGACCCATATTCCTTCGATTGAACATGTCGCTGTTACGGTGCCTCTCTTCTCACGTCTGGTTACTTTCATTTCAGTTTACCGCCCCCCATCTGCTGCCCATTTCCACCCCGCAGCCCTTGCTATGCTCTTCGACCATCGTCAACCTGTGTTTGCAGCTGGCGATTGGAACAGCAAACACACGGATCTCGGCTGCCGAACAACGAACATTGCTGGTACTGAACTCCTGTCCTTCCTCGAGCAGTCTCCTTTGTCGTTAGCGCTCCATGTTCCTGACACCCCGACAAGGGTGCCCCCATTCACCTATCAACTTCCTGATATCCTTGATTACGCTATTTCTCTCGATCTTGCCTCCGTCCCTGACATCGATGTATTACCTGAATTGAATTCTGATCACTATCCAGTTCTGTTTACTTTCACGTCCTCGACTGCTCGTATCCCTGTCCCGCCTCCTTCTCTGAAGGTCTGCTGGCGTTCCTTCTATGACTCAGTTGCCTCCCTAATCCCACCTGAACCCCCTACTATTACCACTGTAACTGAGCTTGAGTCCCATCTTGATTCCCTCACTTCGATACTTTCCGATTCCATTGCCCAGAACTCACACCCACGCCCGCCTCACACTAGGTCATCACTTCCAGCTCCTATCAAAGCAGCAATCGCCGATAGGCGTCGCTTTTGAAGGCTCTGGCAGCGCACCAGAGATCCACATCATCGGGATCTGTTCAACGGTGCCGCTGCTAGGTGTAAACAGCTACTCGATGGTCACCGGTGTAGTAAGTGGGAGGACTACCTTCATCGAATAGCGGATGACGGAAGACCATGGGAGGCTACACGTCGTTTGTTGTCGACCCAGAGGAAGTCGCATCCTCTGATGACACCTAATGGTTTGACATATTCTCCGCAGGCGATTGCTGACACTTTCGCTTCGCATTTTGAACGACATTTTGTTGCCCCTCCGCCCGTTCATCATGACCAGGATGAACTCATTCATGATGAAGTCAACTCAACGCTCTCTGACCCTACGCCCTGTAACTTACAGCCCTTCACGGAGGATGATGTCACCTCTGTAATTTCCTCAATTAATCCGCGTAAGGCCCCTGGTCCTGATAATGTCTCTGGATACGCCATCCTGAATTCCCCGCCAGATCTAAAGCTTCATCTTTTGGCATTTTTCAATGCAGTGTTGGCGCTGCAACATTTCCCCTCTTCGTGGAAGGTTTCCAAAGTCATTACTATTCTGAAACCCCACAAACGTCCGACTGATCCCGAAAGTTATAGACCAATTTCCCTTTTGCCGATCCTGTCAAAATTATTCGAAAGGCTTCTTCTCCCGCGCCTGCGTCCTGTTGTTGAATCTGTTCTTCCCCCCGAGCAATTTGGTTTTCGTCAAGGACACTCCACAACTACCCAACTCCTCCGCATCGTCACGGCACTTGTGGATGCCAGAAATTCTTACTGTGACACGACGGCTGTGCTGCTTGATTTTCGGGCTGCATTTGACCGCGTCTGGCATATGGGCCTCCTTTACAAACTGGCACAATTCTTTCCCCCCTCAACTGTCCGATTACTCCATTCCTATCTTACTGGAAGACAGTTCCAAGTCTCTGTCACTATTCCTCAGTTCCACATGGCCATGTCCCCACTCACCCTTTCGTCCGCGGGTGTACCTCAGGGCTCGGTCCTTGGGCCCATCCTCTATCTTATGTACACCTTCGATTTTCCTGTCCGTGATTCAATCCAATTCGGACTGTTTGCCGATGATGCTATTCTGTACCGTCACGGCAGATGCCTCCGCCTCAATTGCCGCGCGCTTCAAACTCAGCTTCTAGACATCACTAGCTGGTGTCGTGTCTGGAGACTATCACTTAACCCCACAAAATGCGAAGCAATCCACTTTACACAAAAACGCAATGTTCCTCCGCCTCTACGATTGGAAGGGGAACTCCTCCCATGGCAGAACAGCGTGAAATATCTAGGGGTTGACCTAGATAAACGATTGACACTTCGACAGCACATTGACAGCAAACTTAGCAAGGGTAGGGCCTTGTTCGCTTTACTCATCCCTTTGTTCCTCTCTCCTGCATACTCCTCAAAACTGAAACTTCTGATGTACTCCTCTATCCTACGTCCTTTCCTTTTGTACGGGTCACCGGTATGGTGGCCCTTTCTCTCCAAGTCCAACAAAAGACGTACTTCAGCATACCAGAACAAAGTCCTCCGGTGCATAACACAGTTCCACTATCTTATATCCAATCGCATCATACACGAACACCTTCTCTTCCCTTCTATGGAGGACTTTATTTACAATACCTCGAAACGGCTACACGACGCTGGGAAAACTGACGGACCCCAGATCATTCAGGACTTGTACCGACGCCCACACCCACCTGAAGTCTCTATGCCATTACCATTCCACGACTTTATCTAAATTTCAGTATGACCCACTTAACAAAATTTAGAGTTGCAACATTTTTATTCTGCCCTGTATTCCTCTTATTTGCCCATGCCCCTTCTACTTGTATGACTCACTCTCCCCAGTTGGTAGTTGTCCCCATGTTCCTATGCATAATCACTCCACTACGGTGAAAAGAGCCGCCATTTTAAATTAATAAACACTCAGAAGATAAAAAGGCCGGTGATTATGCCAAACTCTGCCCTTTCCGTCTCCCCTGAAATCATAAACTAACCCCTACCTTAAATTATACCTTTAGTCCACGTTCAGTAAAATGCATGCCTTCCCCTCACCAAGATAATAGGACTCCCACAAAACTGAAAAAGGCCACTGAAAAATAAAATAAAATAAAAGAGCCGCTCTTAAACCCACTTGTCCCTTAATTTAAATTTTCCACAAATAACTTCTAAAAATAAATTACCTCCTTTCAAGTCCCAGTTCCAATGTCCCACGAACCAGAATCCTATTTCCTATTTAACCTATAAAATTCCCCCTAAATTTCTTGAGGTTGCAATTATTCTGTTATATTGTTCCCCGAGCGACCAGGTGTTCCTTAACACGATGTCGCCATCATAGGGCTTCTTAGCCCTCTCAACCAGGATTCAGGATTCACCGAAAACGTGAAGGTTACGGGTTTTTTGGTGTACTACTTAGCCGCATGTCATACTGGCTGCATTTTTTTTACTAAGGCGTGGATTGTTGTTAGCAGTATTTCTCATCTATTGTAAAAACCATTACTACATTCGCCCGTAGCGACAGCCCCCTGTTCAATTCCCGGTTAAGGACTGTAAATTATTGGACGTTAATACCCGCTGGTTCCGTATTGAATCCTAAAGTAGTACTACTAACCAAAGAATTTTATGCGAATCTACATCAAACAAATAAAATAAACAATAAAAAAAAATAATTTAAAATACTTTTTAAAAATGAGTGGTTACTTAGGTAACAAAAAATATTTCATTTTAATATTATGTTTTGACTGATTAACTGAACGTAAATTTATCATTGCTATCTTTTGTAATTTTTAAAAAATTCTGTAGTGACTTTCACAATCTTTAAAAAAATATATCTAAATTCTAATTCTGAAAAAAAAACAATTTGAATGAGGATGACATCATTTCTCTGGACTTGTTTAAACTGGTTTGATTAAAATTAGTATCTTATTTATACTCCAGCCATCTGCCATTAACCTCCAATCCAATGCCAAGAAGATTCAATACAAAAGATGGATTTCTTGTACAGAAGAAAGAACTGAGAAGGCCTCCAGGATGGACACAGGTATTGGAATGAGGAGAAATATATTGGAGAAGAGAAGAGAGTATTGGAGGTTAGATCATGAGAGAAAAGAATGGAAAATAATTGTACTATTGATGACAACTAAACCAGTTGTTTCATTCTAGGAGGATATGATGTTATTACCTTCTAGCAAGATTTAAACAAAAACAATTAGCTAAATTATGAATTAGACGAAGAAAAAAACGAAGGATACATAACCATTTTTTTGACGTAATAATTAATTGAATGGTTATGGTTTGTATTGTTTTACACGTGCTTAACTGTAAAACAAAACAGACCACAACCATTATAATCCAGGTCCCGAGAAAACAAAAATGTTGTAAAATTTGGTTTTGAACATTATTTTTATAATAACTTGATTTAATTCAGATTGTCTCTACTCCATTTGTCTATTAAACGTTTTCGTGGGTATTAATATCTGGATATTCGATAAAGTTTAAGTTATGTATATTCAACTATGTAGCGAGAAGTTTGGTTCAGGAGGCTGAATTTGGAAATTTATTTTGTTTTAAGTCTGACTACCATGCACAGTAAGTATCGTGAAGGGTGATAAATGAATATGACTGATGAAAAAGTACCAACCTGACCGGAACATCTAACGCGGGACCCACAGTATATTAGTTTGTACGAATTTTGGATTTTACGTTTGGCAGATAGGCTGAAGCCACTAAATTCCCCTCCCTGGCTGTGTCCACATGGCCACACATCTAACATTGGCCTGTACACATCTAACATTAAACAAAGACCAATTTATACGGTCATTACTTAATAAAGCAATGATCTATGATGGTTCCGTGTTGCGCAGGCAATTTCTTATGTTAACTTTTGAAAAATTAATTTGCAGAAACTCTTATCAAAGTAATTCATATTAATATTAAAAAATTATACCTCAACTTATAAATTTAACTTATGTACGGTTCTTTAAGTTGTACTAGAATATTTCTTATTTTAATTTAACATAAATTCATATTTTAATGAAATAGATTCTGTTTACAATTTATTAATAACTTTTTGTAAAATTATTATGCAAACAAGAGTAGCGTGCGATTAAAGTTCCCGCGTGCAATGTACTGGAAGCTGTGCCTTATTTCCATATCCTCATTACAACGAAGAGATCTCCAACTTCATGCTTATAAATATTCACATCTCTGTATTTTTAAATTAAAATTCCTTATAAATATTGTAGCTCCGTGACTTCGTATTTTACGAAGCCTTTCGGCCGTAAAAAGTTTTTTCCAAATGATTATATTTTTCATATATTCCAATATCTAAACTGTGTATCGTTGGTGAATATACATAATCATTCATAATCTTGTTCCTAAATAATCAATAAAATGTAATAAACTATTTATTATTTCATTTGTTTCCATAATTTTTAAAAAACTTTGTTATTATAATTTTTATGTTTTACTTGTTATTTATTTAATTGCTATTTTAACTGCTCATCATTAGCAACTATTGATGCAGGAGGAATGATTGCAGGAGTATTCAGTTTGCAATTGAATATAATGTTCTCCAGAACACCATCACTAACAAATTGGTACTACTCGTTAAACATGACCAATGGATTAAATACCGATGAAAGTATGTCCGAGAATATTATAATGTGGAGAAACGCAGACTGAGATTTGGCAGTAAATTGAAGTCTTAAAAATCCAAAAAAAATATTTAGAGTTAAAAATAATTAAAAATTGTATTTGAATAGCTAGTATCTTTTTCAGACGTCTGAACTTAAGTGATCTTTAAACTGGGTAAAACTGATTTACAACTTATTAAGTACCTGCATTATTGTTTTTCTTTTTGGTTAAAAGAAAAAAATATGGGGGTTATTTTAGATGCATTAGCATTATGGTTACCTTATCTCTAAGGTCCGCTTCGGGATCTGGGTATATAAAATAATTAACACACTATAGTTTATAATCCACTTATTTATTATAATTAAAAATTACAATTTTAATAGACTAATATCTACAAGTAAAATTGCTTATAATAAATAACAAACTAATTACTGTAAAATCTCTCTATAGCGGAATTGAAGGGACCATGAGGTTCCGCCGCTATAAATAGAGTTCCGTTATAGAGAGGGCAAGTAATTAATAGTGGGACGGAAGTTGGAGTACTAATTTTTCTGTACAAAAAACACACATAAATATTTGTGAATGGTGCATGCAATAAGTTTACTATGAAAAACTACTGAATAGATTACTTTATGACGAATGTTTAGTACAGTAGATTACTTTAATACAGTGAGATATTTAAATTACTTATCTAAAGTGTAGGTTATTAAGTTAACAAGAAATTTGTATACAAGCAGCTGGTTTTATTAGATGTTGTGCCACTTATTTTAAACAATATAATTTCACTTTTCATATTAAACTTTTTTCAATAAATAATCATTCATACAATACATACCGTATAGTAGTAGATAGCCTAAAATTAATTAGCATTGAAACTCGTTTTTCAATGAACAGTAATAGACATACACATACAATTAAAATCTCATAAAACATAGAATACACAAACACAAAAAAAAACAGTACTGTAGCTATATATTTTTCGTTATTAAGGAAACAATGACTGTAATATAAACTGTAAAGTACATTTAATTTCGTAAAATAAGTAGTTAATTTTGTTTGTTTGGTTTTCAATTCGTAAAATAAGTCTTCAATCTTATTTTCAATGTTTAAAACATGTTGTAAATTTTCATCTATATTGTGGCAATGAAAATACGTGGAAACAATACGAATAGCGTCTAGTGCCTGTTTACTTGAAGGGGCACTATATCTGTTTCCATTTCATTGTCATCTACACTTTCTTCCTCGTGTTTTTGGGCTTAGACATTTTCGATTATTGCATCATCGCCAACATCTGCTGAAGTGGCTAAGCATAGTCTGCCCCTACATAAGCGTCTAAATCCATATCCTGAAGATATTGTTTAGCCGCTACAGAGAGATTTTTGTGCTGCTGTAAAGAGAGTTAAATACATTACCGTAATATACGAAAGGGTCGGGGTCGGAAAATAATGCCGCTAAAGAGAGATTTCCGAATAGAGAGATACGCAGTAGAGAGATTTACTGTAAAATTAACTAGTAATAATTAATAAACTTAACCAATTTACTAAATACTACTTACAAAAATTATACGGAATAAATAAACGTTAAACAATAGAGAGTAATTCACAGCAACGTTGACCTTTTCTAACGCACTGTTGTACACTATGCAATTCACTCACTGAATCACAGGTAAAACGAAAACTAAATGACCGTAAACAAACCGACTGCTTACATAGGTGGGGTAATGGAGATTTTGAGAAAGATAGAGATTTTCGATACAATAATGAAAATACAAAATCCTTCTAACGGCTTTTAGATAAATCTTAAAAATTATAAACAAATTAGGGTTGAATAGAAGGTGTTACAAAAAGGCCAACTATCTAAATAGGTACCCGTCTCTTTCACAATACCTGCACAACAATAGGCAGGCTTACCTGTACTATAAAAACCATTTATAGTACATATACCCTACTATTTATAATTATTTCTTGGATACCCTATTTATCACTCTTATTATTTGCGTAAACATTTTAAAAATCTTGGTCCTCCTCGGAAATTCTCGAATACACGTTCCCTTTAGATATTGTCACAATATTCTTGAAGTTGGTATAATTCACAGAGAACTTTTTCATTTGGCACAGATATTTTTGACACAGAAGACAGGCTTCAATATGCCATTTATAAGTTCCACAACATTAGCGCCAAGTTTGGCATGAGAATATTGGCGCAAAAATCAAAGATTATGGCATTCATGGGAAGATGGTCGGTACGCTCAAAAATTATACTTAGCAACTGAACTATAAAACAAGTTCGAGATTCTAAATATTTAGGATGCAAGATTTCCTATGACAAAGATGATAACGAGAGTGAAAACCTGGCAAAATTCAGCACTGTATGCGGTTCTATTCGCAGGACAATAGGAAAGAAAACGACAAAGGACACCCAAATGAATGAATTTTTATAGAGCAATGGCTGTACCACTCATAACATATGGGAGTGAAACATGGGTGTCATTACAGAGGAATGAATCTCGTATCCAGGCTGCTGAAATGAGATTTTTGCGGGGAGTCAAAGGTTGTATCCGATTAGATAGAGTACGCAACGAAGCTATCCGCGTTGAGTTAAATGTTCAGTCACTGTTGGAAACGTTAAGAATATATAAGAAAAACTGGTCCAACCATTTACTTCGCATGTCAGCTCACAGACATCCTCTGCGAGCATGGAAATATAGGGAAGCGAGGCTTGGGAAGACCTAAAAAGAGATGGATGCCGGAACAGGCCATTGAGCCTAATCCTTGACAGATGATTATGATTTTTTCATTTGTCCTTTAAGGCCGCTTTTGTAAGGACGTTACTGTCATGTTATTTGCATCATCTCAACGTCTACAGAAATAATGTGTTTTCATTAAATATACGTAAAACAATGAATAATATGCCATTGCAATATGTTGCAATAGCTTTGTTTGTTAGTAATTTTACGTATTACCAATTGAATAGAATGTGTAAATGCATGAAAGGATTAACATTTAGAAATTAAGTTGAAGTTGTAGTAGAGTGTTGTCATCATTTTATTGCAACTTCAAAGGTTAATAATGAAGTACAGTACTACGGCAGTTGAAATTGAAATTGAAATACAATGTGGTGTTTTACTATGCAGTATATCTACTGCATTAATGTATTGCACATGGTCAATACTATTCCCTTCGTTCGTAGCTCTAGGCTATGGATTAGAAACAAAAGTGGTATATATTACCAAGCTCTATTTACGTAGTTGCTTTGTATTTCATAACTAATGTTCTTCTACTTTTTAAAAAACTTGAACATGTAAATTTTCAACTGAAGTGCATTTCTATAATATAAAAACACAAAAGTCCTCTCTGACTGACTCACTCATTCACTAATAACTAATTCTCAAATTCTCGATCACTCAGAGAGGAGAAATTCTGTACATTTTTGTTCCTTAGGGGTTTAACATAAAAACAAAAGCATTTGAATTCTTATCACACACGGACAGGGTGAAAGAGGACGATTACCTGAAAGAATACATATTATTTTTGCATTTCACATATAAAACGTTTTGCATAGGTATTCTGTAAAAATATACAAACACTTAAATTTTGACCATTTTGACGCTATGGCGTGGAAAACCATTATCACCCTATTCCAATAATAATAATATGTGAAGCACTCACACGATGGTCTTTTGCCAATGTAAATATTAAAACATATAACTCATGTTTAATCATGAGTAACAATTTAAATTAATAACATAACCTAATTTTAATCATGAGTGAATGACGGAAAATGAAAGCAAACTTTTCTAAGACTTAAAAATACAGAAAATCACTAATTGAGGTTAAGCGAAACTCCGGAGAAAAAAAATTATAAACGTCGTTGGATTTTTAATTTACTACCATTTAGATTATAGTAAGCTTTGCTCTTAAAATGCATGTTAAGGCCGCAAAATTAAAAAACAACTTTTTACCACGAGTGCACAGCCCCCCAACAATTTCAGCAGACATGTCACTTGCCGCATCTTGAGAAATTTGCAAAAAAGTAAAATTTGCACGAACAAACTGCTAATTCCGGTTGACCGATTTTGATGAAAATATTCGTCCCCTTGTGGTACCTAACATAAGTTCTAAGTTTCAACTTCGTACACTATTCCGTTTTTGATACATTTTGTTTAGCACAGACACACACAAACCAAATGCTAAAAACATAATATTTTTCAGGTTCAGGGGGTCTGAAAACTGAAATTTCTGTAAAAACTCGATTTCGAAAAATCGACATGAAAACCATACTTTCCTTTCCTGTATATATCGTACGGTAAGAGAATGTAAAAGTAAATATTATTTCTGTACTTGAAATTCTAAAATTTCCATTAGTATTTTTGAAGTTATAGCTACAAAAAAAGGAAAATATGCAGGGAAACTAGAAACCCCAGAAAAAATAGTGTATCAGTATATTTAATGAGCTCTTTTGAATAACTTTGCATGAACAATGGGCGCAGCTGCTTGTTAAGCGAAGTACAAATTCTACAAAGGCATGTATACGGAAGAACAGTTAATTTCACAGCTAAAAAAGATAGTTTTGTATCCGGGGAATGAAGTGTTAATACTTACTTACTTACTTACTGCAGTGGCCACTCGTACCCCAGTCGGTACTTGGCCTCATCAACACAGCCCCTCCAACGAACCCGGTCAGCAGCGTCATCCTCCTTCAGCCCCATCTTCCCCATGTCCTTCCGGGCCTGGTCCCACCATCTTGTCTTAGGCCTTCCAGCTGGTCTTCTTCCCTCAGGATTGTTCCTCAATACACTGCCCGTCAATGTGTTCCCCTCCTTCCTCACAACGTGTCCCGCCCAACGTGTGTTAATAAGTGTTAATAAGCTCACAAATTTTTAATTTATGAATAAATTTATCAATGAATTAGGCCTGTTCAAATCCATTCTAAATCTGCCCAGAATTGATTTTTGATACTTTTCTAAAACCTTATGTTTTAATCATTCGTTGTCAATTCGTCAGTCGTCAATTTATTCACATTATGCGGCAAAGTAAATTCAACTCTACTCGTGTAATGCAACTAGAATAATTCTAGATTTATAATTTATAATAATAATATTAATTGTTAATATTAATGATAAGTTTAATTATTACAATAAAAAATAACTAAAGAAATTCTCAACGTTTCTATCTGAAATTACAAGTTTTATTGTTCGTGTTTGTTCTTTTTGTTGTTTTAATCATGTCATTATCATAAATCTCCCTTTAAAAAAGATTCATAATTTTTTCAAATAAAATATAATTTTGTTTTTTAGACTAAAAAACATGATGTGAACGCATACCTTAGACTTTCTCATGCCAATGCAAATAATCCCCAATATAACCTAACATTAGTAATACATTAGAACTAACAAAAAACTAAACTCACAAAACGTAACCTAATTTTAATCATGAGAGAATGATGAAAAATGAAAATCAACCTTAATTTGGCTTGATAATACGGAAAATCACTCTTTCACGCTAAACTAGGCTCTCTAGAGAATAAAAAAATAGAGAATAAAATAAAAGTTGTAGATCTTTTAATTTCCTTTAAATTTTATTATACACTTAAGTCATAAAATGCATACTAAGGCCGAAATTTTAAAATATCCAATTTTTATAGATTTTCATGAAAAAGAAAACGGAAAATCGCAAATGACCGCTAAACTAAGCATTCTACAAAGAAATATTTTTACTAAAAGTTGTTGAGTTTTAAATTGTCTACAACTTTGATTTTATACATATTTGCCTATTATAAAATGCATATTAAGGCCGCAATCTTAAAAAAATATATTTTTCTACGAGAGAACAGCCTTCCCAAGAATTTCAGCAGACGTGGCATCTACCCTATCTCGCAGAGGATTTTTTAAAAAAATCAATTTAAAAAAATCGTAGGAACCGTTTTTGAGAAAATTGCAAAAAAGTGAAAAATTACACGAATAAATTACTACTTCCGGTTGACTGATTTGAATGAAAATTTTCGTGTCGGGTCCTCTAATGGCACGTAACTTAAGTTTTAGTTTCAACGTCGTACAATGTTCCGTTCTTGAGATATTCTGTACACACACTGACACAAAGACCAATTGCTGTGTATTTTGGGTTCAGGGAAGTATATTCTGTGGAAACTCGATTTAGAAAAAATCAACATGAAAACAATACTTTCCTTCATTTAATTATATTCATACAGGCAAGTGAAAGTAAAAATCTTATTGTGAAAGTTTCTGTTTTACAGAAATTTAACGTAGTACATTTTTATTTTGAACTACTCGGAGCCATTTTAATTTACAGTTAAAGAAACATCTGTATGCTCGGAAAATATTTACAACAAAATATTTTATCCGTAAATTTGGAATACTTATACGTTGAAATACTGGTTTAGAACTATTACTGTTTTTTGTAGTTATTTCTTGTTTATTTTATCTTGAATATTAAATTCTATTACTTACTACTCAATGAATAATTGATAAAAAATATTCCTAAAGTATTACACATGTTAAATCTATTTCGGAAATTATTGATCTATAATACAGAAATATATTTCTGTTATTTAGTAAAATACTCTTAAATACGCGACACTCATTCTATGAATACGGGAAACTTTTAACGGTGACAGTTGTTAAAAAAGTAGAATTATTGCAGATTTACATCTAAAAAATATTTCTTAAGGAGTTGGGAAGATTTAATGGGGGTGCCCGTGCAATTCAGCTTGAAGGAAGGTCGTCGCTTTGTGGTCCGTAGGTCCTTACTGATTACTTTTCCCTATTGATTTACAAATTTTCCCCTCACAAAACACTTTCATTCTCTTCTCTTTTCTCCTTTTTTCACGGTTTTACAGACCTTAAAGAATTTCCTTGATTTCTTCACTTTTATTATTCTACTGTATTTTAAGTATTTCTGTAACTAATTCCAAAACGGAATTAATTACAGCTTAAGTTTTATTGCCACTGTAAGGCAATTTGGTTCTATTGTATATTAAGAATTATTTTATTTCACCAGCAAACAGAAACTTTGACATTTGGAGCATGTTGAATAAACTTATAATCTGGCCAACTATAGAAATACAGAATATTTAATTGGTATCGTTAAATCTAAGATTAAGTAGCCAGTTGTAGTATTTTAAGTAATAAACAACTATATTTGTTCAGCAACCATTGATTACAGTGATAATGCTTAACATTAAACTGTCTTAAATTGGATTTTATTTTCAAATTTATGATACAACATTTTAGAATAAATTTTTATACCTACTCTGGTTGATATTGTTTAGGTCATCAGCTAAAATACTGGTTTGAATCTCTAGAGGCGGAAAATGCGGATATAGTAAAAGCATAATACCGTAACAGAAACACCTATTGCCAAGTGGAATTAACTTCCACACAAAAACACACTAAGTAAAACGAGGAGTGAGGTTGTTTACCATGCCTTCCTCACTGATTGGAAAATTATGCTCATCAGCATTCCAGCCCCTCCGAAAACCATCTAATTTCGACCCTACAAATGACACCTTCTCTTCATGCGCCAACAGGGTTTGGCTGTATAAATTTTGAATTGAATGAAATTCGTTATTCTCAGAAGAGATACCTCTGACTACGCTCTATTACAACTCTACCTCTTCGGTTCTTAAATGTTCAACATGAAATTAGCTGACCCTGAGCGGAGAGCAAAAGAGTGTATGAAAAGGAAGGAGGATAAAAATTGAGAAATTCAAAAGACATAAATTTATACAGATGTTCTCTTTTCATAAATAGAAGTTTGTTATCGATTGGTGTGTTTTAATTGATGGGGAAAACAGTACAATGATATTGTTAACTCTAAAATAGTTAGAATACTATCACTAAAGTTCTGTTTATTTTGTGTTTGTTCATTTATGCTATTCAATACTAGTATTATAATTTCAATCCATTATTAATGATTCATGGAGATTAAAGTTGTCTAGCCAAATAACGTGAAAAATAAATTGTTCAGGTTTTAACAAATAAACGTCTGAACGAATTAAATAAAGTTACGGAACTGATTGGCCATATATCTGTTGCTCGACTTCATTTTGTTGGCATTAATTGGTTTAATTCCAACCAACTTTATAGTGTAGATGGCGGTGAAAAACTTTGAAATTTGTAGCAGTAAGTTAAGTGGAATAGTCGAAAGGTTTGTTTGTATTGGCTGTAAAAGAATAAACTATAACATTTGATTTAGAAGATAAATATGATTGAAATAACTTTAAATTTGACTATTTTATAGATAAGTTTAAAATATTGAGAATATGACTTACGTGCTTTCGATGTAGAGTTTTATCCACAAAAAAAAACACGTAACCTATCTAATAGATGTGAACTAGAAAAGCTAGTTCTACTTGCAATAATAAAGTTTCTGAATGGAATTATTTGTTTTCTTAAGGGGAGCAGACCGTTTTCATAATCCCTATACCTGCAATACTAACTTAATTAGATTTTTTGTAGAAACCGTTAAAGCTACAAAGCTGAACTTTGGCACACCTTTCTACAATACCGTTTTACAAATTTGTATCAGAGCTTTTTAATTTATCTTCATCCAATCTAAAAATGATTTTTATTCTCAAAAAATGTTCAAATATGCCCAAATATTTTTATGAAAAACACACCCAAAAAATAAAAACTCCAAAATTTTTGAAATACCTCTGGAGTGAATACACACCTTAGTATTAAAATGTAGTGTGTGAAATTTTACACTCCTATGTGGGATGGTTCCTGAAATAAGTGTACCTAAAGTCAAAAAATACAATAGGCGGAAAATGCGGATATAGTAAAAGCATAATACCGTAACAGAAACACCTATTGCCAAGTGGAATTAACTTCCACACAAAAACACACCAACATTTCCTATACGGCTGATTCCTACGCGTTCTAGAAATTATCGTTTTTATGTAAACGCGATCTCCGTAATGTTAGAGCAGTAACATGAATCAATTTACAAGAATGAAAAACGTGAAAAAATATCGAAATAAACACTGCGTACCCCATCAACGTAAAAACACAATTTTTCAATAGAAAAAGCAACAAATGTCATGTTATATATCAATTTAAATAGGGGAAAACGATCGATCAATATTTGGTACAATTGAAAAATCAATATTTTTTATTAAAAATCAGTCTGCTCCCCTTAATCATTTCTGTAAAATTTTAACATATTTTAAAATTCTGCGTAAATATACTCATAGTGTTTTACTGCTTAAAATAATATAATCTAAGCGTTGATAAAACTTTCAAGTAATTCACGTATTTTCGAATGAGAATTTACTTACTTATTCTGCGGTTTAACGATACAAATTCAATAGAATTTGAAACACGTATTCACAAACCTAAATTTAAATTGTTTTAACTAAATAAAGCAAACTGTTCTCAGAATAGTTGAATCAATTCGTATAATACTATCTGTAATGAATACTAATGCAGTTCAAAATTTATGATTTTACTATAACATTTACTCGTATATAAGTGATCCTCCGGAATTGAATCGCTTTAGTATGTAGCTCATTGTAAAATTATTATAGTATTAAGTTAATTGCAATATATAATATTAATGCTTAATATCTAAAACTTTTAACTAACTTTATGACATTTTAAACAGGAAGGAATAAACAGCGACATAATGTCGACATAATATCTTAAACTATAAATCGAAAAATGCAATAAAATAATATCGTAGGCTCACTCAAAACATAGATTTGCTGCTCTCGATTGTACGTTTTCATACAAAGAAACGAATTGTTGGTAATAAAAATACATTACTGATTAATTTCATAACTGAAAAGGAAACATTTCGAAGGCTATACACTTTAAGAAAAACTCTAGTTGGCAAAGTGTAGGAGTCCGTTTTTAAGTTGTATCCAGACAGTTTTTAAATTTTAATGTATCGTTCTGATTATTATTGAACCCTGACGACTTAGCAGATAATTTAGAGATTTTTAGACTTTAGGTGTCGATTACTGACCATAAAATATATTAAGATACTAGGAATGAACTTAATGTACCAGTTGTGATCATTTTTATAAACTATTCAGAAATAAGGGTTTGTGTGGTAACAGTCATTTATTACAGATGCCAGATGATTGAACGCCCAAACAGGTGTTTACTTACACACAGATATTATCTCGGATAAACTGCTGTCACAAAAGTTACATTTTTGAGGGTCTGTTTTTGATAGAACGTAAATGGGTGTTTCATATGGTTGTCCAATGCGTATCCTTGTGAGAATGACTTTGTATTACTTTTAATAGTTAATGTAGTTATTTTTAAATTTATGTTATGATCAATGTAATTTTATTTTTGTACTTGTCAACCAATCGGTGTTCCAGATTAGTCTCAATTTTGTTTTAAGTGAATTTGTTAAATTTCTGTACGATGTGGTGTAAATTTGATGTAGAAGAGTTGTATACTGATTTATCACTCATTAATTGCCTTGGATAGGCTACCTATACGAGATCTTTGTATCCAAATGAATTGTTATCTGTATTCATAGATTTTTAAAAGTGTATCGATGATAACATTTATGATGTTAATACATATTTTTAACCCACCGGGTTGGTCTAGAGGTAAAGTCGTCGCCAAAATCAGCTGTTTAACAGCTGATTTTCAGAGACGAAGTTCCTGGTTCAAATCCTAGTAAAGGTAGTTGCTTTTTTACGGATTTGAATGCTAGACAGTGGTTACCGGTGTACTTTGATGGTTGGGGTTCAATTAACCATACTCTCTCAGGAATGGTCGGCCTGAGTCTGTACAAGGCTACACCTCATTTACACGTCATCCATAATAATCCTCATCTCATTGGGTCATGGGGTTGCTTATTGTTCTGAATTGAACAGATTGCAACGTACACATATTAGGAATTAAAAAAAGAAATACATAATTTTACATTCTCTTGCCTATATGAATATAAGAAGGAAAGTATTGTTTTCATGTCGAGCTTCCGAAATCGAGTTTTTACCGGATATACACGTTTTTAGACCTTCTGAACCCAAAAAAAAAAAAACATGTTTTTAGTAATATTGGTCAGTGTGTGTGTGTTTGAGTGGACAAGATATCTCAAGAACAGAATATCATACGAAGTTGTAACTTGAAACTTACGTTAGGTACCACTAGGGGACCCGACACGACCATTTTCATCAAAATCAGTCAACCAGAAGTAATAGTTAATTCGTGGCATTTTTCCTAACACCTGTCCTACGGTCGAGAGGTCTCCGTAACACCCTCAAACTCCTCATCTACTCGGCCATCATCCGCTCCTTCATGCTCTACGGGTCACCAGTCTGGTGGCCCATCCTAGCCAAATCTCACCGTCAAAAATTCATCTCCTTCCAGAACCGTGCCCTCCGCCTAATCGCCAACTTTCACTACCTTATTCCTAACTCCATCGTACACGAACACCTTCTCCTTCCTTCACTCGAAGAACACATCCACGCCACGTCGAGGAAGCTGCACGACAACAACAAGACGTCGGACATCGAGCTCGTCAGAAACATCTACGACACCGCCAAGCTCGAATGGATACGCCGTCTGCCGTTCCACGACTACTTGTAAGCCGCGAATATTCTCGGCCAGTTGAATTGTCAACGTTAGTCCCGCCCGCCCAGCCTCGTTTCGTGTGATATTTATATCACGTGAAACCAGGTAATACTTCGTAAATTATTCCCAATACAGCCCCACAGCCAATGATTCTGAAACTAATTTATTACTTCAATTACCCTTCCGTAACTCTCTTACGAAGAGACCCCAGTTCTGTTATTTTTCTCCGAACGATCAGGTGGTAACTCCCACGATATCGTCAAAATTCCCTCTTCTACCAGTTTCAGTTTCAGCATTTTTCACTTTCTTGCGATTTTCTCAAAACCGGCTCCTACGATTTTTTTAAAAATCGCCTCATTCACTTAATTTTTATGCTCTACAAGATAAAGTAGGCGCCATGTACACCGAAATTTTTAGGGAGGCTGTGCTCTGGAAAAACCTTATTTTTAAAATTTGCGGCTATAATATCCATTTTAGGGAAAAATTGTAGTAATTAAAGTTGTAGACAATTTAAAAATCTAATACTTTTATTTCAAACATTTCTTTTTATAAAGCTTAGTTTAGCGGTAATAAGCGATTTTCCAATTTTTTTCCTGAAAATCCGTAAAAAATGGATTTTTTTAAGATTACGGCCTTAGTATGCACTTTACGACAAAATTATATATAATCAAATGTATAAGAAATCAAAAGATCTACTTATTTTTAAAGAATTTTTCTCTACATAGCCTACTTTAGCGTGAAAGAGTGATTTTCCGTATTATTAAGCCAAACTAAGGTTGGTTTTCATTTTGCATCATTTACTCCTGGATTAAAATTAGGTTATGTTTTTTGAGGTTAGTTTTTTGCTTATTTTTAATGTTTTATTATTATAAGGTTATATTGTTAATTATTTGCATTGGCAAGAGAAATTAGTGTGAGTGTTTCACACCAGATTTTTAATGTTTCGTAAGTAGGCTATACAAATATTAGTTTTCCACTGATTTTTTTACAATCAATTTTATTACGGGCGCATCAACAGTTTTAGTTTTTAATTACTCCATTACATAACAACAACAAAAAAAAAAACAAGTAACATACGTAATAAAGGATTGCAATAATGTACAGTAGGTTTAAAATAATGATTATCAATAAATTGAACGGTTATATTAGATTTTTAGATTGTTTTACATAAATTGTATCTTTTTTTTATTAAAATTGACTTTGAATACCTAGTAAAAATTTTTATGTTTTTTTCACTGAGTCATTAATGTTACATTTGTGAGTGCCTGGTAAGTAAAATTTTTTTCGTATAGTTTTCAGGGTAGGGTATTTTGCTAGAATGTATTGTAAAGTTAATTTTTGTTGCAGTGTCTATATATGTTAGGTTTCGTTACGAGTGTGTCAGTTTAGTGTTACCAATTCGTAGTCGTGTAAGTGTCACTTGATCTGTTGTCAAACATTTCTGGTTGTTGAGCATTTATGTATTAGCAACATAGTAGCACAGTTCCTTGATCGGTTTTCTTGTTCCCTTTGATTCTTAAGTGGAAAGAAATCCGTAGATGTATTACTCTTTTAAAGTTGTTAGTTGTTTTGAGATTGGCGTTAATAACGCCTTGAATTATTAGTTTATCATTGTCAATATATCTAAAGGAATCTAAAACACTTCTTGAATCTATCAAGATCATAAATATTTAAAATTGGATAAAATTATTATTTCAACAGCTTCGCCATAAAATACTAAAGAACAATCTTGTAATTAGAACAAATTTTCTTTATTTAATATTACCACACACATTACTTCCAGAAAAGGTTTTTAACCATCAAAAAGTTTTTCAAAATTTTCAAATTTATTTAGGTAGCCTATTCAAAACAGAAAGTAGAAAAGATGAATGGATTAGTTCCATGCTCTTTTGTATTTTCTTACGCTTAGATCTACAACAGTAATTTTCATCAACCAAGCTGGGTCTTGGTATAATATTGATGGGATAGTGTATGGAATTAAAGAACAGATATTTGTGAAATTTTTGTAACAGATATTTTTAAGAAATAATTTCAGGAACTTCATCGTGCAATGAAATTTTTGTGATAAATATTATTATGAAATATTTTGTTTTTAAACATATTTTTATTCATTCGCTACTTTGAGTGATAAAACGAAATTATTTTATTGTAATACAAAATCTTTTTCAATACAAAATTTAACAAAATTAAACTGGTATTTGTATGTTTTAACAATGAGTCAGTCAAATCATTTATTACTGTCTCTTTTATTTCACTGTTATTGTAAAATTATAATTATTTTTCTCGTTTATTATTTACTATTGTGTTATGAATACTTAAAATTGGCATCCCCACTAGCTGAAAATTTTTTACGGGATCCACTTTAGATTTATTGCAGTAAAACAAGCTCCTGCTGCTGTTGTCCCGCAGTGCAGAACAGGGGGGCAGTCCCGAGCGTTTATATTTTGAATTGCGTCCCAACGCTTATATATTGAAAATAATATATTACAAGTTGGAGAGGAAACAGAAGAGGGTTGCGATGAATGTCCTATGCCACATTAACCCCTCGTATTTATATCTGCAAATAAATATATATCCTCGTGCATAATTCTTAAGTACTGTAATGACTGGAAATGCTATTAAGCTCACAAAAGGAATGTATTCTTTATAAAATATTGTAAAAAATTTGGGGTGTTTTTTACCTGATTTCCAAAACTCTTACGTAACATTTTTATGATATCTACTAAATTGTTATTTACTGACTATTTATCCCTTAGACAACTAAAAACAGAAAATAATAATAAATGAATCTCTTAAATTTATTCTAATTATTGAACATTTATATAAATTCTCTTCTTACTGTTCTAGTATATCTCAGTAAATAACATCCTCCACTGCTAAGGTGAAGGTCTGAGGATAGTTTCACAATTGGGGTGTAAAACATTTTTGATTTAATGAGTCCCATGTTTACTGTTTTAAAAGTTACTGTAGGTAACGCCTCTTCTAATTACGTAACTTTGTGTAATTATATAATATTTAAAAGAAATGTCATTTTGATAGGACCCCATCTTAACTTATTGGTTCGAAGCATCTCAAAATATAAATAGTTAAACTTTTGATATACGAAACACTTTTCTATTTATATATAATAGATATTTATTAACCAGATGCAAAATCTTATTACTAAAGGTCTGTAATTGAAGTATTAATATAGTGTATTAATTTATAAACATGTTATGAATGTAGCGGTTCCTGTCATGGCAAAGGATACTATAATTTTTTTTGAAATTAATTGTATGAATTTTTTACTAGACAGGGTTCTTTCTCAGACACAATTTATTAATTAATTTAGGCGTTTTTTTAACATCTTCTTCTTCCAGTGCCTATCCGTTACCGAATGTTGGCAATCATTCTGGCAATGCTGATTTTGTTGACAGCCGCTTTAAACAATTCAGGGGTGGATACTGAAAACCATGTCCTTAAATTTTTCAGCCAGGATATTCGCCTTCGCCCAACGCCTCTCCTGCCATGCACTTTCCCCTGCACTATGCATTTCAACAGCTTGTATTTAGTGTCATTTCTCATGATGTGTCCTAGGAATTCCAATTTTCTTCTTTTGACTGTGTACATTATTTCAGTCTTTTTATTTAGTTTTTGAAGAACTCACTCATTGGATATTTTATCTGTCCATGATATTCTCAGGATTCTTCTGTAGGTCCACATCTCAAATGACTCCAGTTTCTTTGCTGTTGCTTCACTAAGAGTCCAAGATTCTACTCCATATAGCAAGATGGAAAATACATAGCATCGAAGTAGTCTAATTTTCAATTCAAGGTTCAAGTTGTGTGTCTTGAACAGTTTTGACATTTGGTTGAACGCTGATCTGGCTTTTTCAATCCTGGCCTTTATTTCCTGAGAATGGTCCCACCGCTCATTTAACACTGTGCCCAAGTAAACGAATGTTGGTACTTGTTCTACAACTTTGCCATCAATAGTGAAATGTAGATTGTCAATTTTCTGCTTGCTTACTATCATGACTTTTGTTTTATTACTGTTGACTTCCAGACCATATTTCCCACTAACTTCAGCCACTTTGTTCATCAACAGTTGAAGTCCCTGTGAGGTGTCTACAAAAATGACAGTATCGTCGGCATATCTAAAGTTGTTGATTCGTTCTCCATTCAATAGTATACCAACATCCAAGCATTCTAATGCTTCTTGGAAAATAGCATCAGAGTACAAATTGAATATGAGTGGCGACAATATACAGCCCTGTCGGACCCCACGGAGAATTTCCAATTCCTCTGTTTTCACTTGGTTAATCCTGACATATGCAGATTGATTCCAATAGAGGTTTCTAATTATACGCAAGTCTTTACCATCAATTCCACTATCGTGCAGGACTTCCATCATTTTGTTATGCTGAACTTTGTCAAAAGCCTTTTGATAATCAATAAAACAAGCATATACATTACAATTCATGTCCCGGCAACGTTGAAAAAGAATTTGTGTACTAAAAAGTGCATCTCTTGTTCCCATACCCTTCATGAAGCCAAACTGTGTAGGCGATACTTGCTCTTCACATATTCTATAAAGTCTGCGGTGTATAATTTTCAAAAACAATTTCAACAAGTGGCTCATGAGGCTAATTGTTCTATAATCACTACACTTCTTAGCACCCTGTTTCTTAGGTAGAACTATAAACTCTGATTTCAGCCATACCTTGGGTATGTACCCACTATTATATACTTTATTGAAAACAGTAGTCAGTTCTTTCTTGAACTCATCGTCAAAAACCTTCAAAATTTCTGACTGAACGCCATCTGGGCCAGCTGCTTTCCCGTCTTTAGTGGATAATAGGGCTGCTTCAACTTCCTCCAAGAGAATATCTGGACCTGTTAACTCTTGTGGTAAGTGGTATTCAGTTCTTTGGTCTGAAAAAAGTTTTTCAACATAATTCTGCCAAGCCAATTTCATCTTTTCTACATCCACAATCAACTCTCCTTTATCATCCTCCATCCTACCCACTGATCTTTTCTTATATTTCCCTGTTATTTCTCTAACCTTCTTGTGCATTCCAAATGTATCATACTTAGCCTGAGCTACTTCAATCTCACAACATCTTTCTTTGAGTTCCTGTTCTTTTGCTTTTCTGATTTTTCTTCTTACTTGTCTGTTGATGAACACATATTGTTCAGTGTCTCTTTCTATTTTCTTCCTTCTCCTCTCCTCCATCAACCTCAAAATCTCATCACTCATCCACGATTTCCTCTTGTCCAAATCCATTCTTAATATATCCTTCTTTATTTTTGTTGTGACATCCACCATTTTTTGTATTTTGTCATCATTTTCTGAGCTGTTTTTCACTACAATTAGAGCAGTATTGAGCATATTTTTTATTTGCATTCTCACATTTGGATCTTGAATTTTCCTTCTATTGTATAATTGTTGAGTTTGTTTTGTTTTCAGCTTTTTCCACTGTATTCTAAATTCTGCAACCAGTAGATTGTGGTCTGAGTCTATATCTGCTCCTGGAAATGTTTTGGCCATTTTGCAACTATTTCTATATCTCTGATTAACCATTATAAAGTCAATTTGATTACGTATAATTGCACCTTCCTTTCCATCTCTTGGAGATTTCCAAGTATATAATCTACGTGGAGGTAGTTCAAAAAATGTGTTCGCTGCAACCAACCTGTTCTCTTCGGCAAAAGTACAGAGTTGTTCTCCTGATCCATTTCTTTCCCCCAGGCCATAGGGACCAATGCTGTTTCCTGATTTTCCTTTACCTACCTTTGCATTGAAGTCACCCATTATTATTAGCACCTCATTCTTAGGAATATTCTTTATAAGAGATGATAATTGACCATAAAAACTTGTTATTACTTCCTCATCATGGTCACCTGTGGGTGCATATACCTGTATGATATTCACATTTACTGGTTTTGCTTTTACTTGAACAAGCATTATTCTTTCATTGACTGGTAAAAAATTAGAGACATTTTGTGCAATTTGTTTGTGCATGATGATTCCAACTCCATGCTCATATTTTTGAGGAGCTCCAGAGTAAAACACTCTATAGTCCTCAATATCACAATAGTCTGCATCTGGCCATCTCATTTCGCTTATTCCCAACACCCTAAGATCCAAACGTTCCATTTCTTTAAAAGCATTTTGTATTTTACCTGCCTGAGCCATGGTTCTCACATTCCACGTACCGATCTTTGTACGAAGTCTACAGAAATTTTCTGTTTTTAACATATGACCATATTTTCATTCAATATCTAGGTTGCCTGAGATATTTTTCTTTTTTACATATATTGCACATGGTTTTATAATCATAGATACATGTAAATTTACGTCATTTTGGTTACTGGAATGTATGTTGTAATAGAGATAATTTGTGTATAAAAATTAATAAAAAATATAATTTACAAATTTTATTATTCCTTTTTTTGTAAATAACGTGTTATTATTATTCAAAGTATTTGAAGAAATGTAATATTATTATTGAGGGATGTTCTATTTCAGGAGTCGTCCAAACCATATTGAGTACTATTTAACCAAAGTTATTTACGTCAAGTTTACGGACTACTGTTTCTTCTTTTCTTTTTCATTTCATTTTCATATCCTCAGTGTGTTGAGATGATGGTTTCCCCTAAACAACTTCTTTATTCCAGCGTATAATATATAAAATATATATGCCGTATCAATATCAGTTAATTCGAATTTTTACTTTCCTTTCCCTATACGAATACAAAGGAAGGAGAGTATTGTTTTCATGTCAATTTTTCGAAAACGAGTTTTCACCGGATATACTCGTTTTCAGACCCCCTGAACTCAAAAACATGTTTTTAGCGATTGGTCTTCTGTGCGTGCGTGCGTGCGTGCGCGTGTGTGTGTGTGTGTGTGTGCGCGCGCGTGCGTACGTGCGTGTGTGTGCGTGTGAGTGTATGTGTGTGTGTGTGTGTGTGTGTATGTGTGTGTGTGTGTGTGTGTGTGTGTGTGTGTGTGTGTGTGTGTGTGTGTGTGTGTGTGTGTGTGTGTGTGTGTGAACAAAATATCTCAAGAACAGAACATCGTACGAACTTGAAACTTAAGTTAGATATTACTACCGGATTTTCATCAAAATCGGTCAACCGGAAGTAGTAGTTTATTCGCTCCATTTTTCACTTTTTTGCAATTTTTTCAAAAACGGCTCCTACGATTTAAAAAAAAATCGCTTCATTTACTATATTTTTTATGCTTACAAGATAGGGTAGGCGCCATGTCTGCAGAAACTCTCGGTGATGCTGTTCTCGTAAAAAAATGGTTGTTTTAAGATTGCTGCTTTGATATGCATTTTAGCTCAAAAATGTACCTACAATAAAAGTTGTAGAGAATTAAAAATCCTACAACTTTTATTTCTAACATTTTTTTGTGTAACGCTTAGTTTAGCGGTAATTAGCAATTTTCTGTTTTTTCACAAAAATATGTAAAAATTCGATATTTATTAAGATATCAGCCTTAATACGCATTTTACGACAAAAGTGTATAAGGTCAAATTTTTAGAAAATTGAAAGATCTGCAACTTTTATTTTAACATTTTTCACAACAGAGCCTAGTTTAGCGTGAAAGTGATTTTCCTTATTTTTAAGCCAAACTGAGGATGATTTTCATTTTGCGTCTTTCACTTGTCACCGCCACCCCTTCTAATAAAGCATTTACTGTGTTGCCGGCTTCAATAGTTCTTCCGGCCTTTGACGGCATAGCGAGAAAGCTTTCGGCTGCCCACCGCAAAGGTCTTTGTCATCAAGGCCAAACCAGTAGCCGCTCTCTGCCACAGCGCTCCCGGCAGCTATATAAAGAGCGCTGCACTGAGCTGAGTCGATTCAATTCCAATCAAGACACCGAGAGCTCCACTTCCACCAGACAGCATCGACAAGACGTCCACCACGGCACACGGCTGCCGGACTCCAGCGAGAACTAATCGACGACCTCGAAAGAGACAAGATGATGCTTCCGCTCGCCTTCCCGTCACCGTAGGCCGTCGACCGGACCGTCATCGCCTGCTGACGCGAGCGAAGCCCACAGCGGTCCCCCGACCGATGCCCACAGCGGTCCCTCGGCCGAGCCTTACGCCCACCGGACCCGACGAAGCAGCCATCGACGCACTACTGCGAAGGAAGAAAATGACGTCTCCGCTGGACGACGATGCGCCGTGTCGCCCAGCTCCTCGACCGCCACAACGACTACGACAGACGACTACCGCTTAAACGGCCCTTTTTAGGGTCACCAAATTAATAAGGTTCGCCACTTAACTTCACCATCCGGTGACACACTCATGATTAAAATTATAGGTTATGTTTATTAGGTTAATTTTTTGTTTATTTCTAATGTAAGGTTATATTTATAATTATTAGCAATGGCAAGAGAATGTTGTGTGAGTGTTTCACACCAGATTTTTTAAGTTACTTTATGGACTTTACTCTCTCTACACAGTACATACTTGGAATAAGTTTCTGTTGTAATATGCTGTTTCATGTTATCCGTCGCAATTAGTAAACTCATTAATAACATGAGAACATGGTACCTACATTAATTCGTTTTATTCATATGCATTTCTATATTATTTTAGATTCGTGAACCCGGCATAAGCTGGCGTTTGTGCGTGCTTAATAGTCCGGTTTGTAAACCGTTACTGGGATCTATTAGGAGTATTAAGGCCACAAAGAGCAACCTAAAACAGAATCGGACCGCAAAGCTGGGCTTTCGGCCGACGCTTGGATCCAATTTGTTCGTTAAGCTGCTAATGGAAAGGAAAGAGGAATATCTTTCTTCTCTTTTACATGAAGCTGATAATCTACTAAAGCTGTTTACAACTTTATATTTAATAGTACTTCTAACACTATTGTTACACTAGTATTTATAATATGCTTGTTAAAACAATAAATATTCGTTTGTTAGAACTAAATAAATTATAAATTATTATCATGAAAGTGATATTTTAGAGTAAAATTTGTTTTCTTACATTTTAATAAATTGATGCTAATGAATGTTATGGATTACTCTAATATTAAACAGTTTGCACCTAACTTGTAGTTTATTTATTGCACTCTGGTTTTCTTATTGTTTTAACCATAATACAAGTAAATTAACATACCGTAGTAATTGGCATATGGCTATGTTAAACGTAATAAATTTCCTGAATTACCTAATATTAACTAATAATAATATTACTTAATAATAACATTACAAGATTTTTTAAAAATTTCACACTAATTAATTTTACTCGCTCATGTTAAGTAACCTGTCGGTTTGTTTTAAATATAATATATAATAAAAATTATTGGCCATTAAAGTGATTTGGTATAGAAAAATTATTTTTCCAATACGTGAATAAACACATGCACGATTATATACGTATACACATTGTCCATAACAGACAGTTGGAGTGTTAAATTATTTGCACTTAAGCTATTAGTTGCAGGGCGAAAATAAATACTCGTATTTTGTTTCTTGACACATGTTCAGCTAATTAAATGACTGAATCATTTAGGGACTGAAGAGGTAGAGGTGTAAAAGATTTTAATCAGAGTTATCTCCTCTGAAAGTAATGAATTTCATTATACAGCCAGACCCTGGGGTGAATGAAATGAAGGTGTCATTTACAGAGTGGAAAATATGTGCTTTTCAAAGAGCCTGGCATGCTGATAAGCATATTTTTCAACTCAGTGAGGAAGGCAATGGTAAACTTTCTCACTTCTCGTTTTACTTAGTGAAACATCGACAGGTTCAAACCAGCCTTTCAGCTGATGACCTAAACAACAACAACATACATATACAACAACCCTTATTAATCCAACTAACTGTAACTGCGACCTGTTCGGATTTTGTAATGTTTGTATTACTTGATAAAATGGACATGGTAACAAGGAATAATAAAAAAAGTACTAAATTATTTATATTATGTACATATCTTCGGACTGGTGTTGGCCAACTGTGTGTAATTAAGTACTGTATAACGTAGTGCAACCCAACACATACATATGTCATGTTTATGAGCGCTGGCAAAACATTCAAGATCATCAATGTTTTTAGCATTAGAACACCAGGATTTAATGCAGCCAGCCAGAAGTAAATTTCTCGTGATTGCTAATGATCTGAAGAAATGTTTTACATGTGAGCGATTTATATTATAAGTAAGTCTTCATCTTGTATTAAGAAATTGGTTATGTTCATTTTCTATTCTCAACTACATTGTTTATTGTTTTTAAATTTAATTTGTATGTTATAAAGGTGTTTTTAACGCTCAATTTCAAACACACACACACACACACACACACACACACACACACACACACGCACGCACGCACACACACACACACACACACACACGCACACACACACAAATCCGTTCATATACAACAGATGCATTCGTGACACATACCAAGTAATTTGCGGAGAAGGTTCAAACGCTGATAACCAAAAGATCTCCAAAGGAACTAGTGTAGGTTGCTGCGGTGATATCAGCACAAATAAGTCTGAACAAGTCTTTACACACATTACCCTTTAAATTTGCTAATTGTTATTCTGATACAGATTGTAAATAATTTAAACAAATGAAAGTAGAAAAATAAATATCTTTAGATATTTTATTAAAATATGATTACATCATAAAACTCCTTAGTCTTTATTTTAGAAAATGCCTTGTAAGGAAAAAGCAAATTAAAAATATTGTAAATCATTGCGGATAGTTTAAAATTTTGGATTAACTGGGTTCGGATTAATGGGTTGTTGTGTAATATAAAGACAATACTAAGGACTACTTTTTGATTCCACTTTTTATCAGTTTAATGATGATTAGAATTTATTGTACAATGTGATTAAAATTAATAAATAATAGACAAATTTTCTTTAAATTTTCAGATTTTAAAGATGATGCCTGTTTAGCCAATTTTGCTGAGTCCCCTGAACGGAAATGCCAACAGCGCTGCGCGCCACTTCTGCCTCACAACCATTATTTTTAGTGATTTATCCATTCAGTTAGTTCATTTTGCGGATAACCTTCATGAAATATGAATTAATTCGGGATATTATTAGGATTTGTTCATAATTGTTCTATTTTCTTTCAACAGTATACCATATTTTCCTGTTGCACACAGAATATGTACATTTAAGCGATCCTTCATATGAATTTATTTTTGATGAGTTGCAGGGAAATTCTACCACTGACACCGTTATTTCTCTACTGACAACCCTCTTTGTTTTCGTAAGTATTTTATTTTAGTTACAGTTCGTACAACCTATGTATTAAAACATTTAGAACTTTTTTATTTTAAGTTGTATGTAACCCACCGGGTTGGTTAAGAGGTAAAGTCGTCGCCGCGAGTCAGCTGTTCAACAGCTGATTTTCGGAGACGAAAGTTCCTGGTTCAAATCCTTGTAAAGGTAGTTACTTTTATACGGATTTGAATACTAGACAGTGGTTTCCTGTGTACTTTGATGGTTGGGGTTCAATTAACCATACTCTCTCAGGAATGGTCGACCTGGGTCTGTACAAGACTTTACGTCATTCACACGTCGTACACATCATCCTCATCTCATTGGGTCATGGGGTTGCTTATTGTTCTGAATTGAACAGATTGCAACGTACACAAATTGGGAATAAAAAAAGAAAAAAGTTGAATGTAAACGTTACCTACTATGTTAAATAGGAAACTAAAATCCTTCCGATCATATTTAATAATAATGCAGTAAAGTAAATAAATAAAGAAACTTTATTGTCACGGAAAATAATTTATACAGTATACTCGTATAACATAAAAGTCAAAAAAATATAATTAAACACGTTATCGTAAAAATAAAAATTTTAAATAATATATTTCTGACAATTCAAAAGTGTTTGGGATAGCTCTTAATCGTGTAAAGTGTCCATATTTACAATTCAACTTGATAATTTGTCCATTAAACAGTTAACATTTTAATTAACAAAAAAGAAAAAACAACAGACAATAATAATAATTACGTGACAGAATAATTTTAACATAATTTGATATATTTAACATAGTTCTGTACTCTAACAGGGTCGTGCGATTCAGACAAAATAGCAGTGTCGTTTGGAAATGGGCAAGTGAGAGTGTCAGGTGAGATGGGGAAGTCATGGTTTGTAAAAAATTGGACTTAAAATTGATCCTTGAGGGACGCCTCCAGAATCGGGAAGTAATTAGATTTAGCTGAACCTTGGACAACGAAGGAAAACCTGTTTTTCAGAAATGACCTAATAATTAGAAAATACGTAACAGGTAAGAATTTTAATTTTGCAAGCAAGCCATCATGCCATACACGGTCAAATCCTTGTGCTGTATCTAGAAAGACAGAAGTGATGACATTTTTACGCTCAAAGGCACAAGCGATAAAATCGACTAACCTATGCAGTTGATGGATGGTTGAGTGAGATCTGTGGAAACGAAATTGATGGTCTGAGAGTACTTTGTTGTCTTGGAGTATAACTACTAATCTTGAAAAAAAATTGAAATTGCATTTCTGTATCGTACTTTATCGTAGACTATAGATTTTTGTTTAATGTATGATTTTTGTTTCATTTTTGTTTCTCGTACATGCAAACAAATTTAAATTAAACTGGCTTTTACTAAAAATTTTGAACTACAACTGAAAAATTTATTACAACTTCAATTTTTTTCAAGAATATTTAATCCCCAGATTTCGGTATATTAATTAAAATTTCACATTCTAGCGGCGTAAGAAAATAAGTTGTGCAGCTTATTTTAAATTTTGAGATAAATTTAACAGATTATTTACATCCAACTATTCAGGTAGATATTTAGGAAGCCTTACTACCATGTATTTAAAACAAAACCTCTTATCTGCATTTAGATTATTGTTATTTGTCGGTTAATTTTTTTAATTTATACCGCATCAAAATTTGCCTTTAGGCCTTCTAACAAAACAGTATTTTATATTGTTTTACAAGTTATTTTCGTTTTATCCGGTGTTTATTTTTAGGTTTTTTTAAATATTTGTCTATATTTGGTTAAATTTAAGCTATCATTCATTTCTTGAACTACCACTAATTGGAATTATAATTTTTTATGTACAAGAAACAAAATATATACCAATTTCTTTTGTTTTATTAATGTGTAAAATATTCACTATGGTATTTATAAAATAAGTTAACTTACTGTTAACGAATTTTACAGTTAATTAATATATTAATGGTAAATTAAAAATAACTTATTAAAAATTGATTATCACTTTTACAGTACAATATTTTAAACTGGAAAAGCGTAAATTATAATAGCACTCAACAGAAGAGTAGTAATTCCTCGAAAATCAATCGAGTGACAACTTTAGAGTGAGAATGAATGAATATCTTTTGAATATCGGTTTTATTTTAAGTTATGGGTGAGATTTTGAGAACCCTTTTAACAAAAGGTCTGACGTGCTTAGCAATTTTCCCGCCTTTGGAATTTATAGGGTTGAAAATTCATAGTTATCCCTCTAAAGAAAAGTTGTCATATTTCAATACTTCTCTGAAAGAACTTTATACATCATAAGTATTGAAAAATTCACTTCAACTAAATCCTCTGAATAAAGCACTAGACAGTCAAAAAGCACACATTTTATCAGCGTTCACGTATCTTATTTACTTGCAAATATTTAACTTGTTTCACTTTTAAATGCTGTTATTTATTCTTTGCATATTTTTCTTTTAACAAAATATTTATTTTCATAGGCATGTTTGTTCTTACAGTACTTAAAATAATGGCAAAGTATAAAAATATTATTTGCAAAGGTAATATCAAGAGCATTCCCGGGCTGAAATCTGTATTATCCTAAAATATTTGTTTTGAGATAACCTAAACTACGGTATAAGAAATGAATATAAAGTGGTTTTTACCCAAACCGAAATCCAAGAAATCTCAAAAGTTCCGTTATTAATAGTTCTAACATATCTTTATTTTTGCCAGTTCAATGTTACAATTACAAAAATAAGCTGATAGATGAAATAAAGAGTATGAATGGATAACATAACGGCATGACGGAGATGATCACCTGTGTAAGGTTTGATTATTGTACATTAAAAATAAGTGTAGGCAGAACAAAGTGTGTGTTTGCCTGGTTTATAAAGTGTTTACTGCAAAGCAATATAATATATAGTGGTCAATAAGAATGTATTTTATATCAATCCTGAAATATAGTTTGCTAAATTTTCTCGTTAACCTCCTTAGAGCATGCAACGTCAGGTAAGAGTAGTGTGTGCAGTTTGTTGATTCAGTGATTTTTATTTGTTTTGCAGTGGTGAGACGAATTATATTATTCTGTTGTACTTAATTATTGAGGTAAAAGTGATTACTTTAACTTTTAACTGCATAATAGAGGCTTCTGCCAATACAAAATGTACTGCGTTAATATAGAAAAAATATTAGCTAAAATCCAAGGCTTGAACCCAATTTAGGTAATCACGATTTTATCAATTTTTTTTGTCATCAGTCTCTCGATTGGTTTGATACAGTTCTCCAAGCTGTTCTATCATGCGCAAGTCGTTTTATATCTACATACCTGTAACACCTACATCTTTTGTAATTTGCTTTACATATACTAATCTTTGCCTCCCCCTACAATAATTTACTCCCTCAATATTAGCCTCCATTATTGATAGCCCAATACCTGGATGTATTAAGATATGCCCCACTAGCCTATCCCTTCTTCTGGTAAGGTGCTTCCATATACTTCTTTTTTCATCTTTTTCATCCACTCGCCTAAGAACCTCTAAATTACTTATTTTGTCCACCCACCTAATCTTTAACATTTCCCTATAACACCACTTTTCAAAAGCTTCTATTCTCTTTTTTCCACAGCCTCTATCATCCACGTTTCACTCCCGTAAAATGCTACACTCCAAACATAATGCTTTAAGAATTTTTTCCTAATCTGTAAATCAATGTTTGTTGTCAGTAAGCTGTTTTTTATTTCAAAGGCTTTTCTAGCTTGAGCAATTCTACTTTTGATATCACTTGTATTTCTACCATCCTTTGTTATTTTACTCCCTAGATAGCAGAATTCCCCAACTTCCTGTAAGTTTTCGTTGCCTACTTTTACATTTCCCATCTCTTCTAAACCACTCTTGCTGCTGCACAACACTTTCGTTTTGTTCTTATTAATTTTCATGAAGTAATCCTTTCTCATGATCTCATCCATTCTATTTAAGATATCCTCTAGTTCTTTCTTTGTCTGGGCTAACTCGACTATATCATCAGTGAATCTCAGCATTTTTATTGTTTCTCCTTGAACTTTTATTCCTGCGTCAAATTTCTCCTTCACTTCATTTATAGCCTCTTCTATATACAAGTTAAAATGTAGCGGTGACCGTGAACAACCTTGTCGTAAACCTTTTCTTACAGCAGCCTCTTTTTCCTACCCCTCAATTCTCAAAACAGCCGTTTGATTCTTATACAGACCGTAGATAACTTTCCTTCCATTGTATTTAATTCCTAGCCTTTTCAAAGTTTTAAACTTTTTACTCCAGTCCAGATTGTCAAATGCCTTCTCTTAATCTACAAATGTCATATAAGTAGTTTTATTTTTCTTTATCCTTTTCTCAATAATCAATCTCAGAGCCAATATTGAATCTCGAGTTCCCATTCTCCTTCTAAATCCAAATTGGTCATCATCCAACATTTCTTCTATTCGGTGTTCTATTCTCCTGTATATAATTCTTGTCAGTATCTTGGATGCTTGGCATGTTAGGTTGATGGTTCTGTAATGTTCAACTTCTCCGCTCCTGACTTTTTTGGTATAGGAATCGTAATATTTTTTTTAAAGTCCGATGGTACGTCTCCACTCTCATACATTCTGCACACAAGTTTGTACAATTTGTTTTAAGCAACTTTTCCACAACGTATAAATAATTCCGATGGTATGTTATCTATTCCTGCCGTCTTATTCATATTCATATCCTTAAGTGCCCAATCGAATTCTTCCCGTAGTATAGAGTCCCCTCTTTGATATTCTTCAACATCAGTTTCTTGTTCTATCGCATCATGTTCTAATTCTTTTCCCCTGTACAGTTGGTTTACGTATTCCTTCCATCTTTCAGCTCTTGGCCATTCAACAATGGTTTGCCATCTGCACTTTGTAAATTAACAGCTTTCTTCGTTCATTCTCCAAAGTTTTCACTTATTTTTCTGTAAGCTGCGTCTACTTTACCAACTACCATTTTACTTTTCAATGTCTGTACATTTCGCTCTGATCCAATCTTCCTTCGGTTTCTTACACCTTTTGTTTATGGTATTTCTCAAGTAGCAATATTGCCTTTTGCCTCTTTCGTCCTTTGCGTTTTTATATTTCCTTCGCTCATCCATTAGTTCCAAAATATCATTAGTAATCCAAGGTTTCCTACCTCTTCTTTTAGTATGTTCTATCCATTCTTCCGCTGTTTTCACTACCACCTCCTTGAAGTTCATCCACTCCTCCTCTACACTTCTTGTGTCAATACCTCTTTCTTCTATCTCTTTTTGAATACTCTCCTGGAAACCTATCTGGTTGTCTTGTTCTCTTAGTTTGTCTACATTCCACCAAGCATTTCCCTGTCTCTTCTTCAGTTTTTTAAATTTAAGCCTGCTATCCATTACTACAAAGTTATGATCACTTCCTATGTCTGCACTTGAATAGGCTTTACAGTTCATAATCTGGTTTCTGAATCTTTGTCTAACCTTTATATAATCTATTTGGTTGTCACCTGGCATCATCCAAGTGTATACCCTTCTTTTGTGATTCTTAAATAGTATATTGCCGATCACTAAATTATATTTTGAGCAGAAATTTACCAGCCGACTCCCTCTGTCATTTCTCTTCCCTAGACCATATTCTCCGGTTGATTTACCTTCTTTACCTTCTCCAACTACTGCATTCCAGTCTCCCACTATCAAATTTTCATCACCCCTTGACATATTTTATTACTTCATCTAATCCCTTATAGGCCTGTACTTGTTCTATTTCTTCCTCTCTATGTGAAGACGTAGGCATGTAGACCTGTACTATAGTGGTGGGCTTTGGTTTCGTATCTACTCTAACCATAATAATCCTGTCACTACACTGGTTATAGTAGGTAACTCTTTGTCCAATTATTTTATTCATTACTATACCCACTCCGCCCTACTCTCCGATGGCTTCAGTGTTAATAACCCTATAATCCCCTGACCAAATGTCTTGACCATCGTCCCAGCGTACTTCACTAATGCCTACAATATCTAACTTCAACCTATCCATTTTCCTTTTCAAATTCTCTAACCTACCAGTTTGTTTTAAGCTCCTAACATTCCATGTTCCAACTCGAAGGATTTCAGAAACTTTTATCTTTTTGATGAAGTCCCCTCTAATAGTCCTCGCCCGGAGACCTGAATGGAGGACGAGTTTATCTCCGGAATGTTTTACCAGAGAGGACGCCATCATAATTTTTTATATTTTTAAGTTCTCGAAGCTCTTGAAGACCTGCATATACTAGGTAAGCCTAACCAGAATCATACATGAAGGAGTTTCCTCACGATAATTCTAGTCAGACAGAAAAAGCTGCAGTTTACTGTTGCTTTCAGCTTTTAAGTTGGCAGATTGAGTGCCCCAAGCCACCGTCTTCCAGGATGGAATGGGCAGCCCTTCCAGTTCCTTTCACCATGAGACGGTCATCGTGCTGATGAGCGGTCACATGGTTACTAACAGGCCACACAACGTGAATGTGTGGATAGAACACTAGTCTTCTATCCCGGCTGGTTCCCTTAAGCAATTTGTAAAAGGAATTAAGGGGTCTCCTTCCAGTTGACGACAGAAGCCCTTTATAGCCCACTTTTATCAATACAATACACAAATAACTACTAACTGAAAATCAAATTAATCATAATATTATTTATATTGTGAAATGTTTTTTTTAACTCGTAATTCTTTTGCAGTCAGTTCATATTGGAAGAATTAAGTAGGTTGTAATTCCATTGGTGTGTTTCTTCATATTATGCTCTGCTTTCGATCACGTGTGGCAAGCCAAACTGCTCTACAAGCTTAAAGAAATCTTCCCGGATATATATATGTTTTGGTAATGAATCATTTTTAGAAGACAGATATTATGAGGTCCTTCACTAACATGCATAAAATCAATGCCGGCGCTTCTCACGGTTCTATCCTGTCACCGATTTTTTACACTATTTTTACCAGTGATATGCCGCTGAAGAACGCACTTAGGGCAATGTATACAGATGATATTGCCGTAATTCCAAGGAGCGAAACATCAGAAGGTACATCAAGGTATGTTCAACAATGTATGAACGAATTAAATAAAGGGCTAAAGATTGAAGAAATAAAGTCAATCCGGTAAAATCACCATTTTACTTCATAGAGACAGCAGTCTGCCAGAAATCTTGAGGGGATTGAACATAACAACTGACAGCAAGGTGCAGTACCTGGGGTTGTTGTAATACAGGTGAATCACTTGGAGTGAACACCTCAAGAGCAAAGTTTGTCACTAAATATTCGATTATTTATTCTAGTTAAATTTCAAACTTGTCAACCCTGAAACTAAAAATGACCTTTTACAACGCTTTGCCAAAACCACAATACACGTGCGGAATTCAGATATTTGGCTGTTGTACGAACTAATACAATTAATTCAGTACAATTAAACACGTTCCAAGAGTTTCAAACTCAGTGCTTAAAACTCACCACTGGAACTTACTGAAACTTCAGAAACAACACCCTTCTTCGTATTTTTTAAGTAAAAAAAGTTGCAAGACAGCTTTATAGAAGATTCTCTAATAAACTGTAAAACCATCCAAATAACGTCACTCGACACATGCCATACAAAATTTTCCAAATTTTAGATGCTTCGTCGTCTTTGGTGTCACTAATATTCTGTTGCTATGTAATCAACATCCCTTCATGTCTTTCCAACTTCTTCACCGTTTTAGCCATTGTTTTTAACAAGTTCGCTCTCAATCATAGTGTGACTATATCATCCTCAAGGAAAAGCTGCTAGGTGTGACCCCTCCTTCCACGCCTGACAAATACTTTCATGAATTCTAGTGATTCTGCAATAGTGTATAGGCCTAGTTCTAGATTTCGGTTAAAAAATACATTTGTCTTTTTTACTTTCTCTTGCCTGTATAAATAGGAATAAAAGTATTGTTTTCATGTTGATTTTCTAAATTGAGTTTTCACCGGATATACACGTTTTTAGAACCCCTGAATCCAAAAAACATGAGGTGTGTGTGTGTGAACAAAATATCTCAAGAACGGAACATCGTAAGTAGTTGAAACTCAAACTTAAGTTTGGTACTACTAGAGAACCCGAGACGAACATTTTTATCAAAATCGGTCAACTGAAATTAATAGTTTATTATTATTATAGTTTGTTATTATTTTTTGTCATTTTTCACTTTTTTACGATTTTCTCAAAAAAACAGCACCTACGATTTTTTTAAAAATAGCCTCATTTACTACATTTTTTATGCTCTACAAGATAGAGTAGGCGCCATACAAGATACTCTAAAAGATAGAGTAGGTGCTAAAACTCTTGGGGAGGCCGTGCTCTCGTAGAAAAAAATGTTTTTTTTTAAATTGTGGCCTTAATATGCATTTTAGGGCAAATGTGTATATAATTAAAGTTGTAGAAAATTTAAAAAACTACAATTTTTATTTCGAACTTTTTATAGCATAATGCTTAGTTTAGCGGTAATTTATGATTTTCAGTTTTTCGTGAAAATCGGTAAAAATGGATTTTTTAAGATTTCGACCTTAGTATGCATTTCACTACAAAAGTGAATATAATAAAATTTATAGAAAATTAAACGATCTACAACTTTTATTTCAAGTATTTTTCTCTAAAGAGCCTAGTTTAGTGTGAAAGAGTGATTTTCTTTATTAAGCCAAACTCAGGTTGGTTTTAATTTTTTATCATTTAGTCATGATTAAAATTAGGTTATGTTTTTTGAGGTTAGCTTTTTGTTTATTTCTAATGTTTTACTAATGTTAGGTTATATTATTCATTATATGCATTGGGAAGAGAAAGTTGTGTGTGTTCACACCAGATGTTTTTATTTCTGTAAAGTTTTTTAGTTAGCCTTTGCAAACTGTATTTATGATAAGAAAGGGGTTTCCATTTAAATACTGTGGTTTTATAATGGTTGCTGATCACTTGTTGTGGTTATGGTAGTAAGTTTAATTTTTCAATTCCGCTCAGGCATTTTTTGTACTTTAAAAGAAAATCTGAAAATTTTAGAATGCTTCATAGCGAATCTAATTTTTAAGGGTTTACATTTCTTTGGACCTCAGTTTTTAAGAACTGGAGTTTTCCGTATGAAGATTTTGGGAATTTTAAAGTAAAGGATTAATTAATACAGCACATAGTAGGCCTATATTACTTTAAACAACCGGTAAATTGTTTATAAAAGTTTTAAGAAAGAATTATATTGCATACATAAATAAGTGGTTAAAATAATTAAATTGTAGCTTTTGAAAATTAAAATAATAAGGAAATAATACTACTTTCTTTTGTTACAAATAAAGGAAACACTTTAACAGTTTTTCTTACAACCATTTCTGCTTTAATTCATAAGGTTGACAACTAGCAAAATCGTTGTTATAATGTTTCTCAAGTGCAATACAAATTCTACTGATACTTAAATTCTATTATCTAGAAATATACTGAGGCATTGTTCATGACGGTTATGTATTAAAAGGAAGGGAATTTGAAGATGAGTTAAAGAAAGGAAGAGGTTTTAGTAGATGTTATAGCGGTCGCTACTCATCTTCGATAAGATCGCCCTTCTTGGTTTCAACAGTGTTTATTACGTGACCAGCATTATGATAGAGAACTGTTGGTACATTAGTAGGTACACCTCAGGGCAGTGCTTTTATGTGGAACTACGATTCAAGAGCTTTTCTGTAATGTCACTACCGAAGGTACATTTAAATCAAAACGATTATAAAATCGTTTATAATACGTAATAAACAAATATAGATAACGGATTTATTAAATCGGTTAATGTTCTTGGTTTTAAATATATCATGATATTTAAGTGAAGGATTCCATATAAATGAAGGAATACATAACAATAATATCGACACACAATTTAGGCAAATACGAAATGAGATGCATCCTTTATTTAACATCCAAGTTATGTAGTATTATTTCTTTAACTGCTCATTTATAAATTAAGAGACATTCACTCACTCATCACGAAATCTCCAAAACCAAACGGTCTAGGCATTTAACATTCAATATGCTCGTTCACTTGGGTGGTAGGTACTCAGTATAAATAATTTGAAAAACATTCTCCTTCTAAAGACGAAAAATTAAAAATTTAATTTAATAAAAATATGTTAAAATGATAGAAAATAGTATTTCGAAGAAAATACAAGTTTAAAAAAATGTATATTAAATTATGCTAAAATTATTCAGTCACGTAGGCTAATTATTAGTATTATGTTCATTGTTTTTGGTCAAAAGTATATAAAAAAGAGTAACAAAATTTAAAATGCTATCTATTTATTTAGTGTTTCCGTATTCAACTCTTCTTTAAGCATTATCTAATTTATAATTTTCTGCAAACACCGAATTAAAATACGTTTTTTAGAATCATATAAAGGTACACAATTAAAATTAAAGAAAATTGAATATGTAATAACTGTATTCAGCCTAATTTTTTCTCTCCCGGCCCTTAAATTAGTGATAATTTCCAAAAGCCTACAAAAACGCGCTAAAATTTATTTTTCCTAAATTATAGTCTGTAATTCAACGTCAAAATGCATACAACCAAAAGTAAAGCAGAAAAAAGTGGAACGATTTTTTCAAAATCTATCCGACGTTTAATTCAACAGAGGTTTATCCGTTAATTTTGTCACGGCATCGAAATAGGTTGATTCGTTGGATAGATTATAATGATGTGCTATTAGCTTGAAACAATAATTTATTTATTTTTTTATTTCAGTATGCTAAATTATTCTTAATGTTCAACCAGTTGGTTGTAAACTGTCGATAATTTTATTTTTTAATAAATTTTTTTAAAGTAGTTGTTATGTAATTGTAATCGCTAATGACCTATTGTTGATTCTTTCGGTCAACAGCCGAAAGGCTGATTTGAACCTCTAGAGGTTTTACTAAGTAAATCGAGGAGTGAGGTGGTTTATGATTGCCTTCTTCACTGAGTACAGAAGAAGCCTATGCTTATCAGCATGCCAGGCCAATCAAAAGGCATCTACTTTGTACCCTGCAAATCATACCTTCACTTCATTCACCACAGGTTCTGGCTGTATAATGAAATTCATTACTTTCAGAGGAGAATACTCGGACTAGTGTCTTTTACACCTCTACCTCTTCTGTTCTTGAATAGTTCAGTCATATAATTGGCTGACCACGTGATAAGAAACAGAACTATTTTTAGTAGCCCTGGAACTAGCAGATAGAGTGCAAATATTTTAACACTCCACCTGCCTGTTATGGGCAGCTATTGTTGATGCGGCCTTAACTAAATAAATAAAATATAAGTATAAAACAAATAAACTTTCTTCGTAAAATTGCAGCTTTATATTGCTATTTTTATTATAACTATTTCAAAAATAGACTAATAATTTAGTATCAATTAAACTTATTCGACGACTCTAAACAACACAGCTGTTTCGAACAGCAGTGGATAAGGTTCAGATTGGTAATATGGCGACCAACATCCGGAACGGATAGGTACCTAACGAAGTGAAAGAAACTTATTCAAATATATGTTTAAAAAAACGTATACATCAAATTATGTTAAAATTATTATGTCACGTAATTATTATTATTGTCTGTTGTTTTTTTTCTTTTTTGTTAATTAAAATGTTAACTGTTTGATGGACAAATTATCAAGTTGGATTGTAAATATGGACACTTTACACGATTAACGCTGATGGCACATGGTCCGTGCGACGCACGGATGATATGTCCGTGCGCTGCACGGACAAGTAAGCAGGTAATGGAGAAGCATTGGGGATGGCACATGGTCCGTGCGACGCCCGGATCCGTGCGCCGCACGGATCCGGGCGAAAAAGCGCCCGGACCTTCCCGCTTCAACTCATCCGTGCGAACGCCCGGATGAAGCTATGACTACATCTAGCAGACCATTGTTTCAAATGAGTGATGGCACACTGATCCGTGCGTTATTCATCCGTGCGCTGTCTAGTTGACTACACTTGATTCAGTACATAGTATTCGCAGTAGGCCTACATATTTTTTGTACTATATTTATATATATTTATATATATTATATTTACTATATTTAATTATATTAGGCCTACATATTTTAAAATGCAGAGAAAATATATCGATAGATTTGTTAATTAGTTATACATACAAGAAAACCTATAATAAGGAATTTAAATAAACAAATAAAATCTTATTTGTCAGCGACCAAAAAAGGAATAGACATAGGGTAATCAAATAAATACGTATAGCCTATAGGCCTACATTAAAAAACTATTTTACCAAACAATTGAACGTTTTTTTAATGTTTTCACTACGAAAATAACTAGGAAGTTTAATTACTAGTCTACTTAAACTTTACTAAAACTGTACATTGGCATTCCGTGTTTGTTATTTATACTACTATACAATGTTATAATATCTAATGTTATAATTCTACGCAGATTATATTTGAAGAGCATTATTTATAAGATAATTTAAGAACTCCTGATCAGAATATAGTAGATGTTTTATTTAAAAAAACCCCTTTTTCTTCCCGATCACAGTTTTATAAATTAAGGAATCTCATTTTAGATGGTAATTTGTTTAAAAACCAAACGGTAGTGAATTCCTTTCAAGAACTTTAAAGTTCTATCTTTTTCAATTCTTTAGTCATCGTTGTGGCGAGTTTCATTGTTATGAATGTACTTATTTTTTTGTAAATAACACTGTGCGAATTTCCTTTTACGTGAATTTTAAAATGTTTTATAAATAAGGAGACGGTAAGAAGAGAACATTGTATTTAACAAACAATATTTGGCAAGAAATGGCTTGGGATGTTTGAGATAATTCTAACTGGGTATTTTTGTATGCGCAAAATCTTTATTCGGTTGAGTTGCCCCCCTGCGTAACCCCATACCTGAGTACAGAGTGGAATAACGCAAAATATGTAATATTTGTCTTATTCCGACAAGATTTTCCGGAGATTTTTCAAAATAAAACACACTGAGCGAAGACAGTTCAATAGGTACTCTGTGATTTCCAGGTTAGGTTCTCATCTACGTAAACGCTAAGACCTAGGTGTCCGTTCCTTTTTCAAATATTTTCTTTCAAAACGATACTTGGTACCAGAGTTATCAGATGTGAAGTAATAGGAAATTGAATGTAGTTAGTTTTGTTTATATTTAATTCTAATTTATTACAAGAGAACCATTTACACATTCTGTTTATTACGTTATTAGTTGCCGTTTTAACTGCTCTTGTCATCAGAAAACATTACAGTAACGAAATTAATTACAGTAGAAAATATGGAGATTTTAATTAATTTAATTATAGATTTATTAATTTATTTAATAAATATTTATGTCGCAATAGAGGGACAATCATATACCCCTGTGGTATTCCGCTAGTAGAAAATTTACAGTGTGATTTAAATGAACCCGTTTTGGGTCCATCAATCTCCTTACACTGTGATCGGTTTTTAAGAAACGACTCGATCAATTTTACAGAGCTATTGCAGGAAAGTGTTAGATACGCGTAGTATTTTAATTTCCATAATAAAATTGGGTGATCTAATAGGTCAAATGCTTTTTTAGATTAGTAAAAATTGCTAAAACTAATAACTTTAGGTCAAGCTGTCTGAAAATTGTGTCCGATAACTTAAATAAAGCTGGCTATCTTCAATAAGTCAAGAAAGACCGCTTTTTTATGAGTGAAAAGGGGAGTACAAGGCAGAAATAACAGAGCGCCCGGACATAACATCCGTGCATCGCACGGACCATGTGCGCTGGACAACTTTACATCGCCCGGTCCGGGCGTTCGCACGGATGATATAGTCCGTGCGATCGCACGGACCATGTGCGCCCAGCCTAAGAGTTATCCCAAACACTTTTGAATTGTCAGAAATATATTTAAAAAATTTTTATTTTTACGATTACGTGTTTCATTATATTTTTTGACTTGTATGTTATACGAGTATAATGTATAAATTATTTTCCGTGACAATAAAGTTTCTTTATTTATTTACTTTACTGCATAATAATAAAGATGATCGGAAGAATTTTTAGTTCCCTATTTAACATAGGTAAAGTTTACATACAACTTTTTTCGTTTTTTACTCCTAATTTTTTGTACAGAACTAGTACAAACACATTTAGATGCCGTCAAAGAATGGCTCCAGATGTGGAAGATTAAACTGAATGTTTCCAAATCAAAACAGGTAACTTTCACACTTCGGCCAGTTGATTGCCCAAATTTACGCATTGATATTACTAGGCTTACAGTTACAGACAAAGTCAGGTACCTTGGTTTAATACTTGACAGACGTCTCTCATGTGGAAACCACACGTTGCACACGTCAGAGCAATTTCAGACTCACGGTTTCGTATGTTGTATGGCTTTATAGTCCGCAAGTCCTCGCTACCTCTACACTTAAAAGTCATTCTTTATAAATCACTAGTTCGGCCAATTTGGCTTTATGGTGGACCAATTTTGGAGCCTGTCACAATAAAACACTGAATATTCTTCAAAGACACCAGTCAAAAGCACTTACAGCATTACCAAACGCACCTTTTTACGTAACCAATCAACCCCCTTCACGAAGACCTGAAAATAGAAATGGTTCGAGACATTGTAAACGCAAAATATAACTCATCACATACAAAGACAATTGACCACATAAATCCAAATGTCCAATCTCTTTCAACTAACGATCTCCCTGTTGACAGACATCTGAAACTAAGGTGGAATAGGGATCTTCTCCGACCACCATAAAAAACATTTAATTTTAACTTGTCATGCCAATTTTATTTCATAAAAAATCAAAAAAAGAAAATCATTTCATAAAAAAAATCATCTATCATAGTTTATAAATTATTATCATTAAAAATATTGGCACCACATTCCTTGTCAAATTTCACGCCGAAATCGATCACTGGATCGATTCACATTCACGTCACATTTTCGCCATTCTTCATTTATTCCATCTCATTTACTAGTTGTGATTTAAAAAATTGTACAGTTGTAAATAAAAATAAAGTTGAAGTGAAAAAAGTTTGTTCAAGCAAACAAGAAGTTATAAGAAATGTAATTCAATACTTCTAATTGATAATCTGACTTAATTGCCTAAGAATCATTTATATTACTTTAACTGTTTTTAAGACAAATAAAGACGGAAGGAAATCCTATTCATTCTTCTTATATTTCTAGATAACATGAATTTACACGAGATATATTGGTAAGATTTAGACATAAATAAAATCGGTTAGTGCTGAGGAGGCACACCCTTTCAGGAAAAGGGCGGAGAGCTATTAATTTTCCACTTCGATCCGCCAGATGATGATCTGTATACTTTTTAAAGAACTTAGTATTGCTACATGCAAATAGATCTGAATTCTCTGTGTTTTCACTATAATAGTCTTTTTTTAATACGAGCACAAGTAGAACGTATCCAAGATAATAAATAGAACGTATTTAACACGCTCTTCTAACATCTCTGCTGTTCTCATAATGCTCCCTTTTACACTAGTTTCAAATGTAATGTTTTCTTTAATCAAGCTGCTGCCATTAACCTAACACCATCAACATTTCTCTAACACCGAGTAAAATTATTTCAAGAATACAAGTCCCTTTAAAACAGGTACGGTTTTGTATTATCCACGGAAACCATTTTCAATGAGTTCGTGCATTTACTATTTCATTTAGTTCTGTGCCGTTTAATTCATGAACCCCACACAGCGTAAAATTTGTTGGTTCTTTACATTTTAATGATAATGTAGAAATGGTAGTATAAAAAGCCGTTTTGGGATTTGTACAGGTGAAGAACTTCTTTAATTATTTAAAATGTTTAAGCTAGATTTAGTCTGTTACTAAAAAAATAATTTCAGTTAGATAAGATAACCAAAACTTTGAAGTAGTGTTTGACCGACTTTCTTAGAGTTTATTCTTGACGGATCGTATGCATTTTCGCAGTTAGTGCGCCAGCTAATTTTTTATTGAGTTCATTAATAAATCTTCCGATTAATTTTTTCTTAAGAAAATTATTTAGGAACGAACCCTTGTTTGTCTAATTAAGATGTATGGTTTCTAGGCTTTTTGGAGCACCAGCAAATAGTAATTTAAAGTCAATACGAATTTTTAGTTTGAATTCGTGAAACTTTTTTCTGTTACGTCTAAGAGCTTACAGACTATTCCAAAATTCGGACCATGAAAGAACAGGCTGTGTCATTTAATTGTAATTTTACGATTGACCAAAACGATTGAACAAATCACCCTAAGAAATTTTACCGTGATTAACTTTGGAAGTATTACTGTAAATAGTAAATACCCACCGTTCTTTCTGATGAAAAAACCGTTGGGTACATCATCTCCTGGAAATACCTTGCTACCAATTAAGTTACTTTTAATAACTCAACAGAATAGGTCTTTCAATGTACAATACCAGCCCCAAACTAGAGATAAAAAAACAAAAAGAAATAAGGAACGAAAGATTTATTTAAATTCTGTTAAAATAACCTTAGTTTTCTTATGGTAATACAATTAGATGTCAAAATAATGTATAAAATTGTATTAGATACTTGTATTTATCAAATAGAATGAATTTGGTATTCATTTTTGTTATTTTATGTAAAATTTAAAAAAAACTATATTCTGACCTAAAGGTTAAAGTATTTTAATTACATTTTATATTTTACAAAATGTCAAATTGAAATATTGAACTTTTTAATACAGTATGTGAAAAATATTATTTATAATTCCTTAGGGGTTTTACTGGAATATGACAATAAAACGGGTGAATAGTACAACAAAAATATTCTTATACCTTAGACGATTTTTTACATACTATTTATTATAATAGGCTATATTTACAATATACTTAAATTTTTATACATAAAAAGGGTGAATATTTTTTTCTTTGCTTTTGGGATCAGTTTTTACGACTGTTTTTCCACGTAATTTTTCGATCACTTTTAAGTAGGCTACATATAGTATAGTAAAGAGACATCTGTGGGCCTTTTGTAATGGATTGTTAACTACCGGTTACCTCACCAGATCTGTTGCGCAACGATAATATTAACCTACTGCATTGAACTAGTCCATCTGACACGGCTGTTCTAAAAATAGGTATTGTTACTTTTTTCTTTCTCTTGCCTATATAAATACATAGGAAGGAAAGTAACAAATTCAAAATGGAAAAAGAAATTCGAAATTGAGATTTCACCGGATATGTATTTAATCAGACCCCTGAACCCAAAAACATATTTTAGCGATTGGTGTGTGTTTGTGTGTTTGTTTGCGTACGTGCGTGCGTGCGTGCGCGCGCGCGTGTGTGTAAACAAAATATCTCATGAATGGAACATCGTACGAACCTGAAACTTGAAACTTTAGTTAGATATCAATAGAGGACGCGACACGAACATTTTCATCAAAATCGGTCAACCGGAAGTAGTAGTTTATTCGTGTCATTTTTTACTTTTTTGCGATTTCCTCAAAAACGGCTCCTTCGATGTTTATTTTTCCTAAAATCGCCTCATATACTACATTTTCTTAGCTCTACAAGATAGGAAAATTAATAGGCGATTTGTTTAAGATTGCAGCCTTAATATGCATTTTAGCGGAAAAGTGTATATAATAAAAGTTGCAGACTAATTAAAAATCTACAATTTTTATTCCAAACATGTTATGTATAACGCTTAGTTTAGCGGTAATTAGTAAATTTCTGTTTTTTTTTCATGAAAATCCGTAAAACTCGATTTTTTAAGATTTCGGCCGTAGTATCTATATTACGACAAAGGTGTATAATAAAATTTATAAGAAATTGATAGATCTACAACTTTATTTCAAGCAATTTTCTCTACAGATCCTTGTTTAGCGTCGAAGAGTGATTTTCCATATTATTAAACCAAACTAAGATTTCGTTTTCATTTTGTATCAGTCACTCATGATTAAAATTAGGTTATTTTTTGAGGTTAGTGTTTTTGTTTATTTTTAATGTTTTATACTAATGTTAGGTTATATTGTTCAGTATTCACATTGACCAGAGAAAGTTGTGTGAGTATTTTACACCAGATTATTGATATTTATACAGAACTGTACAACAATAAAAACGAATTATGGGACGCCTCCGTAACGTAAAGGTAGTGTGGCTAGCCTACAATGTAGAGATCCCGGTTACGATTTCAAGACGTCAAAGCTTTAGTAATTATAGCAAGTCTAAACCCACCATAGTCCCTAATAACGAAGCCCTTAAGACTTTTAATACAAACCATCAAAAATATATAAACATAATTTTTATAATAAAATAGTAACTAAAAATAACATTAAAAAATTTTCTGATTTGGAAACCGTTGTCTTCTTAAATATTTCTTTCAGTGATTTAGTCTAGATAAATGGTTTTTACTCCTTAAGGAAAAAAGTAGATTTCCTAAGTTTAGTGGTTAGTAGCATTGTTCATCCAAATTTTTGGTAAGCAAAAGGTTATTGTCTGGGAAATTTCCACTTCATTCAACCATTACCACTAAAACTATGATTGTTGTTAATAATCTATGGAATATCAACATGCGGATGATCTCTGTCAAATTGCTGTATAAAAAACTATTAGCAAACGACACTCTTAATGTATAGAAAATTTTTATTTTTATGATACACATATTCAAACGACCTAAAATTATGGTTTAGTGTGTCAAATAGAGGCAGCCAAATTCCGTTAACCAAATTTTCAACCACCTTTTTTGAATGGACAATGCCTACAAAAATATCATTTTGATATTAGGTATTATTAGTTATTATATTATATAATTTATTACTAATTGGAGTAAAAGAAACCATCAAACCACCGCGGCAGTCGCTTTTCTACGCTGTTGATAGAAGCAGATATATATATGTATATAAAACCAGAATTTATCTAAAACTACTGAAATTCATGATGCGAATAATTATATCAAAAAGATTTGGTTACCACAAGCTGTAATTTCTTTTTTACTTTCTCTTGCCGATATGAATATATAGGAAGGAAAGTATGGTTTTATATCAATTTTTCGAAATCAAGTTATCACCGGATCTACACGTTTTCAGACCCTTTGAACCCAAAAAACATGTTTCTAGAAACATGTGTGTGCATGTGTGAACAGGATATCTCAAGAACGGAACATTGTACGAACTTGAAACTTAAGTTAGGTACCACTAGAGGACGCGGTAATACTACCGGATCCAACACGCATATTTTCATAAAAATTGGTCAACCGGAAGTAGTAGTTTATTCGTGTCATTTTTTACGTTTTTGGGATTTTCTCAAAACGGCACCTTCAGCTTTTTTTAAATCGCCTCATTTAATAAATTTTTTATGCTCTAAATGATAGGATAGGCGCCATGTCTGCTGGAATTCTGGGTGAGGCTGTTTTCTCATAAAAATTTGTTTTTTAAGATTGCGACTTTAATATGCATTTTAGCGAAAAAATGTACAGTTAAAGTTGTTGTAGAAAATATAAAGTTCTACAACTTTTATTCCAAACAATTTTTTGTATAACGCTTAGTTTAGCGGTAATTAGCGATATTTTTGTTTTTCCCCGAAAACGTGTATAAAATAATGTAAGCATTTTTCTCTTCACATCCTTGTTTAGCGTGAAAGAGTGATTTTTCGTATTTTTAAGCCAAACTAAGGTTGATTTTCATTTTGCGTCGTCCACTCATGATTAAAATTTGGTTATGTTTTTGAGGTTAGTTTTTTTGTTTATTTCTAATGTTAGGTTATATTGTTCAATATTCGCATTGGCAAGAGAAAGTTGCGTGAGTGTTTCACACCAGATTTTTTTCAAAATAATGCTACTATTAAATAGCCGTCTTGGTAGCATAGTGGTTAACAAGGTTGACTGACAAGGAGAAAGTCCCTGGTTCGATTCACGGGTAGAATGTATGATTCTCTAGAACGTTAAATTCATCGTTTCATAACCGAAAGTATTTGCTAATGACTGTGCTGTTGATCCAAATTAGTACAATCCTAACCAAGAACAAATCCGAAGTTCAATAAAAGATCTAATACAAGTATAACAAAATTCATTCCAAGTAATTTTTATGTGAAATAGTAATTTAATATAAACTTTTGTGTTGTAATTGCAATAATAGTGATTCAACTTTTACGACATAAACGGTTTAAATAGGTTTTTATATGTGCCGTGCAAGAGGAATCGTTTCCTTATTGAAATCATTTTTCCGTTCTTCAATATGGATTTACGTTCTATCTCAATTTCTTTGAAACCAATCTCAACGCGATTTCATAAAACTTTTACTGAAATCTTCTCAGAAGTTGAAATCGGATACAAAATGGAATAGTATAATATTTTATTATACATTGAGCAGTGAATGAAATATAATTCTATTAAAAATTATTTAAGTCTTCTGATCAAATCTATTTTCTATTTTTTTATAGAAACTACTCTTTTATCAACGACGTTTCATAAATATTATTCAATCTTAAACGGAAATTTTCAATGGAGCTAAATTCTCTTCGTATTTGATCATTACAGGATGTAGGTATACAATTAAACAAAGATTGGATTTGTCGGTGCTGCAACTTTAAAAATAATTACAATAAAATTCCGTCTCTGAATTCTCTCTACTGTAATGCACTTAAGTGCACTTAAGTTCTCTATTGTAATTCATTATTTTTCCATGAAGTCAGCACGTGAAGTCAGATTAGACACTAAAACTATTAACTTATACAAATTCAGGTCTTATTTAATTTTTAATAGAAATATATTAATTAATTAATTTCAATAGTTACCACGTTTAATTTAGTGAAAGTGAGCCGAGAGAAAACAATTTAAAAAAAAATAATTTGACCTGTACTTTATATCCCACAGGTGCAAAAAAACAAAGACGAAATCTTGTAAAAATAATTACAGAAGCAGGTAACCTTAAAACTTCATTGTTTAACATCTTAAAAACTTAAAAAACATTATGTCATATTTAACGTTTGTGTTTCATTGGTTGTTTCGTAGTTAGTATTTAAATGTTCTCGGTTTTGTTACATGAATTGAGTTGCCGAACTTGTACGTATACTATAATAGTGTGTGTATGTACGGGCAATAATGAGAGGTTGTATTCAGATAAAACATTACATTTGTTTATAAATGGCCATATTTTATTTATAATTAAGCTGAGTTCAATCGTAACTTTGTAATAATTTACCATAAATCTAGTCCATACCATAAATAATTTACCATAAATCTAGTCTAAGTAAATCAATTGCAATTTCTTAGTATCCTAAGCGTAAAAATATATTTTATTTTATTATTTTGTTAACTAATTGCCGTTATAAGTTCAAAATAAATTATTTTATAATTTATTATAACCAGATAACTGAAAGAACCTGGAATAACCTTTACACGTACTATATTATACATCATGGTTACAATCAGTATTTAACTTATCTTATTAATAATCTCTTAATCCTTTGTTCCTTTCTGTGTGTAAGTCTTAACAAAAACCTTATGCACAGAAAACTAAGAAAAGCAAAATTTAATACTGATTTTGTTGTTTTTACTAAGCTTAATTTTTTGTGCTGCATTAAAACATGTATTACTATATTTTTGAAAACTAATAAATTTTAACATGAATAGGAACACAAAACCATAATTTTGTTCACTTTTAATAAATACTTAGAAACATACACGATACTTAACCACTAAGTAGTAGTAAAAATAGCATGATAATATTTGAGAAAATTGAAGTGTACATTAATTATAACTCTTTCAATTCAGGTTTTACTGATTCCTTATTTGTTTACGTTCTAATCTTTTTATTTGAGGTATGTTTCTTCTTCTTAACTAAGGAAGACAAATGCGGGTTTAGTCGGCTATCAAATGTTGAAACATCCGTTGAGTAATTTCATTCACAAAGTGCATATTTAGGGCGTTGTGAAAGGTTAAATTTGAAATGAATAATGAGCAATTTTAATTGTTCTTAAAGAACTTCGATTGAAAATCTTAAATTTTTAAATGTTACTTATTGTGGCTGCACCAAACAGTTGATTCCGTGAGCTGTAAGGCTGCTGTAGCTGTGTGGCTGTAGGTGTTAATATGTTATCAATTTCTATTTACGCTTAATTACATTTTTTAAGAAAAACAGAAAATTTCTCTAAAAAATACAGCAAAAACATCTCGTTTTTTTAAAACTAAGAAAAAAATAAATTCTCGTCAGTAGAAATGTGTAGCAAAATTAATTTCATTATATTTTTTAAATTGCGGAAGTAGACGCATATTTTCAGTTTAACAACTGAATAAATCCCACATAAATTAGTTTTAAATTAATGCACTGTACTCTCCACACGATTCTTAACATGCCTTACATAAATTAAACACTTCAGTAGACATACCAGCGGTTTAAATCAAAGTTACAAAACAATAACAACCCACTAATTCGCGTTTAAAACAGTCAAAATTTACCAAGTAAATCGTCGGCTCCGGAGAGAGTGGAGTAGAGAATGGGATAATTTTACAAGTCAACTGACTTTTTCTTTCTTCTTCTAGTAAACATAAGACCAAATGCGAGAGTTCTAATAATGAGTGTTGTTCTCCTAAAAGTGGTAAAGCAATGTAAAATAAGCTGTAAATATGTGAAGCAACAAATTAGGTTGTAGATTTAATAAAATAAAATGAAAAAATGCGTGGTAAAACTTAGTTTCTGGATAAGAAAATATAATTCATTAATTTTCTCCAAACAACTCATAGAAAGCATAATTTATATATTTTTTAATAAACCAAAATTAACTTAAATTCAGCATATTTAACTATTAAAAGAATATAATTATAAAAGGAATAAATATCATTGCGAATTAGGAAACTAAAGGAGATATATAAAACATAAATTAACTTATATTCTTTTGTAATACCGGTTGATGTAGAATGTTCAGAATAATCTCTATATTCAGGTTTAATATTCAACGTGTCATATAATGAGAAAATATTTGCATTTTGCATATAATTTTGCTTACTGTGAGTTAAAATAATATCGTTTCATTGTTTGCTAGAAACTTTATATTCAACTATTTAAAGAAATTTCTGACTTTGTTATATAAATTAAATTTACAATAGTGCTGACTCATGGCATATAAATATACGCCAACCTAATCTGATACGCAAACCGAATCATAATGACTATAATGTCTAGAATGATAAACAAATTAATCTTAATTTTCTTAATAAATCTTGATACTTAGAAAGAATAATAATAAAAGAAATAGTAAAGTATTTTAAATAAATTTAATCAAATTAAATAATCTGATGTTTTGGAGGTGATATAATTTTTATGTTAATATTTTGTAGATAATTATATTATTACAATTGGAATTTATAATAAAAGTAAGAATAAATAAATGAAAGAAAATATTATTTTTATTGATTTTTTTACATGTAATACTGCAATAAAGTGAGTGAATATCTTTAAAGTAAACGTGATGATTAAGCATGTTTTGCTGTAATTGATATTGATTTTATTCCCGTGGGATACAATTGAGAGATTTACGCTACATCCAATCTATTTCGTTGTTTAACTCTATTCCATTGGTTTCTCAGTTCCGCGAAAAATTATGGTTGAAGTGTAATATTTTGCATAATTCACTGAATTTACACATGTTTAGCAGTACTAAAATAATATATTTAACAATTTTTGCAATTAATCTTATAAGACTTTTAAAAACTAGTCAAAGATACAATCAAACATAAAATTTTGTCCACTTTCCATTCTTCTATTTATTTTATTCGTATACTAATTACGTTTTTTACTATCGTATAATTAGTACAGTTTCATTAAAAATTGCAATGAATGGTCCTGATTGTGATGGAAAAAAACAATTTTTATCCCTAATGAGTGAACGTTGCAATTTGTTCCATTGAGAAAAATAAGCAACCCCATAACTCAATGGGATGAGGATGATGTGTCTGACGAGTAAAAGAGGTGTAGTCTTGTATAGACTCAGGCCGACTATTCCTGAGAGAGGATGGTTAATTAAACCCCAACCATAAAAGTACTCCGGTAACCACTGTTTAGTATTCAAATCCGTAAAAAATTAACTACCTTTTCTAGGATTTGAACCTGGAACCTTCGTCTCCGAAAATCAGCTGTTAACAGCTGATTCGCGGCGACGACTTTACCTCTAGACCAACTCGGTGGGACAACAAAACAATGACATTATTATGATAAACCTGCTAAAATTGTTTGATAATGTTTGTTCAAATTATTTAATCAGGTATTTTTATTTAGTTTTAAAACAGTATTTTAGTGTTCTTTTATATAGCAGAAAATATGCAAGTCATTTTTATTTGTCCTACATTAAACTGTCATATTGGAGAAAATAAAATATTTTTATCTCAACCAATTGTAACTTTTTGTAATCAGAATAATAAGTGCCACTGACCGGCCGTTACTTAAAGCTAGCGTAAACAGACGGGAGAACGTTCCATATACGGCAAAAGACACGCTGAATTGTAGGGTTTCTATTACAGCTGAAACACTACACTGTATTGATGCTCAAAACGTCTCGTTTCTAACAACATCTTTCTTTTCAAAAATGTTTTTAAACCAGTTTCCTTTATCTGCCTCAAAAATTAAGTTATATTATGAAAATTTAAATAAAAAATGTATTAATTATTTACAGTATTATAACGAATATGTAATACGATAGCAGACGTGAAATTAGGACTGAAAATGCTTACAAAATTTTTTAATGTATCTTTAAACTCTGCAAGTTGTAGCATTATTTAGTATTTTACTGCTTCATAAGAAAAGTGTTACGTTTGTTAAGTGTGTTGAATAATTTTTTGTGATTTAATTTTATATAATAATTTTTATTCGTAATAATAAAAGACTATTATGAACATTATTAAAATAATTCATCAAAGTCGTTAATTAAATAATAGTTGTAATTAATAATTTTATATTTTTGAGAGCAAGAATATATTTGTATGATATTTTTTGCAACCATTTCCTTTTAGGAAAGCATCAGAAGAGCATTAATATAATTTTTTTGGAAAAATCCAGGTTTGATTATTATTTGATTGTAATTTAATTAAAAAATTTATTACAGAATTATATTATTATTGATACATTGGAAATTAATCTTACTAATATTTATTAATAATTTAATAAAACTTGAAAGCATCTGATTTAGCCAAGTTTATTATCTATTTATCTGCGTATTTCTGATTATTTTAGCATTAGTTAAACTATAGATTTTCCAGAAACACTACAGGATAAGTATGGCAAGATTTCTGATGAAAATATTTTAGTTTAGTTTTCGTTGTATTTGCAGTAACTTTTATTTCTGTTACATTTCCTTTATGGCGTGTCTTTGTATCATATTTGTAGTTTGCTTGAATAAGATTACATTTAAGTTAAGGGAAATTTACTACTGTATATTAATGTTCTTTACGTCGTTGTATATCCTTGCTCTTTTAGAAGATGGTAAGGGACTATAAGTACTTATTTTTGGCATCTTACGTTGAGTCACAGTCACGTTTTGGCACAGGTGCCAAAAGTCTATGTTCTTGCTGATTTTCCTTCCCTACAACGCTTGACTATTAACAGTGTGGTTTGTTCAACCTGGTTTCTTGAAGGTATTACATAAGGGCGGGTTATGCATACTATTTATGACAATATTATTTAAAATGTCTATTTCAATAAAATCGGAATTTATTTATTACTTATTTAAAATAAAAACAACACTAAAGATGTATGTGTTTTTGTTACATTACATCCTTATTTTTACGTAAAGTTATACAATGAATATTCTAATTAATTTCTTTCAAATCGCATCAATTGCTGGCTCATGGCTACTAGAGTAGACAACAGCATATGTCCTGGGTTTAATACGCTGTGAAAGTTGTTTGAGAGATAACCGGGAATCGGAATGGAGATCTTCCGCTAAGAAGGTCCCGGAACATTTTAGTATGACATCAATTAAGTCGTTTGCATCAAAAAACATTTTCAAATGGTTTTTTTATGGTAATATGATTTTTCAATGAAAATTACAAATAAACTTCTCCTAACATGGAGTGTTTTAAAAATAACACAAGTCGTATTTAGATGACATGAAAAATATTTAGCTAATGAAATATTTAATTTAATTTTGTGCAACGATATTCAAATTGCAATGAAACTTACTATTCATAACTTTACAATAATGTTGAAAGTGATTCCTTGTGACCTGAATGGAGGTTCTTACATGGCTCGTAACATTTGTAGCCACTTTTCGTAATGTTTGCATTAATATTAGAACTCTCAAGTTCAGTGTTTGCCTTCAAATTCGTCAAATCGGTCTGTATGACGATTGTTTTTAAAAATGACACTCACAAGAAAATGTCTGAGAAACAACCCTTTTGATATGAAACTATGGTCAAAAATAAACCCGTAATAGGTCTTACGTGTCATCGGAAAGTTGCGTGTTCTTGCTGGAAGCAACATTCTCGTTCGTGTAAATCTAACGCTGCCATAAATTGATGGACTAAGTCGCGATAAACCACATCCTCCACAGACTTGTCAAAAAATAAAGATACACGATGCCGAGAGATGGCAAACCAGACACCAATTTTGCTTTTGTGTAATGGTCGTTTGTGAATCATGTGAGCATATTTAGTTCTCCACAGTTGGTACTTTTGTCTGTTAACATAGCCATCAAAGTTAAACCTAGCTTCAACTCTAAAATAAACGTGAGCCAACACATCAATACCTTTTTCATCGACAAGAAAACGAAACCAATGACAATACTGTAAACGTTTCCTGTGGTCTACTTTTTTCCAGTTGTACACCACGGATTCAAATGAAATGCGGTAAGGATTCAAATGAAAATTTTTCGTAGACCTGAAAGCAGTAGATTGTGAAATCTGAGCCTGTGAAGATAACTTTCTGAGCGATTTTCTACGAGAGCACTTCAAAGTTCTTTTACATACTTCAGAACTTCCATGAATGGTCGACCCGAGCTTTTGTGATTTTGTATACTCAATTATTGATTTAATCGGAACAGTAAAATTGGGAAATGTTAACTGAAGCTCGTCTTTTACTCGTTTGTAAGATTTATAAGGGCTGCATATTTACATAAATAAGTCTCAAGAATAAACACAAATTCGTCTTTGGAAAAAGACATCGTTGACACAATAGAGAGGAATGGCTACTGGGAGAGCTACTGGAATAGACTGGTGCACAATAACGGCATGTCCATTGTTACAAGCTATTAAACTTGAATACAGTGTCACCAACTGACATGTTTGTAAGGTACATGAAATTTACTTGTGCGTAACCTCTACATTTTTGATATTACGGTCCGTCATTTTTTAAACATCCTTTACTTTCTTCTCATAGTTATTATTAATAGTGGTAGGGTACAAAACTAAAGAAGTTTTAGCAGTTAAATTGGTAATAAGTTTACTAAACCCTAAACGAGCTCTTATTGTTAGAGACCTTTCGAGATACAAAATTAAAACATAATGTAATTTATTTTTAATGTTGTATTATTAAATACTTTCCCAAAATGGAAGTCGTTTAGGGTATGTATTCCTGCATCGTTGGCAAACATTAAATTATACTATTGATTAACCTTTTGGTTTTAGCAATTTAGCGTTCGTAGGGTACGGCTAATTTAATGGTCATTTATACTAATTAACCCTGATTTTTACGTTAAGAGTAATTAGTTATATTATTTAAAATCCATGATAAAGCGTTACAGTACCTAATTATTCAAGAGACCAAAAATCGGCTTCGAAAGGCTATTTACTAGTTGTAAGTGATTGGTGAAGAATTTTGAATGAAAATTTTAATGCACAAGTGTTACTTTTTGGGGCTAGTGAAGTGTCCGTTCTAAATTTGTGTAGCATGCCCACATCCTGGAGCAAGTTCAACGTTTTCAGTATTTAGAATGTGATGCGCCGATTGAGAAGGTTATGATATCTAACAGAAACTGGAGAAGATTAACTTTATTAGTGGAACCACAGAAAGTTCTTTAAGAAAAATCATTAGTACAAACACTCAATTGAGATTTCATCAAGTGTCAGCTGTGCCTGTATTAGCAAATGGTAGTGAGCTATAGATCAGCTACAGAAAGCAGGCGTTTCACATTCAAGCAGCTGAGGTGAACGAAATTATGTTCTTAAATACTACTATAAAAGATTGTACTGAAAGAGATTATTCAGCAAGGACGATTTAAGAAGAGAGCTTAATGTAACACCTTTGAGCAGTATAATTTAAATAGTCTAGGGAGAACTGAATAGTCCATCTCTTACATCATATGTCTTTGTTTCGTCTGGCGTTGCGAGCGAAGCAATATGAACAATTGGGAAAAGAGATTTTGGTGGTCCGAGGAGCAGATGGATTCCGGAAAAGTTCTAGGAGCCTAAACCGTAGTGGATGATGATTAATTAAATTTAAATGTATTAATTATTCGATCACGTTAAAATTATGAAAATGTTTTAAAAGAAACATATAATTAACGTTCAACGGTATATTTTGTTTTATTTATATAGAAATTTAAAAAAAGTATAGCCAACCCCTAATTTTATCCCCTCACATCCCTTAGGTTTTGAAAATCCATTTTAAATATTTATTACACAGTCAAGGAAGCATAAAATTGAACAAAAGTTTTCAAAAAAAGTTAAAAGTACCAGTAAATTTTATTTTCATTTCAAACAGTTTTTATTACTTCTTCAATAAGAATGAAATATGTCTAAATTATACATTTGAAAACTCTATTCGAAAGCTTGAATTGAGCGTACAGCGAACAGTATAGCTTAGCGAGTGGAAAGCATAGTTGCAATATAGTTAATTCCCCGGGTGGCGGCGTAACGATCTTGCGTACAAGTATGCATACAAAGACCCCCAGCAAACATTTGCTGAGGAGATAACAGCCATTAGTAAGTGGATGTATTCCCGCCAGTCAAGCTCGTTATAGAACTGAGTTATGAAGTGCCTTCTTTCCGCCCATTCGACCGATATATTGTTCCAGTTTTTCATTTCCTAAAAACGTGAAAAATAATCTCATTCTGGGTTTCCAGTTTACTTATTAATGATTCCCCATTAAGTTCAGACATTCCAGTTTTGGTAAAAACTCAGAGAGGGTCGAACCGACATCGCCCTAAAGATTGCCAGGATCTACTGCGTCGTTCATTAAAATAGAGTAGTTGAAATGAAACGGGATGCCAACCATCTAACTAACAAAACCATGAAAAGCAATTTATTTTCCAGCAAAATATTATTCTTCCTTGTGTTTTATAAAGTAATTAATAATCGTTGCTAAATAATCGTCAACAGATTATGCAAATAGTAATTATTTATACAGTATTTTTGCTACAAAAATGTCAACAGTTAATAAAAAATAGCCTACTAATACAAAAACTTATCATGAATGTAAAATTAAATCATTTATTTTTTAAATTTTGTTCAGCTGATGTATAATTAAATATGTACTTATTCCTCCATCGTTAGCAAGAATTTAATAATACTATTAATAATAACTAATTTTCGTTTTCAGCAATTTAGCGTTTGTAGGCTACGACTAATTTAATATTTCTCTAGTTCTGTGTGTCTTCTTAATATGTACATATGCGATTCGACTACCCAAGAAAATTAAATACAGCAAAAGAAGCGATTAGACTGGGTGGTTATCCATTGTAAACATTTCATAATAACAAAAATTAAGGTAATAAAAATGTTATTTTTATTTCATACGTTACAAAAAATCATTCACAGTTACAACCCAACGTCGTCGCTAATGACCACAGTAGTAAGATGCAACATTAAATAAACAAAAAAGAAAGTTATTAGATTTTATTTGCGGAAGCTGAATTTTTAGTTACATTGTTAATTGAATTTGTTTTATGTCATTAAATTCACATGGATTTGAGTTATTGTAATATCATCTTATAAAGTATGATAAAAATTAAATTTTATTTATAAAAGTTATAAAATAGGTACATTATTCACTTCAGTCACTAGCATTTTCTGAAAAACATAAAGGCACAAAATACTTAAAACAGCTGGAATTATCTTGTCTAATTAAGCGTACATGTCAGATCTAAATTAGGTTGTCAAAATCTGTACAAGTTTTCTTTATGAGTACCTAATTTTTATTTTATCAAACATTTACACACAGACAAACTGAGAAAAGTTGAAATCCAGGCTAACCTAAATTGTTATATTTAGGCAAATTTGTGTTTATACCTTGAAATCAGAATTTCAAAATAATAAAACAACTTTTTATTTAAACTTCCAGAGTTTAATACACTGCTTTGTCTGTGCCTCTTTTCTTTACATATATATGTATTTCATTAAGAAATAATTGAAAAAGCTAATAAAGTAGGGTAGCATAGTAAATCTATCAAAGGAACTGTTGATGAACATGACTACTTTACTTTGCGCATAGAACGCGTCTGTCTGATTGTCGGCCTAAATTAGGCGGCGTCTCGGCGCCTCTGTTCCTTTGTTCTTCTTTTATTGTTCCAGGAATAGAAACAAACCTCAGTTAGTTGTTACTTAACTAAATATATTGTTTATTTTTCTTTTATGTTTAAAAGTAAACGAAACATTTTGCTGGAAGTTTGAGTAGGGTTTTTTTATCTGTAGGCCTACCTGATGTTCTATTTCTATTAGAACTCGCTTTAAATTAGGTTTTTTTAAATGTTTTTGTTGTCGTTATTAAATAATGCCTGCAAATAATTTTATAAAAATTTTTATTTATTTTAAAAAATTTTGATAATAATAATAATAATTGTAACGATAACCTAATATTTTTTGACAGTCTTACAATCCCCTACAACCAACCTTCTCCTCCCATGACTGAGACTGTTGCAAAGTAAATGTAGAGGTGGCACAAAAGAACGGCAATCAGCCCTTGTACGCTGTACATAATAATTATTATAAATATAATTTCTCTCTCAATGATTTCTGTATACTTTTTCTCATCTTCATAAAATCTTGAAAATATAAACAAAACTATATTCTTACGCAAAAATTTATTCACACACAAACATGCAAACGTGAAAACAGTCAAAATACAAAGCACAAATTTTTTTACACGAAACATTTAATTAATATTTTCTTGCAGTTATTTTGCTCTTCGAAAATGTCAAACATGTAATTTGCCTCATGTACAGAGTCAATTCAGCTAAGTTGAAGATATTTTCCTATTGCCAACGCCAGATAGTAGCCAATGATTTCTAACTAAGGTATACGGTGCCCTTAAGTTTATTTTACAAATAGCCTGGACACCGACGTTCGCGTGAGTGACTTTATGGACATATACCGGGTGGCCCATATGTCAGTTTCCCCATGAGATGGGACAATTACGGCAATTACATTTAGACTAATGGAAAATTACTTACAAATGCTGCAGGAAATTCAATTTCCGGAAGTTGAAAATAATCCTATTTACAATATCCAATCGTTCATCTGGCAACAAGATGGCGCCTCAGCACATTTCAGTATTGAAGTTCGTGAGTTTTTAAATTCCAAAGTTGATGAATGGATTGGTTATCATGGTACAATCGAATGGCCTGCTCGCTCACCAGACTTAACGTCATGTGATTTTTCACTGTGGGGCATTGTAAAGGAACTAGTCTATTCTTCCAAGCCACAAAACCTGCACGAATTAAAAAGTTGAATTGAAATTGAATTTGACTATGTAAATGACGATAAAATGTTACTGTTGAAAATTTGTGAATCAGTTTTAAGTCGCTGTACAGTACCGTAATAAATATTCAAGACAAAGAAAGTCACTGTATAAAGTGTATAGAGAATCACGGTGGACATTTTGAACACCTGCTTTAACATTTGCTAATGTTATACAAAATTACCTAAATTACATTATTAAATAATAATGTTATCACTAATACCGAATCCCAGATTTACAGCTATTTGGGACGGTACCTATACAAAATTATTTACACTTTTAGGTGTAAACATTCAGGTGGTTAACATTCATTTAAGTGGTTAAACATTCAAATATTTTGGTTTTACAGTTCTACTCAAAAGCATAATTCCCTCTCAAGGCGGTCGAGAACTTAGGGCATTAGTGAGTGAGTGAGTCAATCAGTCAGTCAGTGAGGTTTTCATATTTATGTATTGGCAGGTTCATCATTGATTTTGATTTACAAAAAAGCTATGTCATCAGACATTATTTTTTGCAGACGATAACGTGATAATTAATAATTAACTTGGATAATAAAATGGTTGTCGTAATTTATTTTTTCAAATATCAAAAACATGTTCATTTACATGGAAGATAGTGCGGTTAAGTCATTATAGTCATTTCTTTGAATAGGCATGTCGGTACAATGTAAACTTTTATGATTTTTGGGATAGCATGGTTTTTTAAATCATTTCTCAAAGATTATTATTATTTTTATTATTAGATACTTTTGGAAGTAGAGAATAGGTATTATGTAGCATGCACTAAAAAGAAAATCATGGTGTTATTTCACGTGACACGACATTTGTTATACGACAACAATGTTTATCTAGAAGCTACTTAGCATAAATCGTACATTTAGAAAAGAATCGTGTATTTTGAAAGAGAAGGTGCATAATATTAGGCATTTAGCAAACAATGAGTAATATTTTGACTCGATTAGTATTCGAAATGTGTGTTCCAGAAAATAGCTGGTTGTTCATTGTGATGCAGAGTCGTTCTTTTTTTTCCTTCATCGTTTCCGCCCTTTTACCTGCTGTCAACCCGACTTTTATTTATAGCCTTTTACTCTTTGTAATGAACCGTTAAATGTTCATAACTTGTGGTTAACACTCTTTACTAATTAATCTTTAAAACTATTGCTGGATTTAATTTGTAAAATATTGTTTTTTCTGTTCTACTAAAATACCCCAAATTCTGTTCAGAGAAAAAATGAATATATAAAAAAATATATTCAAACTCCATTAAACGAGTTGGTATACAGACAAGTTTTATTTATTAGTACTGTCTTATTAGAAAATTTAAAATTTGTTAAATTGCCATTACATAAGCTAATAAGACCCTTAATATTGAATAACCAACTCATGTTTTCTCTTGATGAAGTGAACAATAATTACATCTCCCCATCACTGTTTTCTGGAAGAAGGTCTCGTGATCGTTGCCGATTAAACACATTCATATCACCTAGTATGTCTAGGGCATGAGTAAGTGAACTTTTATATGGGCAAATTTTGTATTCAAATCGGTGTATTATGTTTTAGTCATATAAGATAAGTATGAAAGTTGTAAACCGTTATGAAGGATACTATTGGTAACATAAAATAGACATTGTGTAATTTTATAAATAATTTTATTTTGTATGGCCTGAGGATACGGAACGGTTTTTGTGTTCTTAAAACTGGTCTTAATAAATCCATTTGGTCTTATACGTATCTTCCAAAGGAGATACTTTTGAAGAAAAAATGCTGTTTACTGGTTGATATTTATTACAAATATAATGAAGCTAACTTTTGATGAATAAAAGTAATAATGCATAAAATAAACCACTAAACACATAAAAGTCTATTGGATTCCTCTGTTTTAACCTTTGTACTGTAGCCCACTGCGTTGGAAGAGAAGTTTTTCTGCATTTCAAGCCGCACTTCATACGTTTAACTAAAATTTAAAATTTATTCTTCAACGTAAATAGATTTTTGACATAAATTATAATAGATCTTTTTGGGCGTGGTTGTTTTTTATATAATACAGCAAAGCTGTTAGACTTCGAATGACCATTAAATGAATAATTTATAATATAATATAATTAATATTCAACGCTGAATAATTAGATACGTAAGTTATTAGATCCATTTCATAACTAGGTACGTGGGTTCAGACTGATTTAAAGGAAAAAAAAATCTGCTGTGAAACACTCACACGACTTTCTCTTGCCAATGCAAATAATGACCAATATAACCTAACGTTAGTAATAAAACATTACAAATAAACAAAAACTAATCTCATATAACATAACCTTATTTTAATGAATGAAAGACGCAAAATGAAAATCGATCTCAGTTTGGCTTAAAAATACGGGAAATCACTCTTTCACGCTAAACTAGGCTCTGTAGAGAAAAATGCTCAGAATTAACTGTTGTAGATCTTTTAATTTCCTATAAATTTAATTTACACACCTTTGTCGTAAAATGCATACTAAGGCTGAAATCTTTTAAAAAATCGATTTTTTACGCATTTTCGTGAAACAGAAAATCGTTAATTACCGCTAAACTAAGCGTTATATAAAAAAAGTTTGAAATAAAAGTTGCAGGATTTTATATTTTCTACAACTCTCTATTTTACTATTTTGCCTTAAAATGCGTATTAAGGCGGCAATCTTAAAAAAAAAGATTTATTTTACGAAAGCACAGTCTTCCCAAGAATTTCAGCAGAGATGGCGCCTACACTATCTTGTAGAGCATAAAGAATGTAGTAAATGAGGCGTTTTTTAAAAACAAATCGTAGGAGCTGTTTTTGAAAAATTGAAAAAGTGAAACATTACACATATAAACTACTATATTTGGTTGACCGATTTTGATGAAAATGTTTGTGCCGGGTCCTCTAGTAGGCCTAGTACCTAAATTAAGTTTCAAGTTTCACACACACACACACACACACACACACTCACACACACACCCACACACGCACGCACGCACGCACGCACACACACACACAGACCAATCGCTAAGAATATGTTTTTTGGGTTTAGGGAGTCTGAAAACGTGTAGAACCGGTGAAAACTCGATTTCGAAAAATCTACATTAAAACAATACTTTCCTTCCTAAGTATATTCATATAGGCAAGAGAATGTAAAAAGTATATTTTTGCTTTGTTTTGAACCTAAACACAACAGGCACTACAGGTTGACATCAATACTGACATTACACTATAGTTAATAAGTATCAATAGTCAGGTGACCATTTCCATACTGAAACATAATTCTTTAAAATAGCAACTAGCAAGCGGTATTTTTTATAGTAAGCATTATTTTTATAAAAAATGACATTTTGATCTTTTAAAATAACTTAAATATGATTGAAAAACAAAAGGAAACATGTGACTTAACCGTCCGATTACGCACCTATTGAATTAACAGGGATTATGATGACAATTTAATTGAATCGTTTTAATAACAATGTACTTTCATGCGCCGGGAAGCTTTCGTGTATGATTTCTAGGTATGTTTTCTTTAATGCATTGTGCATTAAATATACACGTACGCAGACAGTTCTATGATAACAGTAATGGGAGTTGTAGTAATAACGTAATTAAATGTCGTTGTTTATATAAACATGGAATTATTTGTTGATAGAGAAGGTGGCATACGTCGTGGTAGTGATAAATGTACCTGTAGTACTTACACTGTATATATACATAATTGTATTTAGCCCACAAAATATTCGTCAGTTTGTTAAGGGTGGAACAGCTTTGGCAACAGTATTATTTAACGGCAGTAGCAGTGGCAGCTATGAAAGCTGTTGTTTGTTAATACGATTTGCTGTTTACAGCTCTAACAATATCGAAATAGAAGAGATCAACCTACTAGTAGTTGCTATTCTCACAGGTTGTATTTAATTGTATTAGAAAAGTTTCCTTACCAACATTACAATACTGTATTAATCTTAAAAAATAAATTCTCTTATATAGTTTACCGACGATTGCAAAATTAATTTTAGGTCCGCTTCTAAAAGTTTCTATTACAATAAAACATTGTTATTTCAGAAAACCTCTCTTTTTTATCCAGATTCGCTGAGTTATACATGTTTATGTGAGAAAAAGGTTATAAAATAATATATTTTGATAATAAATCTTTCTGATAATATGCATTTAAATTTACGAGGCTAAGCCTACGTACGTGAAAAATAAAAATACAAATTATAAAATTGTTAATGATTATACTACATCATCTTCACAAAATGAATCTTTATTTAATATTTTACTAAAAGTTGAGTTCACAAATTTAATATTTTTGTATTTATTCCAACTATAACTATATATTTTTCTGACTAATTACTATACTATTTTATTTTAGTTTTTAGATGTTGATAACAACAAAACATTGCTCCTTTTGCAACACTCAGGAAACTGTTATTTTTGGAAAGTAATAACTAACTTTCTTTCTTATAAAAAATGTACAGTTAAATACATTCATTTAACTTCTGTTCGTATAGTTATTCATTATATGAGTATAATGATAAATAGCTTACATGCGTTGCAACATAATTTTAAATGCGTCATTGTAAACAAAAATCGTGCCGGAAATTGACGATGTGAATTTTTAATGATTTTATTTAATTAATCACATAAATTGAAAGTACTTGAAATGGTAAGAAAATTATAAATATTAGCTGCAATGTAACCATTTATCGTCTTCGGTCGAGCCCAGTTAGTCGGCGGGAATAAAGTAGCTATTAATTTATTAAGTAACAATAGTTGGGTGATGTCTTTGTATGGTAACCAGCTGACAATCACACAGAAATAACACTAAACTATGGATCTCTACTCAAATTCATGTCTACTTCACGTCAAAGATTTAGCGATAAAAAACTACGAAAAAAATTGCTAGTAAACTTAGCAAGCCTATTCAAATCTTAATAGAAAATAAATGCTTTAAAAACACATTTTTTACCTACATTTTGACTTTAATCTAGTTATATTGACCTACTCGAATGTAGACGAAAACAACTTTTAACAATGCTTTACAAGCGTTTAAAACTCTCTTCATTCAAAATTGTTATTAAAATATTAGTTAGGTGATTCAGTTATTACTAACAAATAAATAAACTAACGTTATGATTAGGCAGCCGATTCATTTATGATTAGGCCGTTTTCAAACTAATCTGGGACCTACGGTATCCAGTTGTGGTGCGCATTCGGTAACTCATATACCAAAATTATTCAGTTTTCAGTCAAAGACTCTCCGAGCAGTAAAAGCTGCATGCTGATACATGACAAACAACCACATTAACAAAGATCTATTACTTTCAACAATTAAAAAAGAAAATTCAAATTTTAGTTTAAAATACGGAAAATGACTTGAACCACTCGACAATTATTTGGCAATCAATTTATTGGACAACAGAGGTAGAATACAAAGTCTAAAATGGAGGCATGACAGATTTATTTATTAACTTTTTTAACTATGTGTAATGCCGAAGATATCATTCTCATCTCATCGGGTCGTGGGGTTGCTTATGGTTCTTAAATTGAACAGATTGCAACGTACAGTCTTCATTTTTTAAAACTACCTTATTATAATAATTATTATTGTAATAAATTCATTTATTGTTCTTTTAAAAAGATATTTTAGATAATTCTGAAGTAAATTTTAAAAAAACAATTACGTGTTACTAGCTCCAACAATAGTTCATATATATTTCAAACAGTTCACTGATACTAGCCGGCAAGTTCGGCCGGTGGTGAGAGCAGAACTCTGCAATAGCCTCAGTGCAAATGGCTTCTGTACCAGCGGTCCCGGGTTCGATTCCCGGTCAGTTCCTTCCATCATCTTTCATGGTCTGCATTTACAGTGATGTGCAAAATAGTCTGATGTAAAACCTTTAAAAAAGATAAAAGTGTATACTAGTCGCAAAAGAAAGTATTGGTAAAAAAGGTTTTGTTTACTTTGTGTTGTAATAGGGGTAAGTAGTTAAGTATTAACATTAAAGAGAGGTAGAATAACTTCTACAGTTCCTTATGCTTATTTTAAAAGAATACAATTTTTAACATATTCAGTTTTGAGTGGAAAGAAGTATATTTTAAGATTGGAAAAAAGAAAATATTATTTTGAGATACTTTACGGTCTGTTACATCTAAAGGGAGTTGAATTTAAAAAGAAGAATTAATGAAATTTTGATGAACATTTACGAAATCGTATAAAATAAAGGGTTCGGAAAACGAAAAAAGAATGGCATAAGATTAAATTCTCAGTTGTGGGAGTGAATCGGTTGCCTTGGATTCGGGCTGCTGGATGTTCCTCATCGTGTTCGGGCAACAGCTGTGCATTTTGTTACTCTCTAACAGGTCCCATTTCTTTTTGTCCACTCACTTCGTCCATAATATTAGGGTCCTGCTTTTTCTTATTTCTTTGTTTTTTCTTTGCTTCTTCAGATCGTCCCAAGTTTTCATAATGCAGTATCGTTTCGCAAGCTGTTATTTTCCGCATCGTATGCAGAATTATATATATTTCTAGAACACCATCGTAACACCTTTACATATTTTAAACCTAATTAAAAAGATAAAACGGAAGCGATTTCATTTCTGAATTATAATAAGGTGTCCTTTATGGTTCAAAGAGTTAAGAAAATATGTCTCCATTTCATATGAATGTTTTATTTATTTTTTATGAAAAATTTCAAGGATATTTAAAAGAATTGTAAAACAGTAATTATTGTCCATAACCCAAACAATATAGCTACTAATACTTCAAAAATAATAATTTATCTTGTCAAGTTGGCATTTTTTTCGTGCATCATTGCATATCATAGTCATTCAATTTACTAGTAGTAGCTACAGATGCATGAAGTTTTAAATAACGTTATTAATGTAAAACGTTCGGTACAATTAGTAAAGAACTAAAATAGTCATCTATTCATAATAGGCGTCTGATACTAAAATCACGTCACAACATAAAATAATTATGTTTTAAATTTTAAAGAAATATTGAGTTAAATTATTTAATTAATGTATTTTGAAATAATGTTTTAATGCCCGTTCTAGTATCTAATAATGCGCAGATTTCAATATCGTAGTATTGCGGTTGTTACAAGAACAGTAACGCCAATATAACCAAGCTATGTGGCTGCCCTATTATTGGGGCAGTCAATAAAATATTGATATCAAACATGCCAATTCTGTTTGTAATCGTCTGGAAATTTCAAATGTAATATCTAGGAAGCAAATATAAATCCAGCAAGGGCTTAACTCTTTTGAAAGAGTTATACTTTTAAATAAATCAATTATTATGTGCTTCTAATAAAAGTTAATAACTACGCAGAGCGTGGGCTTACTGCTAACCTTACACGAGGGTAAAATAGAGGGTAAAATATAAGGGTTTATTATTTTTTCCTGTCCTCTTTGTTTAATTTCACACTACTTTTTCTGCGTATCAATTTAAGAAAGTGCCAGAATTCATCTCTTTGTACTATCGTGGAGGTAGCGTGATGAATGGAGCGTGGAGGAGCAAGCAGTGAGAGCTTTCAGCGGTTTTGTATACAAATGCTGCATGAATTGCAAAATATTTATTACAAATATAACGTTTAGTATAATTTACTATCATCTGTGCGTACACCTGATTTGGGGGTGACTCCAAACTAAAATTTAGTTTATTGTATTCATTAATTAATTAATAAAATCAAAATATATAATACGATTACATTAATGTATTATTTGGCATATAATTGTAAAATTTTTTGCCTTAGTGAAGTTGTGGTTAGCGTACTAACCAACAGAGTGGAAGGTTCGGGTTCGATTTCCTGTTAGGGTCTGGAAATAAAAACCAAGCTCTTGATGCGACAAGAAATTAAAATATAGTTCAAACACACAACAAAGTAGATAATTTTTTTATTTACTGTAGAAAATCTACAATCTGTTCACATAGAATAATGAATAAATTGTGGAATATTCAATCAAATAATAATAATAGATGAATTAGAATAACAAAACTTGACGAATAAAATGACTTGAAAAAATAAATTCAATAAAATTCTTTGAAAAAGTTACATAAAAAATTGGTCTTTTAAGTAAGTGTACCATTTTCAAGTGAAAATAATGATTTACAAAAGGTCAATTGAATGAAGTCATAGTCATGTTATAGGATTTTGTCGCTGTTGTCAAATAAATAGATGAGTAAAATTTTTGGATGTTGTAAAAGTCTTTATTTGCATGGCGTATCTTGATATTTCTTCCTTATTCTTGATATGTGTAGGACATGGTGAAGAGTACTGTTTTTTATGTACCAGGGAGAGTCAGTGATGGTGCATAAAAATTTAGATTGTATAATGTTGATGTAGAACATTGCTGATGCTCCCCACAGGTGAATTCCGTTAGTCTAGGTAGGCTGATTTGAATATTGTCAAATTAATATTAGAATTTTTTTATGTAAAATATTTGTATTTATCTGGAAACAAATATTTTGTATTATTTTTCTTTTATTAACTTAAGATATAATTATGTTCGCAATAACGACAAATGTGAGTTTTTTCTTGTTTGACCACATTCGATCACTTTAGTCAACTATTTTTTTGATCTCTTTTGAAAGTAGATTATTTATTTTATTAAATCAATTAATTTAATTAAATTTTGGTTTTGCATCCGACTTTTTTGCTCAATAATACTTATGCAGACTACGCTAAATTGATAGATGAAAAAATTCACGATCTGACCGGAAATCGAACCCGAAACCCCTGGTGTAGAAGTCAGTGCCAGTTTCATTGACAACTACGTCACGGGCCAATTTTTTTTATAAATTTGTGTCATTGACATCCTAATGAATCAGATTAACTAGATCTATTGCATGTTTTAATAATTCTTAATTGTAGTTCATTGCGAATTATAATTATACTTAACAACTCAATAACTTTTTTTTAAAAGTTCGAGATGTTTTAGGAGTACGTTTTAAGATGAATTACGGTCATGGTATTTTACATGAAACAAAATATTAATAAAGGGTTGATGTGGCATTTCTCTATGACATTTTCAGGATTTTAAGGATCAACCAAGAGGGACATGCATCGCATTTATGATACCCATGGTACTCGTATACGATATGCCTTGCCTCTTCTCAGTTCACATTCGCACACAACTTAACTGCTCTACCCTTCCATTTCAATTTTGCTTTGTACACCTCCACAGATATGAGATTGCAGTTCTATAATCGTTTTATGTCCATCAGACCGATTTATTTAGTATTGGATTATTATTTAACGTTGATGGGAGCGGATACAAACAAATAAACATTGGGAATTTCATACTTGATTGACTCTACTTTTATTTTTCAACCGCTAATGACCAATTTCACAACTAGCTGACAACTATTAAACCGTAAACAACATTCAAATTAGCAATAAACTAAACAAATCTACGAAATCGTCAATTCAGGCTTCTAATTAAAACAATAAATTATTCATTGGTTAAATAAATTGAAATTCCACGTGAATAAATAATTAATTACTAAATTCAGTTTAATAATTTTTATATGAGTTTAAATAATACAATTTTAAAAAGCCTATTGATTTTTTAATGTGTTTCATACGGTTAAATGGGTAAAATGAATATTTTTCTATCCTCTATTTCTATTTTCCTCTGAAATAATCAGTAGGTAACTTTACATTCAAGTAAAAATAATTTATGACCACAGTTTTAACTAAATGTTTAAAAATTTCCTTTAACATATTCAAAACTTATGTGATATAGATAGATAGGAGTTTGATATGTGAAGTAACCGGTTTACATACGTATGTTAACATTATTTTTCTAGTTGTCAATATTTAATTATTACCTACTAGAATATTCTTCTTTGTAATTATTTACAGCAACCTAATCTTTGATCATGCTTTTAAGTACTTAGTAGAAGTCCATGTATATAGTTTATTAATATTTCGAGTAATCTTCTCTTAAAACATTCCAAGAATTTGATTACACATGTTTTACTTACTGCTGCATTACATTTTACTGCAGTTCATTTTAATTGAAAAATAAGTAAGTGATATATGACAAAAAATGTAAACACTATAGGAAGTTTAAAACTCATCGATTGTTGACATTTGTTATATTTATGATAAAAAAGTAGTAATATACAAAGTATTTAAAATTTTTATTACATTTTGATTACAGTATCTATAAGGTAAGTCAAAATATTAAGTCGTTTATATCTTAAATTTTGACTTGAAACCATTGTCTAATAAGTTTATTGCCAATAAATATTTATGTTTCTATACAAATATATTTTTTTTCCTTTTATATCAAATTTTCAACAGTATACACACACTACCAAAAATGAGATACAGGTTACATTACAAACAAATAATATGAAAGAAGAAGTAAAAACCAAAGATTGATACCCAGTGGTATATCTTTCGATACCTACATTATATTAAATTTTTTTTGAAACTTTTAATTGAAATTTAGTATCTGTTATTGTATTAATACAACAATTTCTAAATGAGAAGCTAATGTTCCAAAACTTGATAAACTTGATGGAGCGTGCAGTCATCACCACAGTCCTACAGTCGGCCACGAAGATCCCTTGACCAGAGGCGTTTTAAACATCTGTGCTGAGTACCCTATATCGATCTAGTGTACATAATTTGTATGAGAGGGTTGTCATGTAACTGAAATTTGTCATGCATTGTCTTGTATAGTTGTTTCGCGACATCAATTACGTATAAGATTTGTAAGTCTTTGTGCAACATTGAGTTAGTGACGTAAAAGGGGTATTGCGTTACCGTTCATAGAATCTTGTTTTGAATCGCTTGTATACGTTTCATGTGTGAAGGTTTAGCAGATCCCTGAAGTTGAACTCCATATGGCCAGATTGGTCTTAAGACTGTCTTGTAGATTGTTAATTTGTGTGACATGTTTTTAATATGGATATTAAAATTAAAAGAAAAAAATATGTCATTTATTTAAATGGTGTGTAATGTTTACTCCATCGTTGAATAATTATTATTCCAAGGTAATTTTGTTATAAAAGCTTAGAAAAAGTCTCTATTCCATCTTCTTTGTAATCGTCGGGCTGGATTCCCAGGAAGGGAAAACACGGGATTTTTGAGTTAGAAGGTTTAGGTTTAGTTGTAACGTTTTACAGAATTTGCTGTGGTAAGACGCTCTACATCTTTAACGTAAGGAAATTTGAAATTGGATTGCAGGGATCATGTTTAAGTAATTTCTTCTTATTTCAAGAGTTCTTTAATGATAATAACCTACGTAGAAATGTTGATTAGAACGTTTGAAGATGTTTAAGGTTACTACATTTTGTAGATCCAAATAGTTGAACTCCATAAGACCAAACTGGTTTAAAGATATTATTGTAGTAAAAATTAAAAAGAAATTGGTATATACGAGCGCTGGCTGTAAAACTGGTAGAGTTTCCGTGATTTAGAATTTAATAGAAGTCTTTCATTTTTATGTGTGACTGCCAAGTAAGTCTCTTTTCCAAGATCGCTACTTAGGAAGCGTACGTCAATCTTTTTAATAATAGGTACATTAATTAAAAAGACACTGGATTGTCGGAAGATGAAAGAAGAAGAGTGTCGTCGGCATATTCAGCAACAGTAGTCAGTTCCAGGAAAATCAGATGTGTAGATATTCTACAGTACTGGAGAAAGGATTGATCCTTGTGGCACTTCAGCTAAAATGTGTCTGCAGTCGGAGTAATCATCACCTTGACGAACAACGAAAAATATCTCTTCCATACATTATCGGAGGACATGGTAGAAGATGTCAGGTAACATTCGTTTTAGCTTGAAGAGTACTCTGTCATGACACACCTTATCACACTTCACTCACAACTAAGAAAACTGCTCCTGTGCATTCTTTTCCTTCAAGGCTTATCACAATTAGATCAATGCCACGGCGTAGTTGATGGATTGTTGAATGCTGTCATCGGAAACGGAATTGATGATCTGGTATAGAATTTTGATCGGTGACGATGTACAATAACCGTCGAAGCAGAAGTCTTTTAAACAATTTTGAGAGACCCAGAAGTAAACTGATGGGTTTGTATTAAGATGGAGAATTTTTAGGTTTGTGATAGCGTTTCTGTAATTTTTCCGTACCGGATAAAAAATTATTTTGGGCGGCACTAGGAGATAGATTTTGCTTCTTAGTTTTATTGATGACAACCAACAACATTAGATTATCCTTAGATAATCTGGGCATTTTTTTATTGACTGAATAATTACTTTTAATGTTTTCATTGCTCAAAACAATAATATTTCCATTTTTATATTAAATGTAAACAACGACTGGGCTAAGTCGAAGTTTTTAAAAGAGAGGTTAATTAATAGTATTTTTTTCTGATTCCTAACGTGTGTACGTTGCAATTCAGAGCAAAAAGCAACCTCAATACCCAATGAAATGAAATGAGAATGATGTGTACGACGTGTAAATGAGGTGTAGGCTTGTACAAACCCAGGCCAACCATCCTGTGAGAGTATGAATAATTGAACCCCAACCATCAAAGTACACCGGTAACCACTGTCTAATATTCAAATCCGTGTAAAAGTAACTATCTTTAATAGGATTTGAACCAGGAACCTTTGTCTCTGACAATCACCTGTTAAACAGCTGACTCATGGCGACGGTTTTACCTCTGTTTTTTGTTTAGATCAGCTAGGTGAGTGACAGTCTTTATCATAACAAAAATAGCGGAATGAATCAGCTGGTGAAAAAGTAAACATCCAATAAAAAACTTCGTCCACTAAAACTGTTAATTTACTACATAAATGTTTAAAAATATGTGACGATTTTGTGAAATAATGTAGTTTAATGCGTGTTATCCAATTATTTAACGCTGAGAACTGATTTTTTTATTTTACGGTCTTTGAAATCTACAAAAATTAATTAGTTTCTTATGTGCCAAGGTATATTCAAAATGTTTCTGGTAATTTTTGACTGGAATCAATCTAAAATTTTTGTATTGAAATTTGTCGAAATACGGACTGTAAACTAGTTAAATTTTTCTTTGACTATTGGACAATTTATCATTTTTCTTGGAATATGACAATTGGAAACTGCAGTCTATTCTGGGTCTCAATTCTCTGGCACAGGATTTCAGATGGAATTTATTACATAGTAACAGTCAGTAATTATTTTAGGTGAACAATAGTCATTACAAAATACCTTTTTAAGTTTTAAGTGCAGATTGATTTTTATTGAAGCTTTCGGCAGTCATCTCTTGTAGATAACCTATTTGAAAAAAATAAAATTAATATGCTCCTTATTCATCTCTAAAAACATTATACGAGTATTTCATTCCTTTCCTGTTATTTTTGTTTACTTTTTGTATCCTTGAACAATCTATTACACAATGTTGAATAATAATTTAACAACTACGTTTACATAAAAAATAACAATGAAAAGGAAAAGAATTGCTTGAGTACTTCATTGAAAAAAGAGTTACGACCTACAATTTACAGCATGGGTTTTAAAATAGAGTGATTTACTGATTTTCAGTGAGCGATGAATAATTTTTAAAAAAAATCTGTAAATTTCTTTTTATACCTGCCCTATTTTGTTTGTAATTGTCTTGTACTATCGGACAAGAATCGCGTGTTTGTAAGGGGTTCATCCTTCTGACCCCTGGGCAGTTATACTTTCTACTACTCCACTATTAATCTTTAAAAAAGATCTCGTTTATAAATTAAATTCTTGTACCAAGTATCCTTGCAGTAAGGAAGAACATTGTCAACAATGTTTTTACAATTTTTTTTACTGAAAACGGAGTTTCAATTCTCGTTACATTTAATAAAAATCAAACTCCTAAAACTGAGTACAAGAATTTGGAAAAAAATTAAATAAGTTGCGTAATTTCCTTATATATTAAATATTATATTCCAAGAGGATGTATTGTTTTCAAAAGACAGGCATTAAAATGAACCATTTTTAATATCTCAATTAGTTTTATTTACATATTGAATATTTGTGTAAGTATTGTAATGAATAGTCAGCAGTCAGACCCCGAATTTCGATTTACGAATTATGAGCGGGTTGGAATGGAACATACACCTAAAAAACATTGTGAACATTTCACAATTTTTCGTAGATTACAGAAATTAAAAAATTCATTTGATGCAGTAGCTTTCATCCCTTATGAGTCAAAACTATCCCAAATAAATAAATGGTACGTTATATTCGTTAGGCATGTGTTTGTTTGAATTAGTGAAATAATCAAATTTGCTTAACTGATTTGTTCAAAACACTTTAATAGTTTAAAATCTACTTTTTACCTTTTCTTATATAATTTATTTTTATATTTACTCTTCACATAAATGGTTATAAGCCCAGCCGTTAGTACACCAAACTACCGGTTTTTTGTCGTAGACACGGTTTGCCAAAAATTCGGTTTTCGTAGTCTTTGCACGCTGAAAAAGGAATTAGAATTAAATTTACGCGGATATTTAATTAATTTTAACTATTTAAAATACAACTCAACCCAAATCCTTTGTGTAACATAGAGGTAGTTGCAACCCTAGTTTGATTAGGTTAATAAACAAATAATAGAGCGGTATTCTGCTAAATTTTCTTTATTCACAGTATTTTAAATTATTTTGTGCATTTTTTAAATTTATGCTTGTAGCCCTTATCCTTATATTTTTAACAGTGTTTTGTAAATTATAAATTCTTTAATATTTCAAAAATGTAGATATTTAATATTAAACTGATTTGATATAAATTTTCGCAGAATTTTTTTTCTGTAGCAGATTAAAAATGAAAATATGTCTTGCTTGATTTTAATTGTGATGGTACACAATAAGTAACATTAAACAAGAATAATTGGTCACCGTAATGGAAGTTACAAATTTATGTAGAACGAAGAACGTTTTCATCCACAGAAAAATTCATGTAATACATGATAATTTATGATTTTAGTTGTGCGCTGAGAGGGATACTGAGGGTGGGTTTTGTTGGGCCTTTCATTTTGATATGAAAGCTTGTTTATGTTCCCAGTTATGAAATCTGTACGTACATATTTACACACTTATTCATTCTTGCGCTCATTTTCACTCTTCCGTCTGCATCAGCTCGCGCATATATTTATAATACATAGTCGACTACAACACAAAAGCACACAGCCAAATTTTAATTTCGATCATAAAATAACGCAGTGTCTGGTTACAGTGGAAAGGGTTTATTTACAGTAGGCAAAACAAATCAATATGCTGTATTTATTTAATGACTTGGAATTAGGGCCATTACGAAGCCCTTCTCTTATACTGTGCTTAACCTCAAATATCAATAATAAATCACAGTTAACTTTGAAACTAGTTACATAATTGAATGAAATTATACCTCAAGTAATTAATACTGTATGAATCTTCGACCTGGAAATATTAATGTTGTTCCTTAACTTTATATGGGGAGCTTCTCGCCCTTGCAAATGATAGAAGGGTGGAACTGATTGATGTTGCACGAATCTAACAACCTTTGAGAATTAATTTTGCTTTTAGCATTTTAATTAATCGCTCTTGTTGGTTTTTCAAGAGCGATGTATTATGGGTGCATTTTTTATTACTTTATTCATAACTGCTTTTAATTTTTTAATTTTCTGCTGTGAACTTTAGTTGTTTTATTTATATTTTCTTATCGGTTAAACACAAACTTTGTTCCGGGTTTTAAAATTTAAAAAAGATCATGGTCAAACAAGTACCAAAATGGAAACTTTGATCGAAGGTCAACAAACTGTATGATCAATGCGACAAAATTAACTCGTTATTTTTGGAAAATTATCCTGTATGCTACAAAATTGAAAACGTTGTACTGTTGTATCAGTAAACCCGCATCCCCAAACATTGTCTACGTAGAAATCATAACATTTAAAAACAAACTTTAAACACTCACATATAAATCACTAAATACAATCTTAATACAAATGCACAAAAAAATAACACAGATTACATAAAATAGAGAACTTACGTGTTCGTAAATTTTCAAGAACGGTGTCTTTTCAGATATTGAATGTAGACTCTAAATTCAACGTATTCTCTCTTGAAAATTTAAGATATATAGCATAATTTAAGATTTGCTTTTATTGTTTCACAACGCAATCACGAATCAAATCCGGAACTGTACCGTAGTGATCAACTTGCTTTTAATAATGATTAAAAGAGTTCTAGAGTTCAGATTTAAACTGTACATTACTAATATCCAAAGTATAAAATGTTATTATTTCAAAAGATATTGTAAAAAATTCAAATTACACCACAATTAAACACTATTGCTATTTAGTTGATTAATTGTTCCTTTTGTTAGACTAAGATCTTCAGTAAGACTTTCCTGTAAAGAAATAAAAACAACGTTAATGAAAACAAAACAAGAATAATTGAGCTTACCTCTGTGTCGTAATAGTTAACTTATCACTAAACTGGTAGCTTCTGGGTTCTATTCCCGGTCAGGATCTGGATATTGTATAACTAAGTTAGATAAAACCGTTCCATAACTCACAATAGTCATTATCGAGCTGTTGATGTGATGTGACTATAAATAAACTAAAAGATATTTATTTCTGCAAAATATGCCCTTAAATTAATATTTCTGCGTACAAGCCCGGGAATAGGAGAAAAACCTTTTGAGGAGCCAAAATCAAACTAGATTAAGAAGCACGTAACGAAACAACAGCTTAATAATGATTTACCTCACAAAAATCAATAATAGGTCACCTCCTTAAAACAATGGAAGTACGCTTGTCTCAGGTTTGAGTCCCAGCTAGGTTCTAAAAATTACGAGTCAAGAACCACCGTTCCAGTTACATAACTCTCCGTAGTCTCTAGCAGCTGAGCTGTTGATACAACTTTAAACTAAAAAAATTAAAAAATATTTAAAGAAATCATGAAACTTACTTGTTCACAATGATAATATTGTTTTATTTAATTTTAAACTGTTGATTCGTCTTTAGGTAGCTCTGATGATGGGTTATTGAACAGTAAGAGTAGATTTTTAACATGTTAAGAATCCTTAATTATAGCCAGGAATCGTTGAAAGCATATTTCGAACTTTATTTCAGCATCCGTAAAATAATAAAAATGGAATCTTAACCAGTTTTCATAATTCCACATTGTTAGTTTTATAATTGAGATTAAAATGCAATATATTTGGTTTTCCTTATTTCTCTTAATTTATTAACAATGATAGAAGCTATACAAAATAAACTGAAACATATAGAAATTTTCAAAAGAGGCAAAATGTACTGGATTACCTATCAAGAGCAGAAGTATTCTTCTAAAAACAAACACTGGCTATTATAAGTGTTAGATCTCTTACATCTTTGCCGCAATTGCTATTCCTGCGTTGCGGAACGATACTGCTGCACTCCAAGGGCCAATTCAGTGTTAAGGGCTATTTCACACAATGTCTTTTTACGAGACTAAAACGATTCAAAACATGATTATAAATTCCATTGCTACAATACTGAAAATGGGGTTATTTTAAGTAAATGTAGCCTACATCGTAATAAATTTAATTGATTTCTAGAAAAAAAACAATAGTATGTAATTAATTTGTTCAAGCATATTATTTCAGGTATTATTTCAAGCAAAAACAGAAATAATGTGAAGCATTACAAAAATGTACAAGGTGATAATAACCCTAATACAGGTTAGCCAACAATTTTTTAATAATCTGTCTGTTATTGATATGTAAACATTTATAAGTAAATTCTTACCTTTTGTAAATTATTAAACTGGCTTATTATAATTAAAATCTTATTTCTGAACTATTATATTAAATAATTTAATAATCTCAGCAAATAATTATAAATCAGCTGTTTATTTAGTGATAGAAGTTTTCACTTGTTTAAATGAATCAAAAGTGTGTTTAAAATTTACAAAATACATTGATTAAAATTTGAAAATAAAGGAATATAAGGAAATATCTACATAGTTCATCAAATAAGTTCAAAAGATATATGTACAACACAAAATTTATATTTTATTTAAAAGTTTAAAAATTATCAAACGAAAAGTAATTTTAATGTAAGCAAATGTATTTTGGATTCGGTGTCCTGTCCACCGGTTGAGGTTGAAAGGACAAGGTGTGTTTGAACTCTGATGAATTTTCGTATATATTATTAAATAACTATAATAATCTTATTATTATTCATAGTATAAACTCACAGATAGACTTATGAAACAAAAATATTGAGTGAAAGAAAATTATTTAATTAAATTACGGCAAGAAAAAAAATAAAATACGAATGGAACATTGAACGATATTCCTAACGCGATTATGTTAAACAAGGGTTTAAAACAAGTGAAGCAATTCGATATGATTTTGACGCAGCCATTAAACTAACAAAATAATAGAATTATTATTTTCATCTTATATAATTATAAAACTTACAATCTGTAAAATATTTATTAATAAGTAAATTAAACAGTTGACAATAAAATATTTAATAACATTACGTCCAGTGGGGGAACTCCATTCTGAAAAAATCTGTTTCCATTGTTTAGAACGTTAAATTTTATTTGTTGGTATTGTAGGGCTAAAAGTTTCAAACGTCTAAGTCATTAAGAATCTTCAATTTTATTCAAAAATTTAACCTGCAAGGAATTTAAATGGCATTCATTTCTACTTTGGCGGTTTTTATTCCATTGTCGAAACAAGGGAACACATTCTTAGGGTGCAACTTATTAACTTGTTTTGTTGTATAAAATTGGTACAAAACCCGGTGTCGCAGTATATTACGCTGTTAAATAAAGTATATTTAGTTCTAAAGTTACGTTCATAAAAAAACTAATATGGTTTATATTATTATTTATAAACAGCGAACGAACCACAGTGTTTTATTTATTCAGTTCCTCAAATTACGATAGTAAATACAAACAATATAACACAGCACGTATGTTTGTATGTACACACTCTTATTTCATGACATGACAATGAAAATTAATTACTAAACTTTTGGGAATTGAGACGATGTGAAAATACCACGTGATACAGGCCTAAGCACTGGCAAAGTCGTTTCCTTGAGCCTTGTCAGTTGGGATGTAGAACTACGCGTGTATGTAAAATATTAGGACTTAGAGAAGTTGCCAGGCAAAACTTAATAAACGCTGAGCAGAGATCCATCAAGTTGGTTAAGTCGTTAAACTTACCCTTAATCTGTTACGTGCTACTTGAGGGAAAACTCGAGGTAATGCATTATGATTAAGATGCAACTTGTTAATTGTGTCGCTTAACCGTTTCGGACTCACAATCTTGATTGATGTTTGCTGCACAAGGATTAATGTTCCCACCGTCTTATATCTTAAACATTTAACCTGAATCCATTACAACATAAAATTTATTTACTTTTATGTATCTACAGTGTCGAAGTACATTTATATAATCTTTTAGTTTATTTTGTGTTTACTGTATAATCTCGACCTAATGAATTAATCAATTGTTAATTACTTGTAGATATTACAAAACTAATTTTGCAAGCATCACATCCGCTTGCTTAAGAAATAAAATAATCGTTTTGATTCGACTTCAAATTAAATATAAAATTTAAAACAGTATACGAAAATAATATTACGGGTGGCCAAATAAATGGTAACTTATTTATTTGCAAAGTTGCAGGTCCCCGGGTAGGATGTAAAAAAGTTTAACACTTAAAATTTCTGGAATATATTATTTGAAACATAAAGTTTCAAAAAGCATTAAAGAATGCAAATAACTATATTATCTGGACCAGATAATGTAAATTTTATACTCCTGAGTTTTAAGTGTTTAAATTTTTTCACACCTTACCCGGGACCTACAACAAGTTACCATTAAGTTTGTAGATTTTTTGACAACGCTGTTGGCAACAATTTTTGACAAAACTGTTGTCAAAACATTTTTAACAGGATATAACAATTAGAATCGAGTAATGTCTTGTTTCTTACAGTTTAGCACCAAACTAGAAAAATTTTGCCAGTAACATTAAATTGCGATCGAAGTGTTAGGAATGAACGATTGAACTTCCATCACATCAAAATGTGGTGCTAAAGAAGAATGTTTGTTGTTTCTTGGGTAAAGAAATTCTCCGACCTACTCCATCGTTAGGATACGAGCATTGAAACTACAAGCACCATAAAACGAAGTTGGAATACTTTGAAGAAATGAGAGGTTAGGAATGTAGATTATTGTAAAATGTTTTGCAAGACAAAATAATTGGTAAACGTAGTTCAGGTTGAAAAAAACAGTAGCTAAAGAACCTACGGTACTGCCATGATACTGGTATATGAATGCACTTTTTAAACTGGATACGATGAAGTAAAAACTATTGTGGATACCGACGCGACCTTCTGAAAACACATGGAACAAGAAGAAGAAGTGGATATCCAAAGTTGGATTACATACCTATTAAATAATTTGGCCTCCGGCAAGGCGTAATGTTTGTTACATTAAACGGCAAATTGGAAGGTCCTGGGTTTAATTACCGACCACGTTCTGGAAATGTTAAACACGTTAACATCTATTGATGCTACCATAAATCAATGTAGTAGCTAATGGAGAAAGGAATTTAATTATGCGTTGTAAATAAACTAAAATAATTTCGTTCCCTGATGTTGTAAAAACCTAATTATGAGACAGCTTAACAGTATGTCTAATAATGTTATGTCAGTTTCTAATAAGAAACCGGACTGAGTTACAACATCAAAATAAATAACATACTCGTACAAAACAAAATTTCCAGTGAAAAACAGCTTTCATTTTCACTAAATGAATTTAGTTATCGTGTTTGTAATATTTAGTATAAACGAATTCTCCGTATTCACCATACGTTTATTAAATTTAGTCAGCCGTATCACATCTTAATTTTTGCCTGCTTAAATTTCTCAAAATCCAAAAATTATTTCGTGTAAATGTATCTTCATCAGGTAAGGCTAATTTATTAGAACAAATGCATTTATTCTTGTGTAGAAAGCCGAGATTGATCAAAGCATTGGAACATAGGAGCGTATACGAAGCCGTCGGCCAACCATGTAAAGCTGGGAGGGTTTTTACCACGGAGATCATCTTTTTCATAGAAGAAAAACAAGTTGCAAACATCTATAGGGGCCTTACTAGTACTTTGTTCGATATTTCTGTAGGAACATGTCAGGCCAGATGAATTCAAAGGTGATCCGTTATAAATTTTTCTACTTATTCGAGTTATTTAATAAATTAAATTTTCCCCACTGTTTACAAATTTAAACATTATTGTAACCTACTACTATTATTTCTTTTTGGTGTACAGTTTTTATAAATTAATTATTCTTTTAAATATTCAAATGTTATTTAGAAATATTTGTTAAAATGAAATTGAATTACTCTTCTATTTCATAAGTGTGGAGGGTTTCATACAACGCTCCTAAAGTAAGAATTGTTCTTAATCAAGCTGTGAATGTGCATTGTTCGGTTTGTAAATTATTTTACTCATGAATTTCCTTGGTTTCATTTATCTGCTTGCATGATTCATAAAATATCAACTTATATTCAGAGTGAGTAACTTCTAACGTGTACCACCTGTAACTTTTGGAATTCATCCTGTACGTCATGTAACTCCTTCACATCAAAAATATAGGAAGATTGTATTGTACTGCTTTCATGACTTACGCATCCAATAGTTTTGACAAACGTTTGAAAGTAAAGATTTCGGTTCTCGGAACAATAGAATTAAATGAATTTTATGTTATTACCAATGGTTTCTATTACGAAACGAGATTTAAAAAATCATTAATATAAAAATCTTAAGTTTTCACCAAAGGAATGGCAAAGTGAGTGGTTAAATTTAAAAAATACTTTCTTATTATATTATATAAACACAATTAAGGAATCGTTTGATTCAATCTCAATTCAGTTAGCTATCGAATGGCTTTAAAATCTCCGATAGCTTGGAGACCCTTGATGTCTAGGTGAAAAATGTATTTGTCTGGAATATGTTTAACTGCCAATTAAAGAGTCTCATGCTTAGAAGAACTGTTCAGGTGCGATTGTTTAACATTTTTAATTTTTTTATGAACAAGATTACTATTCTGTTTACTGCTCTACATTAATAGTACATAAAATACATATTCGGACAGTTTTTCATTTATCAGTAAAGTTCAAAGAAAGGAATTAATGACAAAAGCTTGAATTGGTATTTATTTAATTGAAAGTTTGGGATCGATATCGTTCGTGATCGATCACTTTTTCTCCTCCTCCTCACGTCACTGACAAACTATTTATACTGCTACACCCATCCACTCAAGGGCCTTCCTCGATTCCTTTGACCACCTGGTACATATTTTAATAAACTGACTCGTAATTGTTCTTTTGGATTCCCGTCTATGTAAATACACTAGTTGTACTTGCACTGCTAGGTTTTTCATAGTAGGCTACAAGAGGTACCTTTAGTTTTCTTCTCACATAAGCATTTTGTTACATATTGAACCTTGTGTACTAAACACTTAGGATAATAACTTGGTAAAACAAAACATTATTTGTAAATTTACGGTCTCCATGACTTAGCAGCAGATAAAACGCCTTCTTTGCTCTAGGTTGGTCTCGTTAATCCAAACTACGTTAAAAATTTTTGAAAATTTAATAGGGTGATTCAAACTTAACGGGAATTTCTCTAAATCTGATTAAATAGTTAATAAAAGATAAGAAAATATGTACTTATAAACAAAGGTCCAGAAACGCTTGTTTAGTGAGTTATGGCTGGTGAACAATTTGGTCCGGAATTCAGTTACTTTGGTGAAATGAAACCATGCTGAAATTATTAGTGCTAACCTACTAGTGCATTTGATGTCATCGTATGATATTTAACCTACTAAATTTAATAAAACTGGTCCCAAAACTTTATTTCTCATAGTGTTATAGATATCTGACATAAAACACAAAAATCAGGGGTCGAAAATAACTTTTCTTTTAAGATTTGAAGTTTGAAAGATATCTGACGTAAAACACAAAAATTAGGGGTCAAAAAGAACACTTTTTTGCAGACTAAAAAGCTTGTAAAATAATAGAAAAAAGAAAAATAACTTTGTTAAATACTTCAGTAAGCTATTTTTTTTAAAATGAAAACATAGAAAATTTACTCTGTGAAAATTTATGTTAAGTTGGTGAAAAAATATTAAGCCATTAATTTGACTTTTTTTATAACAAAACCAGAATAAATTGTCACACAATATTAGCTCCTATTTCTCAACAGAATGAAATGAATTTTTCGTAGGTTGACAATAGAAGCTTATCAACTATTCTTAGGCTATAATCCAATTCTGAAAAATTGAAAAATGAAATTAAATAAATAAAGATGTTGCTTATTAACAACAACGCTGCTCAAAATGGTCTCATTTCATGAAGGTAACTGATTCCGGACGTAATCTTTCGCCTGTCGTAACTCGCGAATGAAGCGTTTCTGAAACTGGACCTATGTCTATACTAACATTTTTTCTTATTATTATCTATTCAATCAACACTACAAAGATTGCTGTTAATTTTTGAACCACTCTGTGTAGTAGCCGAGAATAAAAAGGCTTTGGAAATGGAATGTTGATTGTGCATTTTAGGAAAATTTTTATTTTCGTTTATAAATATTTTATTATCATTATGGTGGATGGATTCTTTATTAATTTTGTTTCTCGTATAGTGCCAATTTTAGAACACATGAGGGGACTGTAGACATTTCTGGAAGCTCGTTTTGCAGCCCACATATTCAGCATTTGTTCACTGTATGCTTTTCTTTTTTCTTCTGTCCACCAGGTGTTCTGTTTTTGCTCTTCATGGAAGTACTTAAAGTCCGTAATTATTTTTCTGAATTTGGTTCGGTTCATTAGGTTTTCTCGGTTTATTCCAGTTTTCTAAATATCCATTCTGACTTCTTTAAACCAATTATCCGACACCTAAATTCTATTCAGTACCCCAGTCTATTTAATCTATTCTCAGTCTATTCAAATACCTCGGGAAGATAATACAACCAAAGACCAGCAAACAGGAAGTGAACAACAAGAGACGAGGAAAATGGCCGGTACACTCCTAGGAACTCACCATTTGTAAGTATAAGAAGAAAGCAATAAAAAAATCGAAGATTAGACATTATATTACTATGATGGAATTTGTGTGTCTGTACGCGCGTGAGTGACTTATCATGACCGGGAAGGCTGGTCTAAGAGAAGTTGACAAATTTGAGAGAAAGAACCTCTGCAAGTTAATGGGTCCGAAGATAGTAGATGGACAATATAGGTTTCGAGGTAGAAGAAATGTACAAGGGAATTGCACGATTAATGGTAACGATTAGAAAAAGAAGACTAAAATTTTACGGACACCTGTAAGGATGAATGACAACTGGACACATTCTTTATAATAGTATAATAATATAAAAATTCATTAATTTAGTGCTCCTTGAGAATTTTGTAACAATCTTATTTGAAGTAGGTAGATAATATATTTGGAAGCAATTCTTGCAAAGTGATGAATATTTTACTGATAATTTTTGTGTATGACTATATTGAAATTTACATTGAAGTTATAATAAACACATTTCGTAATTACATACAAATGCTTAAATAATACATTTATATAGTTAATAATAAAACATAAAAACTTATATTGTGGCTGCAGTGTAATTTTTTATGTTATCTTGATTGGGGTCTCAATGCTAAATCTAAGCTAAACTAAAAGTTTTTTGAATATTACTTGGGAAATAAATGTTAGTGTTCTAATAGATTAAAAAAACGGTACAGATTAATTTTAATATGAGGATTAATTATTGTAGTTTACAGTGGCAGTGTATTTTGTAATATTGTTTATTGCAAATTAAGATTACATTGAATTATAATAAATTACTTCATAATAAATATTTGAAATCTTGTTAATTACTATACTTTAAACATGCAAGGCCTTGTAACACTACAAAGAACATAAGTTTAGTTAAATAAATTAAATTTTTATCTGGGGTTTTTCATGATAAATTGTTAAAATTCTTAAGAATAATGTGTCTATGAAAATATAAAGTAATAAATTAAATAAGGTACAACGCTTTAGGTATTTTTCAAATGAAAGTGCATGTATTGCACTCTACATGCGTGTATAATGCAAGCACGACACGAAAATTTTTTAGCATTCAGGTACTACTTCTTTTTACTGCATGGTAACGCAGGAAGTCGAATGCATAACACTGGTACCGTTCATGCTTTAAACTATGACATAATCATTTATTTTTATTCTAAATTCTATAAAAGTGTAAGCTACATAATGCATAATGTTTAGTAGCCTGAATTCGATGTATACAAATTAATTTTATTCATATGGTTCTGTGAGGTGGATGACATTATGAATGCATGGGTTATTACCGCATTATTTTCTAATCTGCATAACAAGTTACATTCAGTTTTCATTATTTGGAGATCATCTAGCAGTATATTTGTTAAATATATAAACATACAAGTTTATACTTATAAACATTTTGGAACTAAAGATTTGTTGCAAAAATTAATTTTTATCGTAATAATAATAATAATGTCACCGTCGCCCACTTTGACTAGGTACTTTGCTGCCGGCTATCAAAGTCTCCGACGTAGCGACAGAGGGGGCCGCCAATAGTTCCGAGAGGGGTGGTAGGCTGTGGCGGCGTACCGACAGAGGTCTTTGTCATCAAGGCCAAGACCAATAACCGCCCTCTACCACAGCGCTCTCGGCAACTATATAAAGAGCGCTACACTGAGCCGAGAGATTCAATTCCGATCCAGACAGCATACAATATGTCCACCATCGGCAACACGGCTACCGGACCCCAGCAAAGACTAATCGACGACCCCGCAACTAAAGATGATGAGAAGATGATGCTTCCGCTCGCCGACCCGTCACCGTAAGCCGTTGACTGGACTGTCATCGACCGCTGACACGAGCGATGCCCACAGCGGTCCCTCGACGGAGCCTTACGCTCACTGAACCCGACGAAGCAGCCATCGACGCACTACTGCGAGGGAAGAAGATGATGTCTCCGCTGGACGACGACACGCCGTGTCGCCCAGCTCTTCGACCATCACGACGATTACGACCGACGCTTCCCATCAGGAACACCACCGCTTAAACAGCCCTTTTCAGGGCCACCGAAATGTAAAGGTTTCAACTCGCTACTTTATGTCACTATCTGGTGAAAATAATAATAATAAACCACCTTTAATTCTTCTCTCAATAGAACAGAAATGAAGCAGAAAATTGAGAATCTAAAGTGCTTGGGAGGGCCGAGGAGAACGGGAACAGCCTGGACGGAGGAGCGAAAAAGATCACATGCAGAAAAAATGAAGGCAGCATGGGCCATCCGGAAACTGGCTGGAACTAAGAGAAATGCATCCCTAGTAGGATCTAACAAGAAATAATAATAATAATAAACCACCTTTAAGGCCTATTCTGACGACGCTAGTACTTCCTGCTAGTAAACTAGCAGCTAGTTTAGTCAAAGCACTAGTATTCACTAGCACGCTAGTTACTTTGAACATGTTTGATTTTACTAGCCCTAATAGGGGAGAAAAGGTCATGTGATTGACTAGCGCTAGTAAACTAGCTTGGTGTGAACATTTGGAAAGGTTGCTAGTTACTAAGAAGCTGCTACTACTAGCAGCTAGTAAACTAGCGTCGTGGGAATATGCCTTTACTCTTTGAGAAAGGAACATTCGATTATAAAGCATACATCCTTGTATATTACATTTCATATTGGTTTAAAAAAATTTTGACTCTGAATTTTATGTTGATGCGACTTTATATTAAAATAAAACAGAAACCGTTTTTTGAAATAATTTGCAAAATGATGAGTTAATTTATTTGTTGAATACTAAATTAACACTTCACCGCCTAACACATAAAACACTGTATATAAAAATCTAAAAGCTTTAGAACGAGCTAAGTTTCATTCATACAAGAATCTGTGGAACGTTTCTATCAGAAATTTTGCCTAAAGTAAGGGAGACATAAAAAATGTTTAGTTCACCAAATGCACACAAAGGGCTTCTATACTTTATACAACAGTTGGAAGATACCATTGCTTATATGGCCGGAGCGCTGTTACGTACTGTATTAAAAACATTGATTCACGCTATGAAATGTAAATTTTATCTTATTGTAGGCTACAAATTATACTTATGATACTGAAACAAATTACGATTAAAAATGTTTTTGTTATTATCTGAAATACTCGTATACACATATCATGTGACAGAATTGTAGTTACATTTGTAATTGAATTCAACTATTTATAGTGTAATGTACAGCATTTTGTTTGTAAATCCATAAAATTAAATTAAACATAATTTATTTATTCTTTCAAAATCTATATTTTATCAATTTCATCGCCATAGGCCTATAGGCTGCCATCCATTTATAAACAATATAAATACTACAGTATTATGTACTGTAATGTATATTACCTGCATACTCTTTTTTACATCCACGTTGGCTTCCAATTATTTAGTGTTGCGATACCATTTGTTGTGTGAAGTAGTGTTGTTGGGGACGTAGTAATTTAATGAGTATTGTTTGTTAGTATTTATTGATTCAGTGCTGCATTTCTTAATACGTGTTTTTGTTATTATTAATAAAACAAAATGTAAATAAAACATGGAACAAGTAAGACCAAGGAAAGTTTTTAGTTTAAACTTAAATTACAACTAAAACTTATAAGTTATTTATTACATAGTACGTATGTTTGTAGGACAGATAGTTGTGGAGAGCGTACTACACAATCAATGTTAAAATAGAATCGCCTATCTTTTCCACAGTCTCAAGTAACTGTTGGATATAGTATTGACAATCCTTCTTCACGACTAAAGAGACCATGGAAGAGAGACCCACTCTGGCCTTATATACGTATACTAACTAGCCTTTGTTATTCCTTAGCTCATTTGTTAGCACTCAACTCCGTATGTAGTTACGGGCTTCATTACAGAATGTACCATTACCTTCTTCGTTCTTAAGAAACCTAATAGTTTTATTACCGAAAATAATGGGTGATCTGCTTGTTTAAGTCATTCATGTCAACTGTTCACGATCATCCGTCATCATAAATGTTGAATTTTATTATACAAAAACAGATAAATTAATGAAAAGAAAAATTGTACCGATATAAAAATCAAACGATATGAATATATTCCGAGTAGTTCTTTGCAAATTTTCTAACAAAGTATTAGACAAAAAACATTTAGGCGCAGCTCAAATTTTATCAACAGCTCGGTTATTAGCGAATACAGTGGGTTATGTAACAACGGCAGGTTTGAACTTGTGAAAAATTTCCAGATCCTAGATGGAAATTGACCCAGGACTTCCGTGTTGTAGGCTAGCGCGCTACCACTACACTACGGACACAGCCAGATTTTGTTTTTGGTTTAACTATTTTGCAGATGAATAGTTGATATTCTTGTTAATTTTTGATATTAGTTTCTGCTAAATAACGTTTTAAAACACACAATAATGCTATAAAATATTTCCATATAGTTATGATATTTTGTGACATAGACTAAAAAACAGAATGAACCATATTAAATGGCTTTTTTATAAATATTCACTTCGATTTTTTAACACGTTTCATTATAGCTTCATCAACGTTTATAGTTTCTACCTCCCACTTCTCGTTTGGATACGAAATCTTGATTTTGTTTAATTTGACATCGAAACAACAGGCGACTATAAAGTATTTTTGAATTCTGCATTGTACGTTTATTTTAGTCTCCAGAGACGAATTTAAACTTTATGCTGCGTAGTGATAGCTCAAATATTTTATATAGCAATTATGAAGTATTTTATTTTAAAGTTTAAGGGTGTTAGTAGGGGTGTTTATAGTAGGAGTGTGATAGAGTGAGTGATTGGACAATAATATTTTAAATAAACATTTTTAACGTTTTCCGATTAAATTGTTTATTTGTTTGAGCATCTTTTATATTTAATTTTGTTTTCGTGAAATCATTCAACTGTGAGAATATAAAGCACCTACAAGGAATTAATTTTATACTACAGTTTATTATAAATTATTATCATTTCACATAATATTGTATAATTTATATTTCGTTTTGAGAAATACTGTGTAGTATAATTTTAACTGAAATCAGTGTTTGAATAGTAAACGAATATTGTACTCAGTGTCCTGATCATAATTTTGCTTGTTATGTCAATTAAATTTCTCGGATGAATGAAGGTCAGTTACACTACAAAACATTCTTGCACCAACTGTTTTGTGTTAGGTACTGTTAAAGTTATATTAAATAGATGTCAGAGATTGCTTTGATTCATCAGCAGACCAAGTAGACTGAGTTAGATAGGCGTACCCAACTCCACAAGAAGCAGACCAAGCGGAATTACGCATTAATAATATAATTGCAGTTAAATGTCAGACTCACGTTTGTTACACCTAAATTTGCTGTGGCCATCAAATTAAAGCGTTTTTATAAATATAAGTTTACGAAAATAATAACTAAATTATTGCTAGTATTCACTATTCGACTGTTTATGTTAAAAATAATTTAACGGCTTTCCTATTATTTGATATCACTTTCTAAATAAAAAGGAAGTAAAATAAAAATAAGTGAAATGCAAAGAATTTACGCTAAATTTTTATTGCAGTCTAATTGTTAGGCGTGCAAAAATTTAATCATTTCAACCTTGAATTTTGAGTTGAAGTATTATCTAATATACGGATTACCAGCAATTTTGATTTTCTTATAGTCTACCCAAATATGTAACACTCAGACGTGAAATTTCTTGTTTTACTGTCTTTAAGGTGACCTGTAACCAGTACATACAATGACAAAATATAATCGAATTTGGACACATTTTATGGAAAAAACCGCCGCAAGTAATCAACTGAAACTTTGCAGGCTCATCAATACATATAATTTATAACTGTGGTTATATAAAAAGATGTTGAAAATGCTTAAAAATATTTCCCAGTATTATTATATTTAAAAACCCAGTTAATCTGTAACATTTATTAATAATTTTCTGCGGTCATTTATAATGGATGTTAATATTATTCTTCCGAAATTTCAGCTTGACAACTACAACAGTTTCGAAGATAATGGGTCATTGATAAAGAAAAAAATAATTTGCAAGAATCTTGCGTCGAGCTTCAACAAATATAGTTTCAAATAACTTCAAAACTTTGAGGTAACCTCTATATTTGTTTCAACAAAACAAACTGCGTTGCAAAACATAATGAGAACAAAATTTTGTTTCGTAGATACCGATTTCTTTAAAAAATAAAATAAAGCTTTGTAACTATTCGTACATTTTTTGAGACATTACATGATTATACAAAGTTAACTTTAAAAAAGAAGTTTTAAAAATTTACACAAAAAGTATTAATAATCGTGCAATAACATAAATGCACCGTACAGAGAAGATAGTGTACAATATTTTAGGTTCAAAAACAAAAAACTGATTTCTTTTTCAAAGTCCCAGTTACAAGTCCCCATAAGTTGAGATCTCCAAAAATTAGTTTGTTGGTTATGTTTAAAAAGTTACACTTTCAAAACAAAACTCAATAATGAAATATTGAGTACAGGGCTCAATTCGTTTGCAGATATGTTGGATTCATTATTATTATAAGTTAGTTTTTTGGTATGTTTAACATGTTTCTGATAGTTATTGACTGGATCGTTCAAAAACTTCAATTTTGAAATTTTCAGATATATCCCAAAATTGTACTTGATATGTCCAAAAGGGTTTTAAAATTTATTTACACAGATCATACGTAGGATAGGTTATTTTATTAATGATTTTTAAGTTTTTGTAATCCATTTATCTGTCCATTGCAGACAAGTGGAGTGTTAAATTATTTGGACTCACTTTGTTGGTTCCACGCCCAAAACAGGCAGGTGGAGTGTTAAATTATTTGCACTCGATCTGCTAGTTCCAGGGCTACAAAAAAATAGTTCTCTTTCTTATCACATGATCAGCCAGTTATATGACAAACATTTAAGAATAAAAGAGACAGTAGTGTAAAAGACACTAGTCAGAGTTTTCTCCTTTGAAAATAATGAATTTCATTATACAGCCAGACCCTGCAGTGAATGAAGTGAAGGTGTTATTTACAGGGTGCAAAGTAGATGCTTTTCAGATGGCCTGTCATGCTGATAAGCATAGACTACTTTTGTACTCAGTGAGGAAAGCAGTAGTAAACCACCTCACTCCTCGTTTTACTAAGTAAAATCTCTAGAGGTTCAAACCAGCCTTTCAGCTGTTGACATAAACAACATTGTTGGTTCCAGGGCTACAAAAAAATATCTGTTTCTTATCACATGATCAGCAAATTAAATGAATGAATCATTTAAGCACAGAAAAGGTAGAAGAGCAAAAGACACTAGTCAGAGTTATCTCTTTTGAGAGTAATGCATTTTATTATACAGCCAGACCTTGTAGTGAATGAAGTGAAAGTGTCGTTTGCAGAGTAGAAAATCTGTGCTTTTCAGAGTACCTGGCTTGCTGCTAAGCATACTTAGTGAAACTACTAGAGGTTCAAATCAGACATTCGGCTGATGACCTAAACAACAATCCAATTATGGTTTTTTAAACTACAATGAAATATTGAATTATTTAAACCCTCACAATTAATGATGGTATGGGAAATCATTTTTGCAGCCAAAAATGTGGTATTTAGTAAATAAATAAAATGAAATATGGTATATAGTATTTTAGTACGGTTTGAGTATTAGTTATTATAGTATTAGTATAGTTTTAGTTAATTAATGGTCTTCTTCTTCTTCTTCTTACTATCAAGGATTAGGCATAAGCCTGGTCCGAACTCACAAACCATCCTGTACGTCTACACAAACATGAGAAATTCCAACCTGTACATCTCAACTACCGCCATTTTCTTCGAGGTCTTCCCACCTCCCTTCTTCCAGCTGGAACATATCGCATCCCTAGTGCAAGACTATCACAAGTCAAAAAACCTATATTTTGAGAAAACGGCAATCAAAGTTTTATCCAAAACTTTAATTGATTCTAACTTTTCCCTCAAATAAGTTACAGATATGAAATTTGGGGACATTATTTCTTATACCCTAAGAATATAAGTGAACTAGTCAATTTTGCTTTTTTTACAGAAATTGTCATTAAAATTGCATATGTGTTAGTCTTGCATTGAAACAAAACAGTGAATTAATACATCGAACCCCTAATGCAAGACTATCCTAAGTCAAAAAAACCTATATTTTGAAAAAACAACAATCAAATTTTTATCTCAAATTTTAATTGATTCTAACTTTTCGCTCAAATAAGTTACAGATATGAAATTTGGGAATATTATTTCTTTTACCGTAAGAATGTAAGTTAATTGATAAATTTTCCTTTTTAAACAAAAATTGTCATTAAAATTGCATATGCGATAGCCTCGCATTGAAACAAAACAGTGAATCAATACATTTCATACATCATAAATAGATTGTAAAATGAAAATACAGTATAGGAATTTCTTCTCTCTTACTGCCCCTATTGACTGAGAATCTTATACCTTATTTTAAAGTTTACTTCGCCCTTTACGCTCAAAAAATGAAAAAAGAATTCAAATTAAAAAGTGAAAAATTTTGACCTGTTCTATTTTTTTCGTGTTTATAAATTAGCTTATCGTATTTGGTTGTACAGAACTACTGCACGTATAAATATTTTATTACCTTTAGACTTCATATTTCGTACGGAAATTAAAACAAGATGTAAATTACATTTTGTTTCATACCCTACGGTAACGTTCCACAAGAAAATACTTTTTTACTAGGTACAGGCTATCTGGAAGTATTAGTTTCAATTTGTATAGAAGTCCATCATGCCAGACTCGATCAAAGGCTTGAGCTACATAAAGAAACACGGCTGAACAGTATTGAGTGTTCAAGAGCTGAAGAGATTATATCAATAATGCGGTGACATTGCTGAAGTGTGGAATGAGATAAATGAAATCCGAACTGATGATCAGGAATGATGATCAGGATAGGCGTGGTAGAAGGAGTTTCTCAAGTAGTTTAGAGAGAATAGAGAGTAAGCTAATTGGTCTGTAAGCAGTTAGTTGGTGAGGTAGCTTGTCTGGTTTTAAGGAATGAATTATGATAAGAGTACTTCCACTGAATAGGGAAGTGAGCGACTCGGAGTATGGAATTATAGATGTGAGTTAAGAGTACAATGGATTTTTCCTAGGAAGATGGCAAAAAATTATTGAAGTAATAAGATCGTATCCCGGGGCTTAACCTAATGGCAGATCGTGAATTGCTTGGAAGAGTTCCCCGGGGGAAACTGGCTTTGGAGGAAGGCTAAGTTGCAGAGGACCATTAAGGAAATTTTCTATGTTTGAATGATCTTCGTGTTGTAGGTTGTGCGGTTGGAATGTGTTGTGCAAGTGCTGAGCAAGCATTTCTGCTTTCTCTTTATTGGTAGTCGCCCAAGAACCATCAGGAAAAAATATCAAAATACAAAAAAAAATACGTCAGGCCGTTTATTATTTTCCAGTCGCCCAGACATGATAAGTTTTGTCTACATCAATAATTTATTGTCTTCTGTGCTTCTATATGCTACAATTTCTTTATTATGTTCGCTTATTACTGCATACAATAATGAGTTCATAGATTTACAGTACTATAAAATAATCAAAAATATTATAACAGAAAACAAAACAATTGATTATAGCCAACAAGAAGTAGGGCTGTTGGTTCGTCTGTTGGCGTTTAGGCTTGAAAAGAATATTGGATGTAAAGTTTAGTTTGGTAATTTTATTATATCCGAGGATATTATTTATTGGTAATTATATCCGGGATTTATTCGGTTTGGTTGTGATTATTTCCCCATTGCTTTTATTAACTGTTATAAAGGGCTAATTAATTTTTATTTATATATCATGATTATCTCATCGGGATACCTGGTGTACTACAAAATTGTAGAATAATAGAATTATTCTATTTATATTAATAATAATACTGCAGTAAATAAATAGTAGGTATAGAGAATAAACTACTTCTATTTATTCTAACACGTAAAAACAGTGCCTAAATCTTTCGTTTTTAGTATAGAGGACATTGTGTTTGCCGAGTTGTGATTGTCTTCCACTATGCTTCTAAACGTTCGAAGAATATTACTCAATGCTAGACTATCGTATCTCGACTTAAGGATAGTCTTGAATGACAGAAATGTTACCCGTCATGTGCAAGACTATACTAACTGAAGTTGTGTTAGTCTTGCATGTGATGAGAGAACATTTTTAGAAAAAAAAATACTATCACAATGTTCAAAATAAACAATTATAGTCTATTTAGAGTTATGATAGTCTGGCACTAGGAAGATAATGAGAAATAACAGCCAATTCATGAATAAACAGAAAAATGAAAGTTTTTGAGTTACAATAGTCTTGCATTAGGAGTGCGATATTCCGTCACTTTTAAAGGTATTCTCTTCTCTGCTATCCATTCCAAATGTTGTCTCCATTGATTCCAGTTCTCCACCACTTTTTCATTCAAGCTAAATACACCCAACTCAGATCTAATTTCCTCGTTATTTATTAGATCCAGCCTCGAGCAGCTCTTCACCCTTCTTAAAAACCTCATTTCAGCTGCTTGGATCATACTTTCTTGGCGTTTTGTGGTAACCCATTACTCACTTTCATATAGAAGGACTGGGGTTGCCATTACCTTGTAGAACTTCACTACTGTCTCTGTTCTAGCTCTTTTACCCAGTGTTCTGTTAATGGTACCACAAATAGCTTGAAATTTATTTATTTTATTTTCGACATCCTAGCCTCTATCATAGCTCACATCGCAGCCCAGATAGTTATAGTAAAACACTTTATCTTAATTATAAGTATATGTTTGAAATATGTTTAATGAAGACGTATACAGGGATTAAATCTGTTTCAAAGCAGGTGTATTTTTGAAAATATTTTTTTCCTGGGAAGAAACAAGTGCCTTATTATTTATTCATATAATATCGTTTTATTCGATAAGGAATATTGCTTTCAGTTCCACAGAAAATAGCGTATAATTCTCTATTCAGTGCTTTAAACAGAAGTAGTCGCACGTTTATATTATTGCACGTATATATCAATAGTTGTATTATATAATATTAGCTTACTTTAGTTGCTTCTGAAATATAAATTTTGAATGCTACATTTTAAGGGTCCTCATAAAATGTTGGAAGTAGAAGCGCCTTGGTCTTGACATTGTGTCCAGAGGGTGGTGTTGAGAGTACTGCTTTGCACCTAAGACGGAAACTTGCGCACTGACAAGCAGTAGCGCCAACTAGTAGCGCGACACAGGGCAGTCCTGGGGAGTCATTGCATTCAGTCGGTTGCCATCCGCCCTGTGTGATATCGGTGTACTACTCGCGTTTACCCTACCTCGTGCTCACGTTCAATTTATCTTTCGTGATTAATATTTCAAAGCGCAAACCACCAATTCATCATTTGGATTTACTGTTAGTTTTAATGCTGGGCATTCCAGGTAAAATCATAAATCAATAATTTATTACTTTTTTAAGTACGATTGTAACAGTTTTTCTGAACAAGCGTATATAAACATTGCGGTAACGTTATTAACATTAATACTTATTCAACGTACTATGTAATCTGTTGACATAAAAAAATAAAGTGATGCTATATTTCAATTTAAATTTATATCAAACAATAAAAATAAAAACGATAAAATATGCATAACATTTCTTATAAATTATTCCTCTTAAGAAAAAAACAGCACGAATAAAGATAAAAAATAAATTATACCTATGCATTTCTTTCCATTCTAAACAAATACAGCGCTTGATATGACTAAATATGTCTCAGATGGAAACCCACGTGGTTTAATATAGTGTAAATACAAGGAATTCTTTATTGTATTTATAAATATTCGTTCAGTTTCAAATTCGTACCTAATAAATGACGTTTATAAGCGTATTGGATATTTTTTCGTGTAACATTTTTCAATAAAATGCCATACAAATTTATAAAATACTTTGTTGGAAAAACCAAATTGAGATTTATGCGAGGCCCGTAACACTTCCTCTTCGTGAAGGTCAGCTGGTTACCACTCTCATCTTGTAAAATAAATTTTTGAGTGAATTTTTCAAAAAAGTCTTCCATAAGTTTATACTGTGAGGACTGTTCTGGAACTGCTTATTGATTATGGTAAATTTACGTTGACTGCAGTTAAAAAATACTGTATTTTATAAATTCTAGAAGTTAATACATACAGTATCCTACGAGATATTTACAACAATGTTTAAATAAGTGCAATTAATATTAGTCTGTTCCTTGGTTTTTTTAAAAGAATTATTTAGGAATGTGTAAATTGAGTATATGGACTAAAGTAAATATTAGCAAAGTATTTACAATGACAAAATTATCATTAACATTGACGAGCGATGTACAATAAAAATTACATTACAATACAAACATTAGTTTACAATCTGTGTTTAGGTCATCAGCCAAAAGGCTGGTTTGAACCTATAGAAGTTTTACTAAGTAAAACGAGGAGTGAGGTGGTTAACCATTGCCTTCCTCACTGAGTACGTAGTGAAAAAGTACGCTTATCAGCACGCCGGGCCCTCTGAAAAGCATATTTTTCCACTCTGCAAATGATACCTTCACTTCATTCACCACGGGGTCTGGCTGTATAATGAAATTCATTACTTTCAGAGGAGATAACTCAGATTAGTATCTTTTATACCTCTTCTGTTCTGATAACTTGTAAAATAGAGAAACAGAACTATTTATTTTAGCCCTGTAATGAACAAATGGAGTGTAAATAATTTGACACACCACCTGTCTGTTATGGGCAATAGTTTACAATATAAGGCCTTAATTAAAAAGAAAAAGGAAATATAATTTCTAACTAATGATATGAGTTAGGTTTCTTCGGTAAAATGCTTTTAATTTAATTACTTTGTGTAGGTATTTTTATGATACAAACAAGAAGTCACAATATGTATGTTACAAGCCCACTGGTCGTTTAACCATCTCCTTGGATTTTCTGGGAAAGTTTGGCAGCCGCTTGAATTAGATTCCGGAAACAAACGAAAGTTTATTTTTATAATGCATTATTTACAAGTGTTTCTTACTTTTTTTTTTATACAAGTTTCATTTAAAAATTATTTAAAATTCTTTTACTTGACTTTTTACTTCTTACAGTCCAAAACAGTTTCTAAACTGTAACTTTTAAAATAATTATTATACTAAATTTTCAGTTTTTGAAAACCACTGTAAATGTTTAAAAACTATATTTATAAACTTTGTGATTGTTTTGATATCAATTTTAACTTTCACACAAACTTGAAATTACAAATATTTTAACTGCAAAATAACACTGTTAAAATGTATTTTCTTACGTTTGAATAAAATATTATTTTCTGACTAAGCCTACACTTTCCTTAAATCTTTTACTTTCGTGGAAAAGAACTTTAATAAAGTCCTCTTACTACTATTTTAATACATTGCTTCACAGTTTCCTTTGTTGACATATGCGTTTTCCGAATCACAATGCTATTAAAATAATATTATAGGAATTTTACAAGTTAATTTTAAAATTTGTTACAAATTGTTTTTAATATGGGCAGTTCAAACTAAAATAATGATAAAATATTTTAGTAATATTCTAATTAAATACATTGTATACGATTTCAGGTTATTTGATGAAAAAGACTAACCAGTAATTTGTATTTCCCACTCGATATATTTAGAGATATTTTGATCTAAAGAACAGTAATCTCTCAAAAATTATTCTCGTAGCAAAATTTGTCTTTATACCACTTTTGAATTTAGATAAAAGGTTTATCTTCTTGATGTAATATGACATCTGACTTTTGGTTGTCTTTTTAATTAAATTAGAAGCCACGAGTTTACGAAATTCTGTGAAACTCTCCCAAAATACTTATGAATTCATTGTTTTCTCTAAAATAAGAAACCTTTAGATAAGTGTAAAGTTTTAGTCTAATAATTTTCTAAATTTATATCTAAGTAATAATCTTCCTTTATTCTTTAGAATTTTATATTGTTGACAATGAATTATGTTTTGTTGTAATCAATATTTAGTTGAATCATTAATTATTTAATTATTGCTTAATTGATCGTTTACTTATGTGCATGGTGGTTTTGAAATTTTAGGACCCTCGCATTAAAATTTACACTGCCTAAGGCTCACTGAGTCATCATAATAATTTGTTGAGACGAATTTATAGTTTTATCGCTCCCAAAATAATTTTTCATTGAAATATTAAATGACAATAATGTTTATAGCAACTGATAAAAATATTAGCCTTTTATGTTTGAATATTAGTTTACTAGTTGTTTTAAGTAGCTTTGCTTGTTATGGCATTATAGCTGTAAATAAATAATACAAAATTCATACAGTTAAATTGTTTTTTTTTGTTAATTTATTTAACGTCGCATCAACATCAAAGGTCATTAGCGACGACGTTGGGGTGTAACTGTATGTAATGAGGATGAAATGATTATTTGTAACGTATGAAAATATGCCGTGCCTGAGTGGGATTCGAACCCAGGACCGCATGATGAGAGGCGAGCACGTTACCAACTGCGCCAATGCGGCCGGCACAGTTAAATTTATATGTTTACTTAAAAGTTGGTATTAGAGTTACATATGATTTAACCATTTTGGCAGTTTTCACGCTATTTAGGTTTCTAGCTAGAGACCTCACATGGAACGCACTCGTCACAAACTCAAAACATATTTCTATTAAGTGAAACACTATTCGATGGACATTCTTAATTAAATATATCGCACAAATTAACGATTTAAAATTTAGTTATAAAATACTAATCTGGACACATGGTGTTCAACTTTTGTGATCTCTTAAACCTTTACACACCTTTACGTGTGATAATACCATGCCCAATTTATGTTACTAACATAATGCTACAAAAATCTTACTTAAACCTTACATAACAGAAGTCGTGAAACAACTACTCAAGAAAATGCACGCCAAATTTAAATTGCATGCAAACCCTATTACACAAAACATGTACACTAATGTACTCAGCATAGACGTTTAAGCTTTTGGTAAAGAGAACTTCTTGGGAAGGGCCAATATTTAAGACTAAAGATACTGCAAGCTTCAACACATAAATTACGATTTGGAACCGATTAGTATAAAGTTTAGTAATTGTTTGAACATTTTATATAAACAGTTTCTAAACGTTCGATAAAAATTTTACAAAACAATTGGTGTGATTTTATATTGATACTAAGTTAAAAGGAGACTGTACTTTGTATCCCGCCTTTGCTAAATTTTACTATGTTTAGGTACATTTTTCATAGGATTGGTAAAATATATAGGGAAAAGAAACTTTGCACACTTATAGTGTGGTCTGGTTTCTCTAGCTACTGACATTTTTTCAATTTAATCTGTTGGTTCATAACAAATTTAAAACATAACAAAATAATATAATATATATATACAAATTTAGTTTTTACATTTTTGCATATTACAAATTTTAGGAGCACCTAAGGTAATCATAAAAATGTCGATATATGTGCATGTACAAGATACAGAACTGGTACAAATTTCAGCCTGGTAGATTTAATGGTTTCTGAGAAAAATGTATACTAAGTATCAAAATTTTAAATTTACGGAAAAAAGTAAAAAACAAAAAAAGCACAAATCAAAAACAAAATGTAGCTACACAAATAAAAGTAAATTTCCCATCAACAGTTGGTTAGAAAGCTGAACCAATGGCTGAGAATAGTAAAAGCAGAGATGCAGGTATTATTTAAAGAACCTAAAATTTCCTGTACTCTAAATTGAGCAGTATAAAATTACGAAAAATATTCGTTCCTAGTGACATGATATTTTTTCTGGATAAACCTGATAAAAACTAAATTTTTTCATTAAATTAATTTTTGACATAATTTAATGTTTTTCTGGCAGATCTAGGCCTAAATTATGGAAAAACATTAAAAAGTCAAAATCGAAATTTTCAGTCAAACCATCATACAGACATCCCGTAAAATGCACACGTAAATAAACAATGCACATAGCCTCAATTTTCGAATTTCATTTACATTCTGCTAACGACCTGACGTTTTAGAACGCATTATATTGCAATTACTTCTTTAAATAGATAACTGTTTAAATTTTTCGTTAATAAACTTTAATTTCATTCCTTAATTTGGATGTTTTAAAAGTAACCTCTCAACAAAAACTATAAATTATTCCAAACAAGTATTGGTTTGTAACGGTTTGCGTTAGTTCTATTTGAGAAATCAAACAAAACAATGATCGCTGTGTTCCCTATATTCGAGATGTTGGTACATCACGCTATATCCGCTTCCGTAAAAGAGTAGAGAAACACATAAATTCTCTAGTCACTTTTCAACTACTATTGCGTGGAAACTCTCCCATTGTAAAGATCTTCAACCTTAGATTGGCTTTACGAGTTAAAAGCGCAATATTTTAAAATGTTATAATTTTTTTTAAATACTTTTATTGAATTCACGTAACAAATCATATGTTTTTTGACATTAGATAAGTTTAATTACATCTTTAGGTAATTTCTGTGCTGCTCAAAGTTTAAATTTGAAGTAGTTTAGTTTATGCTCAATTCAAGCACAATATTTATTTTAAAAATAGACTAAGACTTGTTCCTTTCAAATTTTTATTGTACATTCTCTGATAAATTTACAGATGTTTAGGATATTTTTTTTTCTGTAATTTAGGAATAAATTGTAATTTTTCAGATTGTTAAAACAAATTGTTGGTTATTCTATTTTTTACGCGCATCAATTGTTTTAATATAAAAAGCAACACTGCCAGAGGACCAAAACTACTTCTTCTAAAAATAAAAAATTGCTCATAATTTTAGAATCTATCATTAATATCTTGTAGGCCTATCCGTATCAAAAAACCCGTCCCGGCTTTATAGCATCGTAGGTTGTTAGAAAAAATAAGAATAGTGTGAACATTATTTTAAAAATTTTTAGCTCATAACCAGCTTGAATAAATTCGTTTTTCAGTCCCACTTTATTGACTTGAGTGTTAGTGAAAATATTTCACAGACTACTTAAAAGATTTTTAAAATTTAAATCAAAAATTTTTAACTCTTTTACTTAGGTAACTCTTAGGTCAAAATTACAGAGTACATGACAATTGTTTATAAATTTGATCCTTAAATAAAAAGAAAATGATTACATCTTTATGAGTGTGTAGAGACAATTTTTAAAAAGAAACACTTCTGAATCTATTGAATGAAAAGAGATATAAAGTATTTTTTCTAATTCACGAAATACAGTTACTCTACAACATTGTTATTTTATTTTTATCTTTGCTTCTGGCAATATAACCAATAATATGATTAAATTTATGTTGTAGTAACTTAAAATTCAAATTGAAACAAAAGTTATTTTATTAGGAGACGGATCCGTCTTTTTAGAAATAAGTAAGCATACAGGTCTATGTTTAAAGATTTGTATCTGCTTTGTTTAAAGATATCTCGTATTTCTATTTTGCCTACGGAGATTGCATATTAATTAGAACTTGAGTAACGTGAATTTCATATATTATTTATTTATTATAAAATTACCTCTGAAAAATTAAATCAATTTGTTTAAATAAAATCTTGAGGATTGAATATTTATTTATTGTTGCTAAAAGGAAAAGAAGGAATTGTCCTGTTTACAAGATAAGATGGTGAGTACGTAGCTTATGATTTACTTTCATTGGTAGATTACGTTTTACGATCAATTTAATTCCGGTTTTTGCGTTAGCGTAAGTTATTAAACGGTGGTTTTAAGGTTGAAATTGAATAATGAAATCTCTTTATATCTGTTCCATTTAAGCTTATCTGAAATCTATAGAATTGGATCTCATCAACTTCAGTGAAAGGGTAGTTCAATAGGTGCTTTTAGTGAGCTATAAATAACATTCTTATATTATGAACCGGAACAAAGTTGTCAACGAGCATTAATGACTCTATCAGTTACTTTAAATGAACCGAACCGACGACACCATCCTACTAACTAAACACATTCTACATTCAATTTTATTTCGTAATAAATACACCGTCTGACACTCACTAAACGAATTTCTTGGCAAAGAACTACTTTAAAATTATTCAACTACATATCTGATATAATGTAATTAATGAACGGATTAATTACAATATTTTTATTATTCAAACACTCTTCGGCCAGCGTAAGTACAGGAAAACCATGAACTATATTAAAACTGACTTAAAATATTTTTTGCTTTATTTTGTAAAATTTTAGTACAATAAGTAGCCTACGTTGAATTTTCATGTAAAAACAATATTTAATTTGAACTTTGATTGGCACAAGATTAACAATATGGTTTATAGCGCAAGAAAACTACTGATTTTAGTTTATGTTATGTAGAATAAAAGACGTTACCATATTTCAAATGCACAAATATATTTTAGTAGTTACGTGTAATTTATGTTCAAATGTAGTATTGTTATTATTGGATATTAGTAAACTCAATAAGTACCAAGAGTAACTGTATAAAAAATGTATATAGTACCCTACCCGAATTCAACCCGGGCATTACATTATGCAGAATAGATTTAACGAAGTCTTTCTGGTGAAAGGTATTCTTCTCTACGTCCTTTTAGTACTAATTCATATTTTAATGTTTTTCATCATATTCACTGGTTGTAAAGTTATTTGTACAGTTGTGAATGAAGATAAGTAAAAACTGTACAAAAATAAAGTTCTTACTTTCATATACAAGTATGTTCAGGCTACGGCTTGAGTCAATGTTATTCACCGACGCATCGTTTAAAGCTACTGCCATTACCTGGCCATAACCTGGTTGAAAACTGATTATTCAAGCCCTCTTCTCCTGTGAAGGCCTTCTAAGTAAGTACCTGTGTACTGACTTTCATTTTAACCGACTTTTATAAATTATAATTATTATTATACCATTAATTTTATTACCATTTACTATTAATATACCATTTATGTAGATTATAACATAAAATAAATAGCTGTGAACAATAAGGAGATTTGAAAGATCACAGGTGAGTACTTTGAGAAGTTGCTGAATTTTGAAGAACCCGAAAAGAAATGGCAGAGAAAAGATTCAAGGCAAAGAAACAAAAATTCATCTCTTCCAAATTCAAGGGAACTTCGGAGGTTAGTCACAGAACTGAAAAACAACAAAGCTGCCGGAGAAGACTCAATCACTGCAGAAATGATGAAACATGGTGGAGAAGAAAACATCCAAGCACTTTAAAAATAAATAGAAAAGATTTGGAAAACTGAGACAATTCCCTGTGAATGGAAAATGCCACTAGTCCATCCACTGCATAAAAAAAAATATAACGGATGTAAACAATTACCGCAGAATTCCCTTTTACCCATGTAGGTTAGAAATCTAGGGTTTCCTTCCAACAAAGTAAATACTTAACGAACAGGAAACCAGCTCCGCGTCGCTTGAAGACGCAATACAGAAAAATTGGAAAACTTAATAGCTTTAATTACCTTGGGGAGGTTGTATAACCGAAGACCAGCGAAAAGGAAGCGAACAGCAGAAGACGAGGCAAGATGGCCGATGCGCTCCGAGGAACTTACAACTAATATACGAAGAAAGCACTCTCAATATAAGCTAAGTTCAGACATAGTAATACTGTGTTAAAGCATGAGTGTCTGTACTGGAGTAAGTACCTTAGAATTATCGAGACGGTTGGTCTAAGAGAAGCAAATAAATTTTACAGAAAGATCCTCTACAAGATAATGAGTCCGAAGATACTAGACGGACAATACAGGTAACGAGGACGAGAAGAACTATACAAAGAAAATGAACGATTAATAGAAACGATTAGAAAAAAAAATACGGATATCAGTGTATAATGGATGACAAACGGTTCACAAAACAAATTTTTGAGACACTAAATAATATACTCAAAGTGTCGGATAAATGGTTTAAAGAGATAAGGAAAGGTGTTAAAAACACCGGAGTAAACCCAGAAAACTTAATGAACCAAATTTAAATTGAGACAACTTATTACGGACTTTAAGAGCTTCCGTAAAGAGCAGAAACAGAACCCCAGATGGACAGAAGAAAAGAGGGAAAACTATAATGAACGAATGGTGAGAATGAGGGCTGCAAAAAGATCTTCCAAAAGCGTGTAGTCACCTCACGTAGTCTAAAATCTCTCCTATACAAAAAATATATGTAGATAATTTATTCGTAAACGTATATCATGTAATATAGTAGGCCTATATAACAAGCCACCATTGTTAATAACCATTTTATCGTAATAGCGTTTGAACTTAAATTTTGAAGGCGTTAATAATCCTAGTTGTGTAAACTTCTGTTCTACTAGTGTAACTGCATTGAAAAATTGAACTCCTTGTTTTTCACATATATTTTTGTTAACTATTTTATTCTGTAACTGTACAAATACAATCAGGAAAATGTTCACCCGCGTTAATGGTTTGGGGAGAACACAACTCAGTGCAAGTACGATTGTACAGTAATTTTTATTTTGTTTTACGTCTATTTTACAATTACAGCTAATGCAGACGGTGAGAAGGATGATACATGAAGAAGATGAACGATGAAAAAATGCTAGACCTGACCGGTAATCGAACCCTGGATCCCGGCGTGTATAGTAATTTACGAGATCTACCGAGATGGATCTACCGACTGAGACTCGTTCAGAAAAGACTCAATGAAGCGGCAAAACTCATTCGGTTTACTCAAAACATTCACTTCTATCAACTATACGTTTCTCTTCTTGACCATAGCTATCAGTCTCTCGACTCTAGGGACTCAGAACTGAACATAATGTTCCGAATGCCTAGAATTTAAAAAATTTCTATCCTACTTTTTCCAGTACTATATCAGCATTTTAATTGGTTTATCTCATTTATATGTGCAATCGAGAACTAACTCGGGAACTTAGATGACCTCAGGCTTAGTCAGTATATGGGCATCCATTGCATGATGGATTTTACTTGTAAACGTCTCGGTAACTTCGTGAATGTCGGTGAAGTACAAAACTGGTTCCCAATTAATAATTCGGATTTCGCCGTAAAAACCTAGATGATCTCCTCCGCCAAAGTTGTATGCAGTGCGCATAGTCACCCTGGACGGACACAGCCAAAGGGACCGTAATTTATATCACTCTTAGGACGACCGTGAGTTTGGATTAAATGCGGGTTATACAACATACTGTATGAATCTGAGCTTTTTGCAGCTGCGGGATGAAGGGGACAGATGAAGTATCAGACTACTGCTACGTCATAACACTCTACTAATCATCTCATTGCTCTTCGCTACGCAGTAGGCTGACTAGTGCGGTGACTAACGTGGGTGTTGTTTTCACTATTCCCTATAGATGGTAACACAAAATATTATGTAATTTGGATAGTACCCCGACTACTACAAACATAGTAGTAGTAAAACCTTACTACTACTAACGCAATCTCTCTCAGTAGTAGCGACATAATGCATTCCTCTCAGCTGCACAAAGCACAAGAACGAGTAGTAGTTTTCGTCTCTTTCCATTTTAATTGGTGTGTTTTTTTATAATTTTTTCTTTAACTTCAAAAATATATTATTATATAATACATTAAATTAGTTTTAAGATAGGATTTCTTGGAAAATTGTCTCCACTTTTCAACCAAAACGAGAAAAGAACATAATATGATAAAGAAATAAGCAGCTCTCTTGTAACGACCAGATTTTCTGCATTGCAGTTATTAATTTTAACATGCGTACATTTATTGTACTATAAATAAAGCAAATAAACTAATGGCTATTTTACTACCGATTTGTAGAAGTTAACTGATTGAAATCCATTCATTTATTTTGAAGTATTAATTTACTTACTGATAAATTTAATGTTACTTTTATATAAAAATGTATGGACCTGTTTAACCTGTTTGTTCACTACATTACTATATCAGGAATAATAAATTTTTGAAACGAATGTTACAATATTTTTTTCAGCAGGTTTTGTATAAATTATTTAGTATTTTAAATGGAAAAATAAAATGATAAAATATTCGTGCAAATTATACTGTATACAATAATTACGAAAATATTCTGTTTTTCATTGTTATAAATTAAAATATAACAACAAATACGAGTATGAATTTAAATAAAACAACTGAAAATATTGATAAAATTTATAATAATGCAGTAACATTTAGTTTTAATGTGTCGAAAACATATGCTGAAAAGTTAGCGTGATCAAGCGCTACTCGGTTTAAGCAATACAATTGCAAAATCAAGTCGGAAATAACCGACCGGTAATAAATTGAGTAACAACTGATAAGTTACAATCGAATGTCAGAATTGCTGAGAATAATATATCATAGTAATTTGTATGGAATATTTTAAAATACTATTTTGACCAAACGGTGTAATTTGTTGTTATTACCTTATAATCATGAAATAAGTGGAAAATATTTTACTTACTTTTGTATAATGCAATAAATTTAAACATAAACATTATAAAATTGTCGGGAACTTTAACGGCTAAAAGTGACACATAAATTTTTTTATAGCTCTAAAGCTATCCATTTAGGATATAGGGTTTCAAATTTGGGTATCACTTTTTCCTAATCTGGTTACGTTATAAAAAAATCGCTATTTGTTATATAGCCTATTAGTATTAGAATAATAGTATATTTTCGACTTGTTTAAATAAACTTAATAGTTAATACGTATGATCTATAAATTATACAATTGAAGTAGTTCTATGTTTTGTAAGTATAAAATTATTATACACATAATGTGATAAGGAAACTATTTTTGGTCCCTGCGATGGCCTGATTTCCTCTAAGTCCTAATCCGAACATCCTGAGTTCGGTTGCCGCTCAGTGTTTTTACTAAGTAAAAATTTATTAGTTGATGTTCTACAAACCGTATTTGCTAATGATGACGCAGTATGCAACGTCATATAAATAAATAAATAAAATTATTACTGATTTTACATAGTTTAAGCACAATTTATGATGTTTCATAAATTCCAACAATCGTGTTTTTGTTATTGGTTCAAATTAATTAAATATCTTCAAGTGGAGAAAGACTAAGTTACAGTAAATTTCTGATGATCAAATTTTAATGGAAAAAATCAGTAAACTTCTGGTGATGATACGATTTCTGGTGATGTACGGCGACTGTATGTACAATTATATTAATTAAGCTAAATTATTTATTAATAACAACAAAGTTACAATTTTTTTAAGTAGGCTACCTGATCTAAATAAACGTTCCCTAAAATTACGTTACTGGGTGGTTTGCTATCATTGCAGTGTTGTTTGTAGCTAAGTGGTCGCTTACATTGTAGCATTGCTTACATTGTTTAAACAAATTAAACTTACCGCTTATTTGAAGAAGGCTAAACATCTGTACATTTTTTTTATCCGTAGTGTGTACGTTGCAATCTGTTCAACTTAAAAACAATAAGCAATCACGTGGCTCAATGAGATGAGGATGATGTTTAACGTGTGAATAAGGTGTAGTCTCGTACAGACTCAGGCTGACCATGTTTTGGAGAGTATGGTTAATTGAAACCCAACCATCAAAATACACTGGTAATATGAGTGTAATATTCAATCTATATAAAAATTACTACTTTTACTAGAATTTGAACCACGGAAATTTCGTCTCCGAAATCACTGTTAAACAGCTGACTTGCGACGACGATTTTACCACTAGACTGACCCGGTGGGTTAAATATCTGCAATCATTAAATTTTTAGAAAATATTGCACTAATTTTCTTAAAATACTGAGCCATTTAATAGAAACGTCTTATCACTATGTAAGCGCGCGTTTACCAAAGTGAAACTATTTACTAGAGAAAACTAAGGAATCATTTTAGGCATAGATTGCAAAATCAAACGAATACTATTCTCATTAAAAAGAAAGATTGAGTTCTTCGTTTTAATTGCAGTAAATATCATATTAATCAATTGATAATACGAGAAAAGATCGAGTAAGAAGTAAGAAGGGAGATATCCTAGTAGAGAAACCTGTAGTAGATTATCGGGCTATTTTCAGAGGACTTTTTCAGGAGTGTGGCAGACGAGATTCAGAGTGCTGTGTTAATATTTGATATCCGGCCGGAGAGGAACTAGAAAAGTTAACAAGCAAAAACTTCTTGTTTTAAATGAGGAAAAATTTAGTATTATTCTTTGACTAAATATTAAGTTTACTTCAGCCTTTTAAAAATCCTGTCGTTTCGCAATTAGACGTTCCGAAGGTGTTTGGCTTAGGCATTAGATTGTTTTCTGATGTTGACATTTTCTTAAAAATTTGCATTAACTATTTGACTATTACCGTTCACGGTGGTTATTGAATAGCAACTGTGGTTTTAAACGGGTGAAAACTCTCTAAACCCGGATTGGCACAGAAAATGCAGGGTTGAATTTGAAGTTCTGATTTTTAAATGCTACGTACTTTCTTATATTATTTCATACAATCTATTTAACTAGCAGTGAAATCTGTGGTGATAAAAGATTTTATTTAAATTGAAAGTTTAAAAAATATAAATTTTCTTTTATCAAATCGATATTATTAACACCTACACCGAACAAATTTTTTCATAGAAACCATTTTTAATATTAGGTAGTACGTAGGTTGTGTGGGAAAGCAAACAATGTTTCTGTTATCTTCCTCTGTGGCAAAAAGGTCGCCATTTTTCGTTATTCACGTTGTTTGGAGATAACAATTTCTCTCCTTGCCAATACGTAATTTCATTTTATGTTTTGTTCCCCTACCCTAATATATAATTCTGTATTGAACGAGAAATTGTTCGGAAACTAACAACGGATTTACACGTGCAATGGTTTACCAGAAAGAGCTCAGCCACTGGATCTTGAGAAAACTAAAGTAAATTGAAGTAATTTATAAAATAATATTTCAACCCAAAAAATATTACATCACAATATATGAGGTAATAATATTATTATTTATTATCTGTTGTAAGATTAGTAAGTATCAATCTATTTTCGATGCGACACAGTTCTGTTTTTTATTTCGCAGTTGTTATGCACCATGGGCTTTGTCCGGTTAATTTACTACAATTATTTCATTTATAACTATTCAAATACTAGCATTTGTATCAATATTTATGGTATTTAAATCAATATACAAGCAACGGTTTCGTGAAAATTTTATGTATAACATCTGTATTACATAAAAATTTGTAATTTTAAAAACATGCACGAAAGCGTTTGATAACCTGTATAGGAGATGACGCTAATCGTCTGTATCGACGAAAAGATTGCCAAGGAACTCAGAACCAACAAGGGTGTGAGGCATGGCTGTTATAAATTCTCCACACTTTTTAACATTAATTTGGATAATGCCATTTACAGTGGCGGCAAGTTTTTAATCTTGGAGTTCGGCTGAGTCACGGTGTTATACTTAACATTATAGTAGTCGTTGACATTCCTTTAAAAAAAATCTGAGGAAAGGTTACAAAGAGGGGTGTTTGCGGTAAACAACATAGGCACACAAAAGAAAAATTTCTGTTGAGATGGAAAATGAAAATTATTGGGAATATTTTGAAGGAGGTATCCAATTTTAAATATTTGGAATGAGACGTGTCTTTTGCACTAAGCAGAACGTGACAAAAAAACGAAATAAGTTTAAGAATATTTGCGGGACATTGAAGCACAGGACTTGGAAAGACACACGTTTAACGTTTTACAAAACGATGGCTATACCTGCGGTGCTAGATGGAAGGTGTGTGCCCACGTTCGAAGCGGGAACGAAATAAGTTGCAGGGGCAGAAATAAAGTTTCTGAGAGCGGAGAGCTGTAAAACAGGCTGTAACTAGGAGGATTGGCTAAGAAATGAGGATATACGGGATGTGATAGGAATTATTACCCTATGTGAGAATTAAAACTCATAAGAAAAACTGAAGTCATTTATAATGGAAAAGGAAGAGGTGTTTGCTCCATTCAGCCCACGAGTACAAACCCACTGGTAAGAGGAGTATTGGACGCCCAAAAAAGAGATGGTTTCCGGAACAGGCCGAGCTGCCTAATCTTCAAAGTAAAGAAGAAGGAAAACATGTACTGTACATTAAGGTCTGCAGTAGAAAGTCCTCAGTTACCACAAAGAATAAGTTAATTTACAAGTTAACGTTAAAATTTTAAATATTGAAATTTAACTGATGGGCACATAACTTAAAAATGTAGGCTTATAAAAGATTTTGAGATCGTTAATTCACAAAACTGAAAATTATTAATAAGATTTATAAGATTGATTGATCTTTATACTTTTGTATCCATCTGAATATGAATATTTATGTATGTGTCAGAATTTATTTTTCCTTTGCTTAATTTTATTTATTTTACAGATTCTGTCATTTTATGTAAACTGCCTATCAGATACAAACTCTTTGGTAATCTGTGCACTAGATTTTTATACGTCCTTCTTTAAATCTTTGGTATTGTTTTTTTTTGGAATATATAACAAGGATTCTTATTATATCAACTAATTTTACAGAAACTCTCAAAGAAAACAAATATTAAGATTCCGTAGCGTAGTGGTTAGCGCATTGGCCTGCCACACGGAAGTCCCGGGTTCGATTTCCGGCCAGGGTCTGGAAATTTTCTCGTGTAAAATCCCACAGTTAATGTTACATAATTTACCGCAGTCTCTAATGACCAAGCAGTTGATGCAACTTTAAATAAATAAATTTAAAAAAATTACGAATCAATGTGTGAAAATTAATTCGTTTTTCGGTTCAAATTTTTGTTTTCACTTTCTTTATTATTATTTACAACTGTGCGGTTTTGCACAACCAGAAAATATGGATATAATATAAAATATATATATATATATATTTAAAAATGATTTTACACATTAAAGGAATACACCACTCATTTGTAGGACTCCCGCAGTTAATTACTACAGATAGTTTTTTCACAATTAATCATTAAGATTATTTAATTTATAATAGTGAGTGTAATTATTTTGTGTGTTGTTATTAAGCGGTATTAAATTTGAACTGTATTGAATGAAGTTAACCCAAGTTTCTGCTCCACCTCCTGCTGAGCCGACGATATGGATTGCCTGGTAAACGTGGAGAACTTAATTCACGAATCCAATGGGTTGGAGTTGTTTAGTATAATCTAGCGTTGATACATTTCTAAATGGTGTCATTAACAAATGGTTCAAATTAAAGAAAATTTTTATAACGCTATCACAGAACTTTCATTTCTGCCCCAAAGTTTTAAAAAAATCGAACACACTAAGGCAATGAACGTAATGATTCAACCATATTCGTATACAGGCACTGAGCCAATGTTTGTCACTCCCTTAGTCGGTGTATCGATCACAACCATCTGTGATACCAGATGTCCTCCTACTTTAAGACCACAGCCAACTCTCTGATGGAACGTCGATAAAATCACTTTTATCCCTTGTGAATTGTAGTAAAAAGAAAACCCAGATTTTTAGTGGATTACTTCCTTTTTTGGCACCTCATAAACGTAAAAGTATGTAGCATAATTTACACTTTCTGCAAAATGACAAACAAACTTATCTAGAAAACTAAATTATAGGAATTTGCATCATATGTAACTTTATATTTGAATAAAACAGAATTTTCTATTCAGTGTGAATCAAGAAAAGAAATATTGCATGCACATTTTCTAAGTGATAGGGATTTGAAGGTAGTATATCTACGTAGTACCAAATTTATGCTACGTTTTCATATTACATTTCTTATTCGTAGCATCATTAAAAACAACTTGTTTATTAGAAACGATTTTGGGGTATTATACAATCTGTTTTAACAAGAAATAATTTCCAAATCCTAGCTGGGAATCGAACCCGGGACCTTCCTTTATTTCTATCTCTGATGATTACCTGACAGTTGCCGAAACGCTGTAGAGTTAATTTTATCAAATTGCTGGTAAAAAGGCAGTAAACGTTTTGCCATAAAAAAATACTGTTTCGTTTCGACTGAAGTTCAGGAAAGTCTATAATCATGTAAAAAAATAGTTTGATGAGCGAACTCAAGATAAATAGAAGCTGATAGGTATCAGTAGAATCGTTTTTATCGCTGAAATACTGAATTTTATTTTCAATAATTCTAATAAAATTTCATATCTAAGCGTACCATACACACATATATATATATATATTTTAACGCGTTATTTAGAAACGAAATTTTAAATAAATGTTTATTATCACACCTCATATAAAGTTCATTTTCATATGCGAAAGTTAAAAATCAATGAAAGGGATTAGGAATATGCTACTCCACTGAAAATAATAGGAAGTACTCCAGCGGCACATGGGACCAAAGAAACCACACAACAAACAATACAACTTTAAAAATACGTACATAAGTTTAGTTAATTTTTACTTTTTCTTGCCTATATGAATATATAGCCCTATAAAGAAAAGTATCTATTGTTTTCATGTCGATTTTTCGAAATCGAGTTTTCACCGGATCTACACGTTTTCAAATCCCCTTGACCCAAAAAACATGTTTTTAGCTATTAGTTGTGTGTGTGTGTGAACAAAATATCTCAAGAACGAAACATCGTACAAACTTAAAACTTGAAACTTAAGTTAGGTACTACTAGAGGATACGACACAAACATTTTGAACAAAATCGGTCAATCGGAAGTAGTAGTTTATTCGTGTCATTTTTCACTGTTTCGCAATTTTCTCAAAAACGGCTTCTACGAATTTTTTTTCAAATCGCCTCATTTACTGTATTTTTTATGCTGTATAAGATAGGGTAGATGCCATGTCTGTTGAAATTCTTGGGGAGGCTGTGCTCTAGTAGAATTTTTTTTAAGATTACGGCTTTAATATCCGTTTTAGCGCAAAAATATATAATGAAAGTTGTAGAGAATTTATAAACCTCCAACTTTTATTTCACACATTTTTTGTATAACACTTTGTTTAGCAGTAATTGGCGATTTTCTGTTTATTTTTACAAAGAAGTGTAAAATATCGCCTTTTTAAGATTTCAGTCTTAGTCATGCACTTTACGACAAAAAATATATGGTGACATCTATAGGAAATTAAAAGATCTACAACTTTTATTTAGCGCATTTTTCTCTTCAGAGCCTTGTTTAGAATGAAAGAGTGATTTTCCGTATTTTCAAGCCAAACTGAGAGTAAATTTTCATTTTGCATCATTCACTCATGATTAAAATAAGGTTATGGTTTTTGAGGTTAGTTAATGTTAGGTTATATTGGTCATTATTTTTGTTGGCAAGAGAAAGTTGTGTGAGTTTTTCATACCAGATTTTATTAATTACATAAGGTAACTTCCATAATCGAGTAGCTTATTATCAATAAATTAAGAATGAATCAAAATTTGAATATGAAACGTTAATTTTTCTTAAGTAGATCAACAATATTAATCTTTAAACTTTTATTCTTTATTCACAACCTACAATATAATAATACCAATAGTATAATCATTTATAAGTTTAACTACAATTCAATTTCTAATTACTATTTACAAAAATGGTGTTACTAAAACGTAATAGTACTACCATTGTAATGAAGTGATTGAAATTCGAATTGTAAGAGTATTTGCGGGTTAAATGGGGCGGTGTTATGGTACAGTATTTACATAAGTAGGTAATTATGTCCTAATAATGTTTATTCGTTGTCACCAGTATAACAGATTGATATTCAGTGTGTGTAGAAGGATCATTGCATAATAAGCGGCGTAGGTCGGTGTATCGGTCTAATTCAGGACGGAGATAATTATCCTCTTGTTACAACAAGAGATCGATTCAAGTGTTTACAATGCACTCCAAATGACCCCTGCTCATGTCCATTACTACGGCTCGCCATAGTCTACCAATGATAAGTACTCTCTGAATGTTTCTTTTGTTTTTAATATAAATGCTAACTTAAAGAATCTTATACTGCCGAAATGTTTTAATAAATTTTAAGTACCGACTGATCAAAAGTCTTGGATTTCTTTTATAAAGTTTTAAATTCTTTATCAGTTTCTCAATGAACATAAATCAAAGGAAACATTCAAAGAATCATTCCAAATGTATTACGAGTATTATTTAATTTAAAAAATATATAATTTTTGCTTTCATTACCTTCAAATTGTGTAATGCACTTATTGTGATAAATCTGATAATCAGATTTTAAATCGGTTTACAAAAGAATTACTTTTGGCCCATATTCTGTACTAAACAGTTTTCATACATTTGAAAAAATACAATTTATGTGTAGGCTATGTTTTATAAAACATAGCCTACACATAAATAATTGTAAATTTTATAAAACATTAGCAGCGCCAACCCTACTCTATGGCAGTGAAACTTGGGAGCTATCAAAGCGAGAGGAGAGTAGATTGCAGGCATCTGAAATGAAATTTCTTCGACATACATAGTCTATGGGTGTAGTTGAGAAGATCGTTACAGGAATACTGAGATAAGAAAAGAACTCAACATCTTCTCTATAAAAAACAAAGTATCCCAGAACAGAATGCAGTGGTTAGAGCATGTGAGCAGAATGCGGGAGGATAGGATACCTAAGTAGACACTGGGCTATAAGCCGGAGGGCAGGAGAGAACGAGGACGCCCGAACAACAGATGGGCAGATTTGAGAGGTTCGGAACAGGCAGAGATGCCTAATACTTGAAAGGCAGAAGAAGAAGAAGAAGAAGATGTGTAGGCTACAAATTTCAGTTATTTGTGCCGTGATATTTGAATTATTTGATATTGTAAAAATTTATATCACAATTTCAGAATTATTTAACGGCTGAATTTCGGTGTCGATAACCACTGAATTGACAATACTAATATTGTAAACATTGTTAAAGTTAATCAAATAAACATAACTTATTGCTCTTTCACCAACGATTCTAAATGGCTAACCTTTATGCGTTTCAGCTCCAATGGGTCATTTTCAGAGGGAGAAATACCTGAATTAAAGCTATACGAAAACTATTCCGTGTGGGCTATATTCATACACTTTTTTCGCTACAATTTATTTATTCTTTTTTTGTTTTATTACTATCATTAAACAAAAATAAATTCACAGGATTAAAGCATTTATTTTTGCAATTCAGAATAAACTGTCATTAAATATCTGTTGTACTATTAACATAAGGTAGGTACTTGCAAAATAAAGAAAACTTCAAACCCACTGAAAACATTTCCAACTTCAACAGTTAAACACTGGAATTACCGTGATTGACTATTGAATCCTTTGGATTGTAAGAAGCTTGTTACATTTTTCACCTATGTATATATGTTGGATTAGATAGTTCGTTCTTCAAATTACCTTTTTCTGAGGGTTTTTTTATTTTGATCTTGTGAATAATTTTATAAGAAATTGTTAAGTTGACTTATGAAAGGGAACATTGTTCTTGAAAATAATAAATAATGAAAACAAATCAAATAATATTGTATTTTTCCTTAAAAGACTTTCCATATTGATTTGGATGATCAGGTGAAGTTGTGAGATTATTCCGTTGCAGGTCTCTTGTAAACTTTTAGATCTAGTCTACCGAGACAAAGAACCAATAACAGTGGCCATGCGCAAGAAGCGGTTTCGTATTTTTGAAATAAATTAATACTAAGAACACCAAACTCCAGAATTTCACGCAGAATAATTGACCATGCAATGATACGAAAAACGGACGCTGGTAACGCATGAATATGGCACAAAGAAATCAAAAGGGATTTACAAGAACTTGGACTAACTCACGAAGATCTAACGGAAAAATCGCCCAAATACAACCAGGTCATCAAGGACCACAATCATCGGCTTACGACACAGAAAATAGAGTATAAGGAGAGGGAATTTTCAGAAGCAGCCAAACAGAACGTGCTCAGAACATGAAAGAATATCTAGCCAAAAGAGATTGAAAGCTTCCAAATTGAGTTAAGTAGTCCATTGTGGCTAAACAAGCACTAAAAAAAATTGTATTAATGTATGTAATATTGTATTTTTATGTCAAATAAGCAAATATATTGTATAAATAAAATAGTAACGGAAATCTGATTGTCTTTTTCAAGAGTTTTGCATTTTTTCACTTGTCCGTCCCAATGTACGCTCTGTGCAGTAACAAAACTTTCCCTTGCCTAACCAAAACGTTTAAATGTCCTATAATAATGGATATTGTTTTATGTGACAAATATGTATTGTTTTCAATTAACGCTTCAACATTCACATATTATTAAGCAATATTTAGTAATGTAACCTAGTTATATTATTTTATTGCATACGAGGAAATTAATCATTTTTTTAATTAAAGAAGTTTTATGTTCAGGTGTTGAAAGAAAATGTATACTCTAGTAGAATTTACGAATATTGAGTTTAAGTTTTGTGTTTGGTCAAGCAGTCATTGGCGGCGGTTACTTTATGTCGCTCAGTGGGGCTTAACAACCAACCCTCTCACGGAGTAATCAGATTCTAAATCGGCTTACGGAAGACCACTCCTTATGCTTCTCTTTTTGCACTACCTCTACGGTATTAACACGTTTGCGTACTTTTAAGCAGTCCAAATAAAATATATTTATGTCGGTTAAGTAATGCGTTTAGTAAATCCCCGTAAGTATATTTTAATCCTTAATCCTTTTGCAAATAAGGTACTTTGGATAGTGTGATATCTGTTTACCCACAAATGGATTTTTAAGAAAATTTCATTCCAATCAGCTTAATTTAAACTTTGAACTGTTTATAATAAAATATGTATTTTTCTTGCTCTACACGAAATTGATAGTTATGAATTAATTATAATAATTGTACGATTAGAATTTATTTTCCTCGAAATTTTTATCAGCGATTAGTCTTTATTAACCACAATACGTATATTGAGCATATTCATTTTAGAAGACAGCATTCAAAAATAAAAATGATAAATTATTGAAATGTTATTAAATTTTCAGTCTTACCAATTGTACATAAAGCTACATACCATACGACCAATATTCACGAATAGAATTATTTATTTATTCTATTATTTCAGTCTATTTGACGACTTTCTTTTGTGTGATTGACTAGTAAATATGATTAAAATGTAAATAAAAAAATATATAGTATATCTATACCTGAATATTATTTATGGATATAACAATCAATCGATTATAAGGAAATTATTCTAATCATTTTATTACCAGTCATTGAAAGCGATTTAAATTGAATTTCTCAATTTTACTGATCTTGAAATTAAACAAAAGTGTTTTTAATTATTTTACACATTTGTACCAATAAAATAGAAAATAAAAAAACACATAAATCAGAAGATAATTTTACATTACAAAGGAAAATATTCCAATAGTTTTACCAGAACAAAATTTTGTGAAAAGTATTTTTCAAAACCTTAGAAAAAGTACAAGTAATTAAAATATAAACATATTCAAATGTTTCAAATCAAAATTGTTGCGCTGAGCTTTATAAATTTCATGGTATAATATAAAAAAACCTTCACTCATATTTATGCCATACCAGTAGTACATAAAAAACCAACATCCATTAATATTAAACCCATTATTTATCTTAACGCCAACACTGTCAAGCATACGAGTATAATATCAAAATTCAGTTCTTAATATGAAGAAAGATTCAATCCTCATCCAATTACCCTACATTAGTCTATACATTTTACTAACATTAATATTGTTTTAAATTTTGTTTCATTCCTATAGATTAAGACAACAGTAATATTTATTAACGGATCAAATTTATAAGCACGTAATTTATAAACAATTATTATAGTTACTAAAATTATTCAATTTAATGTGAAAAGATTGTAATATTGCTGATTTAGGAAAAATTGAAATTGTTTAAACAGATTGGTTGTTAGCAACAATAGGTTGACATGGCCTTTTAACGTATTAAAATTATCCGCGACGATGATTGAGCTTGCGAGCTCCCGTTTAGTCTACGAGTACATTGTTTATTATGTAATTTTCACTAAGACAACCCTTGGCCCTTATTAGTCATATTTCATTTCATTTTTACTTTTTCTTGCCTATATGAATAAATAGAAAGGAAAGTATTTGATAAAGTATATGATAAAGTTGTCGTTGCACGACAACTTTATCAACTTCTTTGATAAATATTACAAAATCATCCAAACGACCTCGCTCGACAAATGGCTATTCAAAATTTTCCAAATTTTCGACGACTTCGCCGTCTTGGTGTAGGGATCTTCTTCGATAACATTCAATCATTATCTTCAACATCACATCTTCTTAATCTTTTCACCGTTGGGCTTTCATTTTCATTTGCATCAAGATCATCTCCATCATAGCATGGTTACGTCATCCTGGAGGATACACTGCTGGTTGTGACCCCTCCTTCCACGCCTAATAATAACTCTCATCAAATCTAGTGGTTGTGCTTTAATGTATAGTTTAGTGTTCTAGATTTATAAAATTAAAGACAAAAAAAAAATTCGAAATCGAGTTTTCACCGGATCTACACGTTTTCAGATCCCCTGAACCCAAAAAACATGTTTTTAGCTATTGCTCTGTGTGTTTCTGTGTGTAAACGGAATACTATATAAGTTATCTCAAAAACAGAATATCGCACAAAGTTGAAACTTAAAACGTAAGTTAGGTTCTGCTAAAGGATACAACACGAACATTTTCATGAAAATTGGTTAATAGGACAAAGTAGTTTATTCGTGACATTTTTCACTATTTGCGATTTTTTCAAAAACGGCTCATCCGATTTTTTTAAAAGTCGCCTCATTTACTACAATTTTTATGCTCTTTAAGATAGGGTAGGCGCAATGTCTGCTGAAATTCTTGGGAAGGCTGTTTTCTCGTAAAAAAAGTTTTTTAAGATTGCGCCTTTAATATGCATTTAAGCGCCAAAAAGTATATTATAAAAGTTGTAGACAATTTAAAAATCTAAAACTTTTATTCCAAATCTTTATTTGTATAACGCTTAATTTAATGGTAATTAGCGATTTTCGGTTTTTTTTGTAAATTTATTTTTAAAGATTTCAGCCGTAGTACGGCTGGCGACGAAAGTGTATAATCAAAATGATAGGAAAGTAAAAGATCTACAACTATTATTTAGCGTATTTTTCTCTACACAGTCTAGTTTAGCGTGAAAGAGTGATTTTCGTTATTTTTAAGCCAAACTGAGGTTGATTTTCATTTTGCATCATTCACTCATGATTAAAATAAGGTTATGGTTTTTGAGGTTTATTTTTTGTTTATTTCCAATGTTTTATTTCTAATATTAGGTTATATTGTTCATTATTTGCCTTGGCAAGAGACCGTTGTATGAGTATTTTACACCAGTTTTTTTTATCGTTAATCTTAACAATTTGTTACAATTATACAGAAGTTAACCCGCTACAGTAGCCTACCTACTAATACAGGGAAACCTATCAAGTTGACAAATTTTCAAAAAACATTAAGAGGAGTTTTATTACAGTTTCACCTGTATTTGTTGCCCACCCCTGTAAGTTGATCACCTAAGTAATATGACCACTTTAAAAAGAACCATCAACTCCTTACGCATAATTTTGCACCTAGTTGTAAGTTGATCAGTTTATAAAAATGCGTACGACAATTTGTTGTGCAGTGTTTGTTAAGAAAGTTGAATTAACACATTAATCGGTTAAGATTAAGTAAATTACGTAATTAACTTCTACTGATAATATCATTAAAGGAGTTAATGGGTGAAGTTTAGCGAATGTTAAGAAGTAGATTTGGTCGCCAATGCGGAAAGAAAATTTATTGCTTCATAGACATAAATAGTGAACATAAAAACAACAAAAATTTAATCTTGAAAAATGTAAGTGGTAATTGTGATGATGAAAGGAAACGCAAGCTGAGCAAGACGAAAAAATGATGAGGTATATAATCATATGCTCAAATTTTAAAAGTGTATGATATTAGGTCTTGTAGTCAATGGACCTCTTATTCATACCAATGCAATTTAAATTTTTCTTTGATCCACCGAGTTGGTCCGGTAGTAAATTCGTCATTGCGAGTCAGCTGGTCAACAACTGATTTTTGGAGACGAAGGTTCCCGGTTCAAATCCTAGTAAAGGTAGTTAGTTTTATATCGATTTGATTGCTAGACAGAGGTTACCGGTGTACTTTGATGTTTGGAGTTCAATTAACTATACTGTCTCAGGAATAGTCGGCCTGGGTTTGTACAAGACAGTACATCATTTACACGTCATACAGATCATCCTCATCTTATTGGGTCATGGGGTTGCTTATTATTCTGAATCAAACAGATTGCAACGTAAAAAATTAGGAATAAAAGAAAAAACATTTCTTATAATTATACCGATTTTAATTACAATAGCTAGGTCTATACAGTATAAAATTTTTGTCAAGTTTCTAATGTGGTGTGGGTTTACTCATTACACGGACAAGAGTTATCCACTCTCCGTCTGTCAAACGCATTTGGTGGTCAATATTTATTAGGGTGGGCCGAAAAAATTAAATTTTTTTTAAGACGTAATACCGGGGAAAAAAGTAATTGACTTCTTTTAATTCTAAATCCTATCGGCGCCTTTGGCTTCAAAATATATACAACTATTTCTTGAAGTTCATGTGTGTGACTTTCTTCGCTTTAAGAACACTCTGAGAGTTCAACCATCTCGAGTGTGACAAGAGACCTCGATCTCGTGCAACCAAATCCTCTTCACAGTTTCCCGACTCTATTGTCATGGAAATATTGAGTAGATATTGCTTATCTTTATTTAGTACCCGTCTGTCTACTGTGGAAATCTGACAGCCAATACTCTTGAAGCCATTCACTAGAAGTTTTATCACAGGCACTTAGCTTTTCACCGATTGGTCCTCTCAACGATTTCGGAGCCATTGATTTTTCGTCTGGATATCAAAACAGATTCCGGAATAGTAATTCATTTAAGTGGAAACGGCAAAATACCCATTGTAACGATTTCCCTAAATATATTTCGATTCAGCGAATCAAACAATTTTTCCAACCTGTATAAATAGTAATGCCATCACATCCTATGGCATAAATTTTTTCAAGAGAAATATCACGGCTAGACACATAAGAAATACAATAAGTGACAATATCTTCAGAACTTCCAGAAGTTGAAGTAACATAGCCGTTGTAGATAGAACCAGGTTCTTGAATCAGCAAGTAATTCTCTTCATTTTTTGCTTTCCGAATACGCTACCTCTACCGCTAACATGGTGGATATAGATGTAGATCTACACCCGTTGCCGTAGTGGTTAGCGCGGCTGGCTTCTACACCGGAGTCCCGGGTTCGATTTCCGGTCAAGTCGGGCAGTTTTTCATCACTCATTTTCATATATCATCATTCTCCACTGTCTGCATTAGCAGAAATTGCAAAACAGTCAGACGTAAGAAAAAAAACTACTAACGTGTCGTTCTTCCTCCCGTCCGAAAAGAGACATTACAGTGGAAATTCGTCAATTTACTACACAATCCAGTTGAAACATTTTATTTTTTTCTTAGTATTTTATTTTGTCTATAAAATGGGCAAAGTCACGGTCGGTAATTAATTAACGAAGACAGCTGTTGCTGTCCGCGGCATTATGACTTGAAAATTATTTTCGGCTCACCCTACTGTACATACGTTTAACTGTATTTTGTGGCAGTTATTAAATTCAGGAAATCAATTAAATGTAAGGAATCAAAAGATATTGTAATAATATTGATTTCAGTATGCATCCTGTTTCAATTATTACAGTTTAATTTAAGTGTCTGAACTGTTTGATCAGAATTAGTGGTTTGGAATTCTAATATTGAATTTGTAGTCTAGTAAGTAACTAAAGAGAATGGCTTATATTGATTATATTATAATCAAAACCGTTTGTAGTCATCAAGGTTTACTGTTAACTGCTTTTTTATATGTATGTTAACCCCTATTATATTAAATAAAACTCAAATTAATGTACGTTGTGAGAAAGTTTAATAAGCTATTAAATGAAACAGTGGTATAAATATTCCATCAAATATGTAGTAGAGATCACATTTGTAGCAAAATTTATATTGTTGAAAACGTGAGTAAAGACAAGAGGATGCAATATCCAATTTCAGAGAGAGAAAGAATTAGAGTATGTGTGTGAAAGAGCGGGACTTTGAGGGGTATTTGCAAGTTCGTGTGTGTATTCACGTGAATGTGTGGGGAGAGGTTGATCGATGACTCTCAGCATTACGGTCTAGTTCATATTAATAGAATTACGGTTATTTCAAAGATTTAATTAAACAAAATAGTTTAATAAATCTGTTAGTTTTGACACTAGACTCGTAAAAACTTCTTAGCTTTTCGTCATCACCAACTGCTACTTTCAGAAAGCCATACTGACTCATTTGAGAGAATTTATACAAAAAGTCATGTATTAAATTGTTATGAAGGTACAACGGAACAATTAAAACATTCGATATATTTTATGCAGGTATGTTTAAATTAAAACAATTAATCCTGTAAACATATATTAAAAATAAATAGTTAAGTATTCAGGAATCTCTTCATCTTTAGTTAAGAAATAGACAAAAAATGAATGGGATAAATTAATATAAAATAAAAAAAATCATCTAATGTACGATCGGAAACTCTTAATAACCAATTTCAGTAATAACCAATTTAAGGTTCCTAGTAAGTAAATGTAACTAAATTTATAATAAAAGCCTCCTTTGCGTATTACTAGGTATATTTAGCTTGCTGGACTACTAAGAGAAAGGTCGCGGGTGAAATTTTCAACTTAGGTCTTCGAAATTATTTTACGTTAAAACCAAAAAAAGTAGCTAATAACAAAGATGGTACCGCAACTTAAAATAAACTAACAAGCAGAAAAATCTATAATTTAGCAAATCCAGGATTTCCAAAATGGTTGAGAAAGAGCCTAAGACTATTAGCAACACTTAATATTACCCCGAAGCTCACTCTTATATTTTCTTCTGTAATATATTTAATTCAATTTTGCAACTGTAGAATTACAATGAGCAAGGATGATCACAGGAAATAATATGAAAAAACTGCATTGCTCTGGCCTAGAGAATGACACCACCCCAGTGAAAGCGCTCCAGAAAATAAAAATTTTGTTGAACATGATAATTGAATATTACACTTTTGTTGTAATGTAATTTTAATTGTTTAAGATTCTAGTCAATCTAGTTTCATTTGTCCGTTTAAAGTTAATCGGATGAATTCAGATATTTCCTTGTTATAAACATAATTCATTTACAAATTTTCACTTAAACTAATTTTTTTATTGATTAATTGTTACTATACTTGAAAATTCGTTCACTTAATCATCTGAAACAATTGGCAATCCTAATATTATACTCGTACTAGTACAACTAGTTACCAAAACTTTAGAACTGACCCTAGTTTCTGTTTAACCCCCTCAATCAGTACTGGTGCCAGCAACTTCATTGGCACTTACCTTCTTGCGTGTGCTGTTCAAAAATCTGTTTGAGCGGAAAGTGACTATAACTTGATTATTTTGTATGAGGCTTATATTACACATGTTATTGAAATGTTATTTAACCATACAGCTTCTTCTAACAAATGTTTTGGATATCTTTTTTTAAAGCAACTACCTTAATCCATACCTTTAGTAAGATAGTAAATACACAATTTATTGTTTATAATAAGTGATCCAGATTGTTAGAACGTGATGATACTTGACCTTTGTAAGTTACCTTAAATGAATAACTGAATCGTGAAATAAATCTGAAGTGATATTTTACAGACAGGAAATTTCTAGTTTAAAAATATTTAGGTTTTTGTACTACAACACAAAAAGAGTTATCAACAAAATTCTCACTACAGATCTCATTATGATTTTAGGCTAATGATAATATTTATTTCGTTTCAAAAAAAATAAACAAATGTAAATTCTCTGTAACACTTTTCATGTAATATATCTCAGTAGTAAATGAAACGATCGATAATAAATGAAGAGAAATTTATTATAACTTATTTAAGGAAGAGTATTTACTTTTACATTACTCAGATCTTATTACCCAAGTGTTATTCCTTTTGTAAATACAAAATATGTACTGTACTTATTGTCGAATATGAAAGTATTGACATGCTAAATTGCTATGACGGTTTTTGTTGTTCCAATATTCTTTAGCATGCCTGTTCAATAATTTATTACCGATAAGTATTTTAAAACATTTTTCTGTTTATCAAACTCTGTTTATTTAAATCCATTTAAGTAGAAGTTTTATTATTCTACTGAACAGAAAATGTAACAATAAGTTAATGGACGAGTTATAGCCTCGTTCTATTTACTAAATCAGGTTTGGCTTTTAATAAAATATTAAAGTTGTTCTAGTTTGCCCAATCTATTTTAAGTATCACGGTTGAAAATGATTAGTAAATAATTTTTATTTATTGTAACAATTGACGCAATTTTACAGTAAAATAATGTAAAATTTTCATGATCAAATTAAAAATAAGAAATAAGTACGTACAAAATTAACAAAAAAGTATATACATTTTAAACGCATTGTTCAATCAGTTATCTTTTTCAGTTTCCTGGTTTGTTATGTTTTTCTTTATTTCATTAGACGCTTGACTGAAAGCCCTCATTTTAAATAAAAGGTGCCTTGCCCAAGTTAGTTTATATTATTAAACCGACTTCTTTTCTCAAAATTTAATTTTACTTTATTAAAAATACTATTGATTTGCAAACCTTTCTATAATTCTTTAACGCATGACATAAATTTACAAATCAGTATTTTTAATGATCCATAAAACAAATTGAAACAGATTCAGGAAATTTTCCCTAACGTAATAAAGAATGTTTCCCTCCAATTTTTATAGCTTATGCCCATTTTCTGTTAAATTACATATATATTCTGAGATTAAATGTTGCCGTTAAAAACCATGTTGAAACCGTTCACAATGCATATTTGGTGCCATTCATATTCAATGGCTGTCTCATTTTTAGTTTCTAACTTAATCACGGTGAAATATTTTGCTACCCTAAATTGATAACAAAGCGAATCTCAGCCTGTGGTAAATTCATTTGTTTTTTATATTTCATTAGTTCTCAAAGTATTGAAGTTCTTTTACAATCGTTCTATGTATAAATTATTTTAGAAATTTATTTCTCCTTTTCAGTAGGCTAATTTTAAACAATATTGTCATTTAAAAACTATTTGCAGTATTTAAAATATTAGCTAGGTTACGCAAGTAATTATTAATGCAATTTTTTTCTAACGTATAGGCCTGTAAATGAAAAAGGAGTTTTGATTTAAAGTGTTAAGTCGTGCTTTACTAAACGCCAATTTAATTTTATATCGGTCGTCTTTGTCATCAATTTCCGCAGTACTAAAAATAAGCCAAGCGTTTAAATAAATAGTATTTACAGTAAAATTACTCTGTTATTGTAATAATATGAAATGTATTAACTTCTGTTTATTCAATAAAAGTAATTTACATTCTGTCGCTTTAACCTTTACAATTTCTGTACTGAATAACATTATTTATTATACTATAAAGTTTAATAATTTAAAATTATTTTTCTTTCGTAAGTTTACACAGTGGTTGTTAAGATTTAACGATTGAACTGTCGTAACAATTTTAAACATTAAGATAAATTGGAGTTTATATATCTTTATAATTCACTGAATTATAAAATCGAATGAAAGAAAAATTTAAAACTATTAAATTTTAGAGAATTTTAAACTATTTAAGCTATTTATAATTTCCTCCGCCCTAAAAATTCAATATATTTTTTTGTTTTATTTCCAAATATATATGTATTATCACAAAAATATTTCTTTTAAGAAAAATTGACGAACCTTATGTTCGTTTCTTTCTTGAGTTGATCTAATGAACGAAACAAACTGATATTTCGTTCTTTAGTTGTACTTTTACAAGTTAAAAGTAATAAAAGTAACATTGTTTTATTTGCGGTATGTAGTGTGTGTGTGGCCAATCAATCACGTTGAGCAGTTCAGCAAACAAAGCCCCTTAACAAGCACTCGAAGGAGATATATTTCGCGCCATGGCGGGCACGTCGGTGAGTTGTTCCATCGTAGTAACTAGCAATAAAAGAAATGAATAAGTCTTGGTGTAAGCTTGAGAAGGGGAGAAAATAGAAAACGAGGGAGCACGTTACAACGTTATTGCCACCCTTATTTATATTCCGACGTATCAGCCACTCGGTGATGTTGAAGATAAAACTCCTGTTAATACTTTTGCCACCTGTCAACCCCTTCTATCTAACTATTGTATTGTGAATCTCCTTTGTTCTGTAAACAATCTATGAATACTTATTTAACACTTCTTTTCTAAAGAAAACATATTATTTAGTTTTGTGGAAGGAATTTTTAATGAATTATAGATTTTTGTTATTAGGTACACTTCTGAATTACATATCCCATTTTATAAACGTACCCGCAATTTCAAAATGTGGCTACTCAAATTTTAATGAATTAAATTAAAATCAGATCCTGAGGTCTGTTGAAACTATGATATAGCTATTTGCAATCACTGAGAAAGAGACGAATATGTTTACTTAAACAAGAAGATAAAAAGCGTAGCCTATTATGTAAGAGAGTGTTATAGTCGGTGATAATTTCGATTTTACACCAATAGACATGAGAATTCTTTAGAATATCACTCTCTCATTCTTAGAATATATTTGTGTTGTTTAGGTCAACAGCCGAAGGCTGGTTTGAACCTCTAGAGTTTCACTAAGTAAAACCGAGAAGTAAAGTGGTTTACTATTGCCTTCCTCACTGAGTTAAACGAGTATGCATATCAGCATACCAGGCCCTCCGAAAAGCACCCAATTTCCACCCTGCAAATGGCACCTTCATTTCATTCACCACAGGGTCTTGCTGTATAGTGAAATTCATTACTTTCAGAAGAGGAGACAACTCTGACTAGTGTCTTTTACACCTCTATCTCTTCTGTTCTGAAATAGTTCAGTCATATAATTGGGTGATTATGTGATAAGAAACAGAACTATTTTCGTAGCCCTGGAACCAACAGATCGAGTGCAATTAATTTAAAACTCCACCTCCCTGTAATGAACAATATATTTACGACACAAAAATAGTTTTTCGGAATGCACATGAAGAATTAAGCAGATTATCCTGTAGGAAAGTTGGAATTTTTTGATCACTGGTTACTTTTGATGAACTTTGTTTAGTAGCTACTGGTTTCTTCTTGTACCACTTCTTACTAGCCTTGTATAGTTGTATTAAATAGTCTGGCTTGGTTGTTCCAGTTTCACTTTACACGTACTTTTACTAGGTTTCACTTTAAAACACATATATTCTAAGAACTACAGGTCATCTAAAAGGTAGAGAAACAATATTTTTTGTTTCAGGCAAATACGCTTTTTTACCCGTTCGACGCCAGTGGCCGAAGTTCAAATGTTTTAATTTTATAAATCAAAGGTAATTTAAATTATGCAAGCCGAAATTTAGAACTGTGGTTCTTCAGTAAGGTATAGAAATATTGTGACCTCTCTCTTAGCTGACTTAAATTAACACCAAATCACAGTCGAATGAACAAAATCTCTTAAAACAATCGTTGCTTTTACAACCCTGTAACAAATCAATTGATTGTATTTGTGACATAAACCAATTTGGATTCGAAATTAGGCGCTTGTAAGATTGATATGAAACTATACGGTACTGCGTGCGCATTACAATATATGAATGACTTTTGTAACTTGATTTCGCTTTTCCTGGATAGTTTACACGAAATAACATTTTTAGTAAACCAATATTTTTAGTAAAACAGACTAACAAATTACTGCAGACGTCTTACGTATACTATACGAGTACACTTCTATAAAAACTAAAACTGCTATTATATATACATTATAACATGTACAATACTGTTTTCTTCAAAACACTGACGGTTATTATAAAAAAAATCTATCATACTTTTCTTCGTGTTACCCTTGCATTTTCCAGCTGAATTAGCCGGTTACATATCCAGATTCAGATCTTCGAATGGAGTTGAAGTTGGCTGAGATTTAACATATCGCAGGGCCGCTTCTAGCACGTACTCTATATACAAAAAAAAATGGCTGCACGATAGCTCTATTGGTTTTCAGCCAATTGCAAAGCCGAAGTCCTAGGTTTCATAAATTTTTTGACAAACTGATGCAACTAACCTTCAAATTATACTCTAGGAGAAGAGTCTATAAACTAATGGAAAGATTGGTTGACGGAAAGGCCACTGTTGTATTCAGGAAAATGCTTTAGACTAGTTACCCCTTTTATACTTTCTCTTGCCTATATGAATATATAGGAAGGGAAGTATTGTTTTCATTTCGATTTTTCAAAATCGAGTTTTCACCAGATCCACACATTTTCAGACCCCCTGAACCCAAAAACCATGTTTCTGCGATTGGTGTGTGTGAATCGTGTGAATCAAATATTTCAAAAACGAAACATCGTACAAACTTGAAACTTGAAAATAAGTTAGATACTGCTACCGGATCCGACATGAACATTTTCATCAAAATCGGTCAACCGAAAGTAGCAGTTTATTCGAGTCATTTTTCTTTTTTTGCAATTTTCTCAAAAACGACTTCTACGATCTTTCTAAAAATCACCTCATTAACTACATGTTTTATGCTTTATATGATAGGGTAAGCGCCATGTCTGCTGAAATTCTTAGAAATGCTGTTTTCTCGTAAAAAATAATTATTTTAAGATTGCGGCTTTAATATGCATTTTAGCGTAAAAATGCATATAATTAAAGTTGTAGAGAATTTAACCCTACAACTTTTATTTCAAACATTTTTGTGCATTGCTTAGTTTAGCGGTAATTAGCAATTTTCTGTTTTTTTCCCACGAAAACGTGTAAAAAAATTGATTTTTTTTTAAAGATTTCAGTCTTATTTCATGTATTTTACGACAAAAGGGTATATAATCAAACTTATAGAAAATTAAAAGATCTACAACTTTTACTTAGCGTATTTTTCTCTACAGAGCTTAGTTTAGCGTGAAAGATTGATTGTTCGTATTTTTAAGCCAAACTGAGGTTGATGTTCCTTTTTAATCATTCACTCATGATTAAAAAAAGGTTATGTTTTTGAGGTTAGCTTTTTGTTTATTTTTAATATTAGGTTATATTGTCAACTATTTGCATTGGCAAGAAAAAGTTATGTGAGTGTTTCACGCCAGATGTTTTTTTTCAATATCTTCTTTTCAATGAGTGGTCAATCTCGTTTGATGTAAACGGACGAAATAAATGGTTAAGAAATAAAATAGTTGTCTATTAAAAAAAGGGGTTTTCAATTCATTAGATTAAATCTGTATCTATTCATCACACTTTAACTATCCGTAAATTTATGACATTTTCGATTGTGTTGATATTCACAACTAACAATGTTGGTGTATTTCAATATTGAAACCTAATAGGTGTGTGAAATTGAAGTAATAGTATTTTTCATACATTGTTAGGAAACTGAATAAATGTTGTGATCCAATAATACCAGCAATAAGGTATTCAATAATGGATTAAACAATAATTCTGTTGACGTCATGTGCTTATTCAGCTCTCGAAAATAAGCAAAAATATTGCCTCTCAGTTTTGCATTTTCATACGTATATTCTGAAGACGATGTATGTTGAGTAAACATTTGATCTATATTCGTTTGCTGAAGCAATCTCTTTGTTATACGAAGTACCAACGCTTATCCTCGGTGGCATTATGAATCTTTTAAAACACTAGACACTCAATTCATGAGATATGTTTCATTTTGGTTGTTTTATTATTTTACTTTAAATAAATTATTCCTTGTGATACAATAGGATTGAAACTTATTGCACAAACATTACCTTTTTAAATAAAAACAAACTGTTAGACTCACGTGAATAATGATTTTTTTTATCAAAATGACAATGTTTAAGATCGAGTTCTGGCTGTACACATTGCAAAGTAAATTGACCGTTTTAATTGAATTAATTTAATTGACATTTGTGTTACTGTCGGTATTATCCTCCAGTAGGCCTCTTGACTGAGTTGTTGGATTTAACTTGTTCATATTCTACCCCTCTGCACATAATGGGCAGGTGGAATGTTAAATTTATTGCTTTTAAACTGTTGGTTCCAGGGCTACAAGATATAGTTCTTTTTCTTATCACATAGTCAGCTAATTATATGACTCAACTATTTAAGAACTCGAGAGGTAAAGGTGTAAAAGACACTACTCAGAGTTATCTCCTCTGAGAGTAATGAATTTCACTGTACAGCGAGACCCTGTGGTGAATGAAGTGAAGTTGTTATTTTCAGGGTGGGAAGTGGGTGCTTTTTGGAGGGTCTGGCAAGCTGACACACATACTCTTTTAACTCTGTGAGGAAGGCTGTAGTAACCCAAAACCACCTCACTCCTCGTTTTTACTTGGTAAAATCTCTAGAGGTTCAAACTAGCCTTTCGGCTGTTGACCTAAACAACAACTCTACCCTAATAGCCCTATCAGATTGTGTGCCTCTTACATAGAGATAGATATTTCGGGTACTTATTTAAATATAATGGTAAATATGACTTTTTTCGATGACGTATTTGGTTTTAGCATTCATTTTTCAATGGTAGTGTCAACGGATGGTGACATTAAGTGGCGACTTGATTGAAATCTTTAATTTTTTGTGGCCCTGAAAAGGGCCACTAAACGGTGGTCGTCTTGGCGAAGCATCGGTTGTAGTCATCGTGGCGGTCGGGGGCTGGACGACACGGCTTGTCGTCGTCCAGCGGAGACGTAGTCTTCTTCCCTCGCAGTAGTGCGTCGATGGCTGTTTCGTCGGATCCGGTGGCCGTAAGGCTCGGTCGAAGGACCGTTGTCGGCATCGCTCGCGGCAGCAGGCGATGACGGTCCGGTCGACGGCTTACGCTGTTGGGTCGGCAAGCGGAAGCATCATCTTCTCTCCTGCAGGGACGTCAATGAGCCTTCGCTGGAGTCCGGTAGCTGTGTGCCGATGGTGGATGTCTTGTTTGCTGTCTGGATCGGAATTGAATCTCCTGTGTGGATTGGAATTGAATCTCTTCGGGCTCAGTGGAGCGCTGTTTTTATAGTTGCCGAGAGCACTGTGGTAGGAGCGATCTTGACCTTGGTGATAAGGGACTCCGTCGGTACGCCGCCAAAGGCCTACCATTCCTTTGGGAACTATTGGCGGTTCCCTCTGTCCCTACGTCGGAAGCTTTGTAGCCGGCAGCACACTCCTAATCAAAGCGGACGACGGTGACAGTAGAATTAGTTGCTGATTGCCCGGGATAATAATTGGCTTTGAATCTATGATTTTGGTTACAGTACTGCAGATTGAGTGGCAAAATTTTGGTTTGTGGTACAAAATTATTATTAGGTCGGTTAAGAATTATAGTGCCAGAAGAAGAGGTACCCAGTAATACATTCTCTGATTAGATCTATAATATCCACTAATCAGACCAAGGGGTTCCCGCTCCATTTTTCACTTTAGATGCGCGTAGCACGGTTGGGTAGTTCCTTACAGATAGGTCAAAGACTAGGAGGTTGGGATAGTCAGTTAGTCGATTACGAAATTTATTGAAGAAATTTCAAAATTTTAATATACAAATTCTTTTAAGACCAATCTGGAGTTATGGTGTCCAGCTCTTTGAAGTAATAGGAGAGAGTAATTTAAAGTCAATCCAGGCTTTTCGATCGAAATTCTTAAGACTTGCTTCTGGCGCTCCTTTTTATGTAAGTAATAAAACCCTCCAAGACGATTTCAAAATTCCGACAGTAAAGGAGCTAACCGCGTCCTTGTGTAGTAAATTTTACGGACGGCTAGATGACCATCCAAAACAACTAACCCGTGACCTAGCTGCCAGGAACTTCCCAACTGTGCAACGTCTAAAGCGAAAATGGAGTAGAGACCTCTTGATCTGAATAACGGACATTACCCGTAGTTATAAACGGAGAAAGTACCACTGGGTACCTCTTCTCTTTAAAGTGAAATTCCCCACCGCCATTTAAATATCATATATGGAAATTGTGCAGCTCAATGTGCAGTACCCTAATAAAAATTCAAGGTAAAAACAAGGGAACGACTATAATCATTTACACCTTTGGTGTTACTTCAATTACTATTTACAATTCTAAAATGGTGTTCTTATAGAAAATAAATGATTTAAAAAATGTTTTCACTTAACTCAAATTTGGTATCCGTTCGTTTGACAAAAATAAAATAATAAATACAATGATATAATATAAAGTTGTCGTTTATATTTGAAATATAATTATTTAACACAAATATGGCCTCAAGCCCTAAATATTGAAGAAAACAAAACTAATCTTTGTTCATGCTTGGCATTCATAAATTCAAATCATAGTATTTTTTTTCTTAATAAATCAACAGTTAATAACAATAAAAATAAAATTATTTAAAGGAAAATCCTTTTTGACATTATCTATCTGTATATCTATCTATCTATCTTATTGTATTTGTAATATATTTTTATTGCAATCCCTGAATAATTCAAGAAATCGATGTATCAAAAATCTCAGAATTGATTTTTTTTTCTAAATTAACCATCCGACTTTCCTTAATATCCTTTCTATTATCACAATCTGTGTACCTCTGTGATATCAATGTGTTTGCAATATTGTTCTATTAATTTTAAAATTTGAGTTTTTGAGTTCATCTACAACCACTGAGATTTTTATCTTCATATAATAATTATTCATAGTTGAAAGTAATATTATAGTAAATTTTAAGGAGATCAAGCTATTTTATGTGAAGTTGGGCTCGTAAATATTTTTTTGTTTGTTTTGTAAACAAGCCACATGTACTGGTTATTGTGGTTAGTAAATTCCGAGATATGAGATGTGATGTTTATTACTGTGTACATAATGTTAAATGATTAAATTCATTATATCAATTTTCATAATTATGGAAGAAATATTTAAACATACTGAAGAAAATGTCCTTAAATATGTTTTAACTGTCATAGATAATTATAAAAGTTCATTCTAAAAAATAGTTAAATGAAATTAATAAATTGTCACATTAATAACTTTATATTGATATTCAATAATTATCTCCAGCTGTGCTACTACCGGACGATAGTTTTTTCACCGGCGAAAGTTTGAAAACATCGTAGAGGGTTTTATTTCTTATAATATAAAAAGGAGCATCAGAAGCAAGTCTTAAGAATTTTGACTGAAAGTACTGGATCGATTTTAAATTATTCTCTACTGCTCCTCCAAATAGCTATATTTAGCTCTATATATACGTATTATATTTAGCTGGTTACCATAAGTCCCGATTGGCTGCAGAAAAATATGAACACAATTTATATTATTATGATAATTCAGTTAAATCAATAATTAAAAATGTATAAAGTATGCGTGGTCAATACTAAACTACTTTCCTGTACACATAATAGAAATGATAAAACTGATATTAAAAAGCGCCGCAGCAGTTCATAAAAGAAAAGTGAAATTTTGTTCAAATGACCAGGCAACAAACATTAATACTATTTTCTATATTAGCACTGCAGTAACAGCCGCGGTGAATTATGTTGGAACGAGTTCAATTTAGAATGTGATTTTTCTTTTCGAACGCACAGCGACATCAGCAGCAGGTGTTCTATATGAACTGGACGCGACAAACGATGAGATGAAAATATTCTTAGTTTTATCTCTGGTGTTCCGTATGCTATTTTCAACATTAAGTCAATATAAATTTTTAAATTCTCTCGCAGATTCTCTTGTTTTAATTTAACATTTAAATAATCATTATCGGTAATTATTTTACAAAAAAAAAATCTGGTGTGAAACGCTCACACGACTTTCTCTTCCCAATAAAAATAATGAACAATATAACCTAACATTAAAAATAAACAAAAATCTAACCTCATAAAACACAACCTAATTTTAATCATGAGTGAATGATGCAAATGAAAACCAACCTTAGTTTGGCTTGATAATATACGGAACATCACTATTTGACGCTAAACTAGGCTCTGTAGAAAAAATTCTTAAAATAAAAGTTGTAGATATTATAATTTTTACAAATTTTATTGTACACTTTTGTAGTCAAATGCATACTAAAGCCGAAATCTTAAAATCCTTATTTTACAGATTTTCATGATAAAAAAAACAGAAAATAATTATTTACCGCCAAACTAATGTTATACAAAGAAATGTTTGGCATAGAAGTTGGAGGTTTTTAAATTTGCTTAAACTTTGATTATATATACACTTTTGTCCTAAAACGCATATTAAGGCCGCAATCTTTAAAATACAATTTTTTCTACGAGAGCACAGCCTCTCCAAGAATTTCTTCAGATTGGTAGCCCTACCCTTTCTTGTAGAGCAAAAAATGTAGTAAATGAGGCGATTTAAAAAAATCGTATGAGCCGTTTTTGAGAAAATAACCAATTTTAATGAAAATGTTTGTGTCGGGTCCTCTATTAGTACCTAACTTAAGTTTCAAGTTTCAACTTCGTTCTATGTTCCTTTCTTGAGATATTTTGTTCGCGCGCGCGCGCGCACACACACACACACACACACACAGACTAATCGCTAAAAATATGTTTTTGGGTTCACGGGTTCTGTAAACGTGTAGATCCGGTGAAAACTCGATTAAGAAAAATTGACATGAAAACAATACTTTCCTTCCTATATAGGCCTATTCATATAGGCAAGGGAATGTAAAAAGCTGCTTAAATTGATTTTAAATAAAATGTAGTTTTTACTTGTATATTTTTTAAACGACGTATCATTTAAATAAAAGGCAGGCTGAGCTAATTATAAATTAGCATATTTAATTTAAATTTTTGGTTTATTCGATGTACGAGGGTAGGCTGATAAGTAATGCACACATGCTTGTAGAAGACGAACAAAAAGAAATAGCAAGATGGGGTAAATAACAAATTAAAGTACAAATCTTAACCTACCAAATTATCTATTTATTTTTCAATATAGTCACCGTTAAGCATTACACATTTCTCCCAACGTTTAACAAGTTTTTTCATTCCGTCACTGAAAAATTCTTCCGACTTTCCTCGAACCCAGGACGCAATAGCTGCCTTCACCTCATTGTCCGAGCTGTAATGATTACCCTTAAGGTCTCTCTTCAGTAGAGGAAAAAAATAAAAATCGCAAGGCGCAAGGTCGGGAGAATACGGAGGGTGTAAAATTGGTTGAAACTTCAGGTTTCTCAGAGCCTCTCCAGTTGCACGCGAAGTGTGTGGACGAGCATTGTCGTGTTGCAAAATTATTGGCGCCAGGTTGCCTCTAACACGACAAACTCGACGTCGGAGGTGTTTCAGAGTCTGTATATACTGAGCAGAATTTACCGTTGCCCCTCGTTTCAGATAATCAGTCACATAAACTCGGCGAGCATCCCAAAACACAGTCAAAAGAATTTTTTTTGCGGACGGTTGTGTTTTGAACTTTTTCACAACAGGAGAATGTGGATGACGATATTCAGCGCTCTGCCTTTTTTCTTCGGGATCGTAATGATGAACCCATGACTCGTCCCCCGTCACAATATTCAAAAGAAAGTCGTCTCCTTCGTCACGGTAGCGCTTCAAAAGTTGTTCACAGCATTCCAGTTGACATAGCACCAGAACACGACGCCATACTTCCACTACTCAAAACAAACTGAATGAAAGCAACGCCTTCAAACTGCGCAGGCTTGTAGAGGAGAAATAGTACTTCCACATGCCACCAGGCGCGCTACTGAAGTTTATTTAGTTGTCTTCTACAAGCATGTGTGCATTACTTATCAGCCTACCCTCGTATATTAAATGTTTTATTTTTATCACCCAGTGTTTTCGTTACATTCTGTTCATTGTTATATCATATAAATAAACTTTTGTTGTCACATTAAATAAAAATACACTGGATAAATATCAAATTTAGGTTTGGGGATAGATAAACACCTAGATACTAATTAAAAATGTGGAAAAGGCAAACATAATAAATAAATAAATGATGAATTTACATTTATTTTATTTAAATAAATAAATAAATAAATACTTGTAACTATTCAAAAATTATCAAAATAGATTACTTCAATTGTTTACGTCATACATTCGGATTTTTTACGTTTATTTTATAACACCGTTCCTTTACCAATAATAGTGATCACTGATAAACTGACTGTTGATTAAAGTTTAGAAACAAAGCAAAATATTTTTATAAAATAACATTCGATTGATAAATAATTTTTACTTAGGATCAATAATATGTAATATTACCTTCCTACAGTTTTTAATTCATTAAAAGGTGTGTGAATGAACTACGTTAAGACTAAAGAACATCTTTAATTAATTAGAAATCCAAGTCATTTCTATCTCGATGAGATAGATATATGAAACACAAGTTACATTGACAGTGTTAAGCTGCGTATATGTTGTAGTAATTGTAAAGATGTAACCAGTCGGGATGGAATGAATTGTAGGACGAGCACAACTAACACTACCAGACATTGACTGTCATTAACGTTGATTAGATATCCCTATCAGTACAGAAGCACTACAAGGTCGTAATTGATCGATGATACACAACTGTAGACATACGAACAGAAATATTGTTTTGTATAACTCGCCTGCACTGATATATTAAGTCTTTTAGAATAGTTAAAATTCACTTTTTAAATTAACCCTAAGTTTAAAAATCTGGTGTGAAACACTCACACAACTTTCTCCTGACAATGCAAATAATTGACAATATAACCTAACATTAGAAATAAACAAAAAGCTAACCTCAAAAAACATAACCTTATTTTAATCATGAGTGAACGACGCAAAATGAAAATCAACCTCAGTTTGGCTTAAAAATACGAAAAACCACACTTTCACGCTAAACTAGGCTCTGTAGAGAAAAAATATATTGTATACGTACTTTCCTTCCTATTTTATATTGCTGTAGGCAAGAGAAAGTAAAAATTCTTTAGACTCGCCAAACAACACCAAATTATCATAAAAAATAATATAGCATCTGGATGAAAGACATAATTTTACAGAATTGTAAAAAATCATTTTGCTTTTAGTTTGATTGAAATATACTCACCATAAAATCCGTAAATATGCGCGAGTCGCTTTTCATCGAGTATTGAAACATAGACGCTTGAAATGTTTATCTACGATGAAAGAATGTGTATAAAGTTAAAATTGCAGTAATAACTGCACTATTCTATTATTCATAAACTCAAAAAAGTTTTCTTTAAAATACTTTCATTGCATTTATTCAGGGGGCTTGGCTGCCGTTGTGACTTCAGTTGGCAACCTGCTGCTCCTAGTTACAGTTATAGTTGCGTTGGTGTATTCATAGAAGCAACTAAAAAGTAAAAACTGTATTCCATTTTCCGTATTTATAAAGACGAAAGATTTAATTTCATATACTGTTACAATTGTATTTTGCGGTGAAGGATTAATTGCCATTTTATGAAGTTCCAATGTAGTTTCTTAATACAACGATATTTATGAATGCCTATTTTATTTACTGGTTTTTACGAGACTCTGTATTGAAATGGTTTTTTTTAATTAATGTGCACTTATACAATGTTCAGAAGGCAGAAATAAATTGTCCTGGTAGACTTCTTGAATATGCAGTACCCTCATTTTTCGATTTTGACTCAATTTTAAGAGAAAAGGACGAGTTTCTGTTTAACTCATCGTTGTACAGTAAATTTAACATACAAGAAATGTAGCACATATATTTTCTTTAATTCTGGTATGGATATTTTTACATTAAATGTATTTCAAGCACTAATATTGGAAAATGCGGTATTTGTAGAAAGTCGTAAATTCTTACTAAACTGCAACTGTATAAAAACAAGCAGCAAAACTGTTCACAACTAAATTAAAAAAAACCCAACCGCGTTAATGGCTTTGAGGAGGACACCACCCAGCAATAGCTCTCCAGAGAACGATAATTGTGTTCATTTTTAAATAGTACGAGTATTTTTGTGTACGTAATAAATGTTTCAGTTGCGTTAATGTACCATGTCTCTACTCCATCAGTGTTTCAGTCGTCTTTGTGCGATTCCTGGTAGGTCTGCAGATTCATATTGCATGTTAAGGGATTGTTATGATTTTGAAGTTTGTCTCAGAACCTACGGTACAGTTTTAGATATGTGTCGTTAACGTACGGGACGCGTAAGTCATCATGTTCGATTAGATACGTATCTCGGGCAATTAGTAATCAGTCGTAACAATTTACTTTGAAATCATTGTATTCGTGAAATTACTGGTGGCTTTGCTGCACCATAAATTTGACTACCATAAATCCACACCGATTGAAGCATCGCCTTGTACGTCAGGACTTTTGAAGTCATGGGTAGTTTTGACCGCTTGACTGTATAACCTGTATAGCCTGTATAACTGTTTTACTCTGTTGTTCCGTAGTTGTCGCTTTTGGTTGGCGAGCTTGTTCCACGTCAACCGCATGTCTAAATGTAGCCCAAGGTACTGCACATTGTTTGAACAACAAGGTACCGAACATTGCTTGCGGAAGAGGTTGGTTGAATAAAAATAATTGTGGACACATTTGTCGACGAAGAATGAAGGTCATAAGAGGATGAAAGAAAAACAGTATCGTCAACAAACGTAGCAAGCATAGTAGTTAGAATTTGTGGTACATCCGAAATGAAAATAGAAAACAGTAAGAGAATGAAAAAGCGTTGAATGAAAAACAATAGTAAGCGTAAACGTTAAAGAATTAAAAAAAGTTTAATACGTGTATATATTTTAGTAGTTTTGGAAAAACCAGTCTTAACAAACACGTACTACACAAATATACAGACCAAATTTTAAAATTCTAGTTCTTTTAAATTCTGGTCATACCGTGATGAGTGAGTGAGTAGACAGCCAGTTGGCGATTGGGTTTTTTTATGCATTCCGTTACAGCTGAATGCAAACTGCATGATTGTTATTAATATTGCTACGCAAAGTAATTAGCATTTAACTTCTGAACAACTTTTTCCACGAAGTGAAGGAAAATTTTTGTTACCCTTCTCTTTACATTTTCTACGTTAATTGTGAGACTTTTCCAAGTGCCACGTGTTGATTCATCACCCATTTATAATAACAAGCGAATGATAGCAACCACAAAAAAGGTTACTCTATTATGTAAATAAAATTTACATTTTGATGAATTCGGTATGAATAAATGGTTTTAATTAGCAAAATTCTGCTCTGTAATGTTTCGTGTATAAATTATTGTAAATTTGTTTTCACGATCACCATGAAAATATATCTATGATACATTTTAGGTATTCCTTAGACCATTACTCATTGCATCTATTGTGTTGAAGTAGGCGCGCATCGCTTTGTAAAGTAAGCAATCTACGGGATGACGGAGCACTCAGAACTGATTGGTGCTTCTACCATTGCTGTTGTTGGTTATCCCATAGTCAAGCGGATTCAGGAAGGCCATTTGTCGCGCTGATGGATGTTTCCTTCGTTTCAGAGGTTATGATACTCTGATTAGCATTCTCCTTTTTCCTTCTACGTGGTATGATGAATGAGGAACGTTCGTTCTCTAGACAGGAACACCTGCCAAAACCATCTCATTTCGCATACGTACATGTTACCTATTTCACTACGATTTTATGACAATTTCGTTTTTTGCGTTCTTACAAATAATTCCTACTCATAGATCTTTGTTATTTTCTCATATATATATTTTTTTTGTCAGTTTAATCATCACCGTAATATTTCTTGAATATTCTAATGAAAAGTAATAGATTTTAAAATATCATTTTTCTTTCGCTGCTATAAATTATTACGCGAAACATTCTGTGATTTAGTTATAAATTTTTGGTGTATTATTCTTATCGTGACATACGCTTATCAGTGACATGACAAATCTACCAGGCTTCATTAAAAGATTAAAAAAGATTGAACATAGATCTTTTTTAATTCTCTTTACATGTTTATGTACACTTAATCGAAAAGAAAGATATAAATGTAAAATACGCTATTAGATCTAATTTATTTTAAAATATGCTTTGTTACTATTGATAATAACGGTTTTTTAACAACATGAACTTTTTATTTTTTCTTATAATTTTATAATTATAATTATTATTTAATTTTATTATTTTTTTACTTTTTTAATAATTTTATGTTGATTATGATTCCAATTTAACATTGTTGAATGTTGTGTTTTATATTCGTGCCTGTTCTTGTTAATTTTAATGTAATATCGATGCTCGCTCATCTTTTGGTTGTTCTCTATAGTAGGCATACAGTTAAAGATTCAAAATAAAAGATGAAAAATAGTGTTAATACTCTTTGTATGAAGTTTTTTCATTCGTTAGTTTGATAAAAGTATATTGATGAAAAATTTCTCGTGACTAATTGTTGGTTGGTAACTAAACTAATTTTACATCTTCTGGATCAAATAAATTTTATTATAAAAAAACCATGAGTAAAACGGTTAGAGCAGAAGAAGTGCAAGTACCATTACTAAGAATTATATCTTCTAATTAATATATTTCAATGTTCATTATTAATCCCTGTAGTTCAAATTAAAGTGGGATATATTGTATTGCAAATCTTCTAAGTTTTATTATCTTTTCTAACAGATGTACAAAACGATTGTTAAAAAAACTTTAATAGATAACTGATTAGCTCAAAGCCATTAATACACCAGAAATAACAAATTGCTTGTGGTAACATAATTCCTCTAGAGAGCGAATCTAATACAATTTTAAATATAGAGTAGACTGTAGATTAGAATGAATTTATTGTTTGGTATTGTATAAGTGGTTTTAAAGAGGGTTTCATTTCTTATCAAAGTTTATGATGTAATTTGTATTTTCCTTAAATTATACCAAAGTTTTGTCAGCAGACCTCGAGTTTTATGCCTTGTAGATAGAATTGTATTCTATCATCGCATGAACATAACAAGTACAAAAGTGCGGTTCTTTTATCGGTAAGCAAACAGGACGAATTTCATAGAGTGGACGTATGCAGAGAGTATGTAACTTGCAGCTAACCTCTATTATTAAGTCATTAACATGATGGTTGCGTGCAGACCACGTGCGTGCATATCGACTTGTGCATGATGCCCCCCTCTGGAACCCAAACCCTTGCCGTTTAGGCCCAACACAGCCCTTTCGTCCCACTTCCCTTAACACTACGAAGCTGTTGACTAGCACACCCAGAAACAGCCATGAAGCATGCATTCGTGCATATCTTAATGCAACAAATATTACAATAATGTTTGTAATGTAAACATTACATGCATGGATATATTCATATGTAGGCTTACTTAGTATATTGCAAACTCAGCAATTTAACTGAACACCAAAACATAAAGTTTGCATTTATTTAAATTCGATTCAATTGTATCCATATTAAAAAAATTGTAAAATTTTACTGAAGAGGAATTTCATTAGGATTGGGGTTAAAAATACCACAGGATTGGTTGATATCAATGTAGTTATTATTTAAATGTATGTAACTTCCAGGTAAACCCTACTATTAAGTCATTAACACGACTTAAATAATGCAATAGTGGCAAAAATTAAACAAAATATTGTAAGTAAACAAAAGAGTAGGCTACTTGTAAGTAATTCATAAGCCGTTGAATTCATAATGGAAGAAACAACTTAATAGACACAATTAGTTATTTATTAGCAAATCTAAGAAAAAAACGGGAAGAAAACAAGATCATACGAATATAATGAAGTTTCCAACTACAACACAAAAATTTTAAAATAAATGACTAACGAATTAAATAGAAAAGAAAGAATAACAAAACCACTTTGTTCCCTAATTTTTAACATAAATTCTGAAAATGAGATCGTTTAACCGATAGAGTGAATGAAAACAGTCACTTAAAATTTCTTGGTTGCATTTTTTGCAATAAATCTCAAAGCACGGGTTCTGATAGGATATTTCATTTTCCCAGCTAAAAATCTACAAAAATCCCGAAACTGAATAGATCAATAAATTGCTGAAGATTTACAGAATTTTTGAAAGGGCATGAAAACGGATTTCATCTGAAATGAAGAAAACTTCCGTAAAACACCAGTTAGACTTTATGGAGGATACAAAATGATTAATGATTAACCGTGGTTAATCATTTTGTATCCTCCATAAAGTCTAGCTGGTCGAACGGTATATTAATAGAAATAGTATTGCATAAAATTTCCTTATCCTTTTAAATCTTATAGGCCATAGATATCAGACTTAAATGTTAAAAAAGAAGACAAAAAAAAGCCTAAATTGGTTGACGGACGGTATATTAATAGAAATAAAATTTCATTTGGTACATTTTCAAAGAACAGGGTTATAAAAGAAAAGGTTGATTCTATGTTTTGCGATAATAAAGAGTTTTGAAGATATAACGATCGGTGATGGTAAGTCTCCACGTGGAGGGCTTCAATTCAAAGAAGAGGTTGACCGGAATTAGTTCAGTAGAAGTTGAGACCAAACAGGGTATAAATTTTCCTTATCTTTTTAAATCTTATAGGCCATAGATATCAGACTTAAATGTTAAAAGAGAAGACAAAAAAAGCCTAAATTGGTTGACGAACGGTATATTAATAGAAATAGTGTTGCATAAAATTCCCTTATCCTTTTAAATCTTATAGGCCATAGATATCAGACTTAAATGTTTAAAGAGAAGACAAAAAAAGCCTAAATTGGTTGACGAACGGTATATTAATAGAAATAGTGTTGCATTTTGTACGAAAGGAATAATATACTATTTATATTACTTATCAAGCAAATTATTTTAGTGGTAATATAACCTAAATGATCGGTTAAGTCAAATAACCTAAACCTCATAGATAGAGATGTTATATTAGAATCCTTGAATAGACAACGATTTTTGTTGTTGAAAATAATAGGAAAATAGTACCTCAGATATCATTATGCACCAACAAATAAATTTTATTAATCAAAATCAGAATACTCCCAGAAGCTTGATTTAAAATCTGCATTATAATTTGTAAAAAAGAAAATTTACAAGGATACTCGTAAGATTATGTTATAAATAACGTATATATGATATTACGGCATTACGGGGCTTTTAAAAAACTTGGGTGCATGTCCATGGGCGGTTTTACCCCAACAACAAATTTTGAAAATTTTAAATTTTCAGATTAAAAAAAGTCTTTCAACGGCATGTTGTTTGACGTTCTAAATTACATAAAAATATAGTGGCTAACCCGAAATATTTTGGTTGTACCCCTTCGCAAAGGTGTGGCAGGAAGAATTTTTTTATCCTTCAACGGTGGGTCGTAGCTAAAAAGTGCATAGCACTTTCAACCTTTCTTGTGCTCCTCCGAAGTACTTTAGAAATATGTAACTGAAGGTTCCCTTAGTTTAAGGTTCGCTGAAAAAACTCAGAAAACCAAATTTTGATATTTTTCACAACCAGGACTCGTGTTTTTCATTTCCTTTTCTCAAATAATTTTCGGGAAAAAATTTGAAAATTAAGAAAGAAAATTTGTTAAAAAATTATTTCTAAAGTCAGGGAAGATAGAAAGAAAGTTGTTTTTACAACATTTTTCTTTTAAAAGTCGTAGAGGGAGATATTATTTTCGGGAAATTTCGGGCAAATTAAAAAAATGTAATTTGGGCGAAAAATCGGGGTGCGTAGCGCTACGAAGTTTGTCAGTTGACTACACAAAACCTCGAACACTTATATTCTAATCCACCTAACCCCTCCGGCGACCCGAAGTTGAACTATGTTAAAGTGCGGGCACGCAGCACACGCACCTCTATGGTTCTGATTCACCTATGAATTCTGATCTACCTAACCCACTGATGCGAAGCACGAAAAAGGTGCAAAGTGCCGCTGGAGTGGCGAGTTATAATGATCTTAATTAGTTCACAAAAGATTGTTGTCAATACAAGTTGTTTTGAGTATTTGTATTTCCTATACTGAATAGAGGTTAAATAAATATGTAATTACTGTATTTAGTAATATTTTATTTTAACTTCTTTAGGTAAATGTACTAACATAACAAAAGCCAAGACTTATTTTAAATTATTTAGTATTTAAAGTAAATTTAAGTTTCATGAATTAAAAATGTATGTTTAACTTCTTTTTTAGTCTACATCCAACATGCGATAAAGTTCGAGTTAATGCGGGAAACTATGAGCGTTTCACAGAAATCGCTCATAACCTGTAGGGCTTTTCTCTCTCAGTCACTCTCTCTTTCTCTCTTTTGAGAGAGAGAGAGAGAGAACTACTGATACCTCATGGGAAACAAAGAAGTTTAAAACTTTTCCTTTACCGTCTTCTGAAAATATTCCATTTACAAACACTTTATGGCAGCTGTAGTTTTTCTAGCTTCTATTTTTTCATATTTATTTTGCATTTGAATGTATACACGATACACTCTCTTTTCCTCTGTAGTTTCTGTATAACTGGTACAATTTTGTACACATACTATATGATTTTTCGTCCACAAAATTTTCCATACTTCATAATATTGTTAAAGTTTCCATAAATATAGTAGGTATTTCTAAACATGACACCACTATAACTCGTGTCAAAATATCCTTCAGTTATTTGCACAAAAAAAATTCTTTAAAATGTTAAAAATTGTAAAATTTATCGTGAAAAACATTGTAAACAAAAATGTTAAAATTGTTTACAGTATTCAGTTACCAATGCGACAGCTAAGTTTGTTTAAGAATAAAATTTAAAATAATTTCTCGAGTACCCTTCATAGGATAGAAATTGTATTTAGAATACTAAACTATTTCATAGTTTTATAAGCTTCAGGCTTCTGTAAGCTTGGCTGCGGTGTTTTTCTTCTACAATTCTTGGAAGCAGTGTTTGTCACGCATTGTATTCGTTAAAAATGAAGGGGATCTTCTTTACGATCCAGGTATGAGAACTAACGTGTTGGTTTTAGTTTAAGAAAACTAAACTTTAGAATCTAAGTAATTTTACGTATGCTGTGACAGAAAGGGCTCTTTCCACTGGCTTTAACATGAGCTAGTGAACATTTGATGGAAGGAGTTTCCTACAAATCCTGACAGTTGGAATAACCCACACAAATATTATCAATGTAAATCTGGAATTTAAACAGGTTGGCTCGTATAACATTTTTCAAGACTTTAATATTTGACTTCTGGTTTTCTAAAGAAATTTAATATTATGTAACGCTGTTTTAAAGTAGGTTTTATCTTTAAGATTGCACGCAGCAGGTCTCTTTTGTTTTCATACAACCCTAATGAGATAAATAGGAAAACAAAGAAAATATGTAAAAACCCTAAATAACAGTTGAGTTTAATTATTTGCTATTCGCTAAGAAAAGAAAATTTATTATTCAAATATTTAGCACTTCAACCAATAATTTACGTCTGACATAAACTAAAAGTTGTAAACTTTATTGGAATGAGAAGATTACATTAAATTTAAGTCTGTAGTGCTTACTACATTTTGCGACGAAGATTTCCATTTGTTGAAATTACACTGCGCGTAATTTCTTTCGACTGTGCAGTTGATTGCTGAAGCCTTCTCTATCCTACCCTACGTTCCGTTGCCATATTCACACCCAGTTCGGCTTGATAAAACATGGCTGTGGCTGTGTTTTATGGGTCAAAAAACACATTAAGCACTCTTTTAACTGCTCTGTCTGACTTCTAATAGTCTTAATAAAACAGTTCGGAGGTTTTCTATTGTGCATTTATTATCCACAAATGTAGAACTGACACAATGTAAGAGCATAGATTGTATGAATAAATATAATGTAAAACAACAGGGATTACTCTTCTTTCTTCTAATCGTTAATTAACTCTCGAACAACCAAAACAAAATAAGCGCTAGGTACTTAATTTCTTCACCGTGGTAATAAGTAGATAAATTTTACAGCATAAGTTGTATCGGAAAGTTTAAATTTGGTTTTTAAACAGCTAAGAGATGCACATTTAATTTTTAAAATTACGTTTTATAATTTCATAAAATACAGTAAATATCGCTGAAAGTAAACAAAAGTTAAGTTACGTGACATTACTAAACCTAAACGAAGTACTTTGTAATGCAGCGTTACGGGAGAAGTGAACGTTTCACGCGTGTTTTAAACAGGACTACCTGTATTACTCGGCTGCGCCTGAGGTAAAGGATTGCCCTTTATGTTTATAGAGAAGATTAGGACAAGATGTAAAATTTATGTTGCCATGGTAATAAAGCATTAATTTACATGGGCATATAATGGTGAAATCTACAGAGATATAGTAAACAAAACGGCATACAACAAATTTACCATCGTCTCGAAGGGCTAAAAAGAGTAGCTCTATAATGACTAAACCAGTCTAAATATAATCTAATTTTTTTAACTTGCCTCACAAAATTCCAGCGTTTTCAAATAATTTATTCTTAAACTTCCCTGAAATTACAAGGAATAATTTTGTATGGTCCTTAAAAATATCGGTTCAATGAATATCGGTTTAAGACGGAAATGCCTACTTATACTATGCTTATTAATAGAAAAAAGATGCTAGTACTTATTTACATGATATAAAAAAACTTAAATTGTCCACTTATGTTAAATTTTTAATAATTTATAATTTTAGAAATGTATTTTCTTTTGTAAAAAATGCCAAAATAACTGGTGTAATATTATTAAGCAGTAATTTTAAAATGACAAAACTTTCTTGTGGGTTAAAGTAATGTGCTTAAAAAATTGCGAGTATAAAGAAGAGAAATTGGTCTTGTGGGGAGACTTTTTAAAAAATTGTTACGAGACGTATTTCACCTCCCAGAGAAATATACTTAACATTTTTCTTTTTAACAGGAAAAGTTTATCAATATATGAAGTTTGTTATTATACTTTTCCGTATTCTCGTTACATGAAGCATACCTGAATTTTTGTGCTATAAAAAATAAGTTAAATGCTTTTATCGATAAATTTCAATTTGTAATTAAGTTTAAAAATAAACTAAAAATATTTACCATCGTTAATTTTATTTCATTTTTATGCTGTTTTTATTTAAGTCGTCGCTTCCACTGTCTTAAACTGAAAATATTAATACAGTAAATTAAAATTAACCTCTAAGGCTACAAATAGCTACTATTTAATAGACCCCCAGGCCAACGTATTAATCGGCCTGTGAAAAGCCGTTTTGAACAGTTAATCAGAAAGTCGGTTTTGCTACGTAACACCGGTTGGATGAGTGATTTTGTGCGGTGATCAGTAAAACACAGAAAAAAACTGCTGGGCATTTCTCTTCAAGTTTACTTCAAAAATATAATTTCAGCAAAAATCAGCTATCGGATTGGGTTGGTGTTCGAAAATTAAAAAGCATTTCAATATTGAAATAAACACAAAAAATTATTAGGCTAAATAATCAGTAGGCCTACGGGTATTATTATGTCATACATTTGTTTATACCTCTTCGTTCTCCTTATGATCTATATAAATAAAATTGTTATTTCGTCTGTACAATTTTTCAAAATGCCACAAATTTTGTTTCTACCCCAGATCTATCATGTTAACACCGAAAATAAGTTCACCTAAATTTTTGTCCATTTGTCTGTTTGTATGTTACGGCATCACGGAAGAACCGCTGAACCAAATTCAATGGATTTCGGTATTTAGGTTCTGAACATAATCGAAATAAAAATAGGTTATAAATTGTTTAATGTCACAAAGGGATTAATAACTACTACGAGTTCAGGGGGGAGGATAAACAAAAAACTACGAGTATCTCGGTTAAAAGTCGATGTGTCAAAAATGTTATATAATCGGAATTATGAAACGTTTAAAGACAAATAAGTTTAATTAAGAAGAATTTTTCATTTTCATGCATAATAACGGATGTATTACCAATTAAGAAAAAAAACATCAATATTTTAATAATATGAACATACGCAATAAACAGAACAATAAACATAGGCCTACGCGCCGGTAAAAACCGCATTCATTCAGTCAGTTACCTACCTACCCATTCCACCAGTACCCTGTACACCCATTCTCAGTACCATTGTCAAAAAAAAAATTATCCCTTATGTGTGTGCGTAGCAATCTGTTTAATTCAGAACAATAAGCAACCCCATGGCCCAATGAGATGAGGATAATGTGTATGACGTGTAAAGTAAGTGTAGCCTTGTACAGATCCAGGCCGACCATTTCTGAGAGAGTGTGTTTAATTGAACCCCAACCATCAAAGTAACTGGTAACTACTGTCTAGTACTTAAATCCGTATAAAAGTTACTACCTTTACTAGGATTGTCAAAAATGAATCAGTATTCTTAATAGTGCGTTAGATTAACCATCGTGGTATTCCTATTGTGATTTGCCTTTCATTAATTATGAAAATTATAAAGCGCTGCATATATTAATATAAAAATACCAAGATCTCATGTTATTTTACGTCCAACTATTTTTTTTTCATTAATAATAATGCTGACGTTGAAAGGAGGTACGAGTAGATAACAATTTTAATTCTTAAAGAATATCAGACCTGACTGGGATCGAACTCGGTACATCAACAGACCGTCTGCAGCACCAAGAAAACCGTTCAAAGAAGGGTTAGGCTACTTTAACTAGTCGATAACTATTTCTATTCAAACGTCAAAATTATTGTAAATTTTGTCCGATATTTTTGGCGGGTGTTGAATTGAGGCACTTAGTAGTGTTGGAGTTATGCAAGTGTAGAAATAATCGCTCTAGTAAGTTGGTTGTTTACGAAATGAGCAATGTAGCAATCTAAACAACGAGCTTGTGTGTAAGTGGTCATGTGGTCGATTCTCTCAGATCTAGAGCTTTGTCCATCATTGATTTTTACATATCACCCTTCATCGTCTGAATTCGTATCAATATGCAAAATATTTGGACGTAAAACCAACAAAAAAAATTTGTAACGCTTCGTTTCAGGGCGATATTTTTCTAGCTGACTAGTGACTGAGCTGGCCTGAGACTTGATTTGTATTAAATTATATATTACTGTATTGAACGGTGTATTGTTTTCATGTTTCATTCCCTTTTTAGGTCGAGCTGATTTCTATATCAATCAAATGATTTCGACATATTAAATAAAAATATACGTCATTTTTCCGCGGAATTCTAGAAAGAAAAACAATTTGGCAACCAGGTCATGAAGGCCTATAAAATTTATGATATTACATTTGTGGTACACGGGTTGCGTATCCCATACATAGTTTACATACGAGTTGTGCAGGTTCCATATAGGAAATGGAGCGTGTCCTACACACCGCTATTTTTTGTGGATGTTTTAAATTCACAGCAATGCTTTGCATTTATAAAATTCATGTAGAGAAGTCATTCACGTATATAATTATTGATTGATTTTTGTACATGGTTATTTGATAAAAACTTTAACATTTTAGCTCATTTATTTTATTATTTTACCAAACCAATTTGATGGTCATTATTTAAAATTTGTTTTACTATTAAAAATAATAATAATCTCGTATTAATTAAATTTCCAAATATAAATTAGATACAATCAGAAAGCTTAACCGTATTTGAATTTATTTTAGTACTAAATATACCTGATCAATTTTTTATAATTTTGGATAACTTATTTGACTTACTTACTAAATAACTGAAGTTATTTTGTCAATATAAGTTTCATTTGATTCTGTTAGTAACGACAAGTGTGTTGTGAATGAGATGGAGCATCAATGACAAGATAAAGCTGATCACCTTGAAGGGACACTTTCTGTTGTATTAATTTATTTAGTCTCGTGTTATTTTAAAATGTTTAGTAGGGCTTGTGAGTAATGTTATTTTACTGCGTTATTGTTTTTACTTTCTTTTGCCTATAAAATTTATAGGAAGAGGAAAGTATTGTTCTCATGCCGATTTTTTGAAATCGAGTTTTCACTTGATTATCATGTTTTCAGACCCCCAAAGCCAAAAAACATGTTTCAGTGATTAGTATGTGTGTGTGTGTGTGTGTGTGTGCGCGCGTGTGTGTGAGCGGGCGCGTGTGTGAGTGCAAACAAAATATCGCAAGAACGGAACATTGTGTAAAAATGAAACTAGAGAACCCAGCACCAACATTTTCATTAAAATCAGTTAACCGAAAGTAGTAGTTTATTCGTGTTATTTTTCACATTCTTGCGATTTTCTAAATAAACAGCTCCTACGATTTTATTAAAAATTGCTTCATTTACTATATTTTTTATACTTAACAAGATAGAGTAGGCGCCATGTCTGCTGAAATTCTTAGGGAAGCTGTTCTCGTAGACAAAAATGTTTTTTACTTTCTCTTGCCTATATGAATATATAGGAAGGAAAGTATTGTTTTCATGTCGATTTTTCGAAATCGAGTTTTCACCGGATCTATACGTTTTCAGACCCCCTGAACCCAAAAAACATGTTTTTAGCGATTGGTCTGTGTGTGTGTCTGTGTGTGAACAGAATATCTCAAGAACGGAACATCGTACAGACTTGAAACTTGAAACTTAAGTTACATACCACTACCGGACCCGACACGAACATTTTCATAAAAATCGGTCAACCGGAAGTAGTAGTTTATTCATGTAATTTTTCACTTTTTTGCGATTTTCTCAAAAACTGGTCCTACGATTTTTTTAAAAATCGCCTCATTTACTAAACTTTTTATTCTCTACAAGATAGGGTAGGCGCCATGTTTGCTGAAATTCTGGGTAAGGCTGTTTTCACGTAAAAACATTTTCTTTTTAAGATTGCGGCTTTAATGTGCATTTTAGCGCAAAATGTTTTATAATAAAAGTTGTAGAGAATTTAAAAACCTACAACTTTTATTTCAAGCTTTTTTTTGTAAAACGCTTAGTTTAGCGGTAATTAGCGATTTTCTGTTTTTTTTCTCACGAAAACGTGTGAAAAATCGATTTTTTTAAGATTTCGGCCTTATTATGCATTTTACGACAAAAGTGTATATAATTAAATATATAAAAAATTAAAAGATCTACAACTTTTATTAAGAGCATTTTTCTCTACAGAGCCTAGTTTAGAGAGAAAGAGTGATTTTCCGTATTTCTAAGCCAAACTGAGGTTGATTTTCATTTTGCGTCTTTCACTCATGATTAAAATTAGGTTATGTTTATTGAGGTTAGTTTTTTGTTTATTTCTAATGTTTTATTACTAATATTAGGTTTATTGTTAATTATTTATATTGGCAAGAGAAAGTTGTGTGAGTGTTTCACACCAGATTTTTTTAGATTGTGGCCTTAATATGAATTTTAGTGCAAAAATATATATTATAAAAGTTGTAAAAAATTTTAAATTTTATTTGTAAAATCTGTTTGTATAACGCTTAGTTTAGCGGAAATTAACAATTTTCTATTTTTGTTTCCATGAAAATCTGTAAAAAATGGTTTTTCAGATTTTTGCCTTAGAAATTTATGCATTTTACGGCAAAAGTGTATAATCAAATTTATAGGGAATTAAAAGATCTACAACTTTTATTAAGTGCATTTTTCTCTACTGAGCCTAGTTTAGCGTGAAAGAGTGACTTCTGTATTATTAAGCCAAACTGAGGTTTGTTTTCATTTTGCATCATACACTCATGATTAAAATATGATTATGTTTTTTGAGGTTAGTTTTTTTTGCTTATTTCTAATGTTTTATTACTAATGTTAGGTTATATTGTTAATTTTTGCATTGAATAGAGAAAGTCGTGTGAGTGTTCCACAGCAAATTTTTTTTATTTCGTAATAGATCTCTGCTCTATCCTCTTTGCCGGCCGCATTGGCGTAGTTGGTAGCGTGCTCGCCTCTCATCATGCGGTCTTGTGTTAGAATCCCATTCAGGTACGGCATATTTTCATAGATTACGAAAAATTATTTCATCCTTCACCGTCTGCATTAGCAGTAATTGCAGGACAGTCGGACAAACCAAAAAAAAAAATCATCATCATCATCATCGTCCTTCAAGGATTAGGCTCTGTTGGCCTGTTCCGGCATCCATTTCTTTCGTGGTCTTCCAACGTCTCGCCTTCCACCGGGTTGATACTCCCATGCTAGTATGGGAAGCCTATCTCTTGACATGCGGAGTAAATGACTGGACCAGTTTCTCCTGTACCTTTTCAGAGTTTCTAGCAAAGGTTCCACTCTCAGGTCCGCTCTTATATCTTCATTTCTTATATGATCTAACCTAGAGTAGCCCTTGATTGCTCGCAGAAATCTCATCTCAGCTGCTTGCATTCGAGACTCAGTTCTTCTATTTGGTACCCATACTTCGCTTCCATAGGCTATCAATGGTATTGCCATTGTTCTATAAAATTTTAGTTGGGTATCCTGCCGTGTTTTCCTCCCTATAGCTCTTCTTATAGAACCACAAACGGCGCTGAATTTAGCCAGCTTCTCATTCACATCATCCTCTTCAACAAATGAGATACGGCATCCCAAGTAACTAAAGTCTCTTACTTGGTCCAGAGCCTGATCATCCAGCACAATTTTGCATCTAATTGGCCACTTTCCTCTGAATGCCATAACCTTGGATTTATGAGGTGAGATCTTCATGCCAAAATCTAAACCAATTTTATTCAGCTTGAAAAGTGCATATTGTAGTTTGTCTTCAGAGTTGAAAATAATTACAGTATCGTCAGCATAAAGTAGAGAGTTCAAGAATACATTATTGCAAAGTTGAATGCCTGAGTCAACGTTTTGATTCCAAATATTTAGAATCTCGTCTGTATAAATATTAAAAAGAGTCGGAGACATTGGACAACCTTGTCTCACGCCTTTATTTATTTTTATTTTTTCTGTTTTTTCATTATTACCGAACATAACTATTATATCAGTATTGGTGTATGTACCCACAATCGCCGCCACAAGGTGCTTGGGATATCCTTTCTTAAGCATCACATCCCACAATCGAGCTCTCAAAACGTTATCAAACGCTTTTTGCCAATCTATAAAGGCCATGTGCGTTTCACAGTTGTACTCTCGATTTTTCTCAATAAGTTGTTTCAGTGTAAACACTGCATCCATACAGGAGCGCCCTCTACGAAATCCCATCTGTTCCTCTCCTATAAGATTTTCCGCAATAGCCCTCAAACGTCTGTTCAGAATGTCAGCATACAACTTATAAGCATTGCTCAAAAGGCTTATTCCACGGTAGTTTTCAGGGTTTGTTCTGTCGCTTTTCTTATAAATTGACACAACTTTCGATGTCTGCCATGATATAGGAATTTTATGGGTTTTCCAGCACATATTATATACCGTCAAAAGCCTCAAACTTCTTATACCTCCATATTTTAAAGGTAGAAACATTCCTCCATATTTTAAAAGCTCCATACTTATTCTATCTAAACCACTTGCTTTCCTATTTTTTGACAATCTAATCGCAAGTTGCAGCTCATCAAGTGTAATCTCATCAACATGACATTCAACACAAGGGTCTATTTCTGTCTCTGGATTACCTCCTTTGTGGATTACCAGGTATCTGTAGCGACTGTATATTATTTTATTAGGTAATTTTGTTTATACCATTTTATGCTAAAGTCGTATTACTGTTTAGTGATGTCAACAAAGTTTTTAATTTGTAGCCAAAGTCGTTGTGTAATGTTTTGTTACACGTATACCAAAAGGAATTTTTAATCATATTTAGGAATTTTGACTGAGCATTTTGCAAGTGAAATAGATTTCACCAAGCTGTACAGTGATAAATTTGACACACATATATGTTCAGAAGGGCCTGAGAAGATATATTTTAAATGGAGAGTTTTCGTTTAAGAGGAAAATGAGAATAATTTCCAAGAAGACAGTAAAGAACCTTGCACTGTTAGGTTATTATCCGCCTTTTTAGTGTTTTAACTATGTCAAGCCTCTTCCGAGTGTAACTCGAACCTATCTTAACTCGTTTGGTTTTGAAATATCAGAGATGTTGATGCAAATGCTTGGAAATGTTTATGGACTAAATGAATAAGATTTATTAATTTATTTAATAAATAAATGAACAAATAAAATTATGCTTTGTCTTGCGGTAATTGAACTTATATTAATTAATTTTGATCAGAAAATTAGATACGTGGACTAATTAACAACACATTTTCTGATGAGAATTTTCAATTTGTTTTCTCATTTATGCAATTCTCTTTTTAAATTTTTCAAATTTTTAAATCAATTTCAAAAGTTTTATTTTTATTGTTTCACAAAGTACGGAAGAGTTTTCAGGAAAAAGGGTTTCATTAGTTAAAATTGTATCACCAGTAAGAGTCAATCAATGTTATTATTATAATTAGTGATAATTTGTAGAATTTAATTAATGGAATGTTTTTGAAAGCTTCGTAACATAACAGAAATGTTGCCCTTGTGAGTTGATATTATTAGATCATGACATTGTATTTATATGCAATGACCTGATTACATTCTATTTGCGATGACCTGTAACCAACGTGATTTACATATTTATGTGATTATATCTATGTGCTTGTAATTCATAAATAATAATATTGTAATCTTATTGTTTGAACAAAGTTATTTTAGATTAACAAGGTGAAGCTAATTTGTTATTACAATACTCTATATTGTAATGTAGGCAGCTTATATGGGGCAGTACTAAAAGCCATTAAATATTCTTAGCCAAAGTATCCCACTAAAGAGCGTTGTAACGTCGTTGACTTTCAAGCGTGCCTGAAACTAGTAAAGCCGCATTCCACTGTTGTATCCTCTATGATTACCAGACCACTACTGGTAAAACCCTGTATTATCTAGCTTTTCCCATCGGACAATATACAGTACACTTTAATGATCTAGTCACGCGTACTTGAAAATTACGTTGGATATAATTGTTTAGTAATATTACTAATTAATATGATATACAGAACTATTTTGCAATAAGCTTATTATTGCTATTAAGATAAATTAACTGTTGCATGGTGAAAATATCGTGGAAATAATATTTTGATTAAGTCATAGACTTTTGTTTGTTTTTATCACTGCATCAGATAGTTACTTTCATATTATTTACTTAACAGGATATATCGGCAAAGGTTGTTTACTTGTGGGCCTTTTATTTGCTGTATCGCTGAAAATTTTTACGTGTTACTAGTTTATGAAAAAAATAAAATAATTTATTAAATTAACTTAATACGTATTACGTAATTTATTTATTAAATTTATTAATTTACTTATTAAATTTAACTATATTTTAATGAACATTGTTTTTGTTTTAAAATTTATCTCCATTCTACTGAACAATGAATTATAATCATAATTTAACGATTAATTTTAATTACTAATTGTTTAATTTAATGTGAATGAGTCGTATTGTTGCCGATGAAAAATCTTTTTAATTCTTATTGTATGCTTAATTTGAGAAATTAGTAATGAATTGTAAGAATTTACTTTGCAAACTCTGCATTAACAAAATTATTGAAGGATTAGCTTCTGAATTTTTACTGGTCTGTAAAATAATATGTTGCGAGGCGGTTCACCAGGCTTTTGAATAGCTATAATTTAGTAGTTACTTCAGATGCAATACTGCATTAATTACGTAGTAAATATAATTAAATATATAATACGTCATTATTTTTCGCAGTAAAACAAGAATTCCTCAATGGTAGATAGTTCTTAAACAGTGGAAAAGATTATGGAAAGATTGGTAATAATCTGTTCATCAACCGGTAAAGATGGCGATAATTACAAAAATTGCCACCTAAATGATACGAATCAAAACTCGTTAAGTGCCTACCACCTCAAATAAATACAACTTCTGTTTCTTGTTGACTATTAGTTATTTCTTTGTATTAAAGAGTCTGTGTAGAATTAAATTTGTCCTAAAAGTGTATTTTTAACATCTATCTGTATTTTATGTATTTTTAAATAATACAAATACAGGGAAAAATAAACTAATGATACTAATTTTTTAAGCAGCTGTCTCCGAACTGATAGGACGAGGGGCTACTCTCTTGGCAGCAATATCAGATGTTTTCTATTCACTTTATTAGTTAAAAGATTTAACTCCCTCATGATGCAAAATATTACAAAGTTTCTATCTCTGAACAGCGTGTGATGTGACCACATGCGGGACCTGGTCTAAGTCCAATTGGCTTAACTATCACTATTTCAATTTGAATCGTCTATTAAGCACAGAGACAAACAACTGTACGCAAGAGAAAATATTTCATTAATCAAAATATTTCATCAATGAACAATCTGTTCAAAGAAAGATAGATACTTTGCAATACTTCAATTTTAAAACGTCTGTTTGTTGTAGGAAGGAGTAACCAAATTATTTGAAAAAGATAAATTACAGTTTAATTTTTTTAAGTGATCCTACAAATGCAGTTTTTCAACAGGCACTTTTTTTATATTTGTAGCAGAAATACTGATTGCTCAATTAAAAAATTATGGAACATACAGCCTACAAATACCAAAAAATTCCTTTTTTCTCCGATTCCTGCCTACTTAATTTATTTTTCACCTAAGATGGAAGGTATGACTTATTATAAGCTTAATAAACGTTACGTTTTAGGTGGATTCGGTAGGTCCGGTATGGCTGGCAAAAGTGTTTTATGTGTTCTGTTTGTTACCTTTATATTTTTCGTGGTAGCTTTAATAAGTTTAAATAACTAATTTTGTATTTTTTCTATAGAGTCAATGGTTTCAAAATTTAATAACGAGTTTTTGTTGTTTTATCTCATCAATGTCTACAAAAATATTCTTGTGATTCCTACACTATTTCATTAAACCTGAATTTATTGTGGTTATAGGAAGATTGTCACTAAAGCTAAGAGATTGTCACCAGCTACATGAAGTAGATGGTTATATGAATACAGAGTTTTAAAAAGAGAACATGTCAAAGAACGTAAACTTTTGAAGAAACAATAACTGATTTTCTCAACAAAAAGACAACAGGAATGTGAAACATAGGCCTATAATATGTATTTTAAATTGCCACTTTAAAACAAATGTTTATGAATATTTTATTCCTTAGAATTTTCTGGCATGAAATTAAAAACTGGTACTTCAAAAAATAATATCTTGTAGAACCATTTTATTTTGAGGCAAATTTTAATTTCAAACTGATTACGACGTAATCGTAAATATTTAACTTGAAATGCTCCATGAATCTTGATATGAACAAAAGTAATGCTTCAATTTTTTTTTTAATGTACGGTAAGTATTTATGATTTCAGGCCACGGGAACAATATTCTAAGGAGCAAAACTTACTGTTGAAAAATGTATGGGATTGTTTACTCGAGAATGAAGTATCTCAGACATTTTCTAATGATTTTTTCCAAGAAAATCGTAAATTACAATTCTTTGTTTAGTTTTTTTTTAAAGTCGCATCGACAGCTCTGTCATTGGTGACTACTGTCAGTTTCGGTACTAATACGATGGGTTTTAACGTGTTCAAATTTGCAGACCTAGCAGGGAATCAAACACGGGACCTTTCGTTTTGTAGCTAAATTAAGGTTTAATGACATAACTTTCATTATTAGACTGAAATAATGTGGGCTAAATTTCACAAGGAATATCCTTTAAACAGTACACTTCATCTTAGCATTAATACTTCTTTCAGTTGTTTTTAAATATTATTTCCAGTCGAGTTTTGTTTACGTTATATTTTTATAATAAATATTGTGTTAGAATAATATTTAAAGTGTTACGAAGAAATAAAACTTTCAATAAAATTTAGACTTTCAATAAAACTCGTCTCTTGATTTTAATTAAAAAGGTTTTGACTGATAATTGGAAATATTGGATTACACTGTTACCTTCTAGTAATTCCTACTTCAGTTTTTCAATGTAAAAGTTCCATACATGGAAACATTCCTCCATTCTCGCATATAAATTTACAGCATCCGAAGTTTTCAATGCTTATTTGCTCGGTTTCATATATTTTGAAATTAATTTATTACAAACCAAATAAAAAGCGAAAAAGGAAAAATAAACTGTAGTACGTACTACAACTTTATGCAATCAAAATTTTCTAAGCCTATCTCTGACATGAACTGATGATTGTTATTATTTAAATAGCGGTTTAAATAATAATTAATCATGGGTTGTTTAATAAGTTACAATAAATTTAATAAAATTAATTTTCTTATTTAAATTTGCATCAATGGTTTGGTTATTAAAGAATATTGAAGTTTATGGACTATGTGATTTAAAATGTAAAATTTCAAGAAAGTAGCAAGGAATCAAACTTGAGACCACCCCCATGCAATCTACCACGTTAACAACTGCCTCATGTAGGCTTAAAAATTATTTTTTTTTTAAATGAGTTACATTTTTTTTCTTATTAATTGTTTCTGTCTAATGAAATACAACAAGTGTGATGACACATGATGGTGAACAAATGACATAAAAAGGTAAATCACCCGTTAGTGTTACTTCCAATAATTTATATAATGATAAAGTTGTTAGATTTCTTCAAGTTCAATGCTCATCCGGTTATTTGGATTATATAATGTAAATAAGTGTTTTTATTTAAGGCATATGAAGACCTTTGTCCCACTTTCTTTGTGGTGTTCAAGGAGGATTGTCCTGATGTCTGTCAGTTTGCCTTTGATAAACCAAAACGATTTTATATCTGATTAACTTCGGTGAAATTTCTGTTGGAAAATATGTTTATCAGAATAGGCCAAAGTAAGTAAAATGTAAATGATTGAAGATTAGCGAGAAAATTAGTGCAATATATGTAATTATTTGTGACGAATCTACTATGTTCAAGAAGTACAATTAAAAATTAGTAGGCCTGTTTTTAAAAATACGGATTATTAAAAAAAAAATAATTTATGGAAATGAACTCCGACTTATCATTTCTATTTCTGGTAGTAATGATACGTAATATGTTGTAACAGCTTTCACAACGCTATATTCGGAATTATGGTAGTGCAGTTGTAGTGTAACTGTAACATTATAATGCAGAACAATGATATTTCATTAGGGAATACATCTGATGTGCACAGTTGAAACACGATGCTACTTCGGCAAATAAATTAGCACCATCCGAACACGTAAACCTTAATATTGTGGTTGAAACCAAACTATATCGTTCAATATTGTATTGTAAATGTCATGTAAAGTTTCAGTTTAATTATTTAATATGCACCAACTTAATCAATTCGTAATTCATGTCTCTATAACTAAGATCCTAGTTTACATATTTTGCGAATGAGGATAAAATTATAATTGGGTTACCCGTTTAGTTTACTCTGATTTATTAAATTTCTATTTTGACATTATAAAATTTTAATGTTCTATCAAATATTAAACTAATGTTGTACGTTACTTAATATTTAAATAATGATATTGTCCGAGTATAAAATTATTTCTTTAATTGAGAATGTTTTATACAACACAAATACATTATCGAGATCAACAAGCCTCAGAAATTTTAATAAAACTCTATGTTGCTATTTTAACATAAATAAAATCTTGTGTGAAACACTCACACGACTTTCTCTTGCCAATGCAAATAATTAACAATATTAACAACCTAACATCAGTAATAAAACATCAGAAATAAACAAAAAAAACTCACTTCAAAAAACGTAACCTTATTTTAATCATGGGTGAATGATGCAAAATGAAAACTGACCTCAGTTTGGTTCAATAATCCGGAAAATCACATTTTGACGCTAAACTAGGTTCTGTAGAGAAAAATGATTAAATTTAAAATTGTAGATCTTTTAATTTCCTATAAATTTGATTATTACACTTTTGTCGTAAAATGCATAATAAGGCCGCAATGTTGAAAAATCCACTTTTTACAGATTTTAATGAAAAAGAAACAGAAAATCGCTATTAGCCGCCAAACTAAGCGTTATACAAAAATTAAAGGTTAAATTTTTGAATTAAAGGTTGTAGGATTTTAAATTTTCTTCAAATTTATTATATACATTTCTTTGTTAAAATGCATATTAAGGCTACAATCTTCAAAAATCATTTTTCCACGCGAAAACAGCCTCTCCAAGAATTTCAGCAGACAAAAAAATCATGACAACTGACTTCAGTAGTTTCAGCAATACTTTGAAATTATATTTTTTTCTTCTTCAACCAGTAGCTATTGATGATTAAAAATGCATATTTTGAATTAAATTTCTAAAAACGTTTTATTGTTTTCAAGTAGGTTTTCACAAAATTAGTACTTTCTGTAAGCACATTCATATTGCTTTTACCAAAACGTTTCAAAAGTTAAGCAACTATTAACGCAAAATTAAATATATAATGGTTTTAGTAATTTATAAATGACGCGATTTATTGGAGGGAATTAATTGGATTGATAAAATCAGTACAAAGCAAGTTATGTTAGATATATACATGAAAGAAAATATAAATTTATTGATTTTCTTGCAAAGGTAGTTTTAGTATTTTAAAAATATTACAAAATTTAAGGACGTTTTAATTACTGTAGATTAATAATAATGTTCAGAAAATGTTGTAAGAGAGAAGTATTTCTACTTTAAGAAACTTCTTGAATCCAGCAGAACTGCGAAGAACTTTTTTAGGGCTTCCTAGGGAACTTAAGTAAACTCAATTTCACGCAACTGAAAGTTTGTCTTTGCCTAATTTTTGAAGTATGGATGTCTGTCAGCTGGAAAGAACGAATAAGTCTTGAAAATAATATATGTTTTTTTCTTTCATTCTCAACTATATCTTCTTACACTTCAGCTGGAGAGATTCATTGCGAATTCAATTTAAAAAATGATGGCGGTTGGCTTATGTATTGATTCTAATATTTTCTGCTACTGATATCTCAAAATTTATTTGAACGCAGATAACTTTTTAATAGAATATAGAGAATAAAACAGTTAATCGTATTTCTGTTTTCGGATTCCAGGGATTTTTTAAATTTTATTATAAAAAGTAATTTTATTTTTCTTCGTCTTCTTCTTTAGTAATCAGTCCAGGGAATGTTAGCAATCGTCTCCACTTTGAATTTTGGTTAATTTAATTCCTTTATGCTTTAATTCCAGTTTATTGTCACATCCTACATTAATCATAATTTAAACCTAGATCTAACTCCGGCTCTTACATCTTCCAGATAATCTTGTATCATTGTTTTGCTAATGGTCTCATGTCTTAAAATATTTTCTTTAAATTCCGTTCTTATCTTCTTTATAAATGTTTTAAATGCTGTCCCTTCTTCAGCCCTCCACTGTACTTTCTCATTTTATTCTCTAATTCTGTTTTATTTTAAGGATTTTTTTATAACAATAAATTTTGAAAGACGTTAGCTTATTTTTCTTCCTCAGTACCAACTATCAAAGTTTCACAAGCATAAAATGTCACTCATCATACAAATCCTGTTTGAAACCTTTGTCTAAATTTCTAGGCTTATGTTACTGAACAGAAACAAACGTAGTCTATCTTTAAATTAAACGCTCTCAAAGGATGGTTTATTCTGCTGGACATACAAAATAAGTACATAAAACTTCATATACTGGCTATCCAATGCAGAAATATGCATCATCACATGCAATAATATTATAAGAATATTAAAAAATAATTTAAAAAACATTTTACAATTGCAATTAAATTATATTGAAGAAAAATATATCTATTCACTTAAAACATATATACTATTTAAATTTTAATTAGTACCTTACTTTACATTGTTCTAGTTATCTTAATTTACAGTCTACTTCGTGTCTTAATTTTAAATTATATTGTATTTAAATAGTAATTTTTGTAAGATAATTCATGAGCACCTGTTCAGAATAGCATGTTCCGTTGAGACCCCTTTTATTTCCCGATAAAAGTTTTGTTAATTAAGGAGTTTTATTTTAGATTATAATTTGTTGAAAAATCGAACGGAATTGCAGTGCATTCCTTTCGAGACCTTGAACTTCTGCATTTTTTAAATTTTGTGGTAGTCATTAGGCGAGTTTCATAATATTATAGTTGGACTTATTCTCTGTAAATAACACGGTGTTCCATTTTTTAAATTCTGATTCTCTAAATACTATGTAAAGTGACGATACTGGAAATATATTGTATTTTAACACAAGCTTTTGGTTGAGAAATGCATTGGAATGTTTGTAATGATCGAAAAATATTAAGACGATTGACTGAGTTTCTCTACTACGTAACTCAAAATCTGAGTACAAAGTGGAATAACGCGGTTTTATGTCATTATTATGCTTTTTAAATATTAATAAAGGTACATAAATATTATTTGCTTCTTCCACCCTCGTAATTATGGTAATTGAATTAGACTCATAAAATTTCGTTGTCAATTAAATTTCAAGATAGAGTTGTTATAGTAAGAAACTTTCAGGAATATAAATTATCGTATCTTGTTTTCCTTTAATATTCAATATGATTGGTCTACTTGTCAAAGATGTTAGAATTTGTACAATAATTTACTCGAACATAAACTATTTGTATTATTTACTCGAATTATTTAATATTAACTACGTACTCATTTTTATTGAACGACCTGGTTAAAGCAATAAGTCACTTATTTTCTTACTGTATAACATTTGTCAATGTAAACTCCCTTATGGAACCAGCAAACCGTAAAATGTGAACTGACGTCCACTCCCTTTCATATTTATTTTGTAGACCTTTCTGTAAATAAAAGTTCCTATTTCATATTATGCGTCTACGTGTCTCCAAATACGAATCTGTTATATTCAACAAGGTGTAACATGAACAGGTGACAAATAAAGTGAAGTGAACAAGGACGTTATTGTTTATACAAGGACATTTCAATGTTGCTGTACAAGTGACTATGTAGTTACTTTTTGTTTTATTTTTCTGTTTTATATTTTTACATTTGTGTAATTTAAATACGAAACTTATTAAATTGCTCATATGAAATATAAAAAATAATAACTTTATGAAATTTTAATTTACATATTATAATTAGAGTCTACAAAAAATGAACATGATTCTCATCATGTAATCACAACATATTTTCAGTTCTCAAAAAATATTTCACAGCTTTCAAATTGTAAATTTCTCTTGTACGATGTTAAGATTTCCCCTGAATGTTAAATTTAATAATTTCCCCTAACGTATTCTTGCTCCGAATCGTAAGGTTTTCTCTCTGGCGTAATTGACAGTTTGAGAATAAATAAAATTATAACTTACATGTGATGTTTAAAAATTGCAATTGAAGTTACTGAATTTTGTTTACGTATTTTAATTGTTTTTAATATTTGTGACAGGATAATTAAAAACGTTTGGATAAATTTATATTGACTAAATTTAGACGCAATCAAATATATTTTTAATACTTGAAAACAAAGTAACAGTTTGAAAAAGATTATATTCATAAATTTAATATAATTCTTTTTTAATTTATATAATAAAGCCAAAAACATTCAATTTTTGTCGGAGGTTTTTTTAAATATTGGAGGTAAATTGAATAAGAGATATATCGTTAGGTTTCAACAGATCAATGCAACACATTTTTGACGTAAATGAACGGCAGCTGCTAAATATTACTACTCCGATCGTTATTTTATTTAACTTTAAAGCCAACTAAATAACAGACTGAAACAGTTGGACAGGCTATTAGCCAAGCGGTCAAAACTAGCCATGGCTTCAAAACTTTTGACGTACAAGGCGATGCTTCAACCGATCTGGATGTATGGTAGTCAAATTTATGGTGCAGCAAAGCCTCAATAGTTTCACGAATACAACGTTTTCAAAGTAAATTCCTACGACTGATTACTAATTGCCCGAGTTACGCATCCAATAGAACACTACACGATGGCTTATGCGCTCCTTACGCCAACGACACTTATCTAAAACTGTACCGTAGGTTCAGAGACGAACTTCACAATCATAACAATTCCATAATATGTAATTTATAAATTATGCGGACCGGCCAGGAACCACACAAAGACTACTGAAATGCCGTTGGAGTAGAGACATAATACATTAACGCAACTGTAACATTATTACGTATACACAAATATAATTTAAAAAATGAACACATTTACGTTGTCTAGAAAGCTATCGCTGGGTGGTGTCCTCCTCAAAGTCTTTAAAGAGGTTGTTTTTTTTTTGTTAATTTAGTTGTGAAGGTTTATGCTAGTTGTTCTTGTACAGTTGCAAAATAAATAAAGTAATTAAAAAGCTTAAAAGCCTTACGTGTATCATTTTAAATTTTTTTCCAAAATCCAGAAACTCCTGAATTGACGTTAACAACATTGTTATAATCACAATCCACACAGATATTTTGTGATATTTTTCACAGATATTTTGTGTAACAGTTTTATAGTTTTTTAAAATTAATCAATTTTTATGAAATCAACTATTATTTTTTTATTATTGGCAAATTTTTAGAAGTCATTCGCAATAGTCACTCGTAGGCCTATACTAAACATTCTTGCTTTTGAAAGGTAAGTCACAAAGGAAATGAAACTTGTAAAACTAGAAAAAGAAATGATACGGCAATGGTTCAAAAAACGTATTACAGTTTAAGCTTTCTAATTGTACTAATTGTGTAAACGAGTAACGAAGACTTTATTGAGTTGTGTCAACATAGTGGTTATTAGCGATTTAACTATAACTTTCGGTAATCTAAATGTAACAAATCAGGCACTAACAAATGTTCGAATTAGGGAATTTTATTATACGATATGAATCTACCTTCAAGTAAATGATGTAATAAAGTGTTGAGAACAGTAGTAACCACCTTCGTGTCGTAGTGTTTAATGTGCTAGACTACAAAGCAGAAACTTTCAGGTTCAGTTTCCAAATAGAGTTTGGAATAATTATTTCTATTAAGAAAATTTATCTACAAAAAATTGATATTTAAAGAACAGAAAATATATTGCGAAATTAATATTAAAACATAAGGTAATTTCCAGTAGTGATACTTTTATAAACGTAAAAGAATTCACTTTTTGTTCAAATAATCTGTACAGCGTGATATTTTCTACGAGTACCTATAGATTCTAAATTAAATAAAAAAGTAGATATTTAAGACATTGAATTATTTAAAAATTATTTAAGACATTGATTTAGTACTTTAAAATTCACCGTTCCGTAACCCATTACAGTCGCAAATGATAAAGCTGTTGCAGCGATTACAAATAAAACAAAATGTAGTAACATTTTATGAAATTCATGCTTAACACACTAGGCAAGGGTCTGTTAGAACAAGTTGTTGCGTTCTTTGCAGTAGAAACACCTTTTCATCTTATATTCCCCGACAACTGACCTGTTATAAAAAATGTACATTACTTGGTAGATATAGATGAATCGTTCATTAGTAAATAGTGGGATTAACAATTATTGTGAAGACGTATCTGTATATTGGTTTATGAGTACCTGCAGAAGAACGAATGAGGCAGAAAGAAAGCATCTGTGAAACGAGGGAAGAGAATAAGAAAATAACAAAAAGTTCCAGTTAAAAAGTAGCAATGAAAAATAAGGTAGAAAAAGTAGAGTATTGGTGCCATGCCTTCGAGTAACAGATGTGTTACTGGTAACTGCCGATGGAGTTAATACAAAGTTGTTTTATCCCACTGCTGCTGACGGGCCAGTTACTAAGACTACTCGAGCTCTGAGATAAGAGAAAGCCAAGCCCCTCCGGACCTGATAAGGCTACTACTGACCCTCCTGTGCTTTGAATCCGTTATTAGCAATTCCCAATAGACCATCTATCGTCCTGACCAAAATCCAAAGTGCCTTTGGTCAGATTATTCTGGATAAAAGAAACTGTTTTATGTTTTAACATCAAATTTTAGTGCGGTAGTTTTCTTGATTATATGGTATATTAAAAAACAATAAAAAAATTGTCATTTGTTTTCCATCGACCTGACATAAAATAGGATATCCTTTTCTGTTTTTAAATTAACGTAATACTATTATATTTTATTTATAAATTACAATATCATAAAATATTCGTAGACTGTTTGGAAACAGCATTATAATTGTTGAGAAACAAAAGTTGGCTATTGGTTAAAAACCAACAATTTATTCATAATATTCGTGATTTATTCTATTCATTGGGAAAAGTCATATTTTATTAAAAATGAGTATGATTACATAATGTTACATTATTCATTAATATTTGAAGTTAAGTAAAACAATCTAGTTACATAATTTTATTTATAAAATTTTCATTTCCCGTTAGTTGTTTATCGTACAGAAGGTACACCAGATCTGTACAAAACAATATTTTTGATCATTGTTTTCAAACAATTAAATAACAGCTTATGTTTAAGTTATTATTTGAAATAGATAAGATTTTATATGTTTAGAAGAGATAACATTACTTTTGCCCATTTAAACTTTCTTAGTCGTACATAAATAATTTTCTGTGGATAATAAATATTTAAAATACTTATACCGTCGTAAGCCTAACCATTTTTAAAATTTAAATTAAGTCAGTGAGAACGATGTTTCAGTGACGTCTATTATATCGCCGGTTTTAAATCGTTGAAAATAAGGTATTGACCTACCGGGTTAGTCTAGAGGTAAAGTAATCGTCGCAAGTCAGTTGTTCAAGAGGTGATTTTCAGAGACGAAGGAATATAAGTATATCGAAGGTATACGTATAATTTAAAATCCTACAACTGTTATTTTAACCATTTTTTTGTATAAAGCTTAGTTTAGCGGTAAGTAGCGATTTTCTGTTTTTTTTCTCACGAAAACGTGTAAAAAATCGATTTTTTTTAAAGATTTCAGCCTTAGTATGCGGTTTACGACAAAATTGTATAAATAATTAAATTCATAGGAAATTAAAAGATCTACAACTTTTATTGAGAGCATTTTTCTCTGCAGAGCCTAGTTTAGCGTGAAAGAGTGATTTTCCGTTTTAAGCCAAACTGACGTTAATTTTCATTTTGCGTCTTTCACTCATGATTAAAATAAGGTTATGTTTTTAGAGGTTAGTTTTTGTTTGTTTTTAATGTTTTATTACTAATGTTAGGTTATATTGTTAATTAGTTGCATTGGTAAGAGAAAGTCGTGTGAGTGTTTCACACCAGATTTTTGTTTTTAGAACATTTTTCTCGAAGGAAATAAAATATCCATATTAAACGCAATTTTAATACTAATAATGTCAACCTCTTTCATCGCTTATTGCATAAACTTGACATCATTTTGAATCCAAGTACTAACACTTCTCGCAGTAGCAAATTGCACTACTCTTATAGCTAATGTCATCACTCTGCTTGGTAATTGTCAAATACCTACATTCAGATACTGCCTAAGAAATATATGATAACTTTTGACTGTAGCACGTTTGTAACTTACCTTACTTTTATTTTTCGAATCATTTATACGTATGTAAGTATCTGATGGTATGTGTTTTAAAGTAGTACAAAAACATTACAAATATGAAATAAGACGTTACAAATAAAACATTAAGTGAGACAAGAGGATTTTCGTCAATTTACGGTTTAGTATGTTTTATTATACTTTCAATTTGGTTTTTGTTTGATATATTTTATTTTTAAAGACAAGAAAAAACTCCGTTGATTTGCATTATTTCTTAGTATTGATATGTATGAAGTAACATCCACAATCATTAATGCAAAGAAGTAAGTGTACAGTAAGGTACAATATGTTACCTCAATTCTCATTATGTAGTCAAATAAACCTCTGTTTCGATCAAGGAATAATTGAAAGGTACGTTTGTTTAAACCTGCCACAAATTACTGTTTATTTCTATCTGTTCGACACGGTTTTATGTTCTGCGTTCAGTACGGTTTACTGATTTCAAATCATTGCTTAACAAACTTCATAATGTAGAATAAATATTGACTTTCTTTGTACGGTGTTCACTAGCAGACTAAATATGTGTGTCCCCAGAGCCGTTTCGATATATTGCAATATTCAAATTTGTCGCTCAAAGCTATTTAAATTATTTCTGTATTTTTCTTTAGTTATCTGTTGGCTCAATTAAAAATAAAAGCGTTTATTGAAATTTATATTTCATTATGCCATTTAAAAAAAAACATTAATGTATTAAGGGACATTAAAATGATTTGTATTTTAAAAACGTGTATTTTATACACTTCAGACCTACCGACCCTACCCCAGACCCTCACTGCTACCTACGCTGACGACACAGCGATATTAGCCCGAGACCAAAACTCTATACACGCTTCACTAACACTCCAACATCATCTCAATCTTATACACGAATGGTGTAAAACATGGAAAATAAAACTTAATACGACAAAATCCCTTCACGTAACTTTTACACTTCGTCATGGTGATTGCCCACCAGTATACATAGACAATGAACCTCTCACAAAAACAGATACGGTCAAGTATCTCGGTCTGACTTTTGATAAACGACTAACTTGGAGCACACATATCAAACGGAAACGTTTATTACTGAATTCCCGACTTAAACTTCTATATTCCCTACTTCACAAACGATCAAAATTACCAATGGCACAAAAATTATGCATATATTGTTCTCTTTTGAAACCTATTTGGACCTACGGATCCCAAATCTACGGTTCAACCAAACCCTCTAACTTGCAACAAATTCAAGCATTCCAGTCAAAAACATTACGCCTTATAGCAAAAGCACCTCTTTACGTTAGCAACAAAACCTTACATACAGATTTGAAAACACCACTTGTACAAAATTCCATTGAATACCTATACAAACGCTTTCACGACAAGTCACACGATCACGAGAACCCCCTGTTGCGTTCACTTTCCTCCGTCCATTTACCTGACAATCCTCCTAGACGCCTTAAAAGACGCTCGAGTAGAGACATGCTAATTTGATATACACATTTCATTCTTGGGGAGGCACCAATGGGGGCCCTACCCCTCTCATGCCTATCATGTCATTTACATAATCACGATAATCATCACATTTGCTTGTTGTAACATTTTACAGTTGTAAATAAAGAATTAAAGAGAAAAAAGAAAAAAAAACGTTTTTAAAGATTGACAATTTTTGGCTTCCAATTTTTAATACAATATATTTTCTTACTGATTGTCACATAATATTAATTCTACAGATAAAAATGTATTAACAGAAGTGATATTCAACAATGCAAAATACATATTAAGGTATAATTAATTGATGTTATGAGGTTGTTCTTGAAAATTCAGTAGGTGGATGAGCGTACAGTTAATCAAACCTCTATTTTGCTTGCTTCTGTTTGACGCACTACTCCATCATTTTGGTGTTCTGAAGTTCTTAATATGTAATTTGTCATAATAGTAATGTTTGCTACAATGAATTGTTTCTTGTTTTTGCTCCGTTGTTGGTGAATACAGTTATTTGACAATGGTAACCGATCTGTTAGTATTACAACTATTATAGAAAAGTACAAAAAATAAAATTTAAATAATACAAATGAAATTTCGTAAATGATGCACGATGTAATTAAAAAACTATGTTTTTTCTTTCCAAAGATTATAGGCTATGAGCTTTCATAAAAATTGGAGCTTTTTCAACTCATCTTTATCCTATAAGTAATTTAACTGTTAATTGAATGCTGTTGAAATAAAATAGTTGGAAGCTGAATTCTAACAGAAATATCTAATTATTATGATTTTACTGAAACAAATTCGTTAATTTTCCAAACCTTTAAGTGAGTATCTAAACGAAGTCAATAGCGATTTCATGTTCCAAGAAATAAAGTATTTTGTTTTTTTTTTAGTTCATTATTATTAGTCGCATCAACAGCTTGGTCATTAGCGGCTACTGTGGGTTTTGATACTGTATTGGTGGGTTTTAACGCATTAAACTTTCCAGACCCTAGCCGGGAATCGAACCCGGGACCTCCACGTGGTAGGCCCGTGCACAAATTAAGTATTGTGTAGGTTTATCCGGTTTCAGAATCATAGTTATCTGAGACATCTTCCATTGAATAAGAAGATAAGTTGTCCTTAATATGGCGTTGAAGATTTAGATAATAAGTAAAACAGCTTGTTGTGGGAGTTTACGGAGAATTTCCAAATTGGTTAAATCAAAGCCCAGTAGTTCGTAAGGGACAGATATTAAATCTCTTTATGTACTTCCTTTTAGTCTTTTTTTCCGGAAGCGGTGAGGGAAGCAGAAGGGAGGATTTTTACTAAAAGAAAAAAAATATGTAAGAATTTTTTTTAATATAAACACTTTTGGAATAATTTTAATTTTACATGAAGAAATATAATTCAAATTAACATGCTATAATAAAAATCAAAGTAAAACCAAATGTAGAGAACCTCGTTCAATTTTTTTACTTTTAAATTGTGAAGAAAAATGTTTCATCACGTTTCTCTCTTTTCATGGGGTACCAAAAAGATTTAAGTATCTTACCTTCCTTGCTTTACTCGTTGGAAGATCAGCAGTTTGTTTATGTTGAGATATTACATATTTTCTAAGGTCAACAGTAAATGGGGATCCAATATCGGAATATGTTATTTTTATCGGTGATGCCGATACTAAAACAAGATTTCTTTCTTTGTTAAAAAGTATAGTGAATTTACCAGGAGTTTTAAAAATTATAAACCAAGTTACTTAAAATTATGAATAAAATATGACTTTGAATCACCATTCAATATACAACTGCACTGTTTTATTAACAACTAAAAGTCTGGGTTTAAATTCTTAAAGTTTTCTTACGTAAATAAATTTTCAATATAGCCTTCCCTAGTGGGTTGAAATCCCGTGAGGATCGAGGACCTCGTGTTGCATATCATTAAACTAGTCTCAGTGAGATGCACTTTCTTTGTGAACGTTCTGATATCAATTACATCTTTATCCACGATGTTTTCTTATGTTCTTATTCCTTTACTGAAAAATTAAAACAGAGCTTATGTACAATACATTTTTATAAAAACCAATATATAAAATATTTAAGTTAAGTAAAATAATAAATTTCTGCCATATTGAAAATCATATTTAAATAATTATACTTTTTAAATAACAGAATCCAACAACAATCTGCTTTTTAAAGAACAGTAAATTTATTTTTTACGAAAAATTAACATGAAAAATTCTTTAAGCAAAGCCAAATTAAAAAAAATAATGGTTTGTCATGTACTTTTTTTGTTACTTCTTACGGAGGACTATCGACTGAAAAATTGTGATATGATGATTTTGAGTTACCGGTTACGTTGTGCAACTGCCTACCGTCGGTCCAGACCGGTTTCAATACTGGTTTAAAAATTATAATTTTGATTTAAAGTGATTGTATTAATTTCGGTCCAAGTAGCCAATAAAAACTGTTTAATGTTAGGCATAGCTGTTTTGTTTTTACTGAATATTTGTTATCCAATTTAGGTGACTATGCAGTTACAATCCAAAATACTTAGCTGTGTCTGTGTGTGAAATTTGTTGCTTTTGTGTTGTTGGTAATATTTGTGGACAATTTTGTTGCTGAAGTGTAAATGCAATAACAAGTGTGCTTTTTGTTTCGTTTGTTTTTAAACGTAATTACTTCTGCCAGTCTTATATAAGTTTTAAGTGGTCTTGCAGTCCAATAGTTGCTTCGAGTGGGGCTTAGCGTACCGAGAGAATGGCTGTCATCGGCAAACGCTGATAATGTTCTATCTTGTTTTCGCGTTACGTCTGGCGTAATGTATTTAATCTGAGAACTATTATCAAAAACATTTTCATTTTACAATAAATGAAATAATTTATTTTTCTACAATACCTTATTTTATCGAAAGCAGCAAATCTAGAATATATTCTATTCTAAAAGCAAAATAGATAAGTTGGTGAGAGACGCCACGTTTGAAGAGATCGCCTAATGAATGGTATTCGCGGTGTCACGTTCTTCGGATTATCGTTGTTTAGTTTTTTATGTAGTTTTTTGGCCGAATTAATGATCTTATATAGTTATTTATATGTAAATAATTTAAAACAAGTTTGTTTGGTGTCTTTGCTTTATGCATTATGCAATATTAGATTCAACCGAAAGTAAAAAAGTCGAATGGTTTTAATAAGATTTTAATCATTTTTGATATATGAAACTAAAAAATTTAATTTCATCGTAATTTCTGGAATATTTAATTCAATAATTAAATAAGAAAGATTTTCCAGGGTGCGCAAATAAATTATCAATGTATCTTGATTTAGGGTTAAACTGCAAATCCTTCTGCGAATTTAATATATACGATTTACTGTTATAGTTTTCACAAGTTAATAAAGTAGTGAATAATATGAATTAAACTGTCAAAAAATTAAAGTTTATATTAAATTTAACTGCACAACAAAATGGTCTACAATAACTTAAGCAGCAGGTACTTAACAATTTATTAAATTTACTACCGGCGTTGAGTAATATCAGTAAATTAAAACGAACAATAATTTCTCTGGGGTAGTAAAACACAGTAAATTAAATTATTCATATTGTAATAAATATATTCAATTCATAATACCAACTGAGCGATTTTAATCAGAATGAATATCATTCCACATGATATTTTTTTTTGCTTCCACTTAAGCAGAAAGTTACTGTCACAAGAAATAAACAAATTATTATTTTGTAAATGAAATTATTTGATTCATAATGAATAATTATATCATTTTAAATTATTTATATAAATAAAATTGTGATTTGTTCTGTACAATTTTTCAAAATGCCCCAAATTTTGTTTCTATTCCAGATGTACCATGTAAACACCGAAAATAAGTTCAGCTGAATTTTGTCTGTTTGTCTGTCTGTTATTCTGTTTATCTGTTTGTCTGTTTTATGTTACGGCATCACGAAAGAACCGCAGAACCAAATTCAATAAATTTCGTTGTCTAGGTTCTGTACATAATCGAAATGAAAATAGGCTATAAATTTTTTAATATTACAATGGGATGGGGGAGTTCAGAGGGAGGGGTAAACAAAAAACTACGAATATCTCCGTTAAAAGTCAATGTATCAGTAAATGCTATTTAATCGAAATTACGAAACGTTTAAAGACGAATAAGTTTGATTATGTAAAGTTTTTCATTTTCAAGCATAATAAAGCGATGATATTGCCAATTTAAAAAAAATAAACCAATATTTTTAGAAGAATATTAACATACAAAATTAACAGAACAATGAACACAGGCCTACGCGCCGGTAAAACCCGTATTCATTCAATCAGTTACCTACCTACCTACCTACCTATTCCACCAGTACCCTACACACCTTTTCTCGGTCCCATTGTCAAAAATTAATCAGTCGTCTTAATAGTGGTCACCATTGTAATGTTCTTATTGTGAAAATGAAATCTTATTGTGTTCTTATTGTGAAAAAATCTTATCTTTCATTTTTTATGAAAATAATAAAGCACTGCATATATTAATTTAAAAACAACAAAATCTCGCTTTTATTTTACGCTCAACTTAGTTTTTCATAAATATTAATGCTGACGTTGTAAGGAGGTAGATAACAATGAATAGTTAAAGAATATCAGGCCTGACATGGATCAAACTCGGTACTACAACCGACCGTTCACGGCACCAAGGAAACCGTTCGAAGAACGGGTACTTACGTTATTGTTATTATATAAACAGATAAGAGTCAAAGTTGCAGCAAAGTTTAGGACGTGTCTGTCAAAATAGAATGACTAAATGACTGGTTTGTATAGTTCTTACGGTTCATGGGTTGGTTCTACGAATGCATTAAGACGGATTTCATTTTATTTTTTTGGAACTACCTCTGATGATTTCCTATCAAGAAAAGAAGTCTCTTTACGTCATTATTTAAATCTCCATTATCTGCTTGTTATTTAGTGACTTGCGTACGTTCCAGAACAGTAACATTAAATCTTAATGTGTCAAAATTTTCTAGTTCTTGGCCGATAATCGAATCTTTCGCTTTGCAGTTTACATTGAACTAACCTTCTTAAAACAACATCACGAAAAGTTTTTTTTTTTGCTTACATCCGACTGTTTTTCAATTACTGCTAACACAGACGATGATACGGGTGATAGATAGAATGATTAATAAAACAGACCTGACTGGGAATCGAATCCGGAACCCCAGGCATAGAAGCCACGTATATTGATCATTACAATACGAGCTAGCCAATTTATTAGATCGAATATTAATATTCATCCTGATTGAGATGACTACTTCTGATTTAGTTTCGAATTTATGGAGCTTTGTTTATTTGTTTTTGAAATTATCTGACAGTAAATTTTTGTGTAGAGAGGCTAACAACTAGAAAAAATTTCAAGGCTTCTTTGAGAGCTTAATATAAAATTTCACAAATCCTCGCAGTTTTCAAAATGTTTTGTCAACCCATTTTATAAATACATTATTAAAACTTTAATTTTTAGGAGATTAAATCATATCGAAATGCTGAAGGTATCGAATCATTTTTGCTCGTTTGAATCTTCTACAGCTTTTAGTTTGCTGTAGTTTTGGTAGCTACATTCAATAAAACTGTCGGGTGTTTAGAGTATAATTTTTTAATGAACTATTGGAGAAGGAATGTCATTAAAATCTTTTTTATTGCAAGTGATGTGTAAAATTAGAGCAATTTCTAATTAAGGATTTAATTCTTGTAATTATTGGAGAGAGTAAATGAACGATCGAGAATGTGATAAAAGGAGGATATCCTGGCTCGCTAATCTGAGAAATTAGTACATTGGAAGTCTTTTAGGTAGTATTAGGAAGTGTGCATCACCACTAGGTGATCACCTATATCCAGATAGGATAAGATGGCAGAAAAATAAGGGGTAAAAGAGGAGGAGAGGGATGAGTAAGAGGAAAAGAAATATTAATTAAATGTTTTATATTTTGCTTTGCCAGTAAAGAATGTGAAATAAGCTGTAAAAATGAAGTGATAAAGGATCATGTGAATTCAAATGTGTGTACAAACTACATCAGTTCGTAAAGTTATTGCAAGAATGTGAAGCTGAATAATGTTTATGACTTGGAATCAAAGGTTTTGCTGTGAACGGTGGGTAGAGGCTAGTACCGGTATCAGATGTAGTAAGGACACGAAGAGACACTCGTGACGTCATGCCTTTCCACAACAGATGTGCTCTAATAGGAGGAGCTTGTCGAGAAGAAACTTTTTCATAGAAAAAAGAAAGAATAGTGGCACTTTTCTCCTAGACGGCCATTGTTCTTCTCTATCAAGGAGAAATAAAACCTTTACTTTTCTACCTACCAGCACGACTAGTAAAACAATAACAAAAGACTGCTCTTTCTGTTCAGTAGTGCATGCTTGTTGATTGTTCTTTCATTTTTTTTCTTTCAGGTTGATAATTTTTCATAAAAATAATATTTAATAATATTTTTACAGTAAAACAACAACTTTCTATGTTCGGTTTTCAGAAATTTTATACGAGTAATAAGTTTTTTTAAGCTCAGTTAAAATATCTTCAATGACTATTTACGTAAATCGCTGAAGGGAGTAAGAAATACGAATTTGGACAAACTACGTAAGCTAATTTTTAAATCCTGAGTTAATATTAAATATTATAAATTTAAATTTAAATATTATACATTTCATTACTTCTAGTCATTATCAGTAAGATATTAACATAGTGCTTGAATTTTACGTAAGATGTATTTACAGTAAGTCTGATGACAATAAATAAATTTTATGATTTCGATTAACTTGTGAAGTCTATCAGTAGTGAAATACCATTAAAACACTAGCACTACTATCGGTTTCATAATCATAGACACCCAAGTTTGAGCCCTTGCATCTCTAAAACTATGAATCGGATTTGAACATACTTTATTTCAAAATTTAGCTCATTTTATTCTGCGTTGACCTATAATAGTTCTTTATTTTTAATGTTGTTTAAAAATCGCCATATCGACGTTGGAAGACAAAAAGCCCCGGTTTTTTGCTACCGCAACAAATTTCATGCGTTTAGAGACTGTAACTTAATAATTATTTAATCGAAAAGTTTGAAGTTTAGACACAACATAGACAATTATACTCTTACAGCGTGTACGAAATTTCAAATTTGTTCGTTATTTAAATTTTAATTTATTAAAAATGTTCTGAACACACGTTATCTCGGTAACCGCTTGATCGTTCGGCACGGGGAATTATTGTTTTATTCAGCGTAAAAAACTTAGTACAAATACGAGTATATGTTAACATAAAATATTGATTGGCCAATGTTGTGGTAAATTTTTTAAAACTTCGAAAAATAGACTGTGTAATGGGGGGGGGGGGTGGGCGCTACTATCCATGTTGTCTGAATTTGACTATCTACCTGAATTGACAATCCAGTCTGTCAATTCAGGTAGACAGTCCGACAGGATGTCACGTACACAAACTAGCAACATGGATAGTAGCGCCCACCCCCCGAATTATACAGTCTATTTTTCAAAATTTTAAAAATTTTACTACAACATTGGCCAATTAATTGTTTATGTAATTAACATTTTTGTACTAAGTTTTTTACGCTGAATAAAACGATAGTTTGCCCGTTCTGAACGATCGAGCGGTTACCGAGATAGCAAGTGTTCAGAATATTGTTAATAAATCAAAATTTAAATAACGTACGAATTTGAAATTTCGTACACGCTATAAGAATATAATCGTCTATGTTGTGTTGAAATTCTAATCTTTTCGGTCAAATAATGATAGAGTTACACGTCTCTAAACGCATGAAATTTGTTGTGGTAGCAAATAAACCGGGTCTTTTTGTTTTCCCACCTCAATATGGCAATTTTTAAACAATAATAAATATCCTCTCAAAATTACAATAAAATTGTAAACTGACCGGTAAGAGTTTTGCAGAAACTGCGTTGTACTAACAATTCAAAGGTGTAACAAAAGGTTAAGGATATCTGGAGTAGGTAAGAGTTTGAAAATATGGCACAAACATCACAAAAACGTATAAATTAAAAATCTATATATAAACTTAATTATATACAGATTTTTAATTTATACGTTTTTGTGATGTTTGTGCCATATTTTCAAACTCTTACCTACTCCAGATATCCTTAACCTTTTGTTACACCTTTGAATTGTTAGTACAACGCAGTTTCTGCAAAACTCTTACCGGTCAGTTTACAATTTTATTGTAATTTTGAGAGGATATCATAACGTTTTGTTGAATATATTATATAATTTCTAAAAATAAATTGACTATTGATGCGACCGTTTCTGCAAAACTCTTCTTACCGGTCAGTTTACAATTTTATTGTAATTTTGTGAGGATAATTATGTTCTATCATAACAATACGCGAGATAAGTATGACGTTAAAAAATAATTTATTATCTATAATAATAATAATAATAAAAATAATAATAATTTATTATAGTTTTACATTTTTTGTAAATAAATTGTTTGTATAAAATTGATTTTATGAAGAAAAAAATTAACCGCCCAACGTGGGGCTCGAACCCACGACCCTGCAATTATGAGTCTAATGCTCTACCGACTGAGCTAGCCGAGCATGCGAACTCACAGCAAAATTATAGCATATAAGACAGGGCAGCCGAACCGTAACATGTATACGGTGCTGCCACCTAACGTCAATCGGAGGAGGAGGACATTTTCCGAGATCCGATATTAAAAAACATACTAAATCGGGTCCCGCGGCATTAAAATTATTGAAAATAAATGTTTGCAGTTTGTTTTTAATACTGAAATGAAGACTAAATGTCGTTTAAAGTGAAACAATGTTATACTAAAGCATTGGAAACATGTTTTGATCAATAATTAAAAGAATAAAGATAAATGTGAAATTCGATCAAAGTTGTTAGCGCTAAATAAGCAGTTCGCTTGCGCCGGCTGCGAAAACTCTTACCGGGCGCATTTCAAGCGAAATGCTTGATATGTATATATATATATATATATAGAATTGTTATAGCTCAACGCAGAATAAAATGAGCTAAATTTTTATGTAAAGTATGTTAAAATCCGACACATAGTTTTGGAAATGCAATGGTTCAAACTCGCGTTTCTATGATTATGAAACCGATAGAGAAATCGGTGCCTAGCAATTTTCCTGTAGAATATATAGTTTCATTCAATTTAATTTTAATAACCAATGATTCATTGCTTAATTAATTTTACTTTAATTTGATATTAATTAGAGGACATTGGCTGGAATTATTTTTATTAATCTGCTAGTTATAAAATATTTCGCTTTTTAAACTTCTCACTTCCTCACAATAATCAAGTAAATAGCCAATTGATTTATGTGGATTTTAAGCCCAGTAAGGTACTTCTGATTAATTCGTTCACTCTTACTGTAGGTACAAACATATTGATTAATTTTCTTTCAGTGGACAAACCTTGTTTTTGGATCTTAATACTTTATTCTGAAACCTTTTTATCAACTAGATCTTACTTTTACTATATTCTTCAATAAAGTTTTGTACAATAATAATAATATATTCTCTAAGGACATTGGCAATCTTCTTCCTAATAACCAATTCATAAAGTGTAAGGTATACTTCGTACTTAAAGTATATTTCAGGACAAACTTTCTGCGATCAATTATTAATAAGAATACTCAGTTAATTCAGTGTAACGTATACTCGCTTTAAAATTTGTTTAATATTTTTATCTTTATCTGAACGGACAGAAGCTTAGTTTATTAGCATTTCATGTAGTAGCTTTCCAGGTACTGTTACATTAAGGAAATTTAAAAAAACCGATTAAATATATTTAGTATTTTATATTTATTTTTATTTTAATATTTTAAAAATAGGAACCTTAACTATATAGTTGTTCATGAAAGCTAAAAACGTTCGCCTCGAATAAACAGTTATTGTGGAGTGTGTAAATTTAATGCTCTATAAAATTCTGGCTGTGTTATTCAATGTAAGAAGTGTTCCAGCAGAGCAATATTACTCACAACGTGCCCACGGGAAGCAGTTGTGTGGCTGAATGCATTAAATATTTTATATAATTTACAGAACCCTAGGAATCGGTTGTATGAAATGGAAATAGTTGCTCGCGTAGTGTGTGGAATGATTTACCTTCCTCGGCACGTTCGCACAGCAAAGATATATCCAATAATCTTACAGGATCCCAACGGCAGCCTCCAGGCAGAGGCCGCCGGGGACCGTTCTACAGTTACTGGTAACGCTTCACGAGCGTTCTAGACAGATCTACATCATTTTATTCCCTCTGTTTTATTTACACCAAGTAATGTTAGTAAAATATACAACTTTGTTGCTTGCAAACAATGTACTGAATATTATTCTAAAAATTTATTTCTTTGTTTTCCAAGTTTTATTGCATCATGCTATTTTAGATGAATGTTAGAGCCTCATTTTGCTCTACACAATTCACACAAAAATATATGTTAAGTTTGTGATGCACATACTAACAACTGACTTCTCATTTAAGAATGTCGCGTAGTTACATACTAAAAATGAGTTATACTTTATTATAATGTTTATGATATAGGTATTCAGTTGTATGGATTTTCATCAGCCAATAAAATAGTTTGAAGTAGCAATTTTTAATTGTCTTAAAATATTTTCGTAATGATCTTTATTACACTTACTTAGTTTTTGGTATTAAAAAAGTGAATACATCTGTTAAGACTCTTGTGCATATCAATGCATTTTAACTTTTACTTCATACCTCAATAACTTGAGGTACTTACCTCAACTACCTTGGTTAATTATTATTAATCATCAAATAGTTCATTTTTATAGTTGTAAATTACCTAGAAATAAAAACTGATAGTCTTGGTGTTCTACTGCACAGAAAACAGATACAGTTAGGAAATGTTCCTTTTGTAAAATACAAATTGTTTTAAACAGTTAACAAACACTGTAGTTGTGTTTATATATTAAAATATTAATTAAAATAACTATTTAATTAATAAAATTGAATTATTAATTTATTTAATTAGAACGTGAATAAAATAGTTTAATTACTTCAACAAACTCATGTAGTCAAGTTTACAAATAAATTAAAAAGTGCGTTGTTTATTTTATGAACTAGTACTATTATAAAATTCACCTTAATTATTTATTAACTGTTAATTAAAACTTACTTACGCTTTAATAGAATAAATTTTTACGAAGTTTTACAGGTAGTTTAGTTTAGTAGTTTGGTCTTAAGCAGTAAGATTGATGATTACATCAAAGATTTTAACGTAGATAAATATGACATGATTATCTTACAGACCGAATTGAATATTGTTTTTATTTATGTCACTTTAAGTCAGATCAAATAAAATGCACGATGGATACTACTGTCTATCAGGTATTCAAGAAGGTGGACATTGAATCTAATTATTATAGCCACTATTTTTATAAAGGAACATGTGATACTCATCACACGTTACTTTATAAGTGCCACACCTTCTTCTATAATATTTATTTTGTTTTATTCTTATCTACTCATAGATCTATATCTTTAGGAATCACTTGTAAAATTTTGAATGCAATCAATATTTAAGTGTAAAATGTACATTAATATTGATTATTCCACAGATATTTCTTTAAAAGGAACTTAAGTACTTTTACTTTTGATTGGTGGGAGGTTTCGTACTGGTTTTCGTTTAGCTTCTGTTCTTTAACGTTAATATCATTAAAACTAACTGCTTGCTTAGTTGAACATTATTCTACAAAAAAAAGCGTAACATTGTTAATTTTATTAGAAGTTATTATATAACGTTAGAGAAGTTTTTAATGTATTTCTTACTGTTTTAAATATGGCCATTTATTTTATATTGATCATTATTTCTGATTTCACAAATGTTTAATATCTGTAGTTTTATAGCAATGTAGACTTTTAAATTATGAATACTGCATTAAGTCCACTAGTAGATAAAAATAAAGGAGAGAACGTATTGTGCTGCTGTACACTCCTAACTACAGATTCCAAAACTAGGAGTTTACGCGAAGTACAAAAAGCAAATCACAAACAAATAAAAACTTGTAGTTAAATATCTTTAAAAAGTTCGGGGCTGAGAAAATGTTGGCAAATAGTTTTAGAAGTTCTTTAATCACGTACATAAAATACAAATACAATGTTTTTTTAAAGAATTCAATCCAAGTGGGTTGAATTTGATTACTTGAAAATAAATTTAGGAAAATTTCAGTTTTGACTTATTTTATTTTTCTGGGTTTCATTCCTTTCTAATACTTAAAACTTCTTTAAATTTGTCCTCCTTCCATCAGAACATTTCAATTCCCAGTCCAATGTTGATTTTTCAACCACCGCAGGAATTTCTAATCCAAATAATCTGGAGCGGAATTCTGCTCTATCAGAGCGATCCGAATCCTTGAGTCCCAGTTTTCGCCTTTCCGGTTTTTGTTTTTAGTTGAAGTCCTTTTTCAGATCACAACAATTATTCAGGATCTGTTTGTTTAAACTACTGTTGCCATTTTTTTCACATGTGTATAAAATCTACATTTCTTTTTATCGATCTCGTTTGTTCGAATCCTTTAGGGGCTCAATGTAAGTGTAGAATTGCTTGTTTCGAATTAATCTTCTTCCCGCTGTTTTTCTTTTTTTTTGATTTTGAACCGTAAATTGTTTTGGAGGATTTTCCTTTTTATTAATTATGAAGTTCCAATTTGTGTTTTAGATGTTATTCCGCCGTTTTCGTGATTTTCGGACCGTAAAGTTTTGGAGAATTTTCTTTCTATTAATTTTAATTCCAATTTGTGTTTTAGATTTCATTGTTTCCATTAAAAAAAGAAATATCGGTTAGAGAACTGTGTTATAATGTTGGATATTGCATTTAGAAGAGATGTCCTTGTTGAAAATATTATTAGATAGAAATAAAACTGCTCAAATTTACTAGTTCTAAACATTATCACAGGATTGTTTTTATTCCTGTAAACAGCTGTTTCTCATAGATATTTAAACTGTTTTACAGATTTCATCTTTTCATTTATTTGGTTTTGCGGTATTTCGGTCTCGACTGTTTTGTTGACTGATTTCCGTTTCTCGAAGGAAATCTTTTAGTCAACCTTCTCGGCAACTTCTTTCTATTTGCAAAAACCAAACTGTTTACCTTCATTTTTCCCAATCTTCTCGGTGTTCACAATGTGACTTCTTTATCACGCTTTGAGTACTTTGTTATTATTAGTTTTCAAAATTCTTTCATGACTTTATCGAGGATGACATGAAAGGTGATTGGAGGTAACTCTTCTAACTGTTTTATCCGTTTTATTATCTCAACAGGTTAGGACATTTAATTTCGAAAATAAGTTTTAAAGAAGGTACCAGTTGAAGTTAGTTCGATAAATTTTATTGGATTTTCATCCACTACATATTCTATCAAACAATTAATCGGTGATTCTCTGTCAGTTGAGTTGTATTATTTTATAAATCTACAAAAGCAATAATCAGGGGCTTTGATGTTATTTTATTTTTATCAATCACATTTTTTGGCTTAATTTATTCTACGGTAGACCAATATTTTGGGGATCCTACTTGATATTCACCGATTTTGTGATATATATTTGGGGTTCGAGCCTGTTATTTAGAAGTTTAAAAAAAATTTTGTAGGCTACTGGTAGGAGAGAAATTCCTTTGTAGGTGTTGGCGTCCGTTGGATTTTTCTTTCTGTTCAGAGGTGATTAATTGAATTTTTTTGAAACGTTGGGATTTCTTTTTTATCAAAATTTCCTCGAAATTCTTTCCTAGCTGTTGGATACATTTTTAGTTACGCCTAACGTTTTCCAGAATTCCGTAATTACCCCATCTTCTTCCCGAGCTTTGTTGATAATTATTTCACGGATCAGTTTACATAACAGATAATAATATAATATACAATTACAACATATTAATAGAATATATAATTATGATGTAACTTTATTGTTTACTGATGTAGTTTTATTAAATGCCCGTTTATTAAATTATTTATTAGCACAATGTATTAAATAATTTTTTTAACAACGAAAATATTCCTAAATAATGTTCAGACCAAATATTAAACTTTAGTAGAAATGTCATATTTACATTCTTTTGAAAATAAAAATTGCCACGTCTAAAAGTCTGGTGGTTTTAAGGACGAAGATATTTAAACAAAGTGTTTTCAAAAAAGAAAATTATAAAAGATCAAACTTTCAAGTCGATGTATATTAAAATAACAGAGGACAGGTTCAGAGTACTTTTGTGTAGTTATTTTTATGTTCTTTTTCTTTCACTAACATCCTATCCTGGATCTTGCACTAGCGGAAATCATGCTTTTAACTTATATTTTGTTTAAAATTTTTATGGATAATTTTTTATCACTTCAAAAGTAATTAATACACATATTTTTTAAACGAACTAGGCTATCTAGTAAATGTAATGTAAGTTACAATTATGTAAGCTGTGAAATCCTTCTGTCGATAATTTTTTTTATTTGATTTTTGAGTATCAATGTAATTTCCGTTTGTGTATGAAATCATTACATAGCTCTACCTATTTGTGCATTGCGGCTTAATACGTATTTATAATAACAGTGTGTTAAGCTAATAGTCCTGTTTACTAAATTTTGTAAGTAAAATCAATGATACGAATACTAGCAGCTAGTGAGTAGGCTTATTTCAGGCGTACAATTATGCACGTGTCGTGTCGGTTACCTATCTGAACTTTGTAGGCGGTCACAGCTGGACGCAGTCTTGCTGTGAAGCTGAACGGTTAGACCGACCAACAGAGCACGCTAACTGGGCTGTTAATCTCCACTTTATTGGTCACGCCAGAGGTTTAACTGGTCTCTCCCTCCCCTACAGACGCTATCGCCCTTAAAATCATTTTTCACCGGGCCCCAAATGTAACCTGAGTTTCTAATCTTCTTTTAAATCTCTTCTCTGTTTTAATTACTAGCCTTGATTTCAGCCGAGACAACCGGCCGATTTAGTATTATAACTGCTGTTTTGACGTGGTACTACATCTAGTAATATAAAAAAATGATTAATATTCTTATTAACATTTAAATTCAACACAAAAAGCTGTAGCGTGCGTATCAAGAATATTTAAGATAAACACACAGCGACCCTGTTAGGTTAATGTCGTGATTAGGCGTCACAATGTAACAACCGCGTTAAACAAGGAAAGAAAACTAAAACATCATATAAAATGTAAACAATTATGTTTCTGCTTATTTTATCAAAATTGAATTTATCTCTCATCTATAACTTAATTTTTTTAATATTAAAAGGAAAATTTAATGGTATAAACCCCTGCAATTTTTCGTCTAGTGAATAAAAACAAACACGTAAGATTAATGACCGTTCAGTAAGTTATGAAAATGAAACTGCAATGTGTATACAATAACCTATTTAACAGAAAATTTAAAATTATCTCAACGTTTACATTATAAATTTATTTTTGTTTCGTGTACTACAAACATATTGCACGCACGTAAAAATCAGAAAAATATGTAACATCTATTATTTCTTTAGTGATTCTTTCTTTATCACATGTTAGTTACTAAACATGAAATTTTAAATTCAAAAAGGAATCCGATAAACAAAGTAAACTTTAAATGCCTTCAAATATTCAAGGTGAACTTTAATTTAAAATTAATGGAACACACTGATTCAACCAAGACAACGTTCTAATAAAAACTGTACTAAAGATTTAGAAAGTAAATGAAATATTAAGTAAATGAAAGATTGAATGTAGAGAAGCTTTAGTAAGCGGCTTGCTTCTATTCATCTGCTTTACAAATTCCAGCATTTGATATACAAAGTTTCTTATGTGCAGCAATATATGAACTTCTTTACTATGTTTGCAAGGCTAATTTGAATTTCTATCAAAGCACTTCCGAGTATTAATCGGAATTTCTCAAATCTTTCATTACTGTAAAATGCATTTTAAGTACTTTGATCTAACTGTGTTGCAACTTTTAAATTGCAACAAAAAAATTTATTCTCATGTTTATTATTCAGTACGAATTTTAATTACGTATTCAGTATTTTAATTTAATGAAGTGTATTAAAATAACTATTCAGCCCCCAAGTAAAATTTGCTTATTAAAAATATGCACGTTTCCTAGAAACCGTTATAATCCTGTTTACTAAATTTTGTAACCAAAATTAATGATATGAGTACTATACTAAGATCAAAAGATTTAGGCGAGTCGAGTTCTCGCTCATGTATCCCTTCTACAATCTCCTATGTAGGTCTACTCAAAGACTCCCCTTACGCTCTTTACACTGTTACAAGAAGTACACTGTTTTTACGCGTTACATTAAATAAAAGTAGTTAATTCACTGTACTTTTCATATACTCCATTTATTTACTGCAGTGAATGATTTATTAATATTAATAAAGTAGGCTTATAAATAGAATTGCATAAAAAGTATCCCGATGAGGTAATTTATGATTTATAAAAAAGTTTATGAAACATTGGGAAAATAATCACAACCCAACCGAATAATTCTTAAGGATATAATAACCAAACTGATCTTTACGTCCAATAATCTTTTCAAGACTAAACGGCTGTTGGTTAGTCAGTTTTCTACTGACCAACAATTATTATAAAAAAAGTAAAAAACATTCAGCTTGTAGATTTGTTTTTATTAGTTCGTGCATTCCATATAAGAAAGATTGTTTCTTTTGAGCATTCCTGTATTATACCATTTATAATAAATGAATACATTTATTAATTTTCAAGTAGTAGGCCTATACTTTTAAATAAATATTATCTGTTAACTCAGATTACGTCTGGCTATTAACCATAGCTTTGTAATATTGAAAAATCTGTGAAGTGTCTTTTATTTTCCGATACAACAGGAAAATAGGTATGAGCAATACTAATTTGAAGTTATTTATTTTGATGGTCATTAATTTATTTGTGTATCTCTTTCTTTATCAGGTGAGCATTGAGTTAATGAAAGCATCAACACTGCAGTGGAAAATCCGGTGCATGTTACATGTACAACACACGGCTACCGGTAATGAGATTGTGGGCTCAAACAATGCAGCAATGGTCGGTTGATCAGATGAGGTAAATCCTCTTGATTGTTTAATTGGCAGTTAAGAGACTAATTGACCTAGTATAGGCTACAGCAACTGTAGGTTGTGTCATAGTGGCCATACGGACAGCAATCATGACCGTCGTTACAATTACAGTCGGTGGAGTGGTTATTCAATGAATGCACTGCACATGTACGTAACGGTAATTGCAATATCAACTGAGTATCCCTCTTCCAATACTTGGTAGCTCGTACCTCAAAAACGTAGCATTAATATAAATCAATATATTTTTTAACATTCACATATCATGCATAGTAGAAAATATTTGTAAAAAATAATATTGGATTGGTCTTCATAATTTCCAACTTTAATTTTTTTAAATTGAGTCGTTACATAGTGAATAAATTAGAGTTCATTAATCAGTAAATTATGTAAAATATTGTGCATAACAATCTGATTACTCATTTCCTTAGAATAATAAATATTCCAAAACTGATTCCTGATTACTAGACTTTTTGAATGCAGAACGAAGCGAGGGGAGGTATTTTTAGTGTGTATGTTATAGTGTTTTAATTATTCAACATATATATGTTAAATACTAAACATTTATCTAAAAATAAAATTATTTAATAAAGCTAATGGTAAATATGCTAAATTTAAATTAAATATTTTATTTAATTCAGGTTTAATTTATTGTAATTGGTTTTAGTTTTCAATGTAGTGAAAACTGCTTTCAATTGGCTGTAATCGATGTTAGAACAGTTCCAAAAATCAATTGAAAGGGTTCTCGTGCTTAAAACTTCTGAAAAAAGTATTACTGTAACAGATCAATGTAGGAAATATATTAAAATTAATCTACGCTGAAATTTTTTAAATTTAAGCTGAGTATAATTTTGTTCATATAATAATAGCAATAAAATATATAAGAGTTTTGACATTTGTCTATTTTCGTTTGAAATTTTTAAAGCTCGGAACGAAGCTGAAGGGGCCAAAATGTTGCCCATTTTATGCAAAACTTTTGGTTGCTTTTTTTAGTTTACTTAAAGTCGCAACGACAGCTTTGTTATTAGTGACTACTATGGGGTTTGGTGCTGTGACGATGGGTTTTGTTTTTTAATTTCCACACCCTTGTTGAGAATAGAGAATTACTGAAAATTTAAAAAATAATATTAAAACTTATCAGCCATTAGTTATAAAATTTAATATTATTTTAAGTTAAAGCTTGTTAGTTACAGAAGAGCTCTAACTGTATACGAATAAGGAACAATCCCGTTTTATTCGTTATGTGGAGAAACTAAATAGGTTGAAGTAACTCATGAATTTCTCCTTCGGACAATTGTATTGCCGAAGTGTATTATTACATCGGATGAGCTTGGAAGAACTTGGATTGTTATACTAGATCTTGCATATTATGCGCTATTCTTGCATGAGTGACTCTACCGTTTACTTGTAACTTGGATAAGTTTATGTTCTAAATCCAAGGACCATTGGAATAGAATAACGTAAGGTTTTGTAGCAATGGTATCAACCATAGGTATAAATTTTCCTTTGATTTGAGGTACGTAATAAATTTGATAGTGCTTGATAAGGAGTCACCGTGACTTTTATATTCATTCTGTTTTTTCAAGTAATACTTGTTTTATACGAAATATTTTAAAATGAAATATAAGTGAATCATTTTTATTACTCCTTAATAAATAATTTATTACTAGACGTAAAATACACCTTTCTTTTCATTGGTTCATAAATTATAATCTAATAAAGCAATTCAGATTTGTTTATAGTCATTTCATTATTACACCAGCTATGTTATACCATTATAATTTAAAGTTTTATGTTCAACACATCTATTCATATTTCAGTAAAATTAAATTTTTATGCTGCATTTCTAATTTAAAACAATTTTTTTTAAAAACAAGCTTCAAATTTTCGAATAGATAATTTATTTTTATAAACAACTAGCATACCCCGCGCGGCTTCGCACGCAAAAATGTATAATCAATTTAATTTTTAAAATAAATATGTAACAGAAATTGTGCAGTTGCTAAATCGACTGTATACTTCCACGTACGCACACACACACGCACACATACATATTTATGAAAATCTTCATTAGGGCCCTTAGGGTTATCATTTTTCAAAATTAAAAAATAAAATGTTGCTGTGATTCAAAATACAAATATGCTGTCAAAATTTCATGAAAATCCGTTCAGTAATTTGGAAATTAGCCTGCACAAAAAAAACACGCTTTGTCTTTATATTAGTATAGATAAGCCTACATCTCTGCTCATTACAGAGAGGTTGGGTGTCAAATTATTTACACTCAATCTGTTCGTTGCAGGGCTAAAATAAATAGTTCTGTTTCTTATCACATGGTTACCCAATTAAATGACTGAATCATTTAAGAACAGAAGAGATAGAGGTGTAAAAGACACTAATCAGAGTTATATCCTCTGAAAGTAATGAATTTCATTATACAGCCAGACCCTGTGGTGAATGAAGTGAAGGCGTCATTTGCAGAGTGGAAAATGTGTGCTTTTCAGAGGGCCCGGCATGCTGATAAGCATACTTTTTCTATCAGTCAGGAAGGCAATTGTAAACCACCTCACTCTTCGTTTTACTAAGTAAAACCTCTACAGGTTCAAACCAGCCTTTCGGCTGATGACGTAAACAAACAACAACACAAGCCTACATCATTTAGCCACTCTTCTCATTGACGTTTTTATTTTACTTCTTGAATAACAAAATCTTCTTCTTTTTCTTCTTCCATTCAAGAATTAAGCCGCAGCCTGTTCCAAACTCACATACTATATCATCTATATTTTTTTTCCTAGGTCTAACGACATTTTTTTTACCTTCTGGAGAATACTAGTTCGCCTGCTTAGGTATCTTGTGATCTTACATCCTTCCCATGTGCTGTCTCCAACTTTGGCAATAATCATTTATCTTTTCCTTCAAGTTGTAAATACCCAATTCTGACCTTACTTCCTCATTCCTTATTCTGTCCTAGAGTGTATACCCCTTAGTCCTTCGCAGAAATGTCATCTTTGCCGTCTGGATTCTCCGCTCTTGGGTTTTTGTTGTTGTCTGATAAAAGTACACGATGAGAAAGTAACATGTAACTGTTTTTTTTATGTACAAGACTTTTATATCTACATACACGTAGTTACCATAGGCTATTTATATCTCTGTAAAGATTTTGTAGTGAAATGTTTTACCAGCTGACTACTATATATTTTAAAAGAAAAAGTCTGATATAAAACACTCCCATGACTCTCTCTTGCCAATATTAATAATGAAAAATATAAGCTTTGTTTAATCATGGATAAAAAATTAAAAATAGCATACAATGTATTTTTAATCACTAGTGAATGACGGAAAATGAAAATCAACCTCTCTAAAACTTAAAAACACGAAAAATCACCAATATCCACTAGACTGAGTGCTGTAGAAAATAATGGTTGATAAATTTGAGTGTTTTTTTTATATCCTAAAACTGAAATTATATACAGTTTTGCTCCTAAATGCAAATTAAGGAGGCAATATAAAAAAGACATGGTTTACCACGAGAACACAGCCCCCTCCAGAATTTCAAGAGACATGCCACTTACCCTATATTGTAGAGCATAAAAACTGTAATAAACGAGGCGATTTTTAAAAAAGTCGTAGTAGCTTTTTTGAGAAAATTTTAATTTTTTCCGGTTTACTGATTATGATGGAAAAGTTCGTGTCGGGTTTCCTTGAGGTATCTAACTTAAGTTCCAAGCTTCAACTTCGTACAATATTTCGTTCTTGAGATATATTGTTCACACATTTGTAGAGTCAGAGGACCTAAAATCGTGTATATCCGACGTGAACTTAAACTCGATTTCAAAAATCGACATGACAACAGTAATTTCCTTCTCCATATTTTTCTACATAAAAGGCAAGAGAAAGTCAAAATTTTAATTCTGTTTTGGAAACAAATTTGGTGGCAGATCTCAAAACTTAGGTACACTTTATTTCTAGAATTATTTAAATTATTTTTTCTAAAATGGTTTTGGCAAATATTATCACGTAATATATGTATTTTAGGATGAGCCAAGTTACTATATTAAATACGCAAATACAGAAAATAACTTATGAAATAATTACTTAGCGATAATGAAGGTGAATCCGGCGAAGTCTGTTCACATCACATACACTATAAATAAACAACCGGTACCGTCGCTGTTTATAAATAATGCACCTATCCCGAAAAATTCTACTGTTCGCTCTCTTGAACTTCATTTCGATCAACGAAATCTGGAACATCAACGAATCTGGAAACACCACATTAAGACAAAACGGCTTCAACTAAACTTACGTTCGCAACAACTATACAGGTTTGTTCACTCTAAGTCACCGATACGTCTCAATCAGAAATTATTACTCTACAATTCTCTCTTAAAACCTCTCTGGATGTACGGTATTCAAATTTTTGGTTGCGCAAAGCTGAGTAATTTAAAAACTATTCAAGCATTCCAGTCTAATTTTCTTTGTATAATTACCGGTTCCAATACTATGTCTCAAATCACACACTACACAGAGATTTAAAAACACCATTCATTTGCGACATTGTCAAAAATATTTATTATTAAATTCTCCTCAAAACTACCAATTCATAATAATCCACTTATCAGTAATATGGCAAATCCGCCAGGCTTCATTAGAGGATTAGAAAGAAGATTGAGCAGAAATTCTTTAATTCTTTCTCCATGTTTATGTCGAAAAAGATAAAATAATGTGAAATACTGGGTGATCGTAAAGTCGCGCAACCAAACGTTTGAAGCCGTGTAGGAATTGAAGATAAATTTGTAAAGTATGATTAGAATATGGGAATTTTTCGTTTAGTAGTACAGTATGTGGCAACACTGCTAGATCACGCCACCGGGCGACAGTTAGCCAGAAACCAGTTGAATTGTTCAGTTCGAGTCGCAATGTCTTTTGCGCAAGAACAACGCGTCTCTATCGTTTTGAGTTACTGTGAATCGAAATCCTACGCGAAGTGTCAAGAACATTTCTCCAATGCCTTTCCAGATGCTAAAGTGCCAAACAAATCGACCATATTTCGTTTGTTTCATCGTTTTCGGGATACAGGTAGCGTGAATAACCGTAATCGTACCGGCCGACCAAGTGTTTTATCTGACGACAGTCTGCAGACGATAAGTGAAACGTTTATTCGTTCTCAACAAACGTCTCTTCAAAAACTTTCTACTCAGGCTAGACTGTCTTATGGAAGTGTTCATAAAGCCACTAATTTATTAAAATTACATCCGTATCGGATTAACGTAACTCATCAGCTCGAAGAGCCAGATAAGGAGAAGCGATTGCGGTATTGTCATTGGTGTAAAATTTCATTCGAAATGACATATCTGTTCTGGATAAAGTTTTTTTCAGCGATGAAGCTTGGTTTCATCTAAGTGGATATGTTAATAGTCAAAATTGTAGAGTATGGTCTGCAGAGAATCCACATGAATTCCATGAACAGCCATTACATTCTCAAAAAAATTGGGATGTGGTGTGGTGTATCTCGTCGGAGAATTGTTGGGCCTATCTTTTTTTCGGATACAATCACAGCAGAACGTTATAAAGAAATAATCATGCAGTTCGTAGCACTGCTAAATGTTGACGAACGTTATTGCTGGCTACAACAAGACGGAGCGACTTCACATACGGCAAACAGTACTATCCAATTTCTCCACGATTTTTTTGATGACCGAATAATTTCTCGTGGTTTGTGGCCTCCTCGGTCACCAGATCTGACTCCTCCTGTTTTTTATTTTTGGGGCTATTTGAAAGATTACTTACTTACTTACTTAAGCGAGGTCTCTTACAGCATCATCAGGCCGTTTCTCGCATCTCAACCTCCACTTGCCCCTATCCAGTGCATCTTCAGGAGCCAGTTGCCTCAAATTCATGGCGTTTTGAATGTCTTGCTCCCATTTTCTAGGAGGGCGCCCCCTTTTTCTCCTTTCTTGAGGTGTCCATTCCATTATGAACTTGGGCCATCTAGCTTCTGACATTCCTTTTACATGTCCATACCATAACAGTTGGCGACTTTCTATTGCTTCAACAACTGACTCCTGTTGATTCATTCTTCTTCTTATTTCTTCATTTCTGATGTGCCCTATCCTAGATACCCTGCAGCTGCGTCTCAGGAAGTCCATTTCCACTGCATTCAGTCTATCTTTATTTCTTTTTGTTAACTCCCATGCTTCTGCGCCATACATCAGAACACTTCTAAGGATGGCATCGTTCATCATTCTTTTAGTCCTTAGACTGAGAGTTTCTGACCAAAGCAGTGGGTTAAGTTGACTAATGACTTTTCTGGCATTTGTGATACGCTCTGTAATTTCTTGCTCACTATTTCCTTTTCTTGAAAGAACTACTCCCAGGTATTTCACTTCCTCACATCCTGTAGTTATTTTATTTTCGACAACCAGATCTTTCACGTCTTTTTCAGCTACCGCGTCTCCTCCAGCTACCAAATATTTGGTTTTGTCATAATTTATTTTCAAACCCCATTTTTCAAAGGTTTCTGTCAACTTTCTCATCAGATACTGGATGTCAAACTCATCTCCTGCTATAACAACCTGATCATCTGCAAACAGAAGTGTGTGGAGAAATCTTTCTTCAATTTTTATCCCCATCCTAGAGCATTTATTTTGCCACTCTTTTAATACTTCATTAATATATATCTTGAAGAGAATTGGGGACATACAGCAACCTTGTCTGAGGCCCTTAGTTATAGGGAAACATTCCGAAACCATATTTTTACTTTTTATAACGCTTTTTTGGTTGGTGTAAAGATCTTTAATGGCGCATATGTACTTATAATGCACATATTTGTCCAGTACATAAAATAGTCTTTCTACTGGGACATTATCATATGCTTTCTCTAGATCAACCAACACCATGTGTGTCTCCATGTATCGTGAAACTTTCTTTTCTACGAGTTGCTTGAGAGAGAAAATATTGTCCAAACAAGATCTGCCTCCAGTGAACCCACTTTGTTCTTCTCCAATTTTTATGTCATTCTCTATTCTTGTTTTAATGATACGACCATACAGTCTCCCAATAGATGAGGTGACACTTATTGCTCTATAATTCTTTGGATCCTTTCTTGACCCTTTTTTAAAAATTGGTGTAATATGTGCCAATTTCCACTCTTGCGGGCATCCTTCTCCATTTATCAAGCAATCATTGAAAAGTGTTACCAATGCTTCTTTTATACACTTTGGACTATGCTTCACCAGTTCTATTGAAATACCTCCAGGTCCGGGTGCTTTACCATTCTTTGTTTTTTGAAGAGCATTTTCAAATTCCTTGAGAGTTATTTTTCCTATGATTTCTCTCTCTTCCATTGGAGCCCTCTCCCAGTCTTCATTTATCTGAAACTGGTTTCGCGTTTCTTTAAACATATCTTCATAGTGATCTTTCCATTTATTCACAGGTATCATATCAAGATTTGCTTTGTACTTAGAGTTATTTCTCATTTCTCTTATAACTCTCCAAGCAAATCTGCTCCTCTCTCCTACCATACATCTGTTCACTTCGTCGCATTTTCTTTCCCAGGCTTCATTTTTTGCTTTTTTTACTTCATTTTTAACACGAACTCTCATCCGGCAGTAATTCTTTCTATCTTCAAAATCTTTTGTCGTCAGCCACTGTTGGTATAATTGCTTCTTTCCTTCTATCAATTCATCCATGCTACTATTCCACCAGTATCTCCTGTCATTCTTTGAGCTGTCTTCATTCCCCAGAGCTTCCTGAGCAGCAGTATGCAAAATCCTGGTTATTTTTTTATATCCTTCTTCAACTGTACCTGTTATCCCATTCTTTGCTTTTTCCGCAGCTCTCCATTTGAATAACAGGTTTGTTGACGGATCTCTGAGCAGATGCAACTTATATCTACTGTACTCCACTTTCAGCATGCCATCCATCTCCCTGTGACAGTTTTTAATTGCTCTCCATGGAAAGAATATTTTGCCAATAACCAAAGTATGATCTGTTCCACATTCAGCTCCTCTATAAGCACGCACATCATTCGTTTTTATCTTTGAGTCTTTCTTCAAAATGATCTAGTCCAGAATCGACTTCAGATTTTTGGTGTGTTGATACCATGTATATTTGTGTATCACCTTGTGCTTGAAAAACCCACTCATTATTTTTAGGTCGTGGGCTTTACAAAATTGGATGAGACGGCTACCACTATTATTTACAACATTTTCTCCAAAAGGACCAACTGTTTCGTCATTTTTCCTGTTTCCTATCCGTGAGTTAAAATCTCCAGCCAATATAAGCTCATTCCTGGATTTCACAGATATTGTTGAGTCGAACTCTTTCTCAAATGTGACCTTTATTTCATTGCTTGAGTCGTCAGTAGGAGCGTATACTGCCACTATTGCTGTGCGATGACAACATATTTCCATTTCAATCTTCATCAACCTTTCAGAGATCATTTCCCAGTTTTTAATATTTCTTTTAAACTTCCTCCTAATCCATATCTCCACTCCTGCTCTGGCTCTCTTTTCTGTGTCAACACCACTATAAAACCTTATATAGGGATCCATGTTTTCTGTTCCTTTTCCCTTTTTCTTTGTCTCTGTTAGAATAATGATGTCAACTTTATACTTCTGCAGAGTATCCAAGATTTCCTTAGTTTTCAAATTTATTCCTTGCATATTCCAAGTTTCGATATTCAAAATCCATTTACGTTTTCGTTTCCTGTTAGTGTTTCCGTTGAATCCAGTCCCATGTTTCCGAGGCTTAATGTTGAGATTTTTAGCGTTCACATATTTTTACCAATTTAAGGTTGCTGGCCTTAAGCTTGAACCCCCAACCTGGAGGACCAGTCCAGTTTTTTTTTCACGGTGACTATTTTATTTCGCCACGACCCTCCGACGCTGCTGGCTGCAGGGCCGGTGAGCTTCCCCGATTCCACACGGGGACGCACCCGATGGAGGTAACTGGCAAATCCCCTCACGGGCTATTTGAAAGATAATGTGTACAAAAACAACCCACATACAGTAGATGAACTTTGAAGAAACATTGAAGACTGTATATCAAATATTGCTACTGCTACACTCAAAAAGGTTGCGTGCAATGTAAGAAAACGCGTTGATGCATGCATTACAAACCACGGTGGACATTTCCAGCACTTGTTGTGAACTTGTAAGTAAGTAAGTTGTAATTATAACTTGTATCGTAAACTTTGAAAGAAATATAAAAAATACATCACAGCTTTCTAAAACTGTTATCATTTTGGGCTCGACTTTACGATCACTCTGTATTAGATGTAATTTTTGTTTTGTTTTAAATATATTTTATTACTATTGGTAATAAATAACTTTTCTGTGACAATATAAACTTTTTTGTTTTTCTTTTAAAACTTTTGTATATTTTACGTTCATTGTTATTCCAAAATTAACATTGCTGAATGTTGAATTTTATAAATCACGTCTGTTCTTGTTATTTGTAATTTAATATCAATGTTTTCTCATATTTTGGTTGTTCTACTAGATAGTACAGTTAAAGATTCAAAATAAAGGATAAAAAAAAACTTAACGATAATTCCTGCCATAATACCTGCCATAATTTTGGTAATTTTTTCAGTTTTAATTGAATAAAGAACTTCGTTTATAGAATCAAGTTTACAGAAATCATTACTCTTCTACAAGTTCAGCTGGCCTTACTTTGCTCCTACTGTCAACAAACCAAAGCCAGCTACTACCGAGTGTACGCTAGGGTCCGCGACTTTATGGATGTTGTATTTCTCTTAAGTTTACTATGTTTTAAATTAGATTAATATTGACCTAAATTTTTAAAATTTAATTTTTATAATGTAGTTTATCTCTTAAACTACAAAGAGCCATTTATATTTTTTTATTCTTCGTCGGGTAACTCTAATTTAGTATAACTGCTGTTTTAGTCAACTATATTTTTTACATTTTTTGTAAATATTTAAAACCTAAAGATTTTTAAACTTTTTAAAAGTCGTTCTTTTGAAATTCGGCAAGTCTGGGTCATAATTTACCGCGCACGGTATTTTTGATGGTGTGGGAGGCTCATTATTTCAAAAATGTGGATAGAGATTATAGGTTTGGATTAGTCATCATCAAATTCAATTGTGAAATAATGTGTGATTAGATTAATATTAGATAACAGATCTTTAAAATAAAAATGTTTACTTTTAAAATTCTCTTATTTCGGCATACAGATCAGAGGTAATACATATAATTTTAAGCCACGTTTGTTTATGAAAAAGAACGGAAATAATGTATACCGTTTTTACAAATTTATTGTTCAGTACTTTAACATCAGCTAAAATATAATATTATGATATGATATTATATATTATATTATAGGTATATGATATGATATTATGATAATACACAGGGTGATTTTTAAGTATGAAAACAGCTTTATATTGCGTAACTAAGACGTATTTGGCAAAAGAAGCTTATGCGGATCTGCATATTTTTAAAAATCCAACTTTTTTGGTTTTGAAATTTCTGTCCGCCATCTTGGATCCGCCATATTGGATTCAACTTTATTTTTTTAAATGGGATATTGGTCGTATAATGGGATATTAGTTATTGTATATGATATTGTAACAGTTTTATTTAGAAAACATACTAAACTTTTTTTAAATAGTATTTTGTATTTGGATACATTTAAAATTATTTTGTTGTTACTTTTTAACCAAAGTGTACACATTTTTAAATAATTCGCATGCTTAGTGACATCATTATTTGTTGACAGTAAGACCAAACTAAGGACAGCTGGACTTTAGTTTTAGTATTAAAAGACAGGTGCCTAATGACATTTTTAAAAAAGTTACTAGCAGTAACAGTTAATTTTTTGTCAAGCATCATTTATATGTTGAAAGGCAAATGTGTACTCCGAATTGGGTAAAAAGTGATCAGATTGTGCTCCAAACCGAAGCTATTGAATGAAGTTAGTTACCTATACGCTTACCCATCAATTTAATTTAAAAGGATTATAGCTGACTATGGACTGCTCTTTGTAATTTTAATGTTATTGATTAACTACTTACTTTACAACTTCCATTTTATTCATTAACAATTTAATATAAACATTATTTGATAAAAAATATTCGATATCCCAAATATTAATCTGAAGCATGTTTAGGTCGGTGTATTCATTTCTTTTACTTTCTCTTGCCTATATGAATATATCGGAAGAAAAGTATTGTTTTCATGTCGATTTTTCGAAATCGAGTTCTCACCGGATTTAAGACCCCCTGAACCCAGAAAACATGTTTTTAGCAGTTGGTCTGTGTGTATTGAACAAAACATCTCAAGAACGGAACATCGTACAAAGTAAACGTGAAACTTAAGTTAGAACCTACTAGAGGACCTAATATGAACATTTTAATCAAAGTCGGTCAACCGGAAGCAGTAGTTTATTCGTATCATTTTTCACTTTTTTGTGATTTTCTGAAAAAACGCCTGCTTCTATTTTTTTTAAAAATCGCCTCATTTACTACATTTTATATGCTCTACAAGATAGGGTAGGCACCATGTCTGCTGACATTCTTGGGGAGGATGGTTTCTCATAACAAAATTGTTTTGTTTTAAGATTGCGGCTTTAATATACATTTTAACGCAAAAATGTATATAGGCCTAATAAAAGTTATAGAGAATTTAAAAATCTACAATTTCAATTTTAAATTTTTTTTGTAGAACGCTTAGTTTAGCGGTAATTAGTGATTTTCTGTTTTTTTATGAAAATGTGTAAAAATGGATTTTTTAAGATTTCAGCCTACGTATGAGTTTTTCAACAAAAATGTATAATCAATATATAAGAAATTAAAAGATCTACAACTTTTATATTGAGGATTTTTCTCTACAGAGCCTAGTTTAGCGTGAAAGAGTGATTTTCCGTATTATTAAGCCTAACTGAGGGTGATTATCGTTTTGCATCATTCACTTATGATTAAAATAACGTTATATTTTTTGAGGTTAGTTTTTCGTTTATTTCTAAGGTTTTATTACTTATGTTAGTTATATTGTTCATTATTTGCATTGGCAAGAGGAAGTCATGTTAGTGTTTCACACCATATTTTTTGTGTGGATGTAAATGTAAATAACGCTGTAAAATATAAACATACTGGTAAAATTTCAGCCATGTATCTATCTATGAGATAACAGGTCACAAAATCATGAAATTTAACATTGGCACGATAGGCGGTTACACGTGCCCTTCATGTTTATGAAATCTGTTTGAACAACCGTTTGAAACGTGTTCTGTACATGTCTCCGTAGAATTATAATTTTCGTTTTCTTCTCGTCTTTATCAAATGCTTGTTTTCCTTATCTATCTTTTGATATTATAAGCTAAAATATTTTAAAAAACAAGAAATTTTAGTCAACATTCATATTATTATGAATGTGACAGTCCTAATATTGTTAGCGACTGAACACTAATTTTATAAATTTTGGATAATACAGACGCTGAAACTTAATACATTTGTTCCGTTTATGAATAGAAAATCTAAAATATTTGAAATTTAACCATTTTCTTTTAAACGGTGGTGTTGTTATATGGATAACTATTCTAAAACAATAGCCTAAATATTATTTTTACATATTTCCAATTAATATAATGCTGAAAGTCGTTCGGTAGCCTATATTAATTTATTGATAACTAAAATAAAAATAAAGAAAAGTATTTAAAACATTTTTTTGCATTTAGGTAATAAAAAGTCTTGTAAATAAAATTATTATCTCTATCTTTTTTAAAATTTAGCTTCAGAATTATGGGAACATTCATTTATTTATTATTCTGCAGGTAAATCCATTAGGTGTCTTTTCATGACAATTTTTCTTTTCAACTAACCTATTTATTGTTCTTTAAAAAGCAGATTGTTGAATTATTTTGTTAATAAAAATAGTTAATAATATTTGATGAAAATAATTCGTAATCAGTTGAGATACTTCATCGCATTAAAATTATCCAATGTGTTACGTATACTCTTAATGTGCATGTTATGTTGACTATAACAAAAACATTTCTAACGAGTACAAAATTACATAGTTTACGTTATACTCAACAGAATTTGCTTTAGAATAGATAGTGAATAGCTGCGGTAATCTTGTCAAAGGTAAATTATGACAGGTAAATAGAATGTAAGTTGATATTAGAGCATCGTTCCTTCTCATGTTAAAATGACCTGGCATTTCGCTGTATTAATGTCTCCCTAACATAGACAGGTTACATAATTAGTTGATGACAATTACAATTCCTTTCAGAAATCTAATAAATGTCACAAATCTAGGCGTATATTATGTTCGCAACGGCCATGATTGACGTAGAATTATGACACATAACAATCTTCAGCGAATTAGGAAAAGCAAGCACCATTGATCAACTTATATCCAATTGGTAGTTAAACACTGTAGGTTTACCGTTTTATATTAATGTAATTGATTTATTTAAATTTTTATAAATTTATTAAAACCGATAAAAAGAAGTACAGCTTATTATAAGAAAAGCGTTTTAAATCTATGATAATTTTACAAACATTTATATATAGCTCCTAACACTTAAAAATTATTTTAAAATTTTATTTCTAACATCTGAAATTATTTAGAGTCAGTTTAAAAACAAAAACTATAAGTAAATAGCATGAAAGTGTTCACACTACAAAGACAATACCCAATGGTATTGCTTCGAAAAGAAAAACAAAATTAGTTATAATTTTTGAAAACAGTAACTAGATAAAATATGATAACATTGATAGAAAAGGTAACAAAATTAATAGCGGTAATTGTAGAATGCGTAGAGGAAGAATATGATGTTGATGTTGATATGAATACAATTTTTTACATAGCAGATAAGTCGGTAAATCTAAATGGAAGGTCAAGAAATTTTATTCGTTTTAGTCGTGTTACATCTTCGCTATTATCAAGTAAATTAAGTGCCAAAGAATTTGGGTGATCTGCTAATTTTTCTTGATATTTTGAACTTAGCTGCGTAATTTCTTCTTTTACGGTGTTGACACATAAGTCTTTATGCAACGCATAATTTGTCCCATACCATGGAGCATTTGTTATAATCCGTAAAACTTTCGACGGGAATCAATGCATAATAGCAAGATTCGATTTCGCAGCTGATCCCCAAAGTGGTAACCCATAAGTCCACAGCGGTTTCAATATGACTTTGTACAGTAGGAGCTTGCTCTCTAACGGCAGCTGTGAACGTTTGTTCATCATCCAATACAAAAATTTTAACCATTTTAAACTTAAAAATTTATTTTTGTTTTAATTACGATGTAGAATAACTGAGTAAGTTGAAATATATTCATTAAATAATATTATATTTAGCCGAATTAACAAATTTTCAATAAAAGAGAAGGTTATTTTTGAAATTATAACAGGACAACAGGTAAGTAAACACGAAAGAGTTTTAAAAATAATTTATTCAAAATATGTTCACGCAAAACGTAAAATGTACAGTATTGTATCTGGGTTAGATCGTGTATTTTAATGTATAATAACAACACATTATTATTTTAATTGTTATTGTTTTTAAGAAATTAAAATTATTACTATTTTCTTATACTTTTTGTGTTTTCCAGTGCTAGATAACGAGTAAACTCGTAGAATTATGTATAAATTGCATTATTTGAGCCTGAATCAAATTTAATTTCATGGAGCGCAAAAATACATTATATCAGTTAAAAAACAATCAATATTTCTATAATGTTTTAAAGTTATATAATCTAAAGTGGCCTGATCGCCTCCGCAAAGTGGTTATTGAGCCAAACTATAAAGCGGAAGGTCCCAGATACGATTCTTGGCTGGAATTTGGAAATTTTAACAGGTTAAAAATTAACCTTTCTATACCCAACATGACCCTAAAATGAAAATATCAATTTTAATTTAATTTTGATTAAATTCGTTAACCAAATTCATTAAATTTTTTATTCATTCATTCAATTTAATCTGAAAAATGTAATAGTAAAAGGAAGAAAACAAAAATTATGACCAATAAAAATGAAAACAAGGTGCTATTGTCGATGCCTGTTAAGCGTACAGAAGAATACAACCCAGGCAAGTCAATAAATGCGTAAAAACAAGCTAAGCTGCTGAAATGAAGATGTGCATAAGATCAGTGTGGTGTCCTTCAGGCAGGCGTAGCAAATTCATAAAGAACCAGAAAATTCCTTTAAAACTAAGAAGTTTTCATTTGCAACCAGTCTTCTTATACAGTGCACAAACATAGTCCTTTACCAATGGTCGAGAAAAAGAACCCCACAGAGAGATTAATGCAGGATATAATATTGAAAGACTGTGCGAAAAACGAGAACATTGGTTAGAATTAATTAAAGTTAGCTTAAACTAAAATAATAGAAGTAAAATAGCACGTGGAATCAATCAAATTCCGATGGGCCAAACACGTCAAGATAGCAAAGCGTCATGAACTTTTCTCGATCGAAATCACTTTTTGCCTTTTCTTGTTGATTTTTGAGGAGTACATTATGAATCCAGCCAGTAAAAGTGAATTGGAAGAGGTTAAGGGTGAGAAACAAAACATGTACAATTTTACAATCTTTTTAAGGCAGATTGATGGAATAAAGAGATTCAACAATATAGGCTCTAGTTGGAAAGGAGAGGTAGAGGTTGTCCACCAATTTTGTCGAAAAAATACATAAAATTGGCAGCAGGATTTACATGGGTAAAGAAACCGCTAAACGGGGAGGCAAATAGGGACGGCCTATATCCAACAATATTGATGACAGGCTAATGAAGAAGAAGAATGAGATTACTGTTTACAAATATAACTTTTAGAAAAAAAATGATAAGGATAGTGACCTTAGACCTAAGAGATAATCGCCTGTTAAGGCTCAAGAAATGGTTTTTTGTCATTTGCTTCATTCCATCAAGTTAGTTGAGTTGTAGTTTTATATTACATGAACACATAATCTTATGTTCTGATATTGTAATTTTGGTGCAGTTTCAATGTCCTCACAAATAAAAAATTGAGCATATTCCAGGATATGTAAATACCCAAACTACATGCGAACACTGCCAAATACCTTGGTATGACACTTGACGCTAAGCTCCGCTGGAAAGCCCACGTTAAAAAGAATAGAAAGGAACTCAAGCTAAGGTATCATAAATTATACTGGCAGTAATTGTACTGTAATGGCTACTGGGGAGAAGATCCTCACTGTGAGTGTGTAACAAACTTCTGCTCTATAAACACATGGTTAAGCCTGTCTATACTATGGTATGCAACTCTGGGGATGTACCAAAACAAGTAATGTAAACATCACTCAACGTTTCCAAAACAAGGTGCTGAGAAACATCGTCGACGCACCCTGGTTCATAAGGAACAACAACCTCCACAGAGACCTACAAATGAATTTCGTCTCCGGCTGAGTAAAAAGATTCACACAGAAGCATGAGGAAAGACGTCACCCATGACAACGTTGAAGCAATCCAGGTGCTTGACAACGTGCGAAGGCTGAAAAGAAATAAACCATTTGATCTTGTGTGGTGCCAGTGTTTGAAAGCAGAGCAGTGTTAGAGCACGATTATAATTAAAGTTAAATTTAAGTGCAAAATATAACTGTAGTGTACATAATGTGTTATATTAAATTAAGTACCGAGGTTCTGTTAAGCATCTCTGTAGTAATATTGTTAATAGTAGTTAAGTTAGAATAAAATTACTCATTATTATTAAGACTAGATCGTAATATACATTAGAGAAAATAAAAGTTTGAATATATCCTAAACTGCAAATCAATAGCATGAATGTGAGTTTCATTAATTTATATAAAACGTTTCTTAAAATTTTAAAATCAATTAAATTAATTATAAATTATATGAAATATGCGTAGCTACAGTTAGAGAGAAGTACACAGAAAATAGTACTGTGGCCTTCTAAAATAATCTTGTAAAAATTTGTTTAATACGATGTTATTCTCGTTTATTTCCGCTTAGTGTCCCTCTTCAGACAGAACCGGGTTTCATTTTAAATTGCTCAGCCTTTTCATACCACATTTGTATTTTAATCTGCAAGAGAATATAGAAGTAGAAAGAAGAGCGTGAACACATCAGCTGAAGGTTAGTGATACTTACACAGTGAGGCAAATATCATTTACGAAAATTGTTTTGACGAATAAAACCCTTATGGGTTTTCATAAGTAAATTAACTACATGCACAATAAAGTAATTTGTATTTTTTCTTTCACTTTAAAACAGTGTGTACGTTTTCTGTTTGCAATGGTAGTTTTTCCAAAATTTAAATTATATTTTATAAATTGCCTTAAAATTTCAAAAAAATATTTTATTACATAAAAATCCGGAAATTTGAAAACTTTTTGTTAAAGAGAATTCTTCTGAGCATTTGGAAAATTAATCCACATAGAAATATTTGTTTCTAACAAAAGGGGTTTACTAAACGTATCTAGAGTAGATTTGTTTTCATGATGAAGAAAAACAACGCTGTTTGATTCCTAAAAATTATTCAGTTACTTCAAGTGGGTACAACAAAACCGAGATTATGTTGTAAAAAATGTAAAATAATATTTATATCAGGATGTCAATGCTGGAATGAAAAATGTGATTGAGTCATTGTGAGGGGGTGGATTAAAAAACGGGTACTGCGGACTAGGCCTGTATTATAATGACTTATCCGAAAACTCCTCCTGTTTATAAAAAGCCTGTATGAATATTAACAAGGTTTTTATGTGCTAATGAATTTCATTTCATTAAATTATTAAATTTACAGTACAAAGTTCTAATGAAGTCTAAACTTTGTTGATGAATATTTATCAAACGTAATGCAAAAACTTTTGATTTTTCGTCCTGCAAAAAGAATTAGATTAGTGGAATATATAATAAACCATAGAAAAATATTTAAAACTTCGTTGTTTTGACCTAATATTTTATAATAATTTTAAATTGAATCTTAGTACCAACTGAACCAACGTTTCATATTACGTGATATAAGAGTTATTACAAAGAATAAAGAAAGATCGGCCATCTTGAATAAAAATGTGAGCAACATTGAATTCAGTTACTAATTAATTTATATTGTTTATATTTTAAAAGTCGTTAATGTAAAATAAACTAACAAAAATATGATCAGAAAAAATCTGGTATGAATCACTCACACAACTTTCTTTTGCCAATGCAAGTAATAAACAGTATAACCAAATATTAGGAACAAAACATTAGAAATAAACGAAAAACTAACCTCAAAAAACATAATCTAATTTTGATCATGATTAAATGAATTTGAATTAAAACCAACCGTAGTTTTGCTTAATAATACGGAAAATCATTCACTGACGCTAAACTAGGCTCTGTAGAAAAAATAGCTTAAAATAGAAGTTTTAGATTATTTAATTTACTATAAATTTGATTATAAACACTTTGGTAGTTAAATGCATATTAAGCCCGGAATCTTTAAAAAGAATTTTATCTTTCTAGCACAGGCTTGCCAAAAATTTCAGCAAACATGGCGCTTACCATCTTTTTTTTGAGAGCTTCATTGTTTTTTTGTAGAGCATAAAATATGTGTAAGTGAGGCACGTTTTAGAAAAGAATTGTAGGAGCCGTTTTTGAGAATATCACAAAAAAATAAAATTGACACGAATGAACTACTACTTCCAGTTGACCGATTTTGATGAAAATGTTTGTATCGGATCCTCTAGTAACTTAGAGGATCCTCTTAACCTAAATTAAGTAAATTAAGTAAGTTTCAAATTTCAATTTCATCGATGTTCCGTTCTTGAGTTATTTTGTTTTTGCACACACACTTATGACTAGAAACATGTTTTTTGGGTTCAGTGGGTCTGAAAACGGGTATATTCGGTGAAAACTTGATTTCGTTAGACATGAAAACAGTACTTTCCTTCTTATATATTTATATAGGCAAGAGAAAGTAAAAATAGATTTGTCTGAAATAGAGTTAGATTACTCCAATGTAATCTCACACAACAAAATTTAATCAAGCTGCTCAACTAATACAACTTTAACCTCAACAATAGTTTGCCTGGGTCAGCAGATCAAGACAATAATATGAAATGGAACTTTGTTTTGGGGAAAAAATAGGTCAGTAAAAATATTCGGTAAGTGCTCGTCAGATACTATGCTATCTTACCAATCAAGGTATTTTTACACCTTCAAACAAAAACAAACAAATATTTTCTGTTAGAAAATCTGCAGGATGAACGGTTAAAATTTATTCCACCCATTTATTTTAAAAATGTAGCACTGCACCAGTATTAATTTCGAATCGGCCAAATAAAGTCGTGCGCAACAGACTTTTAGTGCCAAGCTACAAACAAAAACTGAGTGACTATTTACCCACAAAGTACCACACATCGTTTACGTGAATTGATCTGTAATTTCCATTTGTATCAGCTACCACACGAAAAGGCGTTTAGGATTGTCGTCAGACATTTACGTCGCAGCACAAATGTAGCCGAAATAATGTGTCCAGTTTAAGGGATAGTTTTTAAAGTCACGAGTGAAGCCTACTCAATGTCCTACAGGCCAATACGAGAATTATTTCTCTGCCACTTTTTTTCACAGATCTTGAACTAGATGGATTTTGAATAATGACAGAATATTTTAACTAAATACTTTTTTATTCTTCTTCTTAGGGTGCCTGTCCGTTCCGAACGTTGGCGATCATTCTGGCTATTATTACTTTGTTGGTTGCGCTCCTGAACAATTGGGTGGAGGTCTTTCCGAACCAGGCTCTAAGGTTAGCCAACCAGGAAATTCTTCTTCGTCCTGGGGCTCTCCTGCCTTCTATTTTCCCTTGTAATATGCTCTGCAATATTTCATACCTGCCTTGATTGCGCATTATGTGACCTAAATATTCCAGCTTTCGACATTTGATGAGGTTGACCAGTTCTGGTGCTGTATTCATCCTCTTTAGTACCTCTTGGTTGGTAACCCTATCGGTCCATGGTATCCTCAGGATCCTTCTGTACAGCCATAACTCAAATGCATGGAGCCTCGATATTGTATCCTCCTTTAGGGTCCATGATTCTACACCATACAGAAGCACTGAATATACATAACCTTTGAGGAGTCTTAGCTTTGTATTTAGGGTGAGGTCACGGCTCTTAAACACTGAACCCATTGTTAAGAAAGCACTTTTGGCTTTTCCAATACGGCATCGGATCTCCTGGGAATTGTCCCATGACTCATTGATCACCGTTCCCAAGTAGGTGTATTGTGGGACTCTTTCAATTCTTGTCTGATTGATGTACAGTTCTGCCCCTCCAATGTTTTCTTTGCTAATGACCATAAGCTTTGTTTTGTTAATATTTATATCAAGTCCATATACTTTACTTGTTTCTGTGATCCTATCCATCAAACCCTGCAGGCCCTCTATTGAATCAGAAAACACTATGGTATCATCAGCATAACGTAAATTGTTGAGCTTGACTCCATTTATTGAGATACCAACATCCATGCCTTCAAGCGCCTCCCTAAAGATGTGTTCTGAGTATAGATTGAAAATAATTGGAGATATAATGCAACCCTGTCTCACTCCACGCAGGATCTGCACCTGATCTGTATGATCTCCATCTACTCTGAGGATCGCAGTCTGATTCCAGTACAAGTTAGCTATTATTCTTAGGTCTTTTCCATCAATTCCAGTTCTCCTCAGTACATCCATCATTTTCTCATGTCGAACACGGTCAAATGCTTTTTTATAATCAATCAGACATGCGAAAACATTACAACCCACATCTCTGCATCTCTGAAACAAAACCTGCAAACCAAACAAAGCCTCCCTTGTGCCCACAGCCTTCACAAAACCAAATTGATTTGGTGCGATCTGCTCCTCACATGTGTGATAGATTCTTTTGTGGATGATTTTTAAAAACAATTTCAACATGTGGCTCATTAAACTGATAGTTCGGTAATCCTCACAGACTTTTGCACCTGCCCTTTTTGGAATCGCAATGAATTCTGATTTTAGCCACTGTGTTGGGATTTCCCCAGTTGAGTATACAAAGTTGAAGATTTCTGTTATTGTCTTCATATTTTCCTCATCAAGCAACTTCAATAATTCTGTTGGAACTTCATCTGGGCCTGTTGCTTTTCCATCCCTCATCTGTTTGACAGCTGCAGTCACCTCCTCCAAGAGAATTTTGGGTCCAGTGCTGTCTTCCATGACAGGTTGTTGTGCTCTGAGGTCATGGAATAAATCCTTCAAATATTGTTCCCAAACAGTCTTCTTCTCCTCCCTGTCAATGACCAAATTACCATCACCATCAGCCATTCGACCAATAATACTTTTTTATACACAGGTATAATTAGAAGAGTTTAGAAAGAGGAACATCGTTCAATGTAAACGATGCGTAACCCTATTTGGCCACAGTAAAACTCATTCTAATCGTCCTATCAGATGTCCTCGGACTGGTGATTCACATCCTACTGTGAACTGTAAAAGGAATCCGTCAGACTCTCGGGTTTGTGTTATATGTGGAAGTAATCATTCTTCTACTTACGGAGGGTGTTTTATGCATAAAGAACTTAGGCATAAAATATAATTTGGTTCGAAAAATTCTACAAATGGAAATAATAATGGTAATGTGAATAGTAATAACGGACGCAGGAATGTCAATCATAGTAATGCTCAAGCTAACAATGTAATTAATCATAATAATGCAAATTGTACATATATTATAATAATAATAGTAATACAAACGCTGACTAGCACAAAATCTAAGGTAAAATTCATGGGAGAAATCTCAGAACCCTTTGAAATTCGAACAGGTGTAAGGCAGGGTGATGGACTCTCTCCGCTTCTGTTCAATGTCGTTCTGGACAAAGTCATGGAAGAATGGGAGAAGGAGCTGAAGAGATGTGGACAGCGGAAGCCAGTACAACTTGGTTTTCCCAGAAACAACCTTTCCATACCATACCTCACCTTTGCTGACGATCTAGCTATATTAATGGATGACGAGAAGACCGCCATCAAGCAGCTTGAGACATTAAAGGAATGTGCTGAAAAAGTAGGGCTACAAATCTCATTTGAGAAAACGGAATTCATATCCTCAAAAATAGATATCATAAGCTTGAGGACAAAATATGGTAGAATAAACAAGGTTCCATACTTCAAATATTTGGGGGAATTCATTGAACCAACAGGTCTTGAAAGAATTTCCCAACAAAATCGTCTCCAAAAAATTAAAAAAGCTCTAGGATTAGTTCAAAATCTCTACAACAAAAAATCCATGTCAAGACAAACTAAAATTTGGCACTACAACACAGTTATTAAACCAATGGTCCTCTACGCAAGCGAAACACTAGTACTTAGCAGAAAACACGAAATCGAAGAAATCAAAAAGGAGGAAAGAAAAATTATTAGAAAAATTCTAGGGGCTCGACTTACAGAAGATGGGTATAGGCTGCAATCCAACAAAACAACAGAGAGCTATTCAAACATTGAAATTGACATGCGTAAAAGGCGGTTGAAGTTCTTTGGACATCTTAACAGATTGCAGGAGGATAGGCTAACAAAAAGAATAATTGAATATATTACAAAACTTAAAATTTCAACACCTTGGCTGGACGAAATTCGTAAGGACCTAAAAAGCGCAAATATACATCAAACTAAAATTTTTAATAAAAACTTATTCCCTCACAAGGTAGACAAGTGGAAAGTTTCAGAGCCCTCAAGAGAGAAGCAGTTTAGACCAAAGTGGTCTGAAAACCGCAAAAAAGCTTTCTCGGAAACAATGAAGGCCTACTGGACCAATAAGAAAAACAAATGACGAAACTGAGTCATGATGCTTAACGTCTTCTATCCAAGGAGAATTCGCCAATAATAATAATAATAATAGTAATATTGTAAATAGTACTAATGGGAATTGTACAGACAGGTTGGTGCGGGAAGTCGCCGCGGATCATCATACACACACCTACACATTAAAAAACAAAACATTTAACATTAGAGATTTACTTGTGTAGCCTACTACTTTCAAAGTATGATAAGGAGTATATTTTGACAATTTTGGCGTTTTATCAATCAACATGATCGGTTTAACAAAAATTTCCATAGAATACTGAACGATGAGGTTTTTAAAAAAAAATTTCTTCAAAATATCATTTGTGTATACATATTGTGTTTTTTTTATTAATAATACCTAAACTAATTTATTCAATCATTTTAGAGTTATTGAATATTAAATAAGTATTGATATCTTGCCTCAAGTAATAATTTCACTGAATATTTTCAGACCAAGTTTTATTAAAAATAATTGAGTTAATACTTTTAAAGCCGCAGAATTCCGCGGAATCAGATTGAAACTAGAAGATGTACTTGTCATCTTGAAGTGGAATAGTTCTTGTTAGGGCGCTCGTATTTTGCGAGATTCGCTGCCGTATAGTAGTATAAGACCTCCAGCTACGGGATGACATCAATACCGTTGTCACTGGCTTTGACAGATGAAGACAAACAAGACAGCTCTGCTTCAGGCTCTACAGTCTCATTTCCTTTCTGTGTGAAATGTCTCTTACTACAACACTTTAATCATACCAAATTGAAGAATTCGATGAACTGTTTCCATATTAATTTCTCCTTGCTAAAATTTGCGTTCAATGTTATTAACTCCGATTTTCCAATCTATACCGCACGTTAATTATTAACCACGTGGAGCATTTACAATGGGAAAGAGACCGAGTTATCTTATAAAAATAATTCAATAATCGTTCTCTTAAGTAGCAAAAACTGGAAATAGTAATACCTACTAGTCATAAAAAGTTTGTCGCCCCAACTTAGCGGACACTAAGGTCACTGCACGTTGCTTCCCGTCAATGAAACATCCTAGAGAGCTCTATTTGATACTATGTATCCACACTTCTTCCACACATGTCCTTTTTTTATTGTAGATTACTCATTTTCATTTATCTTTTCAATAAATTCTAATAAGTATGAAACCCCTTTGCTCAACCGAATTAAATTAAAATTAATTAGTCTCTTGTTAAAAAAGATTAGCTATTAACTACTCTTTAAAAAAGACATGTTAAACATGTGTCCTGCTTTTCAGTTTATGTAAAGTCGCATTGACTGCTTGGTCATCAGGGACTACTGTGGGTTTTGATACTGTACCGTTGCGTTTTAACATTTTAAAATTTCCAGACCGTAGCCGGGAATTGAACCCGGAACTTTTCACTTTGTAAGTTAGGGTTACTACGCCACTGATAACATGTTTCGTTGTCAACAAATGATCTCTCAATTAAATTAAGTTAGTTAAATTCCTTTAAAATGACAATAATCAAATCGAAATCAACTCAGTAATCTCTATCGAAACATTGCTACGTCGTTATTAATTTTCTAAGTTATTTTCTCAGTTGTCTGCTGATAAAATTGATCTTTTAATCACAAAGCATTACTTTAAATAATTAACCAAAGTTTCCTGTAAATACAGTTTAAGAATTTTAGAAACAGTTTAAACAATAGGTCTAACCGATATTACCTGGAAAGTAATTGAATTATATTAAAGGACTTGATTTCCTGGAAAAGTAAGCACAACATATTAATTTTGACTTAGGTAAATTCACTTCGTCACTTACTTTACTCGTCATTCAATTGTAGCGAGATAAAAATATATGGCTGTATTTAAAGTAATAAATTAATTTATAATGTCAAAAAATAAAAAATAATGTAACGGATGTAATTAGTATTTGTCAAGTCGGGCGTTTGTCGGGAGTAAACCGACATCGTAACCATCAGTTCTCAAGTAAATTTATTGATTATTGAAAGTAAACTTTTAAAATAATTGAACACGTGCAGGAACAGTGACTGTATCAAAGTACTTGTGCCGAGGAAACGGTTGAAATAACAGATGAATATGATTGGTCAAAAAATTTGAATTCTGAAAGATGATTGGATATTGTAAATTTAAAAATAGTTTCAAGGTGAAGTTTAAAACGACGCTTCTTTAAAAATGAAAAGCGAGAGACAGTCCCACTTCAGCACTCCTGTAAGTAAGATGTATATGTGCTCAGGACAGATAAGTTTAACAATGTGCTAAATAGTATAATACAGTAATAAAATGACTCTCAGTTAATTAATCAGTGAAACTAGAACGTCTTGTGTTAAAAGATACTTACAAATTCAACGAATAATTAAATATTAACAACCAACAAATGATTTAACTACATATTACCAACTTTCATGGGATCTACGCAATTTCAAAGCTATGGCCAGGTATTTCAACATAAGTAATATTCTGTACAGAATTTAACTAAAAAACTGAATTCAATTTAAAGCGCTATTTATTTTTTCATTTTGTAAAAAACATAATTTTAAATGTATTATTGTAAATCCTGTGTTTGTGTAAAAATCATTATTATTTTAGAGATAATTAAACTTGTATTTCATGTATAAATGTGTTTTGTTTTACTAGTCAACATCTTTCTATACAATGAAAATAGTCGGGGTAACGGTCCTACACCTATAACAAATCTTTTATTAAATAAATATTACTTCAAATTTGTCATATCCCTTGTGGGGAATAAAATAATTGTACTTCAAATTTGGCATCCGCTTGTGGTGACTAGTAATTGTATAGAAAGGGTTGAATAAATATAAATTTAAATTGTAAAAATAACTAAAACAATTAGAAATGCCGCGAATGTTAAGATCGAATAGAAATAAAATGGGTCATGTTGGAGAATTAGAAACTGGGTTAGTTGGAGGTAGTGATAACACTTTAACCGTAGATGTAAGTAATAGTAGTGAAATAAATGTAAACCAGGAAAATGAATTTTTGAATAATAGTAGTGTGGATGAAGAATTGATACCTACAGAAAACATTGATGATAATAATGATAATATAGAAAATATAAGGGTAATATTTGATTCAGATAGTGAAGTAGATGAGGTTAATGATGTATATAGAGAAAATAGGGGGTTAGGTGGTAGTAATGTTAGTATTAATAACAATATAAATAATCCAAATGTAGTAGGGGTAGAAGTAATGCAACAACTTATTTTAAATTTAACTAATGTAATCCAAGAAACACAGAAAGAAAGTAAAGATTTCAGAAATGATTTTGGTAAAAAATTTGATAAATTAGATAGCAAAATGTTAGAACAGTCGAAGGAAATAAAAGAACAGAATAAAAATTTAAAGAAAGAATTAGTTAGCAGTTTAGAAAATAAAATGGACGAGCAAGCAAAAAGTTTAAGAAAAGAGATTAGGGCGATTAGGGAAGAGGTGAAACATGATACTTTAAAATTAATTGAGAAATTTAAATCAGAAATGATAAAAGATGTTGATTGTAAAATTAAAGGTAACGAAAATGAGGTTGATTTATTAAAAGGTGTTGTTGAAAGTCAGAATGTTAGAATAGACGAAGGTTTTAAAACAAATGAAGTTAAAGTTAATAAAGTTAATTTGAAAGTAGATAAAGTAATTTGTGATGTAAATACAAACAAGAAAGGATTGTCCGATGTAAAAAATAGGTTGTTAGAACAGAATAAGCTTATTGGAGAGGTGAATGACAATGTTGAAAAGTTAAAATCAGATTTTAGCGAGTATGTAGAGCACGGAGTTTATGATGGTCAGAATAATAATAATAATAATAACTGTAATATAAAAATAAAATTTTCTAACAGAAACCCAATGGAATTCATTAGTTCACTAAAGTACGAGATTAAAAATAACGAAATAAAGAAATGGAAAACAATTAAAAGTGTAATAAATGAGAGTTTGATGGGTGATTTATGGGGTTCGACTTGGTGGATGTATGTTAGGGATACAATTGATAACTTGGAGGAATTTATTGGTAAATTTAAGGAGAAATTTTGGAGTGACAGTGTGCAGGCAGAAGTAAGGCAGAATTTGCAATTTGGGAAATTTAATCCTAATAAAAACATTAAAATGTCAATTTACTTAATGAATAAAATTAACAAAGCCAAATATTTAGAACCTAAATTGTCGGAAGGTGAATTAATCAAACTAGTGTGTAGACATTTTAATAATAGTGTTGTTAGGGCAAAAACCATTGGATGTATTTCAGATGTAGAAAATTTTGTTAAATTATTGGACGAAATGGAAGGTTCTGGGATTGGGGGAGAACAGGAGAATGAAGTAGGTGGAAATAATCGTTTTAGAGATAGTGAACAGGGAAATTTCAGTAGAAAACAAGAATTTGGTATGGGTAATTATAACAATAGAAATAATAATAATAATTTTAGAAATGTGAACAATAATAACTACAGAGGTACCTACAATAATTACAGAAGTAGATTTCAAAGCCAGGGTAGAGATAATTTTACTAATTATAACAGTAATCGGGATAATTTCAGCAGGGGACAGGAAAATAATAGATTTAATTATAATAGGGAGAATACTAGAAATGAAAGCGATAATTTCAGAGGTAGGTATGATAATGACAGAAAATTTGATAAAAAACCAGAGAATAAAGTAAATTCTATATTAGTTGAAGCAGAGGTACATAATGAACAAGGGAATTTAAACTAAGTAAGGGTGTGCGAAAAATGGAGGCTGTAGTTGAAAATTTATCCTGTACATCTAACAAAAGTGAAGGGTTTAATGGAAATAAAAATAATATTATTGGATTTGAGAATAAAAGTATAAACAAAAAACGTAATATTGAATTTGAAAGTGTAAATTTAAGTGAAAATGAAATAATGGTGATAGAAAGTGAGGGAGAAGATGATAAACTTGTTAATTTTATATTTAATAACAACTTGGCTGAAGAATTATTGGAGGAAGAAAAACTGGTTAGTGAAAGGGAAGAAGAAGGTAGAAAAAGTATTCAATTAGTTGAAATTAAGGTAGAAATAAAGGGTGAAATTGCTAATGTATTATGTGACACAGGAAGTCAAATCAGTGCAGTAAACCAAGAATTTTTAGTAGAGTTAGAAAATAAAGTTAATGAAAAATTTTCTAAATTGCCAGTTAAAGATATTACGATAATCACAGCCGCGGGTAGAAGGAAGTCAGGTATAAATAAACAAGTTATTATTACATTTAAGATTGGGGATACTGAATTTTATCACACATTTTTCATTATTAAAAATCTTAATACTTTTATTTTGTTAGGTTGCGATTTTTTGTGTAAAAACCAGGTCAAATTAGATTTTAAAAATAACCTATTTTCAATAAAAAATATAAGCGTAAAATTTTCTGAAAATAAGAACACTATTTTAAAAAGTTGTAGTTTACAGACAATAGATGAAGGTCAGATAAGGGATGACTTATGGAGTAAACAAATACAATGTGTCAAAAACATTTTAAGAAAAGACATGGATAGCGGCGAGGGTGAAAATGAAATGATAAAAGTGTTTACTCAAAACCAGGATATTTTTTCTGATAAACCTGGCCTTATAAAAAATTATTATTGTAAGTTGAATATTGATCAAAAGATTATAGTAAATAAAAAATCATATCCAGTTCCGTTTGCATATCGGAATGCAGCTCAAATTGAAATAAATTAATTAATGTCAGAAGACATCTTAGAATATAGTGATTCTGAGTTCACTAACCCACTTGTTATTGTTAAAAAACCATCTGGTGAATTAAGAATTTGTTTGGATGCAAGGAATTTAAATAAATCTATAATATCAGACTGTACCCAGCCTGAACCAATGGAAAACATATTAATGCGTTTATATGGTGTTATGTACATAAGTTCGTTTGATCTGACGAGTGGTTTTCTGCAGGTTTTGTTGCATCCCGAGAGTAGAAAGCATGTTTCTTTTTTGTTTAATGGTCGAAATTACTGTTACAAACGACTACCATTTGGATTAAAGTGTTCTGTGGGTGAATTTATTAAAGCACTCAATTTTGTTTTAGGACCTGAAGTATTAGATTTTGTTCTGATTTACATCGATGATGTTATAATTTGTTCAAATGATTTAAAAACACATGTGAAAAGGTTAAGTTTATTTTTTGAAAGGTTGCGTAAATTTAATGTATCATTAAAATTAAAAAAGAGCGAATTTTTGGCTGAAAAAATCAAGTATTTAGGGTATGTAGTTAGCACAGAAGGGATTAGTATAGATCCAGAACGTATCAAAACCATTCAGGAATACAAGGCACCGAGAAGTTTAAAGGAATTGCAAGCATTTTTGGGGTGTGTGAATTTTTTCCGTAAATTCCACCACAATTATTCTGAATTAACAAGTGTGTTTGCAGATATGTTAAGTAAGAAGAATAAGTTTATTTGGAGTGAAAAACATGAGAAGGCTTTTAATGAGATTAAATGTAGATTTTTAAACTGTGTAATGCTTAAACATCCTGATTTCAGTAAAAAATTCTATTTAGGTTGTGATGCTAATAAATTCAGTTTGGGGGCTGTGTTGTACCAGGTTGACGAGTTTGGAGATCAGCGAGTCATATGTTTTGTTAGCCGTAAACTTAATTCCCATGAATTAAGATATTCTACTACTGAAAAAGAGCTCCTGGGTATTTTATTTGCTTGTAGTAAATTGAGAACGTATTTGTTGGGAAATTCAGTTGTTGTTAGAACTGACCATGAAGCTTTAATTTTTATGTCATCGTGTAAGATAAATAATGGAAGGATTTTAAGGTGGATATTATATCTGCAAGAGTATAATTTAAAATGGGAGTTTGTTAAAGGAAAGGAAAACATTGTGCCAGATTTTTTATCACGAATTAATGAGAAGGAGTTTATTGAAAATGAGAATGTAGGATATAAAATATTTTTATTTAAAGTAGAAAGTAAACCGCTTAGTAAAGTTTTTAATAATTTGAAAAAAGAACAAGACAATTGTGAATATTGTAATAAAATAATAAACAGCTTAGAGTCAGGTAGAGTCGAATTTGTAAAAAATTATGTAGTTTATAATAAAATCTTATTTCATCGCAAAGCATGTGATCAAAAATTCAAAATTGTAGTGCCAATTAGTAAGCGTATAGAAATAATTAAATTGTACCATGAAGAAAAGGGACATACTGGAGTATTGAAAACTATTTATAATATTTCAGAAAATTGTAGTGTTAAAAGTTTAAGAAAATTAGTCAAAAAAATAATTAAAAAATGTGATCTATGTCAGCGTGTAAAGATAAATAATTGTAATATGAGAGGGTTATGCGTAACCGATGTACCGAATAAAAAACTACAAAAAGTATACTGTGATTTGTTTGGTCCAATGCCAAGGAGTTACTTGGGATTGGAATATGTTTTTATAATGGTGTGTGGGTTTACTAAATTTGTTAAATTATACCCTATCAAGAAGGGAAATGCACGTACTGTGTTAAATAAAGCTAAATGTTTTATCAAGGAAGTTGGAAAACCAGAGTGTATTATCAGTGATCATGGTAAAAAGATTGCAGGTGCAGTTTGGCAAAAAGGATTATCAGATTTAGGGGTTAAGTGTGGAATGGTACCAATTTTTCACCCACGAGGTAACATCTCGGAGAGGTATCTTCAACAGCTTGGAACTTTGCTTAGAATCTTTTTAACTGGTAAACGCCACGTTGAGTGGTACAAGTATGTTAAATTTATTGAAAATCTAATTAATTATAATGTAAACATTACCATTAATCAGAGACCAGTTGAGTAATGTTTGGTAAAAAAGTAATTGATGTAGCATGTCAGAAAATACATTTTCCTGGTATAATAAATAAAAATGTAAATTTAGATTTGGACCTAATAAATAAAAATGTTTTACAGAAATTAGAAGAAGTGGCGATTAAAAGACGAAAATATAGCGAAAATAAAGTAGGAAAAATAAAATTTAATGTAGGTGACCAAGTTTTACTTAAAAATTTTGAATTATCCAATAAAAGTAAGAAATATAGTAGAAAATGTACCCACAGGTTCAGAGGTCCATTTGATGTTGTAAAAGTAGTGGAAAATAAAAATATTCTATTGTTAAAAAACAATAAAAATAATTTGTTCTATGTGAATCGTTTAATTTGTAAAAAATATTATAAGTAAAATCATGTAGTATAAACTGTATTTAGAAATTAGATTAATTTAGTAAAAATAAAATAATAAATAACACAAATAGTTCAGTAGGAAATAGTTATAATTGTATCGAGAATAGAACTGCTAAGTAATTGATATATCAAAATAGTATTGTTTAAAAAATTAAGAGTGAATTGTCAAAATGTAACAAACGAACGATTGGGTCAATAACATTTGAAAAGAAATAAAATCATATGGTAAAATTGAATTGTGTAAAATCTAAAAATAAAGTCAAGGTTTTCTTAGAAAAAGGTTATGGTAGGGGAATAGGAGTATTAATTTTGTTTTGACCGTAAGAAGAGAAATGACACATTTAAAAATAAATTTATAGGTTTTACATGTCAAGTTTATTACATTATACTTTAGACGCATTGGATTGTAGAGATTTATGATGGTTTAAAAATATTTTAAATTTTCTTAGAATTTGTTTTCATTTGTATTTTAAATCTTATTTAGAAAGAAAAAAAAAAAAAAAAAGAATAAATTAAGTATTAGTAAATTAGAAGTATGTATTATTAATTTGGATATCATTACCAATAATTAACAATAAAAATATAATCATTCTTTATCTTGTAGTGCGTAATAAAATATGTAATTTTGTTTGTAATTAGATATATATATATATGTAAATGAAGTATAGGGTGCTCATAAAGCTAAAAACCACAGGGTGTACATTAAATTGTTAACGATTTTAATTTTTCTGTATAAAAATATTCAAAATTTTTTTTCAAATTTAGATTTAAATTTAAAAAAAAAAGTTTTTTATATTTTTATAGGGGGTAATTTGTAGCGAGATAAAAATATATGGCTGTATTTAAAGTAATAAATTAATTTATAATGTCAAAAAATAAAAAATAATGTAACGGATGTAATTAGTATTTGTCAAGTCGGGCGTTTGTCGGGAGTAAACCGACATCGTAACCATCAGTTCTCAAGTAAATTTATTGATTATTGAAAGTAAACTTTTAAAATAATTGAACACGTGCAGGAACAGTGACTGTATCAAAGTACTTGTGCCGAGGAAACGGTTGAAATAACAGATGAATATGATTGGTCAAAAAATTTGAATTCTGAAAGATGATTGGATATTGTAAATTTAAAAATAGTTTCAAGGTGAAGTTTAAAACGACGCTTCTTTAAAAATGAAAAGCGAGAGACAGTCCCACTTCAGCACTCCTGTAAGTAAGATGTATATGTGCTCAGGACAGATAAGTTTAACAATGTGCTAAATAGTATAATACAGTAATAAAATGACTCTCAGTTAATTAATCAGTGAAACTAGAACGTCTTGTGTTAAAAGATACTTACAAATTCAACGAATAATTAAATATTAACAACCAACAAATGATTTAACTACATATTACCAACTTTCATGGGATCTACGCAATTTCAAAGCTATGGCCAGGTATTTCAACATAAGTAATATTCTGTACAGAATTTAACTAAAAAACTGAATTCAATTTAAAGCGCTATTTATTTTTTCATTTTGTAAAAAACATAATTTTAAATGTATTATTGTAAATCCTGTGTTTGTGTAAAAATCATTATTATTTTAGAGATAATTAAACTTGTATTTCATGTATAAATGTGTTTTGTTTTACTAGTCAACATCTTTCTATACAATGAAAATAGTCGGGGGTAACGGTCCTACACCTATAACAAATCTTTTATTAAATAAATATTACTTCAAATTTGTCATATCCCTTGTGGGGAATAAAATAATTGTACTTCACAATATTACTTCTATTGTTACAATATTAAATTTGTTATTAATCAAATTATTAAAATAATTTTCTATTATGATAAATATATACTTTGTTATTATATTAGTTAAAATAATTATATACAATAATGTTGTTAGTTATTCATTGTTCGAATAACAGCTTCTTCCCAAGAAATCAATTTTATACAACGTTAATAAGTGATAATAGTCCAGAATATTGTATAAAAAACCTGAAAGTTTTGATTAAATTATGATTTTCCTTTCTCTATTTACAATTATAAAATAGACTAAAATATAAATCTTACACAATAATTTAATAATTTTTGTAATAAGATAAACTTGTAACATAATGAATGAGTTATTTTAGAATGGGGAAAAGTAATTAAGGCGGGGACGCACTTTTAGAAGAATTTTTGTCAAAGTTAGTTGCTTGAAAGAAACTAAACTACATTAACCCTCGGGAAAGCTAAGAGAGGAGAAGTGTCCAATGTTTGTCAACAGTGAAGTATTCCACGCTGTGTTCTAACCAAATATTTTACCGTGGCACATTAAAGTCAAGGGATTTAATTTAATGAACCAACGCAGAAACGTGTTAAAATTCAATTTCCTTCTCCAACATGTCCTAAGCCCTTTACCCTGAATCGAACCCTCTGCCGACGTTACACTGCTATGCTTTACAAGGATTTATTTGTTGTATCCTGCTTCACTCCTGAGCTGTTAAAAGAAAAATGAACTCATTTTGCATGAATACAAAATTGTGTTAGTTCTTTACCGATGGAAAGTATTCTCGGATTCATTTTAATCTTATTTTGTTGAAATAAAGGATCTTAAATAAAGTTCTTAGACATAAAGAAAATTGTTAAAAGGATACAAAAATACTAAATGTTTTTTTCGTTCAGCATAAAAACTTTTTCTGACTTAGATACTATATAAATATTCTGTGAACAAATACGAGTATTCTGTTATAAAATTTCAATATTTCTAATAAAAAGAAATTGAAATGTTTTTTTAGCATTTTCCTTAAATATCAAATTCTGCATAATAGCATTTGCAGTTATATAATTACAACCATACACTTTTTCATTTTTTAACAGATAGTACAAATAGTTAAATTCCATTAATGTTTTGTTATTTAAATCAAATTCATAATAAATTAACTAGGCAAAGTAATATAGAGAAATACTGATTTATTCATTATTAAATAAACCTACAAAATTTTTCAACATAGTCCTCAGCAATATTTAGACACACGCCTCACTATTCAGTGAGCTTTTTTATTTCAACAGTGCAGAAGTTGTCTTGCAACGTTACCTTGCTGTTTGAACCATTCGCGTACCGCTTTCTTTGTCAACTTCGTCAAGGTTTAACTTCTTGTTTAGGGTCTTTGAGTGGGCCAAACAAATAAAAATCGTATGGGGTTAGGTCTGGGCTGTAACACCTCCCAATCAAAATTCACACGTTCTCTGAGCGGTATGTGGGGGCGCATTTTCGTGCAAGATAATGACACCTTTTGAGAGAGCACCCTTACGTTTTCGCCTTATCGTGGGTCGGATTTTTTGTTGGAGCATTTTAAAATAGTACTCACTTTTCACGGTTTGTTGATTTTATAAATAGTCAAAATATATTGGACCTTACCAATTCAATCCAATCGTAGAAGACCTCGGGAGCAATAATCCGTCATTAGGTCCCTCCAGTCAAAAACCAACCCGTTGAAGGGATGTCGCAGTTTTTGTCTATTTATGAATCACTTTATCGGCTGACACGAAAGCTTTTAACTTCATATAGTGGGCGAATCCGGATGTTAAATGATACCCGTTTGAAACAGTTCCACCCACTTATACTCTTTAATGCGGTTTCAACACTTTTAACCACACTATTTCAATATTTGTGAGTAAATTTTCGCCGGTTTTACACGTTTGGATAGAAAAATGTTATAACTGAATGTTGCTCTTCCGGCGTACGCGTTTCAAGCAGTGCTACCATTTTGTAACAAAGAAAAGAGATTATGTTTGTATTTATTATGACAGTAAAACTGATTTGTTAATTATATTTACTGTCATAATTATTATTCGGTCAGTAGTGGGAAGGTGGGCAATTTTATCGGCAAAAAATTTTTGTCATTGAATGAACCGACTTTTCTCTAAATTAATCTATCTTGTTTATATTGAATGACCCCTCGCATTTTTTTGTTCTTGAATAAATAAGAGAACCTTCTTGCTGCAGAAACTACAGGAATGTTTCGACGAGTAATATTTGTAGGCCTCTGAGCCAATTGAAACAGTCAACTGGTAGAAAGTCACTTTTTAATTGTTAATATCAGTGTTGGAAGAGATATTTTATAAACACCAGCTGACAGCCATAATACAAAAACACACAGTCTATATTTTTCAAATTTATACTAAGAGTACAACGAAATTCAGCAATTGTATTAGGTGACGTTTTTGGTGATAAACTGTTCATCTAGCTTTGTTTTTGCTGATAAACTGTTCACTGGTAGGTACTAGTCATCTATTTTTCTATCAATTAATAAAATGTCCTAGCAGATAGAAACGATTATGTGTATTTCAACTATAGTCGATTTTATGCCATAATCCTCGTCTAATTATAGCAATCTATTTATTCCACAGATCTATTTATCTAATTATGTGATTAAATTTATTGGCTGAATTTAAATAACTGGTACATTTAATTAATGAATAAAGTCGTGATATATATCGGACGAGCCTGTACAGAAATACACAAAAACCATAGGCAAAATTATATTTGATTATACTTCCTAGTCCAATTTAACATTTTTCACCACGTGACTTTAAAATTAAAAGTATCTGGCCTTAAAAACTTTAGGAACGTCTTGAGTTCAATTGTAATGGTCACTTATAATGTTTTAATACCTCAGTAAATGTATTGCAAGAAAACAGCAATACTTATGTTTTAAAAGTTTAAGTTTACAAAAAGGTGAATAAATAATTATTGGCCTTTTAAAGGTTGTATTAATCTCGTTAATGTGTTTATTGTAGTAACCCTACGTGATTGAGATTGGTGATAAATTTAATTAAATCATTGTCGTATTACATAATACGAATAATTTCAATTCAGTAAATATTAGTGTAAATTAATTTCATGTCTTTGCATAGTGATGACTTAAATTGACAGTGCTAACAATCTTCCTATATCATCTTCCAGTTACCGTACGTATAATGAACTTTGGATTATTGATCCATAGAGATTCCAGTGAATTGAGTTCACACACCCTCATACTGCTTTTGCTGTATACGGGCGAAATGTAATCACCAAACTTCCCGCGGTTTCTGATCATAGCGTCATTTGAATCTGACCACATTTAATTGCAGTTTATCGTGGCATTGGTTAACGATCATGCATATATGTTGCCAGCGCTACGTTTTATATCGATTTTCTATTTTCCTTTCGTAAAGTTACTGCTGAATTAATTATGGAACATAACGAAAATATTATATTTTAGTTTTAATCGACTTGTGCTAAATAACATTTAGACTCACAATATAGTTTCTACCAGCGCAAAAAACAATTATAGGTTATTATTTTGTACTGATTTCTTTTAAGTAACAGGGCGACTAATAAAACATGAGACATGATTTTTAAGAAAAAAATATTAAATTCGGTAGAAACTAAGGATTGATGGTCTAAAAATATTACAGAGAGTACTGTTGTAGACCTAAAAATGTTGACATGAAGAAATTTGATATTGTGCCTGAAGAGTGATGAAATACAACTGTCGAAATACTGATTACAAATCAGAAACTACTTGAGTAGGAAATTGTATAGTCTAATCCGAAACTCAAATATTTACAGCGCTGGGTTACGGTGTACTAAGAAAGCAGAAAGTCTCGGGATTGGTTCCTGCCCAATATCTGAAAAATTATAAAATAAAACCTACATTATTGTCTCTTTTTTATGCAGTTAATTGACGTTGCTATTTTTTCATAATACCTGCACTCACACACTTTAATGTTTATGTTGTTGTTTGTATGTTAACTGTTTAAAAGTTTCTGGAACATTCTACTTGGAACTTTCTAGAAGGCTAGCGTAGCAACTTATATAAATAGGTTTGCACTAGTGAATATTTGACGAGTCTTTTTTTAGATTGTGTACTGTTAATTTGAATGAAGTTCTGTTGTTCAGAGTTTGATATTGTCTTTTTATAATAACGAATCTTACGTAACGTAATATTATCGATTAAACGAAAACATTTGAAGTCCTAAATTTATTGAACTTGTAAAAGAAATCCCTTTACTGTAATTAAATACTTAAAATTTTATTAGAATACCTGTAATACTTATTTGTATTTGTTTAATTGTCATAAGCAAAACATATAAAAACTGTACGATCTATCTTACAACTTTTTTTGGTTATATGTCCAACGTTTTTACACATTAATGCTAATGTAGACAATGAAGGGTGATAGATAAATTTAGGTGATGAGAAAATACCAGACCTGAGTGGGAATCGAAACCGGAATTCCTTATCTTGCAATTAAAAGTAGACATTTTAAATTGATGCAAAAGTTAAAAGATGAGATAAATAGGAGATACGAAATGCATAAAAAAATATCTTTAATAGTTATTAGGAAATGACTGTGAAGATTTACAACTAAAATTATAGATTGGTATTTATTTTTGTAAAATTAAATAAAATGTGGTTAAATTGAGTAATCTTCACAAAGAAAGCGCAATAATCGTAGTAAATATATCATTCTTTTTAAATCACTGTTACTCGATATTAAAACTTTGTTACTTGAGTTTATTTATTTCTTTACTATTGAATTTTATTAATTTTTCTTTACTGGCAAAAAAGAGCTTGTGTTACAAAATATAGATTTCTATAACTCTGTTTTGTGATTATGGTAACAAAACTCTATTTATATTGTATTATATTAAATAGTAATAAAAGTATAGTTTAATCGCGGATATTAAAGCAGTAAATAAACTTTGATACTATTGAATAGTTTCATACACGATGTTCAGTGTTCAATGTATCTACTTTATAGATATATAATAAATATGTGGGGTATTATAAAAAGAAAATAAAGTTAACGGCGTCATTCGAAACAAAATACTTGATATATTTCATCATGTTTTAACGTTTAAACGAAATATATCTGTGAATATAAAATTACAAAATCATTCTTTTCTGTAACATAGGTTTTAAAATTCTTCAATTATAATGACCACAAAATCAAATGTGTTTTGAAAAATTTTGTTGAGATAATGTTGTTCAATTGTATAATACATAAATTTGAAATATATATTTCTAACCACCAGAATACGGTAACAGTAAATACTTACCAATGTTAATAGCGCATTCCGTGTATCTTGTACACATCTTCAGTGAATAAATTTTTTTTAAATATTTTCACAAAATAATTTAAAACTTCCTATTCTTCCCATGGTAGATAAGGAATAAATATGTATTCCTTAACTACTAAGTCAGTTTGGCTAAAAATTTTAAAACTTGGATGGTTTCCTTAACCATCCTTAAATAAAGTTTTCGAATTAGCTATGTAGTCTCACAATATATCGTTTTTGTCTTTTTGTAGAAAAAAACACTACAACTGCAAATTAATAAGACCAGAAGCATCAATAGTGTACACTTGTAATGCCCTGTTTACGTCTTGGTACAGTAAACCACCGAGTGGCAAACCCTTGACTGTATTTTATATTGGATCCCTTTAACAGCATTTTTTAAATCTCCTATGTGTATTTTGTGGTAGTTGTTGGCTTGGAAATTTTGTAGTAGATACATATCTCTGGATCCGTGCGATTAATTTAGTTTTGAAAGAAAACTAGTAGCCCTATATACGAGGTACGTTCGTAAAGTAAGTTCCGTTTTAAAATAAAAAAAGAACAAGTTCAGATACAACAATGAAATTTATTTCATAAAAATCTACAGCTCTTAAACTAATTTTCTTCATAACTCCCGTGATTTTCCAGCCATTTGTCATAGCGTGGTACAAGCTTTTGTATACCCTCTTCATAGAATGCTGCCGCCTGTGTAGTCAACCAAGAGGTATCATGTTCTTTCAGCTCTTCATCGCTGTTCAACTGCTGACAGCCAAGGAAAGACTTTAGATGCAGAAACTAATGAAAGTCGCTAGGAGTGAGGTCAGGGCTGTACGGTGGACCCCTGAAACCAAACGGCAATCCATGGAATGAAGACACACTTCATCCCCAGCAAAAGTTAAACCAAAACAAATCTTGACGCCTCAAAAAGTCATGTGTACAGTATTTTGGGACAGAAAAAAATTACTGATTGATTGTTTGCCGCGAGGTTAAACAATCAATAAAGAAGTTTACTGCGAGACTCAAGAAACTGCGCCGCGTATTACAGAACAAGCGCCAAGGAATGCTCACGAAAGGCGTGGTTTTCATTCATGACAATGCCCGACCACACACTGCGAATGAGATAAAAAGACTTCTTCAGGATTTTGGCTGTTCGACCATTCTCCGTACAGCCCTGACTTCGCTCCTAGCGACTTTCATTTGTTTCTGCATCTGAAGTCTTTCCTTGCCGGTCAGCAGTTGAACAGCGATGAAGAGCTGAAAGACCATGTTACCTCTTGGTTGACTACACAGGCGGCAGCATTCTATGAAGAGGGTATACAAAAGCTTGTACCACGCTATGACAAATGCCTGGAAAATCACGGGAGTTATGTCGAAAAATAGTTAAGAGTTGTAGATTTTTATGAAATAAATTTCGTTGTTGTATCAGAACTTGTTCTTTTTTTATTTCAAAACGGAACTTACTTTACGAACGTACCTCGTATTTTTTTAATGGTCATATGTACAATGTCTACGTTGAGGTACCGATGTCGGATAGAGTTTCGTGCGTAGTAGAGTTGTAGCAGTCTTGAAACTAAAGATTATTTTACACTGGTAAAAAATAAAAAATTTTCAAAAACGGCTCGAAGGATTTAAAGTTCCTATTTAGGCCTATTACATACTCTGTTGTCATCTTAAACATATTATGATACAGGTTTAACAGTCGGAAAAATTCTCTGGGATCTTCTTATGTTCGAAATTCCGTTGTTTTACAGGCGCACATCAAATATGTTAGCTAATGCGCACCTAATTAAAGTAAAAAATAATTAATTGAAAGAGCTACAACTCAAATCTACAATTTAAAAATGCTATTAACTACTATTAAAAAAAGCATCATGTTATAACCTTTACTATTTTATAAAGCTACTAGCTATTTAAAGAGCTAAAATTTAAATCTGGAATTCCAGATTTGGAATTTCATTGCAGACACTTAGCTTAAATTATAATTTTATGTAAACGCAACCAAATTTAGTTTAATTCTAAAATATTACAAGCTTATAATGCAATGCCGGAAAAATTACTACAAAAAATTTAAAGAGGATAAAAATCCTACCTGCCTATAACAGACAGGTGGAGTGTTAAATTATTTACACTGATTCTGTTCATTTCAGGGCTAAAATAAATAGTTCTGTTTCTTATCACAAGGTTAGCCAATCAAATGACTGAATCATTTAAGAACAGAAGAGGTAGAAGTGCAAAAGACACTAAACAGAGTTGTCTCCTCTGAAAGCAATGAATTTCATTAAGACCCTGTGGTGAACGAAGTGAAGGTGTCATTATGAAGAGTGGAAAATATGTGCTTTTCAGAGGGCCTGGCGTGCTAATAAGTTTACTTTTCCACTCAGGGAGGAAGGCAATAATAAACCACCTCACTCCTCGTTTTACTTAGTAAAACCTCTACAGTTTCAAACCAGCCTTTCAGCTGATGGTCTAAACAACAACAAAAATCCTATAATTTCCTTGATAATATTTTTTAATACAACGTTTGCTTAAACAGCCATTTGCCTAAAAAAACCTCAGTGAAGTTCATTCATTCAGTATTGAATCGTTTCTCATTGTTTGCCACATAAGTATAACAGCTTTTCAAAATATAGAGTCAACAGTTGCATAAATTAGTAATATATAATACTGCTTGAAGATAGGAGAGAACGTTAAAGCGTCAGTATTTTACAAAATACTCCATTGATTTTGGTTTTAGAAATTAAATTAAATTGAAGTCTACCTATTGAAAAGAAAACCTATTTCATTAAAACATCATTTAATAATAGCCATATGAGTTAGTTATACAATTACTGCATGATTATGGTTTAACTTAGTTTGTGGTTAAACTAGAATTATTTGCACAAATTATTCAATATGTAAACCAAAAGTATAAACAAAAAGTATAGCATAGCTAACACGGAAATAAAATATATTGAATTTATTGTATCTATTGTCCCTAATCGGAAACTAAAAATAACAACTCTTTCCGTTCAATATACTTAACCCGACATCACAGAATAAACCGTCTTCTTATTCTTCTCTTTGTTGATTGAAAATATGACGAATTACATTTTGATTTGTAAATCAAAATTCGAAATACTTTGCATTGTTATTTTGTCAATCTGGAATTGTGAAGAAACATTTATCAATAGGAATAGAAGTCTACCTATTGAAAAGAAAACCTATTTCAAGGCTCCGACTGTACTTGGTAGAGATTGGCTGATAAATAATTCTATACAATAATTTCCGCAGGCAACAGTAAACAGAAGTTAGCCTACTCTACATAGACCTTCCTTTTCACGAGTTATTTTCAAAGTTGTGGTAAATAGCTCCTGTATTTTTATATTAACGTTAGAGTTCACATATTAACTAATGCACTATTTCTTAACTTCTTTCCCCCTTTGTTCCTTACACTTTTACTGTGGGAATAAAATCAAACAAGAGATAGGAAATTAACTAATGATGATATGCCAAAAACAATTGTATAAAACAACTATGAAGGAAAACATTTTTACTTATTAATTCCTCGTAGAAATGTATTTTTGTCATTTATGTTTGACCCAACGGGTTGGTCTAGAGGTAAAATCATTGCCTCGAGTCAGCTGTTAACGGCTGATTTTCAGAGACGAAGGTTCCTGGTTCAAATCGTAGTAAAGGTTGTTAATTTTATACGGATTTTAATACTAGACTGTGGTTACTCGTGTACTTTAATGGTTGAGGTTTTATTAACCATACTCTCCCAGGAATTGTCGGCCTGGGTCTGTATAAGACTACAACTCATTGACATGTCATACACAATCATCCTCATCTCATTGGATCATGGGTTGGTTGCTTGTTGTTCTGAATTGAACAGATTGCAACGTACACACATTAGGAATAAAAAAAAATATTTTTGTACTATAAAAGTCATAAACCTTTCAGCAGTAATAATGTTTGTAGAAACGATTATTTTTATCAATATAAACAAATTACGTGATATCATACGTATCAGCATTCCAGCCTCTATATCAGTGCCAGTGTCAAGCGTAAGCTTTAGAAGCTTAAACTATCTTTATTTTAGAATCACTAAATAAAATAAAATCATAATAAAGTTAACAATTAACATCATGAGGTAAAATAAAATTAACAATCTAAGTTACAAACATGTACATTCGAAGTAATTACACTTAACGTTACTAGAATGTTTTTAAAAAAAAATTATGTTAAGTCATATCAGCAACATCTTATCTTTATTATTAGCGACTACTTTAGCGTATGAAACAATGAGTTTTGACACGTAATAGTAAATTTCATGCCCTTACCGGAAATCGAACCCGGGAACTTCCGCTTGGTAGGCTAGCGCGCTCACTAGCCTACACTAATCACTATTAACGCCATGGAGGCAGCACTAGAATCTTATCCTTACTATTTATAACCGTAAAACGATTTTATTTTAGGTTTATAAATTAGATGATTCGTCAGTGTATAAATATCTAATGTTGAGTTTTATTACCTCATAAGTTAACTGAAATTTTAGTTAGCTATCGAAATTAAGTGTTGAAATCTTTGTTATTGCCAAGCAGTTAACATGCTAGTGGTAACTATTGTTATCTTCTTAAAAGTATCTAATAAACAAAGTAGTCTCAGAAATATTCCATTGAACTTGTAAATAATTCTTTAAAACTACTCCTCATTTGAATCGTTCCGAGAACTTTTATAACCTAAATTTTATAATAAATGTAGTCTCTGTAAAGTTAATGCATTACCAAACTGACCCAAACTTTAATATCAAATCAAAATCAGATGTTTTTGGTCGAGAGAATTAATAATATTAATTGACACAGTAATACAAAGAATGCTTAGTAATTTAATAAGACATAGCACTGAATAATTATTCTTTTATATTGTACTTTAGCTTATCCTAAAGTACAATCAATACCTCTTAACATGTGATTGGCAAATTAATAAACAAAATGTTCTAAACATTTTTTATTTTTTTGATGATTCTGACCAAACGGGTAGAAAAATTCATAATTTATGAGCGCATAAGAAAAATGTCATATTTTTACGTGCTTTAATAAGAGAATTTAATAATTTAACAAAAAAATAGACAAAATAGATTTCTTTGAAGTTTAACATAAATGTTCTGATAGCATAAAAGATTTGTGGTTAAATGTTTAGCTCAGTAGGTGGTGCATCCAACTCCTAACCAAAGGTGGCAAGTAAAATAATTCTACCTTGTTTCTAAATATTTACTTACGTTCATCACTACCGTCTTTTAAATTTTATAATCCATTTGGCCAATATACAAATTTTTACTTTCTCTTGGCTATAAGAATACATAGGAAGGAAAGCATTGTTTTCATGTTAATTTTTCGTAACCCACCGGGTTGGTCTAGAGGTAAAGTCGTCGCCAAAATCAGCTGTTTAACAGCTGATTTTCGGAGACGAAGGTTCCTGGTTCAAATCCTAGTAGAGGTAGTTACTTTTATACGGATATGAATGCTAGACAGTGGTTACCGGTGTACTTTGATGGTTGGGGTTCAATTAACCATACTTTCTCAGGAATGGTCGGCCTGAGTTTGGACAAGACTACACCTCATTAATACATTCATACACATCATCCTCATCTCATTGGGTCATGAGGTTGCTTATTATTCTAAATTGAACAGATTGCAACGTACACATATTAGGAATTGAAAAAAAAATTCGTAATCGAGTTTTCACCGGATATACACGTTTTCAGACCCCTGAACCCAAAAAACTTGGGTAACACCTTTCATAGTAAAACTTAGGTACCACTACATGACCCGACAAAAAAACATTTTCATCAAAATCGGTCAACCGGAAGTAGTAGTTTTCATGTCATTTTTAACTGATTTGCGATTTTCTGAGAACCGGCTCCTGCGATTGTTTTAAAATTGCGCCCTTAATATGCATTTTAACGCAAAAGCGTATGCTGTAGGCGTATACTGTAGGGGGCCTATAATAAAAGATTTTGACAGTGTAAAAACCTACAATTTTTATTTCAAACTTTTCTTTGTATAACGCTTGGTTTAGCGGTAATTAGTGATTTTCCGTTCTTTTTCGTGAAAATCTGTAAAAAATCTATATTTTAAGATTTCGGCAGTAGTATGCATTTTACGAAAAAAGTGTATAAAATCAAATTTATAGTAAATTAAAAGATCTACAACTTTTACATCAAGCATTTTTCTCTACAGAGATTATCTCTAGTTTAGTGTCAAAAATTGATTTTCCGTATTATTAAACCAACTAGATTTGGTTTACAATTTGCATCATTCACTCATGACTAAAATAAGGTTATGTTTTTGAGGTTAGTTTTTTGTTTATTTCTAATGTTTTGTTACTAATGTTAGGTTATATTGTTCATTGTTTACATTGGCAAGAGAGAGTCGTGTTAGTGTTTCACACCAGATTTTTTACATAAAAATAATTGAATAGAAGTTGGATGTTATAACCGTATCAAGTCACCATTTTTTGTAACCAAACAGCTAGAAAACATGTTGCACCAACTTTTGCGCCTTAAAATTCTTAGAAATTAGTCTTGGTTGTGACATTGTATAAGTAAGTGTACTAGTTTAAAATGCACATAAATAGAACATTCTATTCAGTGGAAAATATTTTCATTTTCAAGTCATTTACACTAACAAGTTGTACATGTTAACATGTAAAGTTGGCAACAATTATAGTTACCTCCATTGAGCCGTACTTTAAGCATTTATTTTCAATAGCCTACTTATTTTGGCTGCGACCCAAATTTCAAACACGAATTGGCTTTTAAGTTCCTTCACATTCTTCACAGAAACATAAAATAATTTTGATCAACAGAAATTTTTACGGATTTTCTAAGACGAATTTCTATTTCTACAATAATAAGCTATCTAAAAGAATACAAAAAATTGGTATAAGTAAATCATTTATACATATTTTACTTTCTATGCAAATTTAATTCAGATTAATATATTTTTTTGAATTTTCATTGCAAACTGTTTAAGGTTCCTACAGTTTTATTTTTTGTTCTTTCATTATTATTCATTCCGCTAAGTTCTTTCACGTCACTATAAATTTATCGCTACGCCAATGTGCAAGTGCTTACTCTAAAAACGAAGATCTTACTTTATTCCCATCACAACTGAGCGGCAAAGAAATATGGGTGAATACAACTGGATAAAAAAATTATCTCCTTAACATTTTTATTTACTGATATCTACTTTAATTCAGTATGTATAAGATAGTGTTCTAACTTTATTAGTCTTATATCTGTAAAATCGCAAATTAAATGACAAATTTTTGCCTGAATTTGATAATATAAAAATCTAATTTACGAATGGTTGCAAATTGAAATTAATTTTATTTTAAGGGAAAAATTGCTTAGGTTTTATTTTACTAATGGAAAGAATCTTTTCTTTAACTAAATTTTAACAAAGAACTTAACACTGTAAATTTGTATCTGTCAACCGGTAACTATATTAAGTCACTCGTTCCAACCGTGTAACGTAACGAATCATAGTAATTTAACTGACTGGACTATTCGAAAATAATTTTTTAATGTAACATTAAATTTTAGCCTAAGAATGTTTTTATTTCTTAGCTTGTTTAAAGTTCTACTAAGCAAAAAACAGTTTTCGATAATTATGATTATTATGAAAATCAAAGCTGCCTGAATATATCTTTAAAGATATTTTTTTGTTAACAATCTGCTGTTCAAAAATTTCTATATTTTAAGGCGTATATATTAAGCCATTAGTGACGACTGTGAGTTAAAAACGGTGGGTTGTAATGTGTAATAATATCGTGTAATGGCCGGCCGCATTGGCGTAGTTGGTAACGTGCTCACCTCTCATCATGCGGTCTTGGGTTCGAATCCCATTGGACGTTTAACAAAAAAAAATACGTGTAATAATTTTCCTGACCTTTGCCAGATATCGAAACGTGAACTTCCCCATTGCATCGTAGCTCGTTAACCACTGGACTGCAGAGGCGGTAAAATTATTTAACTTTTCATCAACTGGTTTGGTTATAAACGACTATTAGACCTATAGGATACAGTACAGAATCGGTCGGTTTTAATGTGGAATAATTACAGACTTGCAATAATTCTCTAGCCGGGAATGGAGCTCGGGGCTTTCCGCAGCACAATAATATAGCCACTGGGCAAAGAAAGTGACCTTCGATATTTTTTAGTTCCATAACTTTCCACATATTGTTGTTGTTTAGGTCATCAGCCTGTAGGGTGGTTTGAACCTGTAGAGGTTTTACTAAGTAAAACGAGGAGCGAGGTGGTTTACCATTACCTTTCTCACTGAGTGGAAAAGTACGCTTATCAGCATGCGGGGCCCTCTGAAATGCACATATTTTCCACTCTGCAAATGACACCTTCACTTCATTCAACACAGGGTCTGGCTGTATAATGAAATTCATTACTTTCAGAGGAGATAACTCTGATTAGTGTCTTTTACACCTCTACCTCTTCTGTTCTTAAATGATTCAGTCATTTAATTGGCTGACCATGTGATAAGAAACAGAACTATTTATTTTAGTCCTGCAATGATTCCACATATTAGGTATTGTAAATGTATGAAAGTTTCAGATTTTCTTCTGAGAACTAACCTGATTCAACTTGGAACCTCTTATCCTGTCAATCGCCTCAGTTTATTCTGCATTTTAAAATTCTGTGTTCATTTAATACACGATTCATTCGTCTGAAACGATAATCAAGATACAACTACTTATATCTAATTTGTACGAAATGTGAAAAAGACGTCTTGGACTACCAGGAAATTAATACTATACCGGGTTATTATTTTAGAAATGTTTTTCGTAATACAAAATAATGACATTTTACATTATTAATACCAGTTTGAATAAGATAGTTCAAACATTAAAAAAATCCTATTTTTTCTGCTTGAAACTTTAACTTCTGTATCAAAATTAAAAGAAAGTCTTTAAAAGAAAAAGTAATTTTTAAAGTCTTAAAAATAATCCTTTACCTTTTATTATTCGCTTAACAGTATTTAAACGTTTAAAAATCAATCTTTTCTTATCTACTGATTTAACAATTTATTAATATAGGTTCTTTTATTTTTCGTGGTTTTCTTTGAAAATAATCCATTCGGCTTTTCACTAGCGTAACAGACTTAAAATATTAGTATTTCTTGTTTAGTACTAGAAATTTAAATTTTCGTGAAATTATTTCTTGGAAGGCAGAATTAAAAGGTAGTATCAAATCCATTAAATTGGTTAATTATTAAATAATGTTAATTTGATTTTGTCACTACATTATCACTTTTACTTTTACTGGAGGATAATGTAATACATTTTGAAATTTTATTTTACAGAGAATGGCTTACGAGGGACGACTACAAGAAAAATGTTTTCGAAGAGTCACTAGTACTTAAGCAGCTGTAATTTTTCACAAGCCCTGGCAAATTTATTTCATCATTATTCCAGGCCGTACTTCGAAAATTACGAGGTAATTTCAAAATACAGTAGTAGTTTGTACATACAAGGAATAATAAAATGTGGCGTATTTCATAAATGTTTTAAACAGTGTAATATTTACGTATAAAAACGGCTTTTTATCGCATATCTGAGAGTTATTTTGAGAAAAAAAAGTAGTTGTACTTAGTTTTAAAATATCTACATTATGGTGGGTTTTTAATTTTTTTACTATCTTGGATCTGCCCTATTGAATAAACTTAACTTTTTAAGTAGGAAGGTAGGAATATGACATATGATTTCAATGTAAAATTTTACAGAAATACAATGGAAAATCCGTTTTTCTGTCAATAATTTTGTAATTAAGTTACAATTGTTTAAATTTGAAATAAGGGAAAAATATTGTTAAGGAGTAAATGAAGTGGAACAGGCTACATGAACAATTTTTTTGCATTTTACATTATAATGGAACCAATAACAAACTATAAACAGTGGTATTATATTGGTAAAAATTAACGATAATTAATATTTAATACCACGAAAAATTGAACGATTAGCCTGTATCAACTTATTATCCACTTAAAATTACAATATTTATTTTAAAATTTTAAATAACATCCTGCCATTTTTTTTTTAGAAAATAACATCTTCATATCAATCCACCAGATCAAAGTGGTCTGTCCACAAAGAGGAATTCCTTACCCTCTACTTTACACTCTTTTCACGACAAACATACGGCCGGCCCGTTGGCGTAATGGTTAGCGCAACTGGCTTCTACGCCAGGGTTCCGGGTTCAATTTCCGGTCAGGTCTGGCATTTCTCATCATCATTTTCATTATCATCAATTTTTACCGTATGCATCAGCAGAAATTGCAGAACAGTCAGATCCAAAACAAACAAAAAAAACGACAGACATGCCAGTTCTTCCTAACATATTGATAGCAAAGTCTGTTGAAAGTGCCATTCTTTATAGCTCTATGACTACTCATGATGCTTTTCTGACCCTTCAATATTACTTCAACGAAAGTTTGATACGGATTAACAAACTGAAAATTGAAGTAAACCCTTGCAAATCTGTAAATGTTGAATTTTTTCTCCGTCCTGTCCGCCTGTTTTAATAAAAACAGATTCCATTATCACACACCAAATCAAGTTAAAAGAAGTTACACTAGACAAAAGCTTAACCTAGTTGAGCCACATCGAACTAAAACACCAGACATTGACTAGCAGAACAAAACTTCTGTATGCTCTTATTGGAAAACCATCTTACCAATCATTAATACTGAGACTTTCTATCCACAAGTATCTTTTTAAACCTAATTGCCCCTTAAATGCAAAATTTTCAAACTTTTTACAACTATTTAATAAGTATTTCAAGAACGTATCAATGCTTGCTCTATTTAAATCGCCAGAAATATCACAATTTTTAAAGAAATGTCTCTTTTATTGAATAGGCCTATAAATAATATTGTGAAGTTCCAAATTTGGTATGTTTAATTAATTTATTTCAACCAAACCATATACGCTTGTGAAATACATGACATAGTTTTACTACGATTTTTCCGTCGTTCCAAATTTAAATTATAACTTGTTATTGAAGGCATAAGCGGAAAACCCGATTTTTCCATTGGTTTTCTTGTAAAGTTTCACATTGAAATAAAGTGTCACAAAATGTCTACCTTCCTTTTTTAAAAATTTATGTTGATTCAACACGGCGGATCCAAGATGGACGACAACAATTAAAAAACCCACCATAATGTAGATTTTTTTAAACTGTGGAACCACATTTATATCTTTCTCAAAATGCTTTCAGATTTGCAGTATAAAGCCGTTTACATACTTATATATCACTGCACAGTACAACTGCATTCACACATTTTCATATTTATGTTGTTGTTTATTGCGTTACCTATCGGGATGTTCTGGAATACATTTTCTAGAAGGATAGCTTTGCAACTTATAAATAGGTGTGCATTAAAAGCCGAAGACGAATCTAGTTCGAAAACTTTTGCCATTAAGTTGAATAAACTCTTCTATTTCAGAGTTTTTGTTTAATAATAACCAATCAAACTACTGTGACGTTTAATAGAATTTGAAGTGACACCATCGGAACTAATTTTTTAATATAACTATGTGTGTATACATTTAATTTCATTTTAAAAATTATGTGGTTTTATACACAAATAGGCTAATTTTAAAATAAAGTTTATCGTGCGTTAAAATTTAGCCTAATTCAACAAAAAAAATTATTATTCGACACTTGTTTACCTGTTATTACCACCAGGACAGATTAAAATAATACTGAACGACGTAATTTTAATTTAGAATGAAAATTATTAATTGATATTATTAGAACTGCATTAACGGAACACATTTCAATCCATTCCAGACCTTTGTTATTAAAACGTAATGCGTGATTAAATAAGACAAATGATAGGTTACTATAAAGGCGAAACCGTGAAAACAGAAACTCTTGTTCCCTCGCCATCGCCATGGCTCAATGGTCTGAATGTTTACGAAAAGCGATAAGAAATGGCTACATTAATCATGTTTGGGTAAATAGAATATAAACTCATACATATTGAATAGTTCATACAAGGTTATCTATTAAACAATGTGTAGTTATTTACTCATAGAACCTTTATCTTTACAAAATTTGCATGTGCCTAAAACATCTGTTTGGACATATATTTATGTTAACAAACATTAACAGAATATCCTTCTATAAAACAAATAATTTTAAATTACTATAAGAGTTTCAATTAACTTTTTTTTTTACTTTTACGACCTCATAGGATCAATTTAGTCCAATTTCTGGGCCAGTCCATTCTGCAATCCGTTGTTCTTATTCCCGAAGCGTCTAAGTTGTTTTATTCTTGCTTCTTTCTTTTATCGCCCACATATTTTTAGGCGTTTCGACCTATGGCGCCTGTCCTCGTCCGAATACACCCTCTTAAATTTCTTTCTAGTTTTAGGCTAAAATGGTTATGTTAGTTTTAATTAGCTTGTCGTATTTTCCAGATTTTGTAATCAGATCCTCCCTTGAAATTCTTAACTGGTCCACGTCCTGTTGGACTTCCTCGAAACGGTTCGGTTTTGTTGTTCTTTCCTAGTAAAAGTTGATTATTTGGTTAGCAAATCTGGTGTTTTCTTCTCTAAATAAGTGCCTCAAGAATGAAATTCTTTTTTCCTGAAGAAATTTGTTACCGTGGTTATTATCTTATATAATTCTTTATTTGAGATTATCCTCCACTGTCCTTCTATAATTAATTTTATAATTAAGTTTTTTTGTATAATAATTATAATAAAAATAATATTTAAAGTTAAAAAAAACTCAAATATAAAAAAAACGAAATAATAGTTTAGTTGAAAAGTTGATCGTTTTACTGCTACTCAGTTCGTTGACATTCGGATTATGCCTTTCCCATTAAATGAAAAAAAGTTATGATAGAGTAATATTAGAGAGATGCGTGACTTTGCTTAGAAATGCAATGGCTGAATGGAAAATTATGCAGTGTAAGAGAGAGTGCACACAACCTGTGATTGAAAAATGTTATTTCAATAGTAATATTAAATTCAGACCGTTCGTAGGTAAAATTACTGTCACATAAAGGTTTAGTAGTAGTAGTAATCTGGGATTTTTATATCGTTATTTTACATCGTTTTTTTATGTATTCGATGTGTAAAAATATTAAATTAGAAAAGTTATCAGCTGCTTTCTTCTTGTTTTGTTGTAATCACTGTGTAAACATTAGAGCATGATTTAATATACAGATTCAACGTTTTAATCATATAAAAATAAATTCCATTTGTTTGGATTTATTTGATATAATGTAACACGAAAATTCAAATCGGTGTCCAACTCTTTTCTAAATGATGTTGGCTAATAATACATGTCATATAAAAAGACATGTATTATTTAAATAAACAATTATTTTTTTATCTTTTATTTTGAATCTTTAACTGTACCATAGAGAACAACCATAAGATGAAAGTGTATCGATATTACACTAAAATAACATGAATAGGCACAAATAAAAAATACAATCCTCAGCAATGTTAAATTTGGAATCACAATGAACGAAAAATATAGCTATTTAAGTATGAAAAAAATAAAACAATAAAAAGTTCATATTGTATAAGAAAAACCAAAAGTAATAAAGGATATTAACAGAGAAAAAACATTTTATCTAAAATTCCACATTTAGCTTATTCTGTCAGGAATACAGAAACATGTAGAGAGTTTAAGATCTTTGCTCCTTCTTCTTTTTAATTTTTTAATGAAGCCTGATGGATTTGCCATGTCACTGACAAGCGGAGTTTTATGAATTTATAATTTCGAATAGAATTTAAAATAACTATTTTTGATGATGTCGCAAATGAATGGTGTTTTTAAATCAGTGTGTAGTGTGTAATATGAAACATAGTAGGGTGAACCGGTAATTATACGGAGAATTTAGACTAGAATGCTTGAAAAGTTTTTAAATTACTCTGTTTTTCGTAACCAAAAATTTGAATACTGTACATCTAGATAATACAATCTAGTAGACATCTGGCTGAAGGACTGGAAACTGAAGGTAAATCCGACGAAGTCTGTTTACATCACATTCACTCTAAATAAACAACCGGTGCCGTCGTTGTTCTTAAAATAATGCACCTATCCCGAAAAATTCTACTGTTCGCTACCTTGGACTCCATTTCGATCAACGACTGACCTGTAAACACCACATTGAGATAAAACGGCTTTAACTAAACTTACATTTGAAACAACTATACAGGTTTGTTCACTCTAAATCACCTACACGTCCCAAATGAACATTTCTAAAATTATCTTCAGGAAATTTTGTTGTACGTATATTTCGAGATCATGTATACTTGTCATTCTTTAATTAAGGTCGCTTCTTGGGTTTTGTTTTTTAACATTCATTTATTTTAAAGTAAATATAAAAGAATAGTATAATATTATTTATATAATAATTTGTTAATTTCACCACTTCTTTGTAATTTTTTGATGTGTTACTTTTACTAGGGTATATATGTTGCGTTTATTGTTATACAACAGATTATGCTTTGGAAAAGTTATAATTAAAAAAAACAAATACATGTCCACATGTTTTTAGCTTTATGATTACGACAAAATAATTTTATTAATTCTTTAAATTGTTGCACATTTTTCTTTAAAAAATAATTTTACAACACATTTATAATTAAATTAATTAACTGTACTAATTTTTTTACTTATCGCAATATTCTTATAAGCCACAAAATTTCGTTATTTTAGCTTTCGGAATCTTATAGCCATATGGTTCGTTTTTTATTAAAACACTAGATTTCTGCTTTTGATGAATGGCTCCTTTTTGTTATCAGCGTTTTAGTTCTTGTTCTGCCATTCCGTTTACCGTTAAATTTATTTTTATAACAATAAAATATTTTAAAATTAAAGAGCCAAAAATAATTTCATTAGGATTATTCAATGCCTGTGATTATATTTTTATAATGGTTATGAAAAGAACATAGCTGTATACAACTAAGTGATTTTTTAAATTATATGGCTGTTGATGAAAGCTTCTTATTTAAGTTCGAGTACATTTAAAAACTTTTTAATAATAACGCAATTACGTAGTTTAATACGTAGTTTTAATAATGCAGTTTACGTCAGCAATAATTACTAAAATTAGCATTAGTATTACTAAAATGGTTGATATTTCTTAGCGTTTCTTACGTTTTATTCAAAGCTGGAAATATACCGTATTTACCCGAATATAAGGCGAGGTTTATTCCCGAGTTTTTTCATTAAAAATTACAGGTCGCCTCATATTCGAATATTTAAGCCATAACGAATATGTAAATATTAAAGATTTAAAAATCGTGTATAGGCCTATAGTAAAAGTATTAGGTATCTAATGATTGTACTTGGAATGGACATACGATAAACTAAATGATATCTATTGAAACAATGTTTTAGAAAAACATTACCTGTCTTTTGGGTAGAATGAAATAGGATTGCCTAGAACCCAATTGTTCAAAGATGAGAGATGTCATTTACGTTGATGAACAGAAAATTTCTAAGAAAAATATAATGAAACGTAGACCTATCTTGTTTATCGCATTCAATGCTGAGCAATTATGAGGTATTTCTCCCGCTGGGCTGATTCTTGTGCGGGCCGTTCTCTCCTTGCTTACTTATGACTGTATGTTGCTTAAATTTTTTGTAGATTGTTTTTTATTTCCAAACTATACATGAATTTATCTTTGCTAATAAAAAAAAGTAAATAATTCAATGGTTTTTTTAATTTTTATCCACATTTATTTTCGTCTGCTATGATAAATGTATTTCTTGACTGAATGTTTCCATTTACCGTTACGATTTACGCGTAATTTATCATAAAATTTTAAACTACAAATAATATATTTTAAAAGTAAAACCAGTAAGCTATTTTGCATCGTTACCTGCAAAGATATTAAATTTACAGTTTCAACTATATCCTTAAAACCCTTATAAAATACTGTATAAGTAGCTATACTAAACGAGAGTATAAGATCGCATGGATGAAAATTTAAAAACAAACTGCACGGTTACAAAGAAAATAACTTTCTGAGGGCTGTATAACAGGAACAAATTAAGTCTCACTCCATGATTTCTTAATATGTTAACAAAACAGAACCCGCTAGGCGAGACGGCAGCCTGGCGGTAACACCTATCCATGACCCGCTAGGCGAGTCTCTAGCACTAAATGTGTTATAGAATGGGTTATAGGCGATTCTAGAGCCCATGGCTTCCTATACTTACCACAGGGTGACCTTACGCATTGGCCTACCGTGTTAGTAGCCTAGTCTAGTTTAAGTAGTGAAGACGATGAGAATGGAGTTGAAAATGTTTGTGAAGCTTGAAAGAAATTTGAAAATTTGAAGTTTATTTTGTGTATAGTGTTTCGTTTATATAATGTAGTGTTAATTTCATTTTTAATTAAACAATTAACATTAAAAAATTTGTTGTTTTCTAGAATTTCAATTAAAGTTTTAAGGTTCGCCTTACATTCGGATCGCCTTTTATTCGGGTAAATACGGTACCTATTTGTAATCTTGTCCTGTGAAATTTTAATTTAAAAGTTCAAATTTTGAAACACAAACAGTACATAAATTAAGCTCAGTATTTTCAATCTGTAAATGCAAATTCCAAAACTAAACCTAGATAACAAACTAGAATGAACTAGAATGACTGACATATCGCTATACTCATCGGTTATCATCCACCGCAAACTCTCTAACCGCCCAAACTTCTTGAGTGCTGAAATTCGTAACATCTTTTACTCAGGGGTTGCATCGAAGGGCTAAGAAAGACGCTATTCTACTGCAAAAGATATCATTTCTAAGTGCGGACGCACTTTCTGGTTGACTCATATTAGTAACTTTTAACTGGATATGACTGCTAATTTAATCTGTCATTAGTTGTATGTATAGGTTAGTAGCTATAGAACCAATTTATCAAAATATTTTGTAATAACAGCTCTCATTTTAATGATTATAAGTCGTTATCTTTGCAAATTCTATGTAATTTATTTTCGAATTAATGTACTGCCGAATAACTTTATTTGAAACTGAATAGGAATTCACTGAACTATACTACCGATAGCAATAACCACATATTGGTTGTGATACCGAATCCATTGGTGCAATCCAATGCAATAATGATCGACCGGCTTGGAAGTAATTACCTGAGCTCAGCTGAATGCAATATCCGCATAGTACCCTGTTCCAGGCAAAGGGTGAGCGAAGCTGGAGGTGGGGTTCTGTAAAGATAAACATATGAACACTCAGTTTGCAAGGCTACTAATTTGCCTGATCGTGTGAAGACACGTAATGTGTTGCCATTAATCTTCTGGCAACATTGTATTCGATGCCTAGCAGCGATACAGTGAAATGCGGAAACCATGGAGTTCGTTGGGAGGCGCTAATAGTGATCAATAGCGTATTGTAACGTGCTTAATGCAAATAACTTATATTTCAGTAATTAAACGGTAATAAATTGTACACTTAACGCAGGCTATCGTAATATTGTTAGTATCAGGCAGAGTTAAAATGCTGTTAATCTAAACGTACTAAATCATATTAATTTAAAATACTTTCCAATAAATATTCTAGTCCATTCATTATTAGAAAGCGGACATTATTTTTGAAAATTTAAAAGCATGTTTAATATAGTGTAAAATTATTCTTAACCGATGTGAAATATGTTCAAAGTTTCATTATAGTCAATATATTAAATTATTATCGCATCAATCATGTTACTGATTAAAACACTGTCATTTGAATTAAATTTTTGATAGATTTTCCGTAAAAATCTAAAACATTTTACTAATAAAATTTACTTTTTATTTTACTCATTCGATCGTTATTTGTTTAAATTATATTTTTATACTAAAATACCAAGCAGATAAATTTTACCGTAACAATATCTATTAGAACACTTTTTATAATATTTATTGCATTTAACTGAAAGGAGAAAATTTTTACTGATTAAATTATGGTAAATAATATTACGAAGTAATAATATCGGTATGAAACTCTGTAACTCTTGCGTGCTAAAACGTTGCATAGCAGTGAGTCGTCGTCGTCGTCATGCAATTCTATCCTCACTGTCATTGACTTTTTTCTAAAGCCATTAATAACATTGTTATTTTCCCTTTTTAAAAAAACCCGTTAGACTAGAAAGAAATTGATACTTTAAGAAAACGCCAAATAAAGTATGTCGAATATATATCTCTTGGGGTTATTTTGTATCACGTGTTCATGAATATCTTACACACAACTACTCTAAAAATACTTATTCAATAGTATGTTTTCCCTTATAACCTATTGAATCGTAAAAATATGGATGTAATCCACTCTAATGTTGCATTTCTTTATTATCATCACTTTGTTCTTGTTAACTAAAAGTATTAAAGATATAAAGTATCAAAATATTCTTTCGATATTTTAGTTATTTTAACTCACTTTGTTAATGCATCCTTTACTGTTCAGTAAAATTATCAACCTCATTTTCAACATTTTTGTTTGAAAATTTACAGCATGTTTTTTCTTTTTATGATACCTAGTAAGTAAGACACTCAATTTAGAATAAAACACATTTTCCCTTGATATAAGCGTGCGGAGTTCTACTTTCAGAAAATACGGTTTTTATCGAAATTTTACTGTTGAAGTCTCATATATTTCATAAAAAAACGCCACTTATTTAATAGATAGTACCTATTATATCAATTTGGTGTATCTAAACAAAAATTGAAGGGGTTGGGAGAAGACGGTGCTAACCCACATCGACATAATTTTACGCAATGTCATTTTAAAAGTTTACTGAAATCTATAAATCATATTTTTGAATGTTTGTTAAGCATTAGTTTTTCTGTTAATCTAGGTTCATAAGATCGGTAAACATTGCATCTTGTTTAAAACATGCTATACATTTTATTTTTACAGAATATTTAAGAACAATCGTACTGGACATTTTGTGGGATAGCACTTTCTTCTCTCGACCCCTTCAATTATTATATTTTATTTTTTATTATATTAGTACTTAGTGTAGACATTAAAAATAATACGTATTAGATGGTCTCTGTTAGAATTTTAAAGGTAAAGTTTTCAAACCTTTTAATCCTGTTGGATGCTAGGCTTGGCTACGCCACATTTAAATAAAATGAACCCCCTGTTAAGACAAAATATTTTATTTTTTAAACCAAAATGGCAGCCAGAGGTAAAACGAAGTAAAATGGGTTTATTTTCATGAACTTTTATATTTATTTTCAGGTCCAGAATCAGTCCCTGAATCTTAGTAATTCATCGCCGATACATAAAAAGTGTATAAAAATTGCATACAATTTAATTTTTTATTTAGTAATATTTTTTATTACCAATCCTGAAAATCCTTTAAAGTGGTTAATGACATCATAATAATCAGAAATTTAAATTTTTTTTAAATTACCTATCGCTTTATAAAGTAATGATTTTAATAATTCTTTATACGTGTTCAAATTTACACCGATACAACCATATTAAATTTTTCTATACTTATTTAGAAATCTATTACAAAAAACCTCGTCGCTACCTTTGACCCACCCCTCCTAACAGTTATAAATTTGAACTAATATTCCACTAGTGGTTATAATCTGTAATCAATGTTTAAACATAACTTATATAAACTTATAATGGTAAATGTTTGAATTTTAACACTTTGTAACAGAGAAACACTCAGCACTGTGTTTAAAAAATTAACTTAAATTTTAATCTCAAGCATGGTAAATTTTTTAATTTGATTTTTTAATTTTTAATTTGTTTAATTTTTTTGTTTGACTTAGAAGAAGTTAAAGCTGAGGTTGTTGATGACTCGTTGAAGTGATACTGATAACGGAAGCCCCCATGGTACATTACCAATAAAATACGAGGGGCGTTCAAAATGTTCCCGGGATGGTGGTTCAACGTGCTAATGTTTATAACCTTTGGCAATGGTTACCTAATCATCTTCAAAACAGGACCCTTTCGTGCGCGCGCACACACACACACACACACACACACACACACACACACTTGGCCCATCGATCTTGCCATTGCTGGAAGCAGTGGTAGAAGGCTACTTTCGGAATCTGTTGGAGCTGAGTCGTCGCATTTGATTCGATATCATTCTTTGGTCTGGGAACAAAGTTCTGTGCCACTCCAAAGATTGTTGTTTCGTCTCCGGGTCAACCAAGACGCACAAATGGTGACGATCTGTTGGAGTGACGTAGGGTCCTTCGAACTTGTCTCATACAGCTTGATGACGATTGTCATGTGACATTCCATCTGATCCGTGTTCAACAGCCTCACAATAAACCTCGTACTGACGCGTCTCATCTTCAAATCATTTCGTAACACGACATGAATTGTTCCCAATGAGATAATAACTCCATTTGCCAACTCCGTGATTCTTCGAACATCTAGAGCAATTGTTTCACTTTTGCAGTCATTTCGTCATTTCGGGATGCCGACGGTTTCCCGCTGCCCTCGTCGTTCTTTAACACCTCCTACCCTTCCTTTAACCGTGTAAACCAGTCGTAGACAGCGGATTTGTTTAGTGCGCTGCCACTGTAAACTTGCTACAGAGGCAACAGCGTTTCTGAAGCCGACTTTCCCAATTTGCACATGAACTTGATGTTCGCACGTTTGAAATACGACATTGTGTTGACTGACAACTACTCACATCCATGTCTCATGGAGAACTGACATCACAATGCACTGTTCACAAAAGAATGAGCACACAATTGTGTTGCTAGTTCGGCTATATTATCGCTTGTTTGACGACGGCGAGGCGATTTCGGGAACTTCTTCAACACCACTCTTATGGCACTACATAGAAGAGCTGATCATTGCATGATCTGTATAAAAAAAAATTAAACAACGTATTGAAAATTATATCAAAAAGTTAAAAAACACATCTGATTTCTTTAGGATCGGCTTCCTTAACAGCTTCTGAGATAGTCACAGATCAAAACGTGTTAGAATATTGAATTTACCTTTTCGATTTCGTTAGCCTAGTAACTACTTCATATTTTTTTATACTGCAGTACCCTAATTGTTTATTGGATTATTAATTACAATCAAAACTTTAAAAAGTATTTTGGTGTTATATTTTATGCTTCTTTTCTGCCATATTATTAATTTTTACTAGATCTGTAAACCAGTTAAAAATATTGTAATTTATTTTATTATTTCATTTTGTTTGAGTATCTATTTACAATATTTAGTAGATTCATGTACTATTGTCCCGACAGGAACTTCACATATAACAGATTGCTGAATTTACAGAATGCAAATATAGACAACAACGCCCTGTATGGGAGATAGTTATAGAGGTGATCTACTCGGTATGTCAGAATATGTATAGTTAGGAAACCAATCACATCGGTTGTTTAGGTGGGTATACTGTTTCGAAAGAGGGGATTTCACTACAGTTCTGTCTACTCTGTTTTATTGACTGCTGCGTTTCCCTGCGATGGTGCAGCTGTCACAACATTGCTTCACCAAATCTGGAAACATCCCTCTCACCCATACCCACTCATACAATCACACTCCCATCCCCCTCTTCCCCAATAATGTCAATGCACTTCACACAAAGCTCTCGGAAACTCTCTTCCTTCTCATTACTGTTATTGGAGGTCTTCGCTTAAGCCGAATTCAAAACAAAAGCAAGAGAACTTCTGTCACTTTACATCTGACATCATTTCAAGCCTCACTTATCGGATTAATAATATTACCATTTTAATATATTTACCCGACGGAAAATGGTCTGGATTCTGATGTTTCCTACCCCCAATCTATATGTTTTACTGCCTACTGTTTTTACTAGATAATGTGTCTGAAAGTTTTGCTTTTGTACACTAATAAAAGTCTAACGTTCTATACCCTCTGCTATAAAATAGACTTATTTATTTTTCTCCTTCCAGTAAAAAAATCCATTTGTAAATACCAAAAGTAGCTACATCTAATTTAGTCACGTGTTATTCAATAGTTATGACTAAGATTCGGTTTTTTTAAAGTAATAAAAACACTCTCCACCTTCATAAATTATTTACTTTAATCTTGCGTTAATGGTAATTACTAACTAGGTGAACCTCTGCGGGAAACCCGCACAAAAGTGTAAATTTGTTTTTATAGAACGTGTCCTGCCTCTTGGTCTTTCCCCTAATGGACGACTATCTATTAATTTCCTCATGAATGGCAATAGTTTCTAAAAAGAATCGAAAAAACATAATAGCTCTGTAAAGAGCTGTTAAAAACATAAGCAAAATATAGCAAAAGTCACTGTACACTACTCAAAGTAAAAACAACTACGTTGGAAAGTCCAAAGCGATGTGGTCACTGCCAGTGCGTTGGTATACTTTATTTCGTTGAACTTGCTCCCTCCAACCTGAAATAGCTGTGCGAGATGTGGGAGGGACATATAGAGAAAGAGAGAGATATATGCGTAGGATAGTACTGCATTTGGTACAGACGCATCGCTTACCGTATTATCATTATTAACTTCACGTATTATTATTATCCTTATTTTAGACCTCCTATTTTACGGTCATAAATCAAAGTGTATGTTTTTGGCAAGTTTTTTGCAAATCTACTCAAACAGACAATTCATTTGAGCCAACTTCGGAGAAAATCGGTTTAGGTTTAGGTGGTTAAAATCGTGTTGATAAAACAACCTGCTCGCTATTAATATACAGATAATTAGTACCATTGTAATGGTAGCAATAATGGTTTGGAATTTGCAGAAATATCCCAAAGTTGTATTTCGTATATCAAAATGGGTTTTAAAATATTGTTAATACAGATTTATTTTGTTTGGTTTTAGCAGGAAAGATTTATTGCTCAAAAGCCAATAAATACATTTTACGGAAATTTAGATGGATTTTTTTATTTTTGGTAGACATGTGGTGTTTCCGTCTTAAGACGACAATCTAACTGTCCACCGGTCCAGATATCTGATAGTGTCACAATGTAAAATGATGTTATTGTACAGGTTTACTGCTGGACAGTCTCCTTTACTAAAACTGAACGTAACACGACTATTGTTTTGACGTGGAACCTCTATAACAAATGTATTGAACAAATTTTTTCTTCATATTGTATCCTGAGATGAAACCATTATATTAACATTAAGTATAAATTTAGCTCTATACAATTTCTTTACAACCAGATATTGTAGACATTTTATGTACAATATTTCTATTAAGAACCATTACAGTATATGACAGTATGTACCTTAACTAATAACGTAATTTATTCTGAAAATTTATCAAGAATTTATACCAATTACCGTAATAATTATGAAAATGAAATTTATACTAAGTGAACTGTCAAACTAAATGTAATTTTAATTCAGTTGTAATATTGTTAACGGTAAAAGTACAAAAATAAACTTAGGAATAGTGCACACCATTACTCAGTTAAAGATTACACGTTCTTTCTTTCTTTCACTTTGCTTTGTTTTGCAACTGTAAAAAGACAATCAGCAAAAAGGTTTATATTTTGTATCAACTAAAAACAACATGCTTTAATGGCTTTGAGGAGGACACCACCCAGTGGTAGCTCTCCTGTTAATGAAAAATGATTTCATATTTTCGTACACGTAATTACTGCTTAGAGTCGTGTTAATGTATCATGTATCTACTCCATCGGCGTTTTAGTCGTCTTCGTGGTATTCCAGGTAGTTCTGGAGAATCCATGTTGTGTATTAAGGGATTAATATGATTTTGAAGTTTGTCTCTGAATCTACGGTACAATTTTGTTTTTAAGGTCGTTACGTATAATTTGTTATAAAGTATAGTTTTTGCATCAAGTTAATCAGTGCATGTAACTTGCTCGACAAAGTCAGTTTTTTAGAACCGCGGAGAGATATAAACGTGTAGGATTTACATGTAAGTGTCAGTAATATCAGATAAATTTAACATTGGTTAAGATCAATGACTTTGTGTTTATATTTATATTTAAATTTTGCTTCTATTAATTTCATTTTGAGAAAGTACAGAATTCCTTTTCCAGAATATTACATTGTTTTCAACTTTTACATTAAACAGTAAACATATGTATAAGGTCTTAGCCGAACGTAAACGTGTTTGGTTTACAGAAAGGGACTATCTTCATTAGGCAACTAATTAATCAAGGGTAGACCTTGGCTCGAAAGCCCCAAATTATATTCCAGTTAGTATAACTTAGCTACATTCTGTTAAATGTAATATATTGTCTTGCACCTGATTCCATAATCCTAGAGCCGTATTTCGTTAGTTAAATTGTTGAATCCATTACTATTTTGTCTCTTACTTACCGTTATAGAACTAAATGTATCAATAGTATTACACACTATTGTTTTCTTCATGCATGCATCTTTTAGTATCCGTAATAATATTTTATGATTGAATTTATTCTTGTTTGAATATCAATTTTATTGTAACGGTATTTGGAAAGTTAGATGGTATAGCGTGATATTTTGGTCTGATTCTAAAGTATTTATTTTCACTGATTAATTATTCAATAACGGATAATTTATTTCAACAATTTTAATAAAATTATACATGTAATTAATTGTGTAAATTTAAACGAAACATTTGTTTCGAACATTTGTTTGAAACATTTATTGGGACTGATGCTACGAGAAAGCGGGGCGTCGAATATTGTAATGTACTGACAGATGTAGAACTATTTTTAAAAACATCTGGTGTAAAACACTCACATAACTTTCGCTTGCCAATGCAGATAATTAAAAATACGTACTAACATTAGAAATAAACAAAGAAACTAAACTCAATAATCATAACCTAATTTTAATCATGAGTGAGAGACGCAAAATGAAAATCAACCTCAGTTTGACTTAAAAATACGGAAAATCACTCTTTTATGCTAAACTAGGCTCTGTAGAGAAAATTCTTGAACAATGGTGTAGATCTATTAATTTTCTATAAATTTGATCTTATACATTGTTGTCGTATTCTAAGGCTGAAATCTCAGAAAAATCGATTTTTTGCACATTTTCGTGAGAAAAAAAAGAAAATCACTAATTACCGCTAAACTAAGCGTTATACAAAAAACTATTTGAAATAAAAGTTGTAGGATTTTAAATTTTCTACAACTTTTATTATTATATTTTTGCGCTAAAATGCATATTAAAGCCGAAATCTTAAAAATACAATTTGTTTTACGTGAAAACAGCCTCTCAAAGAATTTCAGCAGACATGGTGCCTACCCTATCTTGTAGAAGATACAAAATTAAGTAAATTTGGTGATTTAAAAAAAAATTGTAGAAGCCGTTTTTGAGAAAATTGCAAAAAAGTGAAAAATGACACGAATAATCTACTACTTCCGGTAGACCGATTTTGATGAAAATGTTCGTGTCGAATTAGTAGTAGTATCTAACTTAAGTTTCAAGTTCGTACAATGTTCCGTTCTTGAGATGTTCCGTTCACACAAACACACACACACGCTCACACGCGCACACACGCACATACCAAACGCTAAAACATGTTTTTTGGGGTTCAGGGGGTCTGAAAACATGTAGATACAGTGAAAACTCGAATTCGAAAAATCGACATGAAAACAATACTTCCTTTCTTTATATTATTCTTATAGGCAAGAGAAAGTAAAAAACCAACGTTCAAATAGAACCATGTGGTTGGCGGATGCATTCGGGTAAGAAAGGGAAATGCTCTCTTGCAGAGTGGATGATCAGCAAACAAAAACAATGGTACATGATAAGAGTAAATAACAGTTAATCGTAAGTTTGGTACTTAGAGACGACGTTCGGGCACTCGTTCTTGAACAGTCAACAAGGTCAATTTAAACCTATTGTGTTGTGGACATTAAATGTGTACAATGTGATTAGGCGTTCACGAAATATTTACCTAAATAAATGGACGTCAAAACTACATACTCGAATTATGAATTTCAAATAGCATTTAGAAGTAGTTACATGTAAAAAATAAAAAATATATATATATATATATATATATATATATATATAATATAAATCTCGGCCTACCAGTAAGATCCATCTACATATATATTTATATTTGCATTATAACTTAATCAGTCTCAAGAACTGTTATAAATTAACTAATAAACTTGCTGATTAAATCAAATAAATATTTGTTTTTAATGTTTTTTGTGTTATTTCTGTGTTAAGAGATCCCTTATACAGATACAGTTTTTCGTCGGACAAACGTATCTTTGGAAATTAAGTAGCAGCACACTGAGTATTAAAAATACATAATTCAAAATTATTTCATTGACAATTAATAATCTAATCTTATTTTATTGAGAAGCTGTGGTGTGTCGCGGATCGATCGAATTCCGAATTATGAAATTAGGAAAAGAATCGGCATTCAAGGAAATAGTATGGATACCGTATTCCGGAAGTAGTTAAAATGGTTAAAACGGTCATTTGCAGAGGATGGAGGATGGTAGGTGGCCAAAGACGCTATGGAAGTAGACGCCAGCCGGTAAAAGAAGGAGGGGTAGGCCGAAAGTGACATGGTTGGATCGGGTGCAGTAGGCAATGTCTTAGCGGTGGCTCTCCGATGGGACTGGGGAGACAGAGAGAGGTGGTGCTTAGGAAGCGAGATACGGCTGGAGCTGTAAATCCTCGCATGAATATACATATCTAATTGAGAAGACTGCTACAATGATAAGGAAAATTCAGGATGTGTATGATGTTAATTCGGTTACAACCGCAGTAACTCTATCAGAAGTGGAATATGAGAGCTTGTTATTGCTACAGAAACTTACATCTTAATTGAAAATTTAACCGATGCTGGACACATTTTTAAAGTTATTTTAATCAAAATAACAGTAAAGACCAGTGCTCAATACACACATAAATTTGTCTATAAACACACATATTTGTTTCAGTGAAAAATAGAAATCCACTAGGGCGGTCAGTGGTTTATATATCTTTTTAATCTCTCTTGAAAATTGAAATTGTAATTATTGGTTTTGTCATTAACGTAAATTGTACTACTCCAGTCGTTTTAATTGATGTTTCCTGTACACCAACGTAATATTTCTTGATGAATTGAACCTATAAATCTTGAGTTTTGCGCATGATTGAATTATCGGTCGATTCCACAATCCTGGACCCTAGTTTTTGTTAATGAAATTGTTATTTTTTAATCATAATTTTGTTTATAGTTGTAATTTATTAAAACTGAGACATAATTTTAAACCGCACCTATTTTGGTTTTAGTAATCATTTGTATCAAATTATTTTATTTTAATACTATGATATTCCACTGTACCTATACTCCAGTAATTTGACACGATGGCATTCTAAGTAATTAAAAATGTTTGATTCGGAAATTTAAATTTTGTCTGTGCATAAAAATTCTAAATTACACTTTGATGAAGACAGGTAGAAGTTTTTATGACTGTGAAATTTGCTTGTAGTTAAGTAATAATAATGGTGGGTGGACATGTATCACTTTTCATTGCAAAATCTCGTTTATTTTTATTCTCATTATTTTGCACACTAATGCTTTTTCTAACTTTGAAATACAATGTTGATTACTAAAATGTTTAGAACTTGTGGTGTGAGAACCCTGTTTCTAATTTCCATTCCTTCACCATTTCATTTTTTTATAACTTGCAGAAACATTAAATTCGTTCTTATGAAATTTAATTTAGTGCTAGAAATACAGCTATCTACTACTTCTACTATTATTACACCAATCTTTATTGCTAACGGTTTTATCAAAAATCCTAAAAAAATAATATTAAAATATTTACTAAAAGAAGTTGAACGGAACAATTTGATTCCAGTCTTCAAATTTGGGTTCAGAACTGGTCATTCTACCATAAAGCAAGTACATAAGGCTTTGGAAGAAAAAATTTCCGTTCAGTTGCATTCCTTGATATGTGTCAAGCTTTTGATGAAGTATAGCATAGGCTTACTGGTTTGTTATTTAAGTTAAAGAAAAATGTTTCTCCCAAAACAAAATATTACTCATTCTCAATTATTATTAAAAGTCATATTTCACCTACCGATACTTTTCATTAAGTTCTAAACAGGAAAAAAATGTACATCCTATATACGCAGGAGTTTCACAAGGCAGTGTTCTTGCTCCCTTTCTTGTACACCTTATACACCGCAGATTTTCCTACTGAAACCAATTACTACAAAAGCCACTTTTACTGAAAGTAACTTACTGCTGTTCAATCAGTCCACGAAGATCGAGATACAGCATCTGAGAATCTGCAATAACAACTGACTCAATACAAGACTGGCAGAATAAAATTTGATGTATGAAGAAAATTGAAACAAAAAGCACACATTTTCATTAATAATTGATACAGGCTATCAGGTTACAAAGATAACACACAGATACCTAAAGGAGATTCCGCTAGATACCGTATTATACTTCTTGACAAACGACTGAATTGGAAAACACACACTCACAGAATTTAGAACGCAATTCTTGAACCAATTTTGACGTATGGAATTGAATTTTATGGAACTCGGAAAGATATTCCAACATTTAAATCGTGAAAAGGTTCTAATCAAAACTAATCAGGACAATCTCAGCATATCCTTGGTACGTAACATTATACAGAGATTTACACATTCCTGCAGTTTAACTAGAAATCGACACATTATAGTGAAATATCGCAAAGAAAACTCGAATCACACAGAAATCATCTCGCCATCGCACTCTTAGGCCGGCATTCCACCAGAGTAGCGTGGGAGCGGCGTGGCACGGTAATTAACATATTTTACGACCGGTAGCATGCGATTCCTTGTAACTACACTGAATCAAATACGACTACATGCCACTAGAGTGACATACCAAGACGCATGCCACATCCTTGCTACTAGACACAAAAGTCACTCGTTCTAAAATAGCGCATTTTCTATTTTACCTCCTGCGACTGGTTTTTCTGTCTGTGGTTTGGGCATTTTATTAATGTTTTTTTAAAGATGTATATATATAAAACTATATTCAACAGAGTGATATGAATTGTAATTTTTAATTATTTCACTGGAATTAAATTTAATCAAAGCAATGAACAATATTCTCTGCATAATTTTCCATTACTAATGCCCCAAATTACTATTATGTTATTATTAGGTCGTAGTCAATAAGTAACTATGTACAGAAGTATAAAAAATAAAAATAAAAACTGATTAAGTTAAGCAGATTCCCGTCTGAACGATACAAGACCTTTTGGTTATGCGCTACTAGTAACATTTTGCTACTCTAGAAGGTGGTGTTAATGTTTGTTACTAGTCGTACGTACTAGCTAGTAACATTTTCGACGTCGCATTTACGAGAAAGTTTGCCACGCTAACTCTGGTGGAATGCCTACCTCAGACAATTCAAACGACAATCGCTGACTGAAACGACGAAATTCTACGGATTTATTTTAATGCGACAAGACAATACATGAATTGCATCCGCGAAGTTCCCTTGTCAGGGAGGGAGGGTCTTCGATCATGACGTAACTAAGAAAACTCGTCTAGTAATTATTCTTAATAAGAATAGATTGTACATTTTGCTGTAGCCTATATGAACAAAATAAATTATTACAGACGGATAAAGATTAATAAAATAAACCAACTACATCAAAAAACAAGATAAATGTAGTAATTGAAGAAACAATAAAAATGTAAGGCAATTGATTACGTGATAGCTGTTATAGTTTAAAAATTATTTTTGAACATTTAATAGATTAATATTTTAGTACTCGTGCTATGAATATTTTTTACGAGTTATGATGACTGAAATAATTTACTTCTGACAGTTTGTATGATAAATTCGTTAAAATTTTAAGTTATTACTGTTTGTGTCTTGTATTTTTGGGATGGTGGCTCATTAGAAGAAGTCTTAATGCTGGAAATAATGTAAAGGGTTGTTTTTCCAACCGAATAAATTTGTTTGCGGAAAGGGCCTTAGCAAGTACTGGCGAATGCTTTGTAAAGTCGGTCGATGTGATGGTCTCTAAGCCGTCTTCTGCACCGTGAGGAACTGTAAAGCTTTCTGTCCCTAACATTTGATCCGGATATTACTTGAATAAAGAGTAGTCATTTCCGTCGCGTATTAGATACAGTACAGCTTACGCTTCAGTGCCTGTGGAAGTAATATTGTAACTGCGCATAGAATAATGTAATTTGTTTTAAGTCCATCCAAAAGCAAAGTTAGGAATCAAAAAATTAATACGCATGGACGTACATCACATTATAATGCCGGATTTAAAACTGTATCAAATTTTTATTCTACAGAACAACAATTTGGTAACGCTGTCAAACATGAACTGTCCTAAATTAATGAAAGTTTAATTGCAGACCCATAAAATTCGTTTTATCTTGTTTTTTAATCTGTTTCTTGAATTTCTGAACAGTTTTAGTTGTTTAGGTGTTACAATCGTATTCTTAATTTTTCACAATAAATACTTGCCCAGATAATTTTTATCATAAAAGTAGTAATATGTTTTCCAATTTTGATTAATATTATTCATTCACTTAGTGCCTAAAAATTACAACCTCCTTTTAATTAAAAAACATATTACGTGCATGTTGTATTCATCGCACAAAATTAATTTTTCAAAATAGACTGAAATAATTAATCTATGGGTTTTTGTTGTTGGCATCACGCTTACTTGTTAAGCAACATATCCTCAATTCGATTTCCGATATTTGAGTCAAAAAAATTGTGTTTAAACCTTCTGTAGTCTTTGACAAATATGTGCCGGAATTTTAGCAAATGTAACATTGGAAGGATAAGACGGTTGCGAACCATTCTAAAGTCGCATCATTGTTAGTGGTTTTAAACTATTGCGAGTTATGAAACGGTAGCTTTTACAACGTAATAACTTTCAGACCCTACCACTACCATGACGATCGAGCCACTTCGCCACGAAGGTATATTATTAATTTTTGTTTATTTAAATCATATCACTGGAATAGGGATTTTCTCCGACCACCATAAAAAAGCATTTCAGTTTAACTTGTCATGGCTATTTCATTTCATTAAAAAATCAGAAAAGAAAATAATTTCATAAGAAAAAAATCATCCATCTTAGTTTATAAATCATTATCATTCAAAATATTAGCATCACATTCATTGTAAATTTTCACGCCGAAATCGGTCAGTGGATCGATTCACATTCACGTCACATTCCCGCCATTACTCATTAATTCCATCTCATTTACTAATCGTGCTTTAAAAAATTGTACAGTTGTAAATAAAAATTAAGTAGAAGCCAAAAAAAATCATATCACTGCTTTGTTATAAAGATTACCTGAGCTACAGAAGTTGTAATTGCTTCCACTAATTTTTTTCTTTAGCCGGGGAACCCTACGATTTTGGATGGATTTCCAACTGATAATTACAAGTAGATTTGATTATGGTAGTTTATTTTTTAGGCATAGAGGATCGTTAGCTTTTTAATAATATTTATACCTGAAATATAAAACCAGATATATGTTTTTAATTCAAAGCTAGCTCAGTAAGCTGATGGAAATTCATTGTCAACTTTCAAGTAACATTGGTTGAACGAGCGACTCTGTATAGTGACCAACTGGCAATGGTACATGGACCACTGCTGGGTGTCCCTGTTTAAATTCATGTTTACTCACGTCGAAACATTCAGCATATTGCAACGATTAAAATGTGGTGGATGTTTAAACTAAATCTGTTACTAACGTTGAGAACGAAAGCTAAAACCAATTAATTCATGCTACGCAATTACGGTCAACTTCAGTGGAATGTTTTTTAGTAGTAATTAATAAATTGATTTAGTTTCAATACGTTTTTAATTTTACGTAATTTAATTTAATTTGTCTATTGTTTTAACTCTGAAACAACAAGTTTAGGAAAATCATTCGTTTAAATTTTCCATATTATATCATCGCACGTTTTAATTAAGATATAATGAAAATATTTTCAACAGTTCCTGATTATAAATAATGTGCGTAATTTCATTACATTGCAGTAAATATAATAAACGTGATCGGATTGTCGTTTAATTGGCACTGTGATTTATTTTCTATGCCAATTAGGCCTGTTACCAACAGATTGACAAGAGAATCAAATTGAATTGGATCTACTCCAATTTCCTTTGTAATATTTGTATTTCTAATAAATAAAATTTATATTATTTTAAACTACAATCGTATGGGAACGTCTATTTAATAAAATTGTTTTCCAATTATATAATTGAATAAATTTCATTTCAGAATGAAAAGTTTTATTAGTTATTTAAGAGAAATTATATTCATGCATATTCCATTCGCATATGATTCATAAAACTTTAGCGTATTTTGTACCGTTTTGTTTGAAGTAGACCTAATAAATATACAGTATATTAGTTTTGATTTTTGTGAACTATATCCACAGTACTCCTAAAGGGAATGTAGGACACGTCAAAATAACTGATACGCCTAAAAGGTAACATGTGAAGATATACTTAAATTTGTTTACATTTTACCCAAATTTATACTATATCATTTTCGTTCCAAATATTTTTTCTTTTTTTACGTTACGTGTTTATTTATTGATTGCTTAGTTCAATAAGCTTAAGTTATAATCTTATATTAATTTATCCTATAATACACAGTTTTCCTTACAATTAATTTTGACTATTAATACTTTTTAAAAAGAAAGAATATTTTAAAATGAACTTATTGTACATTACATAAATTGATTCATCAACCAAGTAACTTTTCGGTTTTTTTAAACAAATGCAGATTAACAGTAATTGAAAAATTGTGGTAGGCTAATTTTTAAGGTTTTTTCTCCTTGCTTAAATGGTGTTTTGATCAAAACAAATTTTAGTAATTTGGTAAGCAGTGTCGTAATCGCTTTTGATTTTCATGTTGTAATATTGTAGACACTTAAATTTAAAAACTTAACTTTAATTAGAATGGCAGGAAACAAATGCCTCAAAAGAGTGTTTCGTTCCAATCTGGATTATTGTGGAAGAAGAAGTCATCCCCGGAAAAAGGGATACAGAAAGTCCAAGACGGACGTTATAGTAGAGAAAAGTTTCAGGGAGGGTCACTGGAAATACAGAAGACGATGACTTTTGGGATGCAATAAGCGGAGGAATCTGTAGGACCCCTAATTAGTTACATAAATAAAATTTATTACCGCTATTTACTCTTTTTTTGATGTGGATTTGTATAAATTTGAACTGGTGACTTCTCCCCCACCATATCCGAATTTCTCTTACATATGGCATTCAGCTGTTCATCATAAAAAAATGCTTCTCCAACCGGTAACATTTAACAATTAATAACGACCCTCAACCAGCTGACTGACTGGGTTGAACCGAAAGTTGTGATAATAATAACGAAAATATCTTAATTTCCCAAATTAACCTACTACTCATAAAACTTTGGTAAAAAACCATTCAGAATTCATTCAGAATTTAAACCAATAAATTACACTCATGTAATTTATCCTTCAATTTTTATGCTAAAATATGAATAGATTACAACAAAATTTTAAAGCAAAAATAATACTTTTATTTTCTTCAATTACAAAACAAGCATAAATTTACTCTCGTTTTGTCATTTTCGGTTAATACCAGCATAAGAACTTCAGTCACGGCTTAAATTATGCTAGCCTAAAGAAAGTACAAAACAGATTAAGAGACAGAATATTTTCGGATTAACAGACTTTTTAACTATGGGAAACATTGGCTACAAAAGTATTTTATTGAAAACAATACTGAAAATCAGTTTTCGGTTTTTACAAAAATCAAATTTTCATAATTCTATTCTCGCAACATAGTTGGGTATCGAATTCGGAGCTGATGACTATACCTTCACACTTTTAACTAAGCCACTTCAGTGGTCGAAAAAATCTTTTTACGTTTTATTACATTTCACAGAAATTATATACTTACTTATTTTAAGATACCTAGACTTACAATCAGTATGATAATGTTTTTTAACAGTTAGAATTATTTACAAACAGTTTAACAACAATTTTCAGTAAATGTTTCAACAATTTTCGAATATAACTTGAAGAAGACAGCACTCAGCAGCGTTGCTTCCGTGTGATCGTTTGGATATAGGCCTAAGTGATAAATGGTTTCTTCTTTGGTCCTGGTGACGTACAACTTTTTTTTATACGGATGAAGTGAATGAAGGAGTGAAAAGTAAAAAATGAAGACGTGATACTGTTGATCTGAGTAACTGATGCAGTTACTAATCTGCTGATCTGAGTTGTTGCAGATCTGTGTACTGATACAGTACTTCAAAATTTTACCATTTATTGAATTTTTGCTTTGGTATGACGTTAATTTTAATATACATTCTTTAAAAGAACTTTGCCGTATCTGCTAATTCTAAGATATTTCTTCTCTTTAAACTCCTTCCTCCTTACAAATATGTATCATTGTCTTAGAACACTCGCTTGGTAAATGGCTAGTTCCAGCCAAGAAATGTTAAGTTATTTCTATGATTTGTTTATTCTACTTAAGTTTTAATATTTTAATCTTCAAAAAAACTTAAAATTATTACAAACATTAGGCTATTTATTGCAAAAGCTTAGATATTTACCTGATATTAAATCTAAGCATTGTGTAATAATCTAGCGTGATTAAATTATATAGTTTTAGTATAATTGTTAAGTAAAACTGTTAGAAATCGTGACTGTGACAATTTTATAAATTTTCTTTTATATATGACACATGATTAAAATGTATTTATATGAATTATTGTTAATTTAGAGATATTTATATTACAATAAGGGTTACTAGAAATTCAGAAATTCTGACCTTCAGTAAGATCTGCACTATCTAGGGATACCAGGTGAAATTCACTCCCGGATATTGTACATTATATTATCTTATTAAAAAAAAAATTAAATAAATTGACACTTGAAGTACAATAATTTTATATAATTACTAATTTAATGGATGTTTAATCAACATTACTAAAGCAGCTTCTGCTTAGTCGAACTTGCAGACTATTCTCCTTGAAGTTGTGATTAAGCTCACTTTACGGTACGTGGTATAGACCGCCACTGGGCTGTAACTACTCTCTTTCATCTGTATAATGACACACAGTAGAGTGTTTTGGACTAAAGCTTTCCTAGCATCTACTTACGTAAAAAGCATTTTAAGTATTATAAGTATAAACTTGTTTCAGTGGGAACAATGTAATATATCTTCTAAACTATTAAATTAAATTAAATTAAATTAGAAAACATATGAAAGGGAATTTGATGTAATGACAAAAGTTTCTAGATTTCGACGTGTTTGCAATTACATGATTTGTCTAAAGGTGTATCAGCTGCTTGAAATATTTTTTAGATCATAGCCCGTAATCAATTTTCAGGCTTTGAAATCAAGCGCAGTGCAGATTAAAAAGAGGAGGTATGACATTGTTTAAAATGTTTTATAACGTAATTTTTAAACAAACTTTAGTAATATAATATAAAGAAAATTTGTGTATTTGTATATGTATGTTTGTTAATAAAAGTTTTAGTTTGAATGTATGTTTATCTCAAGTAATATAAAAAATACTGTACCGTTTTTGAAGAATTTTTCTCTGATGTCTAAAACACAAACTCAGGAGTCTTATAGGCTGTATCGTAAGCGCAAGGGGGAATTGAAAAACTAGGGGCTATTGGATCTGTGACACGTTCCGTTTCTTTACCTTTACGTCTCGTGAGGAAATGGAATTTTCGGCCTACAACAATTTTTTTCATTTAAGAGATACTACACATATTTGTTCAAAAGACGAACGGTATCATGACCGTAGATGAATTTCTTTTAATAAAAATTTCATTTAGTTTTCATATGTGAAGATCGATTTAGGTAATCTCAAGATATCAGCGATATTATAGTAAAATTTAAAATTTTGTGAAAATTATTGTTAATATTAACAACGTGTTTAACAATGAGTTAAAATCGGTATATTTTTGTAAAGATTGTATTTAAATGTGTTAATTTTGTATTAATTTTTAAATCTGTTGATATTTTTGTAAATTTCTGCATCAGAACACTTAGAACAACCCATTGTTATAAAACGACGACTTACGCGAACTGGCATTGCTCTAGAAACCCACAAAACAAAAAATTCTTCAATAACGCTACCCAAGTACTAAAAAAATGTTACGAAAATTTGGAAACGAATGGGCACAACAACATTAGAACTATTATCTTTTCGTGACAACACAATAAACTATTCTTTGTAAAACCAGTTAGAAAAGACTAAACGTCCAAAATTATATACACCTCCATTAAAAACTTCATCTGTTTGGGCTAAAAGTTAAAATGACAAGGCCAAAGCGGTTCCCGTAATATCAATCAGAGGTCTTTTAACCTTTCCCATCTGAATGCAGTCCTGACGATAAAAATTTGAATTTTTTTCAGTACTCTGTTTCGATTGTGTCTTCCAATGAAATAATTAAAATTTCTGAAGTAAAATTCATCATTAAAATTGATTTGAGCCTGAATAAGGCACCAGGCTTTGACTTAATCACAGGAAAAGTTTTGAAAAAACCTCCTGAAAAAGCTTTAAGATTGATTACAATATTTTGTAATGCAATATCGCTTCCCTTCTTACTGGAAAGTTGTTCAGATTATAATTATTCAAAATCCTAGAAAACGACCGCAAGAATTTACGTACAGTAGGCCTAATATCAAAAATTAAACTATACTGACCACTTTACACACACGGCTATTGTTTAGACAACAATAGATACGACATTGTTTTCTTATGCAAGTATCACGCTATATCGAAATTGAATAACATAGTCTTATAATTAATAATAATTAAATTATTTATTAATAATAATTAAAATCTTTTGGAGGCTCATGTTCATTCGGTTTTCAAACGACTGGAGTAATAAAAGTAAGATTACACCCTTATAATTACATTAATGTTAATAGTGACATTGTGAAGTCAATATTGACATTGTTCAATGTCAATATTTCTCCATACGTCAATTTGTTAGAAAGCACGCTATATTATTTTCGTTAATTAAAACCACTGGGTTGTAATTTTTCGTGTGGCATTTCAAAGTTATAATGTTGCACTTATTGTTTTCAATAGATTATGCATTAAAATAAACGTTGAATAAAAATACTCTTAGTTTTCTTATTACCCGCTGGTGACAAAGAAAAAACAAAATAAAAATAAAAGATTAAACGAAGCGAGCAGAGACGGTAAGTTTTAAATTAATTAATAAATTCTATTTTAAATCGTGTAATTCCATTTAAATCTGTGAAAACTTTTAGAGCTCCTTGTTTTTGTCTGAGCGTGCATTAGGTAAACATGTGAATATGAATTGCATGAGGCAGGCAAAATGTTCTGGAACAATAACGCGTTTCACTTTCATTTTTCAGTACCGTAATATCTTTTTACTTTACAGTAGTACTACATTTTATTCAATACGTTTTCTATTTTATTTTACATCATAAATCAAACTTTATTTTTAATCATGAAATAAAATTACCTTTATATAGGTTATTTTTCATTACCTCGTTTCTTCGATTGCAACGTAATTGTTTTACCAATTTACAGATGAGAATTGGCCCGTTCAGGACGTATATTGGTTCGTAACGTAGTGAATAACTCGGTGAAATAGGCACTCCATGTTTTATTCAGTTGTAACCTCACATCTGAGGAAGCAAGCCAATAAAAAGCAAACGGGTAAGTCATGGTCCGCCAATGTATGTGTCCTTTTTTATTGCCTAATAAAAGAGTAATATTATTTATAAGTCTCTCTCTTTATATGTAGCTGTATACCGCTTGGTTATTGTTTCACTTTTATTACGTTCATGTTAATAACGTCACTATTTACTTTAAATATATTATGTGCATCAAAATTTAAACTTGAATTATAAATTCCTACAATAAAATGACCAAATAAAAAGGTGCGTTATATATTTTAAAATCATAAAAGCAATATAACAGTTATGAAAAAAATACTAATACTTGCGCCAATGCTGTGCGCGAGCTGTTTACTAGCCTCAGAAGGTGTCATCAAAACTGGTTTTTTAACGTTATAGAAGTTTCCATTTTTAAAAATTAAATAACAAGATATGAAAACTCAAAACGACAAGAAAACTTTATTCAAATTAACAACACAAAATCTGGAAAAATTATTGTCAACGATTGTTTAGTGCACAACTATTTGCATTTGCTCCTAAGCTAGCCTTCTACAAGTTTCCAAACAGTTTACAAACACTAACAATCCAAAATAGCATGACGTACGTCTTACGTCATTTTAAACATCACTGGGTAAAAATAAAAATGTCAATTAGAATAACAATATATTACGTTTCAAATTTCCGAACTTTATCTTTTTCGGAAATATAATATTTTTGTAGAGTAGTTAACTTTGTTACCCCTTAAGCACTAGTGTTCGTTACCAAAATGCTCTATTTATAATATATTTTTATCCTTAATGTGTGTACGTTGCAATCTGTTCAATTCAGAAAAAGAAGCAACCTGTGATGAGGATGATGTGTATGACGTGTAAATGAAGTGTACTCTTGTACAGACTCAGGCCGACCATTCCTGAGAGAGTATGGTTAATTAAACCCCAACCATAAAAGAACACTGGTAAGCACTGTCTACTGTTCACATCCGTACAAAAGTAACTATCTTCACTACGACTTAAACCAGGAACCTTTGTCTCCGAAAATCAGCTGTTAAACAGCTAACTCGCGGCGATGACTTTACTTCTAGACCAACTCGGTGGGTCTTATATATAATAAGTTTAGTCTTTGCCTTACAGAATATACATTTCTATTTTCATAGCGCAGCTCTTCAGAAAGGTTTAATAAAATAATATATTTCGCTTTAGGGTTTTCACCCCTTAATCACTTTAGAAACAAATGTTCAAAATCTAAATACTACTCTAGTTTTACTCTCCAATACCCCTAAGAAACTCATCTGTTGAGCTCTAGCTCTCTAGGGCTAGATGATTGGGAAATTAAAAAATTAATAAATGACAAATACAAATGAGCGAGTCAGCGACTGAATCAAGTAGTCAGTGAGAATTGTTACATTTATATATTACACAGATTACTTTTAAAATATTACGACAAAAGTTTGTCTATAGCAACATTAACTTGCACAATTAAAATTTTTATTCCATTCACTGACTTTTATTTTTGTCAAAATTTAAACGTATAAGCGACTAATTTTGGAAAATGTTGAATTTTATGCGTGGATTAGGTTCTGTGAATAGTCGGGATCGAAATTGGTTAGTTTTCCAGATGAGTATGCTACCAACTGAGCTACTAGTTATCTTCTCAAATAAAAACATATTTCGCTTTTCAGAAATATAATTTATTTTTTCATGAGTGCTGTATAGTTTATAATATTTTCAACTGTATTATTAATCGTTGTTACGTAACTTCGTGGTGATTTTAAGGTGTCTTATTCAATGAGTTTTTTATTAATTGAGTAATTGGAAGTATTCTTAATTATTAAGGGTAAGGTTTATTTATAAGGTAAATTATCAGTGTCAGAAAACGTCTTAGAATGGGGTTTAAAGTACTATTTATTCGCATGTAAAAAAGATAATTTAAATAACACTCTAGAATTGGATAAAAACCATTTAAGTAAACTACATTAATAATCTTCCCTCAAAATTTTGTGGCTTTTCATCTTGAATCTAAGATTAAATTTATGTTAATGAGATCCGAAAAGTAGCCCTAAATTGTTATCATTACATGAAAATTTAAATTTCTGTCTGGTTTTCATGAAATAATATTATAGTAATCAAGAGGTTAAAGTTTTATATATTGTTTTGTAGATATTAAAAATATTTGGAAAACTTACGATGAGTAAGAAGTATGAGAAAATTATTTAAAAAAATAATTAACAAAATTTTTTAATAATTTACTTCTCTTTACGAAAATGACAATAGAAAATTATTTTTGTAATTCCGTTCTTATTTTAAAGAATTTATGCTAGTGTAAAACGACTAGGATACATATGTATGAATGTAAAGTTAGGTAAAATCTCACCCTAAGCCGGTCAGATTCAAAATTCATGCAGATGACAAAGGATTGGGGAAATATACATCCCTTTGTGATCTACATAAATTTAAGAGTCAAAACCATTTATAGTGATACATAAATATTTCCATAAACTCAGAGCCATTTACAGTTCCACTTAACACTAAAACACAACATCAAAGAGTACCTAATGATTAGGACAAACGTACAGAGTTTGATATAAGGTTACAGGTAATGATTATCAATATTTTTTTATGAAATTTTTTAAAAATATAGAAGTTTAGTTTTTAAGGAAAGAGGAAGTTAGATGCGCAGTGAGAATACTCAAGTAGAAAGACAGTGTAATAGTTATTCTCTTAGAAGCTACTGGAGTGAAATAGTCATTCACCGGCTTATGAGAAAGGAAATATTCTGCTGTCGAAGCAGTTGGCCTTGTCGTGTTCGACGTGTTTCACATGGCGTATTGCCCGTACAATGTTCTACAAAGGGAATTGTCTCCCATTTACAAGTGACGAGTTGTCCGATTGGCCGTTGAATCTAGAAGACATTTAGGGACCATAAGGAACGTGCCTGGAATTGGTAATCTATTTGACTCGTTCATAGAAGGGAATCGGACTCATATTTGACTTTACTACCCCCATTAATTAGTCGCGGAAAAGTAATCTATCCTTTGCTGTCGGCCCGTGCACGACTCATTTGTCGCGGTTTAACCGCTCAGTTAAACATCAATCGCCAACAAACGAGTTTCTACCCAACTTTCCGTCAATATGCTGTTCATAATGGATTGGGTAACCGTTCCAATCATTGACCGCTATTTCAAAAGCATTTTCTCTCTCGTATTCGATCATTCTCTCTCTCTCTCTTGTGTATCCATCACTTTACCCTTAATGATAAGTAACAAACAAAAAGTAATTTTTAGTTAAATGAATATTGAAATGCATTTAATGCTAAAATATTCATGTAACCTAAAACAACAACAAAGTCAAAAAATAACGGCCGTATGTGACAAAAAAAACATAAAGCAAAAGTAAAATTACAAGAGAAAATTAAAAAACACACCTATAAAATAATGACGCCCACACAATGCTAAAGCATTGCATAGCTTCATTCTACCCACTACGCTTACAATACGCAATTTTATTTTAACTTCCATTTCTTTTACATCAAAACATGTAACTTAAAATTATGTTGGCTGATCACTCATTTTTCTTTGTATTATCCCATTACACAATTTGTAAATATTACAAAATATAAATATTAACGAAATATAAGTGTAATTAGTAATTATTTACTTATTAAATCAACAGAAAGTAAAAATCCTATGTTGTTGTTTGTTGTTTAGGTTAACAGCTTGAAAGTCTGTTTTGCACCTCTAGAGGTTTTAGTAAGTAAAAACGAGGAGTGAGGTGGTTTACTATTGCTTTTCTCACTGAGTTGAAATACTATGCTTATCACCATGCCAGGTTCCCTGAAAGCATCTACGTACGTTCCTCCATGCAAATGACACCTTCACTTCATTTACCATAGGATCTGGCTGTATAGTGAAATTTATTCCTCTCCGAGGAGGTAACTCTGACTAGTGTAATTTTACACCTCTACCTCTTCATTTCTTAAATACTTCAGTCATATAATATAAATGACCATGTGATAAGAAACAGAACTATGTTTTGTAGCCCTGGAACTGGCAAAACGAGTGCAAATAGTTTAGCACTCCACCTGCCTGTTATGAGCAAAAAATCTTTTATGTGCTTTAATTATAAAATAATTAATGCTTAAATCTAATTAAATAATAATTAAATCTAGTCTAATAATTATTATTTAAATATCAAGTAAAATGTTTTATAAAATAAGCAAAAATTCTGCCCTGTTTTAACTAAATAAATAAGAAAATAACAAAGAACAATAATGAAAAAACTGAACGGTTCATGACAAGCATGATCAGTCCCTAAAATTTTTTTGTTTTTTAATTTTAATTTTAAATTCTTAGTATGGTTAACTGAACCCCAACCATCAAAGAACACCGGTAACCACTGCCTAGCATTCAAACCCGTATAAAAGGTACTACTTTACTAGGATTTGAACCAGGAACCTTCGTCTCCAAAAATCAGCTGTTTAAAAGTGATTTTTGGAGACAAAGGTTTCTAATTCAAATCCTAGTAAAGGTAGTTACTTTAATACGGATTCGAATGCTAGACAGTGGTTACCGGTGTTTTTTAATGGTTGGGGTTCAATTAACCATACTCTCTCAGAAATGGTCGACCAGAGCTGTACAAGACTATACCTCATTTACACGTCATACATATAATTCTCATCTCATTGGGTCATGGGGTTGCTTACTGTTCTGAATTGAACAGATTGTAACGTACACACATCAGGGATTACAAAAAAATTCTTTTTACCCATATTAATAATAATTAATGCTCCTGTTACTGGCTTCAATTTTATCAACATTGATAAAATTTATCTTTCTCTGTACTAGATAACAGTCACATAATCCAAGTGGCTACAGACTAGAGCATTGTAAAGTAGAACCTAGTACTTAATGTTCTAAAAGCTTCTCGCGATCCATTTTACAGTTTGCAAATTTCTTTTTGTTTTATGATCAGAATTAATATGGTCAATCAGATAATATAGTCTCAAATCTAAAAGAACTTCAAGATTATTCACTGAAGACTGTCTTGGAATTCATAATTTTTCCAATTTTGTACATAAAATCTGAGACTTTCGTCTTAGAAAAACGTGACAATTTTTGTTTTCATTGTTTAGAGGGATATTATGCATATAAATCTACCAGTTGTTATTAATATTTTTTTAGTTTATTTAAAGTCACTTCAACAGCTCGGTTATTAGCAACTACGGAGGCTACGTAACGGTGGGTTTTAATAAATGAAAATTTCCAGACCCTAATTAGGAATTGAACCCGGGACCTCCGCTTTGTTAGCTAGCCCGCTACCACTACGCTACGGACGCGGTCTCATTAAATTGTTTAAGTAGAAACAATTCCATGTACTTTTTTTATCCCCAATTTGTGTACGTTGCAATCTGTTCAATTTAGAACAATAAACAACCCCATGACTCAATGAGATGGGGTGTGTATGACGTGTAATGAGGTGTAGTCTTGTACAGACCAAGGCCGACCATTCTTGGGAGAGTATGGTTAATTAAACCCCAACCATCAAAGTACACCGGTAACCACTGTCTAGTATCCATCTATTAAAAATATAAACATTTTAATTTATTTACGTCTCACCGGATCTAGAGGTAAATTCATCGCTGTGAATCAGCTGTTAATTGGCTGATTTTGGAGACGAAGGTTTCTAGTTCAAATCCTAGTAAATGTAGTTACTTTTATACAGATTTGAATACTAGACAGTGGTTGCCGATGTCCTTGATGGTTGGGGTTCAATTAACCATACTCTCTCAGGATTGGTCGACCTAGGTCTGTACAAGACTACACCTCATTTACACATTATACGCATCATCCTCATCTCATTAGGTCATGGGATTGCTTATTGTTCTAATTGAACAGATTGCAACGCACACATATTAAGAATTAAAAAAGAAATTATTCACGAGTTGCACATTAATTCAGACTTTCTTATTTGCGTACGAAAATAAGGAAATGAACACACCAATCAAAGCTGAACTGGTTAAACTTCCCTCTCAACATTTTGTAATAATAATTTTTTATGTTTGTAAATATCATAAACTAACTACCTATCTTAAATATTCTTCCTAATGTTTTATACTATCTCTGTTACCGGGAACTTTTGTTTGAAACAACCACCCAATAAGAACAATACTTTTAGCTGTTTGATGGTCCTTCTTTATCTTTCTTGCCCAATTAAACTACCAAAAGCGATTTTCTGACGGCAGAGTAAGCAGATGGTAGGCCTAGGGTTATCTCTGAGGTCTAATATTCATTTGGTTATTAAATATTTATTTGACGTAATTTTCATAGTAACTACAAACACGATTATGTAATAATTATCTTAGAAGTAAATTTAAATCTTATTTCCAAGAAATATTATGCATATCTTTAAAAGCAAATAAAACAAAATTATGTTACGGTTAACTAATGTAGTTCAGAAATTCTGTATATGACAGCAACATTTTATCCATCTAATGTTGTAAAACAAAACTTTCAATTACTTACCTAAGGCTAACTAAAACTTGTCTTTCTTCTGAGAGCTAAAACAATATGAATATTGTTATTATTAATATATTTATATTAAAATACAACATGTTAAATTGCTTTGTTTCAAGTTATGTAAAATGAAGTTGAATAATTATAACCGACATACTTAGTTCATAAATACTTTTGTTTTTTTTTGTTTTTTCGTTAAGACCACATGAGATGACTTAGACGTTCTGGAAGATTTTTTGCAGCCCTTATTGTCAGTATTCGTTTACTGAAGGCTTTTCTCCTTTCTTCCATCCGGTGATCTGTTTCCGGATTTCTCTTCATAGGAGCCTAAAAGTCCGTAGTTAGTTTTATGAATTTGGTTCGGTTCACTACGTTTTCTTGGTTTACTCCGGTTTTCTCAATATACCTCTGACTTCTTTGAACCATTATTCGACACTTAGAACTGTTTGTCATCTATTCTATACAGGTGGCTGTAAAATGTTAATCTTATTTTGCTAATAGTTTCCATTAATCATTCATTTCTTCAACCAGTTCTTTTTGACCTCGTAACCTATATTGCCCGTCTACTATCTTCTGGCCTATTATCTTGCGGAGGATCGCCGTTTGTAATTTCTCTGCTTCTCTTAGAACAGCCTTCTCGGTCATTTTAAGACACTCACTCCCGTACAGACAGAACGTCTTTAATCAGAGTAATACAGTATCTGATCTTGACTTGTCTTAACTGTGCTTTCTTTGTATATAAGTTGTAAATTCCTCGGAGTGCTTCGAACATCTTGCCTCATCTGTGTTTTTTCGCTTCCTTTTCGCTGTTCTTCAATTGTATTATCTCACCGAGATACTTGAACCTATCAACTTTTCAAAATTTTCCGTATTGGGTCTTCAAGCGACGCGGGGTTGTTTGTATGTTCGTTTTGTATATAGTTCTTAGGAGAGAAACCCGTAGTCCTGTTTTATTTGTTTGTTCTTTTAACACATTAGTTTTTTTATATTGCTGATCCCGTATTCCTAGAAACGATTGATAAATTGCCTGGAAAATCAGGAAAGTTAATCTTTATGCTGTTCTTTGATCCTCCAATTGTACTTTGTTTAACAGTCCTTTATTGGTAAGTTCCATTTTCCATTCTTGAATAACCTACTTCAGCACACAGTATAAAAGAACAGGTCCATCTTCAGACATAATTAAAAGTATTTGATTGTATCTGTGTTAATTTTTTCTTAATGATAGCCGTTGTGTTGATACCCACTCAAAATTCTTCTGAAATTCTCATTAGCGTATTATGGTTGATTGAATCATTTGAATCTGAAAGTCAACTAACATTTCCACTAGATTTCCAGCAATTTAATTCTCCAGAACTCGTTTTAGATTCCGTATCTGTTCTGGGCAGGATCGTCCTTTCCGGAACCCTGCTTGATATTCATCTAGTTTCTGATATACTTATTAAAAGTACTACTACTACCTTGTTAATATACTAGCCTAGTCAAAAGTGATTTTGAGAGTAGTTTAATGTCAAGGGTAAAAAAAGAAATTCCACGGTAATTGTTTACTGCCGTTCTATCTCCTTTTTTATGCAGCGGATGTATCAGTGCCGTTTTCCATTTACAGGGAATCATCTCAGTTTCTCAGATCGTTTTCTTTCTTAAGAGTTTAGAAGGTTACTTCTCCACTATTCGTCAGTATTTCTGCAGCGATTCTTCGCCGGCAGCTTTGTTGTTTTTCAATTCTGTGACTACCCTCCGACGTTTTCTTGAATTTGGTAGAGTTGAGGTTTTGTTTCTTCGTCTTGAATCTTTACTTGGCCAGTTCTTTTCGGGTTCTTCACAATTTAGCAACTTTTCAAAGTATTCAGCTATAATCTTTAAATTTTACTTATTGTTCACCATTCTCATTGTGTACCATTCTCTCTTCAAATGAATAAGGTTAAAAAATCAAGTGTTGTTTTGAACGTCCTATAGAAGTTCCTACTGTTGTTTTTCTTGAAGGCTGACTTAATGCTTTAGATTTCTTACGAGACCGGATTTCTCTTGGCTCATAGGAGTGTTTTGCAGTCTGTTTTTGGAATCTATTTTAGGAATCTATTTTCAAATTTGGAAATTATGGGAATTTACACTTGTATGATTGGCTCCAATTTGTTTAGTTGAATTCGTAAATTTCTATCTTGTTTTTTTACTTAGATTTTCTTAACTGATAGATGATCCCCTTCAAGGTTTCGTCATTTTTTATTCTCTGTATCAACCTTCTCCACCCTTTCATTAGAGTCAGTCTAGTGTATTGTTCGGCTAAAATGGGTGTTGTAAAGTTTAGTATAAAGAAACGTAATTATTAAACTTTACTAATTCAAATAAAGGATTATTTGACTTATATATATGCATTACACTGTAGGGCTACTATAATTTTTGTAATATACTAGCATTTACAATCTGTTAAATTCACGAACATATTTTTAATGCAGAAAACGAAAGGTAAAAAACGATGGCAAAATATTTATTTTAGTTTTTGTCGAGATTTCCTCCCTCAAAAAAGAATGTTGAATATTATTTAAAGAGATTTCTAAAAAAATATTTCCCTTACGATGAAGAAAATTATTTGCATTTATACACCCGGTTTTGGTTGTTTTAAGATAATAAAAGTCTGTTTTAGAAAAGTTTATTTGTATTATAATAAGCAATGAACGGGGACGGATGAAAAAGTTATTCTGTGTAACGTGACAACAAAAAATGGCGTATGTAGATGGCATTCGTATTTATACTTGAGTAGCGTGAGGGGGTGAGACTTAGGACTCCGCCACTGTGGATCTTACTTTATGCACGAGTATTCTGTTTTATTCAGTCCGTGTTTGGAACTGAATAATGCAGTAGAGGTTCAGCTGCTCGGCTCTTGGCTTCGGATAGCTTCTTTGTCGTCCGTTGCAGATGTGATTTCTCTCCCTAACAAAACCGCACCCTTCTACTCGACTCTTCCGCGCTACAACGGTACTACATAATATCATCCTCCCACTGTCATCTGACATCAGATTTTATTACTGCTTATGTTTCGATCCATTTGTTACAGTTATAAAAATATATATATATATCTGAATATTCTTAAGAAACTCAATTTATGCATCTTCTTTCTGTATTAGCTGTTTTACTATACTATAACTTAATACTCCGGTATTATATGCAAGAAACTACTTTTGAAAGCATCCTTGCACGAATTTATTAAGGTTAGTCAAAATACGAGGTATGGTTTTTTATTAGCAAAGGAAATTGTACATTTAGCAAACTATTTATTGTTTCAGACCAACTATTAAAATTTAATATAATTTAATAAACTAACAAAGGCTTTCATTGAGCAAAACATCTCTGCAAGAAGTTTATCTGTCTACTCTAAGTACTAGTAATATGAGTCAGTCTACAAGAGTTATTTCGTGTCAGTAAGCTCGATATAACCATTAAATTTTTATAGTAATAAATTAATTTACTACTTTATTAGTATAATTAATACCTATCATTTATTGTTGTTGTTAAGGTCATCAGCCGAAAGGCTGGTTTAAACTTGTAAAGATTTTACTAAGAAAAACGAGGAGTGAGGTGGTTTACCTTTGCCTTCCTCACTGAGTGGAAACTACGCTTATCAGTATGCCGCGCTCTCTGAAAAGCCTATATTTTTCACCCTGTAAATGACACCTTCACTTCATTCACCACAGGGTCTAGCTGTATAATGAAATTCATTACTTTCAGAGGAGATAACTCTGATTAGTGCCATTTACACCTCTACCTCTTCTGTTCTTAAATGCTTCCGTCGTATAATTGGCTGACCATGTGATAAGAAACAGAACTATTTTTTGTAACACTGGAACTAGCAGATCAAAAGCAAATAATTTAACACTCCACTTGCCTGTTATGGACAGTATAATTTATTAGTATAATTATTAAAACACATTAAACATGAAATGAACAAATTACTATTCGTATGACAATTTTCGTGTAGTAAAATAAAATATATGGTAGTACAGAATGTATTGAACTGGTTGCTTACATTAAGCCACTTTTGGTTTCAATGAAAAGAAGCAGATATTATCTCACGCAAAATAGTATGAAATATTTTTAATTTCTGGAATAAAACTATAAGAAATTGCTTGAAAGGGTTTTGTTTCTTGTTTTATACTATAGTCAACCAGGTTTTATTTTATAGATTTAAGTGTTTGAATTGGTGGGATATGAACGTTACCAATAGTATTTTTAATACTGTGATTTTTTATTCGAAAAGTATTGGAACACATTTCATTAAAATATTTTTATTTTAATTAATGTAGCTACTTATTTAGCAATAAAATTCCTAGTATTACAAAATTGTTTCCCATAAGATTAACGTATGTTGTGTATCAATTCGTGGTTTGTTGAACATGATACGGTATTGAATTTTAAATTAAAGTATTCATAATATTTCAGCTTAAAAGAAACTCATTGAAAATCAATAATGTTGGTTCAGAGAAGTTTAATTACTTGGTACAAAGTTGACGTTAGCGTATACCGGTAAACTTTAAAAGTTATTTCACAATTTAAATAGATAAATAAATGAAGCAAATTATTCTGTTCAGAAGTGTTTCAACAAATTGTGGTTATATTTTATGTTTCATGTGGTTGTTCAGGGTTTGAACACTAAAGAGGAAAGCAATTTAAACACACTTTTCAATTTAAATAGACTGACTTATATAATTATTGCTAGAATTTAAAGAATATCCAAGTGCAAGCTGTAAGGAAAATATTCACTTTAAACTACAAATATCATGTAATCGCTAATGGTCCTACATGAAAAACATAATAAAATTGATCACCCATCAAGAAGTATAAAAAATACTACATGGAAAGCTGCAAGGCATCCTGCTTGGAAGGATAGAATAAAAAAGAACTTCTGACCAAAGAGTAACTCCTGGCTCACCAATTTGAGAGCCTGGTTTGGTAAGAGCTACGCAGGGTTGTTTCGTGTAGCAACCAACAAGGTTAAATTAGCCGTGATGAATGCCAACATTCAAAGCGGATAGGCGCGCTAAGAACAACAAGAAGATGTGAAATCTAATCAAAATAATTTTTTTCAATTATTGCTACAAAAATAATATTAAGAAGTAAATATTAACAAGTATTAAGATAGATATTGGAAAAATATCCTTAATTTTTCTAGTTTTTTTATCCGAGGCGGCGAGAAAATCTCATGTTCACTCTCTCAGGATAGGGGAGTAGTGTTAAACTCAATTCAGGCGTCCTCGTCCAGCCCCAAGAAGGCCGCAACCGCCTTACCAACCAAAAACCCGCCGCCTGGCCACTTGATCCATCATCAGTAAACAACCCTCCACCTCCCTCAGACTGTTTATATAATACTACCAGTTTATAAAATACTAATTTTTCTTGTTAAAAATTGTATAGTGATTTAAATACTTAAATAAATTAATAAAAATAATCAATCACCAGAGTTTAGAAAAAAATTAATTTGAAAAAATCTTCATAAGATATCTGTCAAACTAATTCAGCTTATTTTCCAAAGTGACTTTTAATTCTTTTGTAGTATTTATTATTTAAAAATAAGTAAATTAATATAGCCTATATTTTATTTTATTACATAAAGTTAATAGTTACTTTAACAGGCCAGTTAAGTTAATTGATTGGTTGACTTATTATATGAGATACTACAAAGTGTTGTAACATTTATTTAAATAAATGTACTAAGTTAATTCCATTCAGAACCATTCTCCTACATTCGTATTTTAGATCTTTTGTCTTTAATCGAACTGCTCTAGATCCGATCATAGCATACACAAATAAATAAATGAAGCTGTTACAGTTGCTGCTGTACAATCATAAATGGGAAATTGTAATTGCACTAAAGCGATGGAAATAAAGCACACTAATGATAGAGTACTAAAACAAATACTAAGAATCCATTCCATGATTAATCGAATTGTTAATCTTGTTATACAAGATTAACTTGTTACAACTGTTTGAACTTCATTAACTGTAACATACTGCATCCAAACATGTGTTTCTGTCAAAAGTAAAACTAAAAGTAAGACCACTAAACAAAAAAGTACTCTTTAAAAGTTAGGATCTGAATCGGGGAAAAATAACAATAGTAACAATGGAACGAAATTAATGGAAAGATAATTATTGGTTTCATTGTTTAGTTAGTTTAAATAAATATTTGAGTTCTTTAAAATTGTGAGTTTGAATTAATAGTGTTTTCTTCAATATCTGATAGATAAGTATCCTGAATTTCCATTACGTTTTTCTAAATACTTTGCAAATCTGAATAACTTTTATACTAATATTTTTAGACAGTAGCTAATAAAAACACTTTTTATGCACTCTGCTCGGTTCATTTCTTCTATAATCTCAAAGCTTGATAAATTCATTTAAAGTATTTCACTAATTTTATAAAAAACATTATTAAGAACAGGTTTTAAAAGGAACTGTGGGTCATCATAGGTTACAATGGGGATTTATTGTCTTTTTGAACAAACTTTCTACTTCTTCTTGGCGTATATGAAGGTATAGGAAAAGAAAGTAGTCTATTGTTTTCCATATCGATTTTTCGAAATCGAGTTTCACCGAAAATACACGTTTCATGTTTTCAGGCATCCTGAACACGAAAAACCATTTTTAGTGTGTGCTTGTGTGTGTGTGTGTGTGCGCGCGCGCGCGTGTGTGTTTACGCACGCGTGTTTGAACAAAAATCTCAAGAACAGAATATCGTACGAAGTTGAGAATTTTTACTTATGTTAGGTACTACAATGGGACCTGAAAAAAACATTTTTATCAAAAGCGGTTAGCCGTAGTATTAGTTTATTCATGCGCTTTTCTCAAAAACGGTTCCAACGATTTTTTTTATAAAAATTGCCTCGGGTATTACATTTTTATGCTCTACATTAACGGGTAAGTGACATGTCTGCTGAAATTCTCGGGGGCTGTGCTCTCATGGTAACTGTTTTTAGGTGTGCGGCCTTTAATTAATATGCAATTTAGGGCAAAAACGTACTTAATTAGAGTTTTAAAAATTAAACACCTACAACTTTTATTTCAAACATATTTTTCTAGAATATTTATGTTTGCCGTCAATTAGTGGTTTTTTCTGTATTTTGCTCAATAAAATAATGGGTAAATAATTAGGATTTTAAGATTGCATTTTACGACAAAAGTATAGCACATAACTAGAGGTATAGAAAGTTAAAAACCTACAATTTTTATTTAAAACGTTTTTCTAGAGAGCCTAGTTTAGGGTCAATTAGTGATGTTTCGTATTTTTCCTAAAGAGTCCTAAAGAGGTTTATTTTTCAATTTGTCATTCACTTATTTTTAAAATAAGGTTATATTATTAATTTTATATTGTTTACTCATGATTATAAAAAAAGGTTATATAATTCATTATTTACACTGGCAAGCTGGCAAGAGAAGGTCCGCGAGTTTTTAACACCAGATCCAACTGGTTTTTAAACCAGTTTTAATGGTTTTAAATGACCTTTTTTTTTTTTTTTTTTTTTTTTTTTTTGGTTTAACGTCCGACTGTTTTGCAAATTGCTGCCAATGCAGACGGTGAGGGATGAAATGAATTTTTGTAACGTATGAAAAAATGCCATGCCCGAGTGGGATTCCCCAAGACCGCGTGATGAGAGGCGAGCACGTTACCAACAAATGACCTGTAATAGATTAATCTATTATGAAATCTTGTTTTGTTGTTGGGCATACATGGTAAGGAAATATTTCCACCATTTTTGTGTAGATATTTTCTTCATGAATATAAAATTTTTATTTTAAATGAGTTTAATCTCAATTATGTTATATTTATGCAGTGTTTAGGTCTATTAATTTCCAATTATAATTATGGTCAAATTGTATTTATCTTAGAAGAAAAACAAATTTACTTCTTTTCTTCTATTGTCGTTTCACCCTTTTTAGAATTGTATTAATGGTTTTCCTTCTTACGCCTGAAGTTCGTTTTTTCTTTGCTATTTTTTTCCTTTCCAAACTGTTTTCATTTTTTCACTAAACGTTTTCTTCTGACCATTTCTTTTTGTCATTGTCATCTTCTCTTCCCTTATAAACTCCAAATTCTTTAAATTTATTTCTAAACTCACGTCTGCTCTCTAACACACCTTCATTTATTTCTTTTTAATTTTTATGAACCAACTATTCAGTTTTGTAATTTTCGCATCTATCAAATGACTGTTTCGTAAATATGTTACGCTCTATTCTATAAAAGTCCATAAAACTTAACTTTCATTTTTCCCGTAGAGACTGTTGTCTTTTAAATTTTTCCATCTCCATATATTTGTTTATTATTTTTTTAATATGTAGTATTTGTTATATTTTTATGTAAAAATATTATTATTCATACTTTATTTTATTTAGTAAATGTTATTTACAACTACTGCCAACAACAACATACAACCTTAACTTTGAGGATTGCTTTCAACGATGTTGGGTGAAAATATGACGTGAATGACTTAAGGTAGAACATTACACAGTAGTAAAACTTCCACGGATAATTTTTGATATATTTTACATGATGTCTCTACTCCATGTTCTTTGAATCCGGCGTTGGGCATTACCGGGTATATGTAGCATGAGTTGGTTTTCGTTTTCACGAATTTTCCATTTAAAACGCCTGTAACATTTACAATAATGATCCGTAGTTAAAAATTAAATAGGATTTATGCAATGAACATACAGATTTGCAATCGTCTAACAATACATTTAAGGTCAACTTTATGTGATTACAGATTTTTCTAAATTTTATTTTAGTTTTAATGGTTTAAGCATAAATGAAGATTTAATCGTGATTTATCACGTGCTTACACCATAATCATGACAACTGATACTTTTAAACTTTTATTAAAGATTGTTGCCAAACATTTATTTCAGGTCATTCGCTTAAAAACATAATAAATAGGCCCTACGTTGTTCACTTCCTATTAATTGTTCTAAAATTTAGATACAACTAAATTTTTTAAATATAATTTTAGAAATCATGATCATGTTTTTGTACCTGTAGAGGTTAGCTGACGGGCCAACGCGTTAATGTCACCTGTGTTTTTTTTTTGTTTCATAGTGTAAAATCATTTTATAGTTGCTAAGATTATATAACAGAGAATAAACAGATTAAAAAAAATTTGGTGTGAAACACTCTCACAACTTTTTCTTGCCTATGCAAATAATAAACAATAATCCTAACATTAGTAATAAAACATTAGAAATAAACAAAAAACTAACGTCAATAAACATAACCGAATTTTAATCATGAGTGAAAGACCCAAAATGAAAATCGACCTCAGTTTGACTTAAAAATACGGAAAATCACTCTTTCTCACTAAACTAGGCTCGGTGGAGAAAAATGCTTAAAATAAAAGTTGTAGATCTCTTTATTTCCTATAAATTTAATTATATACACTTTTGTCGTAAAATGCATACTAAGGCCGAAATCTTAAAAAAATCGATTTTTCACAAATTTTCGTGAGAAAAAAACAGAAAATTGCAAATTACCGCTAAACTAAGCATTATACAAAAAATTGTTTGAAATAAAAGTTGTAGGATTTTAAATTCTCTACAACTTTTATTATATAAATTGTTGCGCTAAAATGCATATTAAAGCCGTAATCTTAAAAAAACAACGTTTTTACGAGAAAACACCCTTACCAAGAATTTCAGCAAACATGGCGCCTACCCTATCTTGTAGATAATAAAAAAATTGAGTAAACCAGGCAATTTTTAAAAAAAATCGTAGGACCAATTTTTGAGAAAATTGCAAAAAAGTGAAATATTACACGAATAAACTACTACTTCCGGTTGACCGATTTTGATGAAAATGTTCGTGTCGGGTCCGGTAGTGGTCTGTAACTTAAGTTTCAAGTTTCAAGTTCGTACGATGTTCCGTTCTTGAGATATTCTGTACACACACACACACACACACACAGACCAATCGCTAAAAACATGTTTTTTGGGTTCAGGGGGTCTGAAAACGTATAGATCCGGTGAAAACTCGATTTCGAAAAATCGACATGAAAACAATACTTTCCTTCCTATATATTCATATAGGCAAGAGAAAGTAAAAAATAGTTGCTCATTAAGGTACAAAAATGAGCTATTTCTTTTTTAAAAATTGGAACAAATTTTTGGTTACATCAGCATTTATCGTATAGCGTCAATATGTTTTATCAACATTTATTTAACTTATATATCGGTTTATTCATAGGTACTAACAACTAAAAAGAAAATAAAAAGTATAAATTTAAAAATTAGTTCAGTTCCAGAGAATTACATTCGTCTTGTTATAACTGTTCTTAAAGATTTAGAAATTTAATACATTTTAGTGTTTTTGTTAACCCAATCTCAGTAAGTGTTTGGCACGTGAAATTGTTTCGTACAGTGTAGAGCAGTCAACAAGGGTGTGTTCTACAGTTAGCGTTGTGTTGCAATCATTACTTTGCTAATGTTTCATTACTGGATAACTGTGTTGGTTGTAATATGTAGTTGTTGATTATTATCTTGTATAGAATAAAAGAAAAAAATCTGGTGTGAAACACTCACACAACTTTCTCTTGCCAATGCATAATAATTAACAATAAACCTAACAGCATTAATAAAACTTTAGAAATAAACAAAAAACTAACTTTAATAACATAACCTAATTTTAATCATGAGTGAAAGACGCAAAATGAAAATCGAACTCAGTTTGGCTTTAAAATATGGAAAATCACTCTTTCACGCTAAACTAGGCTCTGTAGAGAAAAATGCTTTAAATAAAAGTTGTAGATCTTTTAATTTCCTATAAAATTAATTTATTACACTTATGTCGTAAAATGCATTCTAAGGCCGAAATCTTTAAAAAATCGATTTTTCACACGTTTTCGTGAGAAAAAAATCAGAAAATCGCTTATTACTGCTAAACTAAGCGTTATACAAAAAACTCTTTGAAATAGAACTTGTAGAATTATCAATTCTCTACAATTTTTATTATATAAATTTTTGCGTTAAATTGCATATTAAAGCCGTAATCTTAAAAAAAGTATGTTCTTACGTAAAAACAGCCTCACTGAGAATTTCAGCAAAAATGGCGCCTACCCTATCTTGTAGAGAATAAAAAATTGAGTAAACCATGCGATTTAAAAAAAAATCGTAGGACCAGTTTTTGAGAAAATGGCAAAAAAGTGAAAAATTATACGAATAAACTACTACTTCCGGTTGACCGATTTTGATGAAAATGTTCGTTTTGGGTCCGGTAGTGGTATGTAACTTAAGTTTCAAGTTTGAAGTTCGTACGATGTTCTGTTCTTGAGATATTTTGTATACACACACATACACACACACACACACACACACACACACACACACACACACACACACACACACACATACACACACACACACACACACACACACACACAGACCAATCGCTAAAAACATGTTTTTTGGGTTCACAGGGTCTGAAAACGTATAGATCCGGTGAAAACTCGATTTTGAAAAATTGACATGAAAACAATACTTTCCTTCCTATTATTCATATAGGCAAGAGAAAGTAAAAATATAAACATGGTGGAAATTAAAATATTTATAAAGATTTTTAACCATGTTTAAAAAGGAAACATTTTTGCCTTTATTTAGTAACAACTACAACTGTAGGCCATATTTATACACCCCGCAGTATTTCTGATGTATACATGTTAAAATGTGTCCTCTGTTCGTCTTGATTGAGCTTATCACCTAGTGGCAAATTCTTGGCGCTGTTTTATATTAAAAGATCCCTATTCCAGCATCTCTTCAATATCTTTTGTGGATTTTGTGGTAGGTGTGGGTGTGGCAATGTTTGTATCTCTGGGTTCGTAAGATTTAATAATTTTTAATGCAAACAAGTGTATAATGTAATGGTCGTGCATACTCTGTGTTCTTTGAGGTCATGTATGATAAAGTTTCGTATGTAGTAGGGACTACATGTGATTAAACGTAACAATTTGTTTTGAAAAGTTTGTATCATGTTTATATTTGATTTTCCCACCAAAATATAGATGAAAACTCCACATATCCACATCGTGCAAATTTATTAGTTGTAAAGATTTCGTTGGTATCGTAAAGATTTTTTGCGTAGGTAATTGTGATCTACGAAGAAGTAGATAGTACAAAATCTGTAAACTGTGATTCAGCGAAATAAGTTTTTGTCTGTTTGATGGTTCTATTTCAGTCTTATGTCCAGTTTAATACCTAAATACTTAACTGTGTCTGTCTGAAGTATGGGGTGATTGTCGTAGTATTTGGTTGGACAAGTTTTCCGATAAATTGTAAAAGTAATGTGGTATGATTCTTGTTCAATCGAATTTAATTTTCCATAGTTTACACCAGTGAGAAATTAAATTTAAATAATGTTGCCAAGTCAATGTAACAGTGTTGTAATCATAATTGCTTGTCATAATAGCTGCATCGTTTGCGTAAGTAGCCGTTAAACAATCCGGAACAGTTGTAAAATCAATGTGTACATAGTGTAGAAAAGCAGAGGTAGAACGGAACCCTGTGATACATCAGCCAGGATCGGGCGTATAAAAGATATTTTATACCATGTTTTACTGAAAAGAATCCGTCACTTAAGAAAAATTTCAAAATTAAGTAATGAGTGTGGAGTATAAGGCTTTAAAGTTAAGAAAAGTACACCTTGGTGCCATACCTGATCAAATGCTTGGGTAATTCTAACTTAATTTTGCAATATAAACCTACTAGCGATGAGCATACAAAAAAAAGCTAACAAGCAACGAGAGCATTAGGCTCTCGAGCTACGTACCAATAAAATTGACTAACAGAGCTACCACCCAAAAGCTCTCTAGTGACGAAGCTATAAAATCTACAACCTTATATATCATGTCTGAATCCTGAATCCTGAATCCTGGTTGAGAGGGCTGAGAAGCCCTATGATGGTGACATCGTGTTAAGGAACACCTGGTCGCTCGGGGAACAATTTTACCGAATAATTGCAACCTCATGAAATTTAGGGGGAATTTTATAGTTTAAAATTAGGAAATAGGATTCTGGCTCTTGCGGGATTGGGACTGGGACTTCAAAGGAGGTAATGTATTTTAAGAAGTTACTCGTGGATGAAAATTTATATTACAGGACAAGTGGGTTTAAGAGCGGCTCTTTTCTTTTATTTTGTTTTTCAGTGGCCTTTTTCAGTTATGTGGGAGTTTTATTGTCTTGGGGAGGGAAAGGCACGCACCGTACTTAACGTGGACAAATGGTACAATTTTAGGTAGGAGTTAGTTTATGATTTTAGGGGAGACGGAAAGGGTAGAGTTTGGCATAATCACCGGCCTTTTATTTTCTAAGTGTTTAATAATTTAAAATGGCGGCTCTTTTCACCGTAGTGGAGTGATTATGCATAGGAACATGGGGAGAACTACCAACTGGGGGGCGTGAGTCATACAAGTAGATGAAGGGGCATGGGTATATAAGAGGAATACAGGGCGGAATAAAACTGTGGCAACTCTAAATTTTGATAAGTGGGTCATACTGGAATTTAGATAAAGTCGTGGAATGGTAATGGCATAAAGACTTCGGGTGGATGTGGGCGTCGGTACAAGTCCTGAATGATCTGGGGTCCGTCAGTTTTCCCGGCGTCGTGGAGCCGTTTCGAGGTATTGTAAATAAAGTCCTCCATAGAGGGGAAGAGAAGGTGTTCGTGTACGATGCGATTGGAGATAAGATAATGAAACTTTGTGATGCACCGGAGGACTTTGTTCTGGTATGCTGAAGTACGTTTTTTGTTGGTCTTGGAGAGAAAGGGCCACCATACCGGCGACCCGTAATATTGTAATATTGTCTAATATTGTAATGATGTTTAAACAAAAGAACTTCCCTGATCCTTTATTATAGACCAATGAGCAATTTACCAATTCTTTTTAAAACGTTTGATAAGTAATTTTATAAAAGTTTAATTTTGTCTTACCTGCAAAAACGATTGCAAATTATTAGGTTTTCGCGAGCCACTTTTAGATTCCACTTTGTGTTTTTCTAACACAAAGGAGGAATATAAACATTTCATCGAACAATTTAAATAAACAAAGACGTAATTTAGTAGGTATATAGTCCTTATAAAGAACGTAATCGAACAATATAAATAAAGCGAGCTTGCAACTTGAGAGTTTAAAATAATTAAAATTTTTTTCAAGCAACGTTTGTTAATATTTTAAACATTTTACATTAAAATAAATTTGTTGTATATATGTTCTTATAAATATAAAACCGGATAGGTTTATTTATCAATTCACTTTTCCTATCTTTAATCCAATACATTCAAATTAATTTATCTTTAAAAGAGGAGACGATAAGGCTTCGATTTGCTGAACACTTTGGTTACTTAAACCCCTTCAGAAAATTGTATTTTACAATTTCAGCTACACTGTCACTGTCAATTTCAGATCTTTTAAAATCAATAACATACGAAATTTTAATGAAAGTACATGCTATGTGATAAAATTACACAGATTTTTTCTAACATTTATTAATAAGTTTCTCCTTCTCTTTGCAGACATTTAACTACTTTAATATTGTTCAATATTTTTGTTAAGTATTCTATGTTTAAATATGATGTTATACAACATTTACTTTAATTTTATCGTTTTTATTAGTTTTGTAATACTTTTAGGATAAATTTAAAAATAAATAAATAAAATGATAGGCTACTAAATACGTAAAATTTATTGAACCAAACTTCATTGTCATATGTTGTTCATAGAGAAGGCATACGCTGTGATATCCGTGGTATGAACATTTTTCAAGCGTGCATTAGAATGAACTTTAGTTTTTCCAACTGGAGCATTTTTTGAATTTTTTGTTTGACGCCTACTTCAATGGATTCCTTTTATTCGACTTCAGTGCAATGGTAAATCAATAGTGCATGTACACTACAACTATGTATGTATTGTAAGTTTACGAAGGATAGTAATTTACTGCCTTTAAATTATTAAATATATTAAATTTTAGTTTAATGTTGAACAGAAAAACGAATAATAATGAAATAATAATATCCATGTGGTTGAATGTGAATAATATAGTAGATTTTGTAATTGTATTAATTGCAATTGAGAACTTAATACAATTGTCATTTTTTTGAAAATAATTGAATTCCATTATGTTGAATCGAGCGTTGTTTTTATAACTAAAAAAAACGCGAATAGATATTTACACAGATATGCACATCCATTTTAAACCACGAATTAATTTGATTAAAACTACAATTCGTATTGAATTTCGGTTTATAAAAATATCTTTATTTAAAATATATTTTCTAACTCAGCAAAATGGATTACAGAATGTGTAAAAATAATAAAAATGGTTTTAGGAGGTACTACCCACTGACAGTGCTTCAAAATATTAAAATTATATTTCTTTTACTTTAATTGTGTTGAACATTTAAAAAAATTTAAAGTCGCATCGACAGCTTGGTCATTAGCGACTACAGTGGGTTATGGTACTGTTACGGTGGTTTTATAAGGGTTAAAATTTCCGGACGCTAGCCGGGAATCGAACCTGGGACCTTTCGTTTTGTATGCTAGCGCACTAGTCACTACACCACGAAGGCGATCTGAGTAACTTATTTAATATTAATGTAATTTTAATTGTTCCTTTCTCTATTCAATCGAAATTTCAGAGCTATAAATGAAAATAAAATAATAATTATTTAATTTTTTAAATGTATAACTTAATTATGTTATATTATTATTATTCTTTTGAAGTAAAACGTCGCGTCTATGAAGAGTGATTGGTTACTACGAACTCGTTATAAATAACCGATGCCTTACTAAATCCAATGCGTACTGTATTATAATATGCTGAATCTCCACTTTTTATTTCCGCTGGATTTTTCTTCTCTCAAACGTTTCTAGTCTGCAAAGCAAATACTTCACAAATCTTGTGGTACACAATGAGTACAATTACGTTTTTATAGTTGATACAAGACTGTAGCAATGAAGTCGACGCTATATTACTGTATCAATATCTTTCGAATCATACTCCTTCGATTCCGACTGGTCCATCAGGTCTGGCATTTTTTCATCACTCATCTTCATGTACCATCCTTCTCATCATCTGCATTAGCAGCAATTGCAAAACAGTCAGACGTAAAACCCCAATCCAAAAAAAATTAACTGACTTATGTTTTAGTAATAGAGGCTGTGCAATACCCGCGATATTTCGACTATTATTATTACTATTTTTATGTCCTAGTTTACTGCATTCTAGTAAAGGTAGTTACTTTTATATTTATTTATTTTTATTTATTTAACGTCGTATCAACTGTAACGGTCATTAGCGACGACGTTGGGGTGTAACTGTGTGAGGATGGAATGATTTTTTTGTAACGTATGAAAATATCCCGTACCTGAGTGGGCTTCGAACCCACGAACGCATGATGAGAGACGAGCACGTTACCAGCTACGCCAGTGTGGTCGGCTTTTATACGGCTGTGAATACTAGTCAGTGTTTACAGGTGTACTTTTTATGGTTGGGGTTAAATTAATCATAGTCTCTCAGGAATGGTCCACCTGAGTCTGTACAGGACTACACCTCATTTATATATCATACATATCATCCTCATCTCATTTGGTCATGGAGTTCCTTATTTTTCTTAAAATGAACAGATTACAACGTACACACATTAAGAATTAAAAAGAAATTACTGCAACATACAAATAAACCAAATTTCTATTTATCAGCCATCAAACATAACCATATAACAAAAAAGAATAACCATCAGACAAAATTAAATCTTATTATTTTAATTACAGTTAATAGATTAAAAGTTCTCTTGAATAAAAATATTGTATTAAAACTATTCGTTATTAGTTTTATTCACGTTCCAACAAAATTTAATCACCTTATTTAAAAATTACCGGTAAGGTAGGTTTATTCATAGGATACAAAGATTGATAAAATAATCCTCAACATTTCTAATAAGAAACAAAAGTTATACCCGTGTATTACAAAAGCTGAGTAAAAATGGATTATTTATGTTACGAAGAGTATGCTTTTATGGTAAAATTTACTGATTTAATTTTTTGATACGAGACTATTAATAAAAAAAAGTATTGAGGGCGTGTCATAGTATAAAAAGTAATAATGTAAACAGACTATATAAAATTATTGATAACAAATTTATTATCTAGTGTGACACTGCATTTATTAATGGAGATTTTATTTCCTGGAGCGTCACATAAGAAATATGAAGTAATAAATAGGAAAAGCATAAGTAATACGATACTATACTATTAAAGGGGAGAGGAGTAGCTAGGGATAAAAGGGAATATGATTGGACTACGGGGTAGTAGTGGCTGAGAGAGGCCAGTAGGCAGGAAACTCTTGCGATAACGCGGTCTGACGCAAACCTTACTCCTCTGCCTTGCTCTCCGGTTGTGGGTCTTTGATGTGAAGGAAATAACCCACTTAAGGCACAATTTCCCTTCTATACATTGTAAACCATGAATGCAATATTCTCCTCCGGCCAAACAACAGCTTTGTTGTTTGCAAAGGACACGCAAAGCTAGAGGACTGTCTGTACATGCGACAACTGCATTAGATAGACATATCCTTCCTTATTATACCAAAATTAAGTGTTTATCCTTGTCTGTGTTATTTTAGAAACATCGAGCAAAATTTATGTTTCCCCATTCGGAAAACTTATATAAAAACTTAGGAAATATAACGATATGGTTGTTTTACAGTGACACTCATCTTTAAAACGTGACAAAATATCTTAAACCAAAATGATAATTAAATCTAACGAGTAGATTCTTATGATTAGGTTCTCTAAATAGCTTGTTTAAGTAAACCTCAAGTTCACAGAAACGCTGACCTCTTGAATACAGTTTCAGTTAATTCTACAAGCTACTTACAAGAAATCTGAAATTGGCTCCATCACTAAAATTATTATAAATATCTTACAACCGATTTGGATCTCTATTGTGGCTTTATTTATGGACATACTTAGCCATTCACGTCAGAAGGAGCTCCAAGTCTACTGCCTGAATGAGAAGATTGAAGGGTATCGCGGGCGATGGAGGGGACACCTGGACAGAATGCCGGACCACAGAATACTCTCTTAAGTACACCGTTATGCACCGTTTGGACGGAGAGATGTGGGATGACCTCGGAAAAATGGACATAAGCTAAGAGTTTCAAGTTTGTGAGTTCGGTACAGGCGACTGCGTAAGGCTTGAAAGAAGAAGAAGAAGAAGAAGAAGAAGAAGAAGAAGAAGACTTAGCCATTAATTTAGTACGAAAATAACTTTTCACCCAATCATTACGAATTCTGATGAATACTCCTGAATAATATTTAGGTATATTTTAGACTAGACTATCAAGATTAAATAAACTTCCTTTTATGAAAATCCGTAAACGATAGTTGTTTCTTCAAACGGTACACCCTATACGCGATACTATTCTTATCCACTAATGTGAATTTAGATTAGTTACACTTGGGTACGACTTATAATGGAACATGGGCCTACAAACAGTTATTTTCATCCAAGGTAAATTTAGGTTCTACCCATATCAGACAGGTGGAGTAAAATATTATTTACACTTAATTTGTTGGTTGCAGAGCTAAAATAAATAGTTCTGTTTCTTATCACATGGTAAGCCAATTAATTGACTGTCATCATTATACAGCCAGACCCTGAGGTGAATAGAGTGAAGGTGACATTTGCAGAGTGGAAAATACGTGCTTCTTCAGAGGATTTGGTATGCTGATAAGCGTACTTTTTTCACTCAGTGAGGAAGGCAGTTGTAAACCACCTCACTCCTCGTTTTACTTAAGAAACCTCATTATACAATTTTAAGTATTTAAATAAATTTAAGTTTGAATATTGTTATAATATTATTTAATGTTGCATCAACTTAGTAATTATAACTACATGTGATACATTATTAATATATGTGATACATTATCAGTTGGTTTTTTAAACAAGTAATAATTTTCCTGACCAAAAAATTACTGCACTACGGAAGTGTTAAATTATATTTTTTTATAATATAGCTAAAATAACCATGTATTATTATTCTTTTATAATTTATGAATTTAAATTTTTAAATTAACAAAAATATCAACAGAAAACTGCCAGCGTGTATGGAAGACTGAGCAGCGAAGGTCGTGCAAGCACAAGTTTGATGTCGCTGTTTGTTCCTACATATTTTCATCTAGAACTACACAATAATTTTAGAAGTTTTTAATTAAGTAATTAATACGAAATATAATACTTTTTCAGTATTCGTTTCCCAAAAAAGTCACTTCTTTAATTCTAAAATAGGGTACGTAAAGTAAACACTGCTTACTTTCTAATATTTAAAAGAAAGTGCATTATTGAGAATATTCTTTTCATAGACTATTTGAAATGTTTCTTCCCGGAATTTCATATAACGTAAAAAGAAACCAAAGAAAATACTTTCTGTGTGTAAGGTAGAAATGTCACCATGTGATATCATACTTTCAACTTCTTTTCACAGGCCAATCGTACGTATGAGTATTTTGTTTTTATACCCGTGGGGTGGAGTGGAATAAACCAGAATTGTGTTCGGTTTAGACCTTCTCTTCTGTCATTCAGTTACAAGCTATGAGTCTTGGACGATAACTTCTTTACCCACCCTCTGCAATTTCTCTTTTCTTGACTGTTCGAAACAACTTTCTTTTCTTACATCTTTCTTTCTTCCTGTACAAGAAATAACTTTTTAAGATTCCGATTTATTATACAATTCTATGATTTAAATTATATTTCTTGGACAACAAAGGTCCTTTTCAGGTAATGAATAAGATGACTAAATTCAAACAAAGTATAATATTTTTTTCAGAAAAGAACTTTTTAATTAGCCCATGAAGAATTTATGTAATTATGTACTCATAATTCAGTACAAATTCAGTGTATAAAAATTCAGTCGTTGTGTTATGTATTTATTAGGTTTCGTAGTTTTGCTTCGTTGTTGTATTATGGTTTGTATATCCACATGTTATGTTGTATGGATACATGTCTCGTGAGAGTTCATCCGTTGAGTAAACATTATGTTTTATCTTATGTAGTTTTAATATTATTGTTTGACGTTACTCGAGTGCTACAGATCTCGATACATTTATTTTGGACATTAGTAAAATCCATAAAGAACTCTTCAATTAAAGTTTACTACTACCACTGTGAGTTCATTAAATAAATAAATGAAAAATTAGTAGAATTTAAAGTTTTTCAACTCATAGTTCGAAATTCCTTACATTTTCGTAATGCATTTCACAGAATGTTTTGTAGTGCATAAGTTTGTTTTATAAGTGTGCAGTGTGGAATACAACATAACGATAGTATTTTATAAAAATGACCAGTTGATTAAACGCAAAGAGGATATTACTATTGAGTTATATCATTCAATCGAAGTAGGGGAAGAGTTGCTTCAGCTCGAAAGTAGTATGTAATTGGATGAGCCTGTGTAAAACGAAAAGTATTTATTGAGTTGCGTTTGGCATCGATTACAGGCGAGGTCTGGTATTTCTTTCTCTTTCGTTCTCTTTCCACCAGCTTCACCCGTCACTGGCGCTCTTACCCCCAATCGCACTCTTGCATTCCATCCTCCCTCACTGCTCTTCTGCTGAACCTACTTTTCACCATGGCAAACACTCAATGTGAGTGTGCGACTGTGTTTGTAAAATGTGTACGCGTAGTATAGCAATCGAAGGGAGAGAGATATAGTAAGGGATGGAGCAGAAAGGCAACCAATCTACTTCCCCCACTCAATCAGACCGCAGAATAAGGCGCCTTCGGCACTCCACTGTGCATTTTGATAGGACAGAAATTTAGTCCCTCTGTGGTCATCCACTCTCCACTATGGATACATAAATTGTATTTTGCATAGATTCATAAGGCGAGGTAACGAGAGGCAATTTGAAAGCGTCGAACTTCCTAGTAAGTGGGCGTGAAAGAGGGTAGGAAAATGAGTATACGTTTTAGAGGGAGAGAAGAGAGTCGGCCCGATACGCAAGAGAATATTTATTGAAATAGGAACTCACGAGGGAGAAATGGATTCCCCCTCTTCGCGGTCGGCTCGGATTGTGGATATGTAAATACACCATATCGCATATAGCATATCGGTAATAAATAAGATAGCTCGAAATAGAAGAAGGTTCGCGCGCTTCTTCCACAGGAATCAAATCCTCTCAATATTCACCTCTGGGCGATTCACTTCTATATTATTATATCGGGAGATTTCAAACATTTCAATTTCCATTGAAATTTTGAAAATATTATGTAGAAAATAAATATTGCTAACGCTCTAAAAGTGGTTATTTTTGAAAGAAATACAGTGGCTAAAATGAAGTACTTCTGAAAATGGTTATCGCTTTAGAATACGCGTGATGCAATATATATTTTTATTAGCTATTAAAATAATAATTTAGTAGAATGGAAATTTATTTTTTATCATTAATTAATATTTCATATCCAACATTTCCTAAAGTAAATCGACTTGAAAAACAATTAAACTTTCTGTTCTTAAAATTCACAAATACCCTTAATGAATTTCATCTAGGTTCTTAAAACAACATTTTTATTCTCATAATTTTATAAATCGATAGCTTACGATTACTTGATTACTATTGTTTAATATCCTAGTACAGTATAAGTATTGTATTATTTAATCGTTAGAACTAATAACATATAGTTTAGGGAGATTAAATAATGCATTCATGAAATGAAAACAAGCAATTGTAGCATGAAGTAAAAATAAACACAGACCTGCATATAAATGCCCTATTAACATTTATCTCTGTAATTCTGTACACGAATGTATTTTACGTTAATTAACAGAAACAACTCATGTAGTACATCTATTCTAATGTTGCTTTATATAATAATAATTACATATGAAATGTTTCATAAATATTATACGAAGATACATTCATGAAAATTTTAAACAACATACTTTTGAAATCTGCAAGTAAGTTAACAAAATTTGACTGTATTAATCTAATTTTAGTTTTATTTAGATGAATGATGTGTAAGTATGAATGTAGAAAGTAGGCTGTTAGGAACAAATGGGGCTTTTAACCCTTTAATGCATGATTTTTTTGTTTTCAATAAAAAAATTAAATTACGTGGTAAAAATCATTTAGATTAAAGGGAAAAAAATTAAAAAATTTTCTTTCATTGCTTTTCTGGAAAATTGAGTTTTTCTTTGAGTGACCCATGAGCAACACCATGGATAAAAGGTGTGCGTGAGTAGTAGGCCTATTTTGGACAATTAGTGAATGAAGGCAATGACTGATAATTGTAGTACAACTTTATTGACTAATTGTATAAAAAATACTTTACTTCATTATTCCTGAGGAACAACATGAATAAAACAAGCTATATTATAATTACTAAAAGAAAATTATAGTTATCTGATTATTATTGATGAAGGTAACGTTATGGTAACGCTGTCGATTGTTTTTATTTAAGTAAAATGTTAAGTTACAAACTGTTATCAACAGTTAAAAACTAACCAATATTCTGTGGTTCTCGTCACAGCCGTTCCTAAGCAAGACGCATGTAATAGAACAACGAGTAAACAGAAAATAGTTAAACAGATGATTGTTGTCCAATATTCCATGATATAGCTAGTTATTAACACATAGAACTTCAAACTAAGGTTACCAGAATGGACTAGAATCATTAATACAGTTGATGTTACTTCTGAGCTACACCATGCATTAAAGGGTATATTTTATTCTTTAGCTGGTTTTACTATTGCACTCACATTATAGTCGCTTTAACCGAATAGAAATTGTCCCACTAATCAATCAATAAAATACTTTAATTGTTTGAAGTAAGTTGCTTTGAATTTTTTATTTTGTGCATGTGTAATAAAACAACTAAAAAATGGGCTAAAGACGGCAGGAGTCACATAAGGTAATTCCCAGTTTAAATTGAGACCAGGGACCTGCCGCCTTTAAGTCTAGTACCCTTACCTTTATGCCAAGGAAGCAACCGAATGAATTTTTTTATGTTACATTATAATTAAATGTATGTAAAAAAAACTAATAGTTCCAGAAACGATTGGAAAATGAACACTACATCTACGGACATCTGTATAGAATGGTCGACAAAACAAATTTTTAAGACACTAGACTATTAAACCTAAGGCGTTAGACAAGGAGTTTAAAAAAGTCAGAAGGATTATTAAGAAAACTGAAAAAACATAATAAATCGAATATAATTCAGACGACTGATTACTGGCATTAAGGGCTTTCACGAAGGGCAAATCAAAACGCTGGATGGATGAAAGAAAGAAGGAAGCTTACAGTAAACGAATGCTGAGGTGTAGGCTACAAAATTAGCTTGCAAAATGTCATATTTGAGAAAAAAGTCTCTATGTGGAGTGAAACCCACATAATGGCCCTGTACGAATTGTTTTTAAAGTAATAAGTAATGCAGTGTTACTGAAAGAATTTGGTTGTCATATAATAACATGGCAATGAAAAATGCTCTAAAAATTGGTTAGCAATTAAATACAACCCTATTTATTGTAAGAGATAATATTTTTCTATCATTGAATACCCTTTTGTTGTAGTAGAGACTTATTATTATATTTGAAACTACAATACTAGATTTTATTTTATCTTCATAAATATATATTTTAAATTTATCAAATGATGAATTCTTTAGTTATAAGAATGTAAGGATAAAAATGTAAGCTTAATTTGATCAATGATTCACCTTTCAAGTAGTAGAGTACACAACAATAATTTTATTTGCTTATTTTTGGGTTGTATAAAACCTCTAATGAAATGCAAAATGAAATGAAAGTTTAATATAACCTTTACCAATTATTAAAAAATTGGATCGTTGAAAAATGTTTTATTATAAATTTAAAACAAAGAAGGTTAATTATTAAAAGTTGTGTCACTTTTATATAATATCAATCCATTTTTACCATCTTTTGCGTTATGTAATGCCTATACAAGTCGTTAAAACTTTTTTCATTGAAGAAGCAGGACAGCGTTTTGCTTCGGAGAACTGAGCGGATGATTCAACGAAGCATTAGAAACCAGGCAGTAAGTGCTGTTGTTTGCCCTCTAGATGCAAATGGAAAAGTTTTCTCGACTCCCTCTTAATCTGATTATGTTACGTATATAATTATGCAACCGCGCCGCTAATGGATATAGCTAAGTAAGAAAGAGCGTTACTGTACTTTCAGTTTTTGGGTAACTGCTTGCTGGGTCGTGTATTTCGGAATTGCACATCTGACATTGCACTGGGCTTTTCCCTGCATTCCCTTGACATCTCTGCTTTGCTCTTAATAGCTCCCGTTCATTAATACGAGGAGAGTTCCGCCTATAATACTCGCTTTGCCCTTCATCGCATTTCTCTCATTCTTCTCTTCTGGCATTTATATCAGACATTCATTATCAATTAAATACTACACTTCAACTTATTGAATTTAGATTAAAAGTCGAAGGAATTTCATAAAAGTTCTTCTTAAGCTGCAAATAAATTTACTTGTAATTCCTCTTGTTGTTTTCTATAATGTGCCCATCTATGTTAAAATCTGTAAAATATTATTGTAGAGATAAAACTTGATTTTAAACCATTATTTAGCCACTGTTTTTTACATCTATTTCTACTTTGAATTTATCTAAACATTTATATAAATTTACTTAAACATATTACACTTCACATCTTCCTCTTACTATAAAAATAAACTTTTAAACAAAAATTAAAAACTAGGTTTAGTCGTGGTCGTGGACTAGGACTAACGTGGTTGACTAATAAGCCAACCAACTGATAATCCCAGTTTTGAATCCTAGTTATGAAATGTTTAACAAGTAGTTCATGCCGTAGTCTTACATTGAAGAAAGGAGAAAATGTTGTATTTCACATTATGAAACATATATTTTAAAATTTATCTTTAATGCTTTGTGAATAAATAAATAAATCTTGATCGGTATTACATAATTTTATAGATAAGTTTCAAACTTAGTGTAGGCCTACTCCAATTACTTGTATTTCCCGAAATCAGTTCTAACTTTTATTCAAATTAAGTACATTCTAGAAAGAATAATAGCTTTGCGAATCTAAGGTAATGTATTTAGACTTTGCGTTGCAAATTTATCTCAGTCAACGTTTACTTTTACTTCAACCTGCTAAATCACGGAGGTAATTTTAAAAGTTTATTTTAGAATATTGTAGGATCCTGAAACTCCGAAATACACATTTTTTGTCCAATGGGTAGAGAGCTAGATCACGCTGCACACTGCAGTGGGAAGGGCCTGGGTTCAAATCCCAGCTAGCATTTGTTAATAATTAAAAGCTAAACTCACCATTTCCGTACCATAACTTATAATAGTCACCGATAATCACACTAGTTGATGTGATTGTAAGTAAATAAATTAAAGAACATTTTTTAAAAGCTCTCAAGTTTTATATGCCGTATACTCAGATGTTTATACTGCTTTTTTCATACGTAATATCATGAGCCATGACCTATTCGGTAGTTCTGTTCGTGAAGTAGATGAGATGACTGAAAATCTGAAGATCCAGGTTTCGTTTGCGGTTTAGGGTTCTTGTCAATTTTATCACGATAAAACCGCCGCCCCATTCCATTATACAGCAGGGGCACTGATAATTAAGAGTTGATTCATAAGGTAAGAATAAAAATAAGCAACTGTGAGTATAATTAATAAAAGAACTGATTTCCTACACCAAATTCCTGTTTTCTGCTTTTCTTAGGGAGGAATTAATGGGTGTTTAATTTCTATTGTACCATCGAATTTACTTAGTTCGTATTTTCTAGAAGAAATTGTATACCATAATTTATAATTCAAACTTTAGTCTTTCTTTTAATGAAAATTTCCTTATGGCTTCTAATTGGGCAAATAATTGAACAAAATAAAAACTTTTTTTAAGGTATCAGATTATGTAGCGATCACGTGATTTATGAAATATGTAACTGATAAACATAATATTTTCAGGTCAGGTAATTAAAACATTTTATTTCAATTTAGGATTCAATTAATAATCATTATGTAGCCTACTACAGATTTCTTTCATCACAAATGTGCAGATTCCGGTTCTTTTCTATTCTTCCCCGTCACCCCAAGCATAATTTTTCACATTTTGTGGATATTTCGTATGTAGGTATTCTTACAGTATTTTTAATGATAAAACGGAAAAAATATTTAAAAAAAATATGTATCAATATTTTTCAAGTTAAAGTTTAAAGTTTTTCCTTTTTTAAGTTAACCTCTAACTATTTATTGACAATTATTAAATTATTTAATAATATTTTATTCAATCATTTTAAATTAAATCAATGGTAATTTATTTAATGGTGTCAATTACTCAATGAGTTTATATTTCATTATTAGAGTACATACAGTAACAATATTGAGAAAAAGCAATGTATTTACCTTACCTATATTACACCTTAACTTGAAGAATATTGGTGCAGGATTTTTTTAAATAATTTTCCCGTATTTATCGATAAAAATACTGTAAGACTGCATATGAAATATTCACAAAAATGTGTTGGTGGGGGGGGGGGAATAACAGAAAATACCATAGATTTATTTGTAATTGTCTTTATAAAACCAGTTTTTACATAAAACTTAAAATTTAAACTGTAACTTCATAAAATAAATAATTCATTCTCAGCTAAAATAAAAGGTAAAATTAATAACTTTTGTGAATCAAATACGAAAAACAGTTAGTAAAATGTAGTAGTGTTTCAAGAAGTAATTGTTATTGGAGTACAAGTTTATTTTGTACTTTCCCGTAAATTAAAATTTAATGTTTCCTAAAGAAACTCTTAAGTATTTTAGTTTCAGTTTAATCTGTAACCAGAAAGAAGAACTCTTCACTGCAAAATGATTTAACTGTGAGTAACTCATAAGAATACCCTTTTTTGGATTAAATTGGATTTTGTCCCGGGAGCCTTGACGTAATGTAATTACCTGGTCTGTTTGCCCACACGTAGTGAAAGTAATATTTTAACTTCTTGAGCCCAACACACTTTCAAATATTTTTTTCTTTCCACTAGAGGAAAAATTGAAAACCTAGCAAAGTACCGAATTGCATTACAAGATTGCAATATTTTTTCAATGTTTCACTTCTAGTTTAGACTACTTTATGTATTTAAATTTTTGTTTTATCAAATATCTTAAATAAATCCACGGCAAACCGTACTATTTTCTTGATAATCTTTATGTAACACAGTAGTGTACTAATTTAATGACCAGTTTTGATGCTGTATCAACACGAGTTATAATTTTATGTAGTCACCTACTTAGACAGACTCAACACGGATTTAAACGAATTTAAGCAGTTTCTTTACAGAAAACCACATGTTTCTGATAAAATAAACATTGTACAAAAATTACTTGAACAAATTGTAAGCCTCTAGTACTAGCACAAACCAATTTTGATGCAGCTTAATAGAAAATTTACAAAACGATAAATTAAGAACCGTCGTACAAAAAATTAGACTCACAAAAGTTTTAATAATGTTACTTCATTTGTATTCGTTTTGTTATGTAATGTGAACTCAGAACTACTAAAATTAGAGCCTGTGTAAAATTCGATTGATGATTTAAAGATAACTGAGTTCCCGTATGTTTTTTCCGGAAATATCAATCTTCACTAACCCCATGAATGTACAAATTTTGAGTAGTTTAAGGAAAATCGGTAAAGCCATTTTTGAGAAAAAATAATTTCCCTATTTTTGGTAGGCCTACTGGATTTAGATTCACTTAATCTTGTGACTACACTGCTATATCACAAAAAACAATCCTGTTGAGTAAATTAAGATCTGTTTTTAAGTTTCAATTCAATAGGTGCAGACAGAAATCTTTGTAAGACCATTTTTGGCTTCAGGGTCTCAAATTCTGAAGATCTTTTAAAATTCCTATACAAAAATGTTTGCATCATTACAATGCTTCCTGCACCTACTAGTTGAGTGTTAAAAGTAGAAAATGTTGGTAGTATCATAAATGTCTTCCATAAAAATGTTATGAACGATTTTTAAATTATGGCAATATAAAATTAATTATATTCTGGTTTTTATTTTTATAACCTTTTCATACTTTTAATTTTAATTAACTGTGTCTTACTCATACCTGTATAAATAAATATTAAAAATGTCATAATTTTAAAATATTTAAATTTAAACTACTCTTAGTATTTATTTTGACATTTAGGTAATATATGACACTGTTAAAATAAACAAGTTGATGAGACTAATGTTTGTGCCAAGGTGAATTAAAGTATAAATAGAAACAACAGCCTTTTTGTTACAAAATAACTATGCTTTTTGCAGTATTACATTCATTCAGTTTCATTAACAGCTAATGTAGTTGTAACGAAACGTTTCAGTACATATAAATCCATCGGGCAGACATACAGTATTTATATTATTTGTATTTAGTGCTTTGTTGCCATGAATAATACTTTTATAAATTTAATTCATCGTCAATGGAAACAGACATAGAATAAAAAGCAATAGTATTGCCAGATACAACATTCATATAGCTTCATTAAACTGAAATAAAAATACTTTTTAATAGTAATTACGTCTATCAAAATAAATAAACGAATTTTTTTTGTTTTAATAAAATTAATACTCGGAATTTTTATTACAGTCAACAGCATGTAAACAAAAATGACATTAGATGGAGAAATGTATGCCTGTAATATTAGAATAAGAATATTCGATTTTTTTGTAGCCGTGAATCGAATTAGATTTTTCGACTTAGGCAATTTTCTGCTTTATTACTTCAATGTCGGATTAGTAGTGCTAGCCGTACGTTGTTATTGCCACCCTAATAAGAGGGAAAATTCTAGCATTTTACATTTCTGGGTGGTTGGCAAGCGTGGTGAGTTCGGAGATTCTACAAGTTCATTAGTGGTTATGGTGTACATTTTTTTGGTAGATATTAGAGTACCTAGTAGACCTAATGGTCATGACAGTGGTAAGGTAGAGTTAATTAAATTTGACAAATTACTTGCGTTTTGGCTACCTCGGTTTAGGTGTAGTTTTATAATAAGTAACGATATTCAATGCAATACCTTAACTACTGTATTATTTGCTAGTTTAGTTTGTAGCATATATTTTATTTTTCAGGTAATATTTTGAAATTTAGTCGTACATCAAGAGTTTGATCTATATTACGGCTGATGTAGTTTGTAGTTCCGACTTCATATCCCGTTGCTAACCCGTTTATCCGATTCCCTTTAGAAGAACGGATATTGAGGTTACCGCTTTTTAAAAATCACTTCAAATCTTTGCCGCTCTTAGATCAAAAATTTGCTAAAAATTATATACCTATTAACTTACCTACTATCCGTAATTTTTATCGTATTTTAATCAAACTTAGCATATAGGTTTTCATTTGAAAATATAAAAATGAGTTAGGAAACAAAAATAGCCTCGGGTTAGGGGATTTATACAAAATCAAAATGTACAATCGTTAATATTATCGTTGGTATTAATCATTACAAAACACTACGTAACTAAGGTCGTAGATATCGTTTATAATTTTATTTAAGATATGTGCTTTTTTGTGTACAACTAGTGGATTTTACAATCAACCCAATCTCTGGATCAATGGATTCAGAGATTTTTACAATTTTCTGCGAGATTTTCTCATGATTAAACGGTAAGAAAAATTAAAAAGGTGACTTTTTATTTACAAACCAAAGTTTTGAGTGATAAGAGTATGTTTATGCCCAAATGTTATTATATTACGCTGAACTGCAAATCGGAAATGTCCTGAGATCGATTACCAGCTAGTTTTAAATTTTTATATGTCAAAAACCACTAAATTATATAAACCACTATGCTTTCTTATGGTTGAACTGTTGATGAATCTTAAACAAACTACGAAAAATTAGCACAAAAGGAATCTGCTTAGTTTATGCAGCTACTATATATAATTATAAAACAATGAAATGATCGTACAACACGGCGTATAAAAAATTAGAATATCAAATTGCTAGTTAGCACAACTGCCCTCTACGCCGGGGTCCCGGGTTCGATTCCCGATCAGGTCTGCATTTTTTCATCACTCATTTTCATTATCATCATTATCCACCGTCTGTATTAGCAGAAATTGCAGACCAGTCAGACGTAAAATAAAAAAAATAAAATAAAAAATAAATTGTCTAATAATACTTTCATAGTAGCATTTAATAATATTCATATTTTATAACCAATAATTTATTTTAAACAAGGAAAATAGTCAACAATCTAATAACTCAACTGATATATCAATATAATAAATATAAAATGTTCTAAAACCCAACTGCAATGTTAGTTGTAAACAAAACTCTAGCACAAAATAAATCTAAACACAGCAGTTTGAAAGGGCGATATTTTCAGGGAAACAATGAAATTTATTAGTCAGAAAGAGTTGAGGCAAATTGCTGGTAGTCGGGGTGAGTGTAGAAAAATAAATATTGGTAGTAGCGCGAGTAGGATATAATATGTAAAAAACAAAAGTTGGGATTGCATTGGAAAACTTTGATTACTCACTTTCAGTGAGCGAGTGGAGTGGGTACCGGGAAATGAGAAACTGAAATACGAATGTGACTGTTACCCCAGAAACTGCTTAATAATGAGCCAGTAAATAAAATCAGAGTGAAATATGGATTTAATTCAACTTACTTCAACCGTCTTTAATCGACCGTAGAAAACAATGGAACCATAAAATTAGCAAAGACGGACAAACGTTTTTTTCTCCTTCTAGGGATAGCATTTTTAATGAATCTCTGAAACGTAACTTTATCGTTTAATAGTAAGTAAAATAAAACTACTACTAGTTCTTACATCAGTGCAATTATTAAACTAATTATTTATTTTATTTACGTTTGCTTGCTTTTGCTGGCAATTTAAAAAGCTTTTAGAACTTTTGATTTTCGTGATAGAAAGAGTTTAAAAACTGTTTTCAAAAACGAAAATGATGATGTTAACGTATTTATTTAATTGTAATTATTGAATAAATAATTAAATTCAACTTTCATTGGTATTTAAATATAGTTTATTTATATTATTTATGCATGGCTACGTTGCAATTTAATATTTTAATATAAATTCAATCCTTTTGAAGTAATAGCGCATAATGTAATGCATATACTTTGAAAAGGGCTGAAAACATGAGAGACGTTTCTTCGCTTACATCATTTGCTATCTGTACTCTTTGTAAAAGTTAGTACTCGTATTACCCTAATCGTTCAAATAAACGTAAGAAATTCCATTATTGAAAGAGAAGTAATATTTCTATCATGAACCATTAATGACCCTTTTGATCACTAAGGTATTTTACCTGATGTATATAAAAGACTTTTATTTTTCAAAACACTGTTCCTTTCTACCTATTAACAATATTTTATATTCAAAAATTATTATCTTTGCACCTCTATGTGGTATATTCTGTTTGTTTAACGCGCATTAATAATGTACCTGATCAATTTACTATACCTAGAACAGATACCCAAAATTAAAAAAAAAAAATAGATTAAACTGTTAGGATATCACAAAAACGATATATTTTATAGTTTCTGTTCTCAGAAAAAATATTTCAAGTCTTTAATAGGTAAATAGCCAATAAACTAACTTTTTTACTAATGGATATATCAGACTGTACATCTATTGAATTATTATGAAACCTCGTTGATTTTCACGCCAAGTTGTATTAAGTTAGAATAGAACGCGTGATATTCTTTTTAAATTACATTTTATTGTACATCTAACGGTTCGGACACTGGGACGGTTAGTATAAACTATATACATCCGATTCAACGGAATCTGGGATTAAAAAGGTTTGGAATATTTTTAGACTAACAAAAATTAAGTATAATATATTTTTTATCCTAAAGGATACCTAAATATTTTTGTACGACATAACAATTGAATAGACAATTCAAAAAATAAGCGAACAAATTAATTTGCATTCTTTATTCAACCCTGTCTCCATGTAACTTGCCAATATCACCTTAAATTTTGAATTATCAAACGATACGAAGTAGGTTTCGATTTATTAAGCGCTAATAAGATAGTAAAAATTTTGTACTTCATGATATTTCTTATTTAAGCAAATGTAAGGTTCTAATTAAATGATTTTCTTGTTTGAATTTATATTTTTGAGTTGGGGATACTTGAATTATTTTATCAAACTAAACATCTGGAATAATTTCAAGAATCTATAATAAGATATAACTTTGACCTTTCACTTAGCTGATCAAAGCTAACTTTTGACTTCCTTACACGAACAATCCAATTTTAATTACTTTTACTTTTTCAATATTTTACGAGGTGTGGCTATTAAATAATGAGACTGACGTAAAAAATTATATTTTTATTTTATACATAATCACTTATTGTCACCTTTAATATACCCTCCTTCTCTATTCCTACAACACTCCATGCGAATTTTCCATTGTTGGAAACAGTGCTGGAAGTCATCTTCTGTCAGCTCCTTCAGAACACGTGTCGCTTTCTCTTTTACACCTTCCACAGACTCGAATCTTGTCCCTTTTAGTACAGATTTCACCTTTTAGTGCACGTGTCCTTAAGGAGCTGACAGAAGATGACTTCCAGCACTGTTTCCAACAATGGAAAATTTGCATGGAGCGTTGTAGGCATAGAGAAGGCATATTGAAAGTGTCAATAAGTGAGTTAGAAACCTGCAAAATTTTGGCAATTCCACATTTAGCATTTAAATTTTCTAAAAGAACATCCAGACCATCTTAAATATATTTAATATGCGGTATAAAGAAGTTCTAAATGGATGAAACTTTGAAAAACCGATTGCACTAACCATGGAATAATGACCACCTGTAGAACACAAATAAATTTAATATATCTTCATACTGTATGATGTTCTTCCTACATTATCACATTACGTAACCATTGATTGCATTAATTAGTTCTGATAACACAAATATGCAAAAATCACCCAATAATTGACAAATTTCTAGTTAATTGATAAATTTCGAGCAATTCAAACTTTAAAGGCAATGTGTAGGCTGAAACCTTTTTTTTGTTTTTTTTTTATTGCAGCTAAATCTACAATCTATTCTTAAACAGAATAATGAGTAGATAAGTTATCTTTGTTATGTCATGACCGAAGAAAACCCCCCAACGGAAGAACTTCGTGGATTTACTTTACGTGGTGACTTGACGTTTCAGAATAAGTCCGTAGGATGTCTACGTTTTAGTCGGCGAATTATGTTTGAATTGTCTAACAGCGAGATGGCAAGGTGATTCGTGTGTAATTCGAGTCTTCTTTGATATTTTGCACTGTATGCTGTGACCTCTTCTTGAACTGTGGGAATGTGGAAATCTCTGTGTAGTATGTTATTCGTTATGTACCAAGGCGAACCTGTGATTGTCCTGAGCAATTTCGATTGGAACCTTTGCAAGATTTCAATGTTGGAATGGCTTGCTGAGCCCCATAGTTGGGTTCCATACGTCCAAATCGGTTTAAGAATTGACTTGTAAATTAAAATTTTGTTGTTAAGATTGAGTGACGAACGTTTACCGAGTATCCAATATAACTGTTTTAATTTTGTGTCCAGCTGTTTCCTTTTGCTTTGAATATGTGTTTTCCAAGTCAGTCGTTTGTAAATATGTATACCAAGGTATCTAGTGGAGTCTGCTTTAGGTATCTGGGTGTTGTTTATGTAAACTGGCGGGCAGGAGTCTTTTCTTAACGTAAATGTTACGTGTGAGCTTTTCATTTCATTAGTTTTCATACGCCATTTATTCTGCCAGTCATGTATTTTGTTCAAGTTTTGTTGCAAATGTTCAGACGCTGTAGCTGGATCTTCGTGGACTGATTGAACAGCGGTATCATCAGCAAAAGTGGCTGTGGTGGTATTTATGTCCGTAGGTAAATCAGCAGTGTATAAGCTGTACAGGAAGGGAGCAAGAACACTGCCTTGTGGAACTCCTGCATAGATAGAGATTTGTTTCTGCTGTTTGGAACTTAACCGAAAAGTATCGGTTTGTTAAAAATGATTTTATCAACACAAATAGGAATGAGAAATATTTTGCCTTAATTTAAATAACAAACCAGTATGCCATACTTTATCGAAAGCCTGTCTTATGTCAAGGAATGCAACTGAACAAAACTTCTTTTCTTCCAGAGCTTTGTTAATGTTGCATATAATTCTATTTACTTGCTCTATCGTAGAATGACCAACTCTAAACCCAAATTGATGGGATGAAATCAAATTTTTCTGGTCGACTTCAATAAATAAACGCTTCAAAATTATTTTTTCTAGAATTTTTGACAAAATTGATAATAAAGTACGGACGATAAGATGAAACGTCATGAAGCGGTTTACCAGGTTTTGGAAGTACAATTATTTGGCCGATTTTCCATTGATCGGGAAAGTAGCCTAGTCTAAGAACAGCGTTGTAAATAATACTTAAACGTCTTAACGCCTTCACTGGAAGCTCCTTAAGAATTTTAGCAGTGATAAGATCGAAACCTAGAGCTTTGTTAGAGCTGATGTTTTGAATTAATTTCTTTAATTCAGACACTTTCGTTGGACAAATCGGTAATGACATTTGGAATGGTGAGTCGAGAATCTCGTGGATGCCAGTTTCGTCGTCGTAATTTTCTTCAGGAGGGAAAGACTTAAAGACATTTGCTAGAAGTTCTGCAAAGAGTTCAGCTCGTTCCTCGAAACCTAAAAGGGATTTCGATTTAAACTCACTAGTGGAGAAATTGATAATAATGTGATTACCGCTAAAATTAAAAGTATTCAATATCTCAAACTGGGGTTAAACAGAAAAAAATTGTACTTTTTGTGGAATAATTTTAATATTATTTTTTTATTGAACTGTCCCATCAGCTTCAGAAAATTGCTATGCTGGCCATGAAAAGTTCTATATAAGTGACGTAAAACCACTTCTTACGGTTTGTAAGCCAGAAATTCTCCTTTTGCCGATCATTGTCAGTACTACTAAATTGCAATAAATGTAAGTTAGTTGTAATACAATACTGTAGAATTTCTTACTTTTGTGTCTTTATTTTGGTACAACTACAGCCGTATATTCATACAACTAGCAGTATCAATTACATACAAGTAAATGTCATGTTTTCGTCTTAATTGAGTGATCACCCAGTGGTAAACCTAAGTCATTGTTTCATATAAAATCACTATTCTAACAACATTTTAACTTTCTTTGTAGATTTTGAGATAGATGTCGGTGTGATAATGTTTGGGTCTCTGGATTAGTGTGATTTATTAATTTTAAAATGGAAATGAATGTACATTCTGTTAATGGTTGTGAATACGATATCAACGTTGAGGTCTCGATGTATAATAGTTTTGTATGTAGTAGGGACTAAATGTGATTAAACTTAAAACATTTGATTTGAAAGTTAAACTTTTGTCATTTGGAATATTTTATTTAACTCAAAAATGTATTTGACGTAAACAATGTGTGTCAGTAACAATTTTATTTGTTAGATACACTTAATACACAGTTGCATGTAAACAGAATAAAATTACAGACGTACAAAAGTTTTCTAAAAGAGAAATATGTAAAGAAAAGTTATAAAATTAATCCTGAAAATTGTGTTATGTGATAGTAATAAGAAAGAGGAAGAATGTTAAGAGTATAGATAACATTTTAAGATAGAAGAAACCACTGAATGAAGTTTGATGTTGGTTAGAGTTTGGTGTGCCTTCATTCTAATGAGTATGCAGAACGCATTGCGTGCCAGAGTTGTGTGGGTTGTTCTCTTATACCACGTGCTGTTCACGTGCGTTACACCTCAAGTATCTGACTTCTGCAGATTCACCAGCATACCACGTTTTCTCCTAACCTTAAGAGAAAAAAGATTTCTTTCATAACTTTTCACATAAAGATAACAAAAGAAATACTAAAAATATTTATCGTGGTTTAATCCGTAACATCGTTCTAGTACTTAAAATATAGTAATAGTTAATGCAGTTTTTGCGTGACAACGTTGTAAAATGCAGAACATTCCTATACTTTTATTCGATTTTAATAATATTACTTTTTAAGTAATTTTAGAATTTTATTACATATCGTTAACTCCTAACCCGGAAACTTTTAGACATATTAAGAGAAGTAACGATAAAATTAAAAAAAAAACATTTTGTAATCGGAAAATCATAAATAAAAAACTATAATTATAAAATCACATGTCATCATGTTAATTATTTAGAGGTCAGCATTGTTTAGTTGTTAGTTTAACTTGAGAATAATTATGCAGTACTGTCTGAAAAAAGGAAATAATTATAATTCTTGTCGGAAATGTTTTTAGATTATAAAACATAATTATAATTACTCGTAAGATACCATTTTTTAACGCGAATTGTAAAGAGATGTAAATACTTACGAAACGTATTATTCAACTAAATTCTTAGTATGCATTTAATACTGACAATTCTTTTATATCAACTTTTTCTATCGAATTCCGTTTTTGTATTTATAGCTAAATTTGTATATCAAGGTAATATTTTTGTTGTCACTAATAAAAAGGTTATTAGCTACTACATTGAATTATAACAGAGTATAAAATTGAAATAAACAGATTATAATAACGCAGTATTTTTTTGTCTTTAATTTTTTATTACGGTACTGTACATTGAGCTGCACAACTTCCGATTTTGATATTTAAATGGCGGTTGGGAATTTCACTAAGGAGAAGAGGTACCCAGTGATATATTCTCCGTTTAAAACTTCAGGTATTATCCGTTATTCAGATCCAAGTGGTCTCTACTCCATTTTTGCTTTAAACGACGCACAGTTGGGAAGTTACTTGTAGCTAGATCACGGGCTAGTTGGTTTGAATGGTCATTTAGTCTTTTGTTAAATGTACTATATAAGTATAGTTAGCTCCTTTACTGTCGAAATTTTGAAATCGTCGTGGAAGGTTTTATTGCTTACATAAAAAGGAGCGCCAGAAGCAAGTCTTAATAATTTTGATTGAAAGACCTGGATCGACTTTAAAATTACTCTCTGCCACTATTCCAAAGAGCTGGACACCGTAAGACCAGATTGGTCGTAATAGGGATTTGTGTATTAAAATCTTGGAGCGGAGGTTCAATCTTGATCGTGGGTTAATTAAGCAAAAGAGTAGCTTCTGGCGGCGGTTAAGTTCTAAACGTTTCGTACGCAGATGATGCTTCCAAGTTAGTCGCCTGTCAAGCCATAAGCCAAGATATCACACGACCCATGCATGAAGGATATGAATGTTATTCAACATCACAAGTGGACATGTTTGACGTCGTATGGTGAACGTAACCTGTGTTGATTTGATTAGGTTCTCCTTTATACGCCAACGGGTAAGCCAGTCCTTTATTAATAAAAGATATTGCTGCGCCAACCTGAAAGACTCATCCGTGCTCTTTTCCCGTACAAGAATTGCTGTGTCGTCAGCATACGTCGCGATTACCAATGTGTCCAAAATAGGCATATCTGATGCAAATACGCTATTCAGAAATGGGGATAGTATTGCCTTTTGGGGTACTCCGGCGTCAATTTTGTGCAACTCAGCGTAAGTAGTACCGTACTGGGCCTTAAAAAATCTATACTCTAAAAATTATTTTATAACCAAATAGTATGAGTTTATTCAACAGAGTATTAAGTTGTAAAAATTGTTCAGAGCCTCGCCGAGAATAGTAATCAGGACCTTCAGCTTTTCAGTTCAACTTAATCTAGCTTTCTAAAATACAGCGACGCTAAGGTGAGCGAAAATAAAACTAATTAAAAAATCCTATTCATGAGACGACACGTCTCATGGCTGGTGGCAATTTTTAAAAAAGCTTACCTTTGACCTATGGCAAAAACCATTACTGACTTCTGTATTTTGTCTTTAAGAGGAACCGAATGACTTTATTTTTGTTTTAAAATTTCAACTTTGTTTTCTTGACTTCTGGGTTTACGCCACTTCCGGTTAAAACCGGGAAAAATCATTACTTATTTCTGTTTTTACTCTTTAAGAGGAATGACCTTATTTTTGTTTCCAAATTCCAACTTTCATTTCTTGACTTCCGGTTTTGGCCCACTTTCCGTCAAAACCGTAACTTCAAACTCAATCTAGGCCCTTCTAACATTAGTGTACATTACAAATACGGAAACCGTTTGGTGCTGCTCTTGTAGTTTTTGACATCTGGGTAATACGGATGGACGGACGCCTTAGGAAAATGATAGATGATATCAATGAAGATGACTTCAAAAATTTCCTTCAATAATAAAAACTACCTGACTTTACCGGACCCGTAATTTTATTTACAATCTGTTATTTTAAAATATGTAGCAAATAGAAAAACAAAATTAAAATATTTGTACTAACTTGTTGTTAACAGCTCCTTCACCCATACTATAAATTATAGCTCCTTCGTAGAACGTTTCAAAAGTATTCATTTTATATCCGGATTTGTATGCGTTTGAAGATTTAGTTTGAGTATAAGTATGACAATCTTTTTCTGAATCCATGACATAAACGAATAGTAAAGAGAAGACGTTGAGTAGTAACGAGGAAAATCAAACTCATGAGTAAACAAGTAAATATTATATTTACTTAAAGTATAAGAAATTATTATTTGTTTAGGTCAACAGCCGAAAGGCTGGTTTGAACCTCTAGAGGTTTTACTAAGTAAAAAAACGGAGTGAGGTGGTTTACTATTGTCTTCCTCACTGAGTTGAAAGAGTATGTTTATTAGCATGCCAGGATCTCCGAAAAGCACCCACTTTCCACCCTGCAAATGACACCTTCACTTCATTTACCACAGGGTCTGGCTGCATAATGAAATTCATACTCTCAAGGAGATAGCTCTGACTAGTGTCTTTTACACATCTACCTCTTCTATTCTTAAACAGTTCAGTCATATAATTGGCTGACTATGTTATAAGAACAGAACTATATTTTGTAACCCTGGAACCAACAGATCGAGGCAATTAATTTAACACTCTCATGCCTGTTATGGGCATAATTATTATTTTTATACTTAAAATAACAAGAGTCAGAAGTTGTAGATAAACCGGTAAAAGATCAATTTTTTTGACTATGTGTTTTGACGTTATACGAGGTGTGGCTATTAAATAACGAGACTGACATTGTAAAAAAAATTTATTTTTATTTTATACATAATCACTTATTGTCCCCTTTAATATACCCTCCTTCTCTATCCCTACAACGCTCCATGCGAATTTTTCATTGTTGGAAACAGTGCTGGAAGTCATCTTCTGTCAGCTCCTTCAGGACACGTGCCGCTTTCTCTTTGCAGCTTTCACAGACTCAAATCTTGTGTCTTTTAATGCAGATTTCAACTTAGGGAACAGGCAGAAGTCACATGGTGCAAGATCTGGTGAATAAAGTGGATGTTCTAACACTGAGATGCTGTATTTGGCTAGGAACCTCTTGACAGATAACGCGGAATGAGCTGGCGCATTGTCTTGGTGGAGAACCCATGATTTGTCCTTTCACATTTCGGGGCGATTTTCCTTACTCTTTGACGTAGCTTAGAAAGTAGTTCAAGGTACTATATTGATTAATTGTTTGACCTTCAGAAACCCAGTGAAGGTTACTAAACAGAAGTTAGGTTTTGATCTTTATTATGAATCGTCCACTCATGATGAACAAAAGTTAGGTTTTGATCTTCATTATAAATCGTCCACTCATGACTAAACAGAAGTTAGGTTTTGATTTTCGTCGCATCGTCGTCATCCAAGCGTTGAGGCATTGCAACTCCTGACAACTCAAACATTAAGAGAATATTAAAACACCAGAAAACATTCGACTTGGTTTGATTTAGACAATTTTATATTAGTGTATCTTGTAATAATTCGTAATAATTATTAGTTGTGGTAAATATCCAGTATTTAATTGTAATAACTATCGTGTAAAATTTTATAATTTGTTTCATAAAGCAAGAATATTTTATTTTATAAAATGACAATATATTATTTTAGAAAATAAGAGAAAGTTATGTTATGTTACATATTAAGAAATTCGTAGTTTTTTTTTTATAAATCAGATTAGCCATAATGTTGTTCCATAAATGTATCTTATATGTTTTTTTAAGAATTTCACCAATCAATTATACATTTTATCTATTTCGTAAGGGATTATGTATAATATACATATATACTACAACAAGTAAGTGTAGCTACAGAACTATACTTAGGTAAACTTGACGTAGAAAATAAGTAGTAGCAGTAGGAAATACTAATCTTTATAAGTAAGAATAGCTTTTTTTATAAATATCTTATAATAAATTGTTGTTGTTATTGGGTTTTATTTTTCTTATGATAATTGTAATCGTAGGTAGTTTAAGATTGAATACAATTTTTCTAAGACTAGTTAAAATAAAGATTTAAAAAAATTAAGCATCATTCGCTCATGGTTAGAATGAGGAATGTACTTTTCAGAACTGAATCAAAAATTTTTCTTCGTAGTTCTTTGATGTTGAACTAGCGTAGTAACTGTGCTTTGTAACGATTTTTTTTATTTTCTGAGGCAGCACAATTACAATATATAATATCTGTGATACTCTTGTTTTATAAGATTATTTCAGTGTAATGAAATTAATAATATGGTATATGTATAATTAACAGTGCAGTTTTTTTAGAAAGGGTTTACGGTTAGTTATTTAAATTCAGTACATAGGTTGAAAAATAAATAATAACATGAGTACAGAGTTAGTCACTAGAGACCGTTCTCTATAAATTACAAATGATTAGTGTGATATGACAAGTATTTAGAGCTTTAACTATGAATAAATCTAAAAGTTGAAAACAGACTGTATTTAAAGTCCAGTTTTGTATCATATTATTAATGCTTGGGATTAAACAACAATATTATGATATTATGTCGATTTGGAATTTTTATTTTTTCTCTTGAATTATACCGGGTGGCCCATATGTCAGTTTTTCCACATGCGGAAGAGGTAAAAATGAAGGCGTTAAGAGTTAACGGAATAAAAACCTACAGGGAAGAAAACATATTTATTATTTGAACTGTACTTACATATACCTTTGTTATAGCGGTTGTTAAAAATGTCCACATTAGGGTCTGCACACTTCATACAACGGCTTAAAACTGATTATCAAATTTTCAACAACAATAATTTATCTTCATTGACGGTGTCAAATGCATTTTTTATTATGCTTTTTATTTCGGCTAGGTTTTCTGATTTTGAAGAAAATACAAATTCTTTATAAAACCCCACAGTGAAAATCACATGAGCTTAAGTCTGGTGAACTCGCAGGGGAATCAATTGTACCACAGTGACCAATCTATTCGTTAAATTTGGAATTCAAAAGCCCTTGAACTTTGATACCGATATATGTTAGGGCCCCATCTTGGTCCCAGATTTTCCCGCAACACCTGTTAGTAACTTTGCGAGTTAACATTTCCCTAAAAAAATAAGAATCTATCAATGCCGTACTTAAAATTTCTTCCTATACCTTAACACCAGGCACAATAAGCTCTTCTTGGATTACCTTATGAGGAAGTTCATCCGATGAGTACACGCAGTTACGCCGATTAACACGTTCATTGAGCTTGAAACATGCCTCAACACACCACAAAATTGAAACAAAAAATTTGGATCAACTTCTGTACGGATAGCGACTGTCTCACAGAATTCTCGTCACCTATCGGGATCACCCTCGCGAAGAATTTGGAGTGAAGATGGACGATACGGCTTAGAGACTCACCTCACTATAATGGACAACAAAATTAATGTTATACGTAGTTGCTGCTAACGTAACAATGTTACAAACCTATTGATCCAAAATATCCTACTTCATGGGGAAACTGACATATGGACCACCCGGTATATTAGTCCAATATTGAATAGTTTAAGAAGAATATTTTAAAGAAATATTCGAAAATAAATAAGCAGTTATGTTAACGCTTTTGCTAAAATGCTGCTATGCAATTTTCGGTTAAAGTAGGGTAACCTCATTTACGAATTCTATCATTCACATCAGAGAAACAAACAAAAATAAAAATATAAATGGAAGCTATAGGTACTAAACATTTTATCACAAAGGGGAAGCCGCAAGCTCGTGGAAAGATGGAAACAGACGAAGCTGGCTATAAAAAGGGAATGGGTAGTCATTCAATTTAACAAGCAAGTTTATTGCTTTGGCTGTCTCTTGGGCCATTTCCTTCGCGTTGTGAATCTGAATGATTTTGCGTCAGCAGTTTAAAAATCTAGTTAGAGGGAAACAAACGCAATGATAGCTCTACATTCAGTCGTGTTTACTTTATTTAAAAAACAGATTGCGATGTACATAAATAAACTGTACGTTGCAATTTCAGCAATAATTTTTTTACGATATTTTCAAAAATAACACTTTATGTATTTTTTTATTTACGTATTTATCATTCACATTTATCTGGTTTTAGTGCAGTTCTTATTACTTGCAAGTAATTTAATACAATAACTTCCGAAAGATTTATCAGACTGCATTTAAAAAAATTAATTTTGAAACTCACAATAAAAACGTATGAAATTAATATATTATATTATTTCAGCGATAACTTGTAAAGAATGTTTTATATTCATAAAACTAGTTTCATAAAATATGATTTAATCTGATTTTACAGAGCTATAATAATTAACAGATTAAAGTTTGTTTACATACTGTACTGAAACTGACCATAATTTCCCCGAACGTACATTTCTATTAACCTCATACACAATGGAACTTTCTCACATTTTGATTTTCCACTACCTTTCCACTTAAAAGATAGTTTTATTTTTTACAGAAATAAATTCACGATTTAGTTTTACGTTCATGTATCAGCAAGCAGTTTCAACAAAAAACAACATGATTTATTTTTACACTAACTTTATGTTGCAGAAATACGCATGTAAAAAACCGGATTAGAATACCAGCCGTCTCATATTAAAGTTTTTGCTTCCCGAAATAAGTTTTCGTAACTTTACAAGAAAGCAGAATTTTGTCCTTAAACTTAATGAAAAAATACATTTGTGGGAAAATTTCAATTTTTAATGTTAAAGTTACTCATAACAGGCAGGTGGAGTTTAAAATTGATTGCACTTGATCTGTTAATTCCGGGGGAAAAATAGTTCTGTTTCTTATCACATAGTTAGCCAATTATATGACTGAACTACTTAAGAACTGAAGAGGTAGAGGTGTAAAAGTCACAAGTCAGAGTTTTCTCCTCTTAGAGTAATGTATTTCACTATGCAGCCAGACCCTGTGGTAAATAAAGTGAAGATATCATTTGCAGGGTGGAAAGTGGATGCTTTTCGGAAGGCCCTGCATGCTGATAAGCATACGTTTTCAACTCAGCGAGGAAGGCAATAGTAAACTACTTCTCTCCTTGTTTTTACTTAGTGAAACCTCTAGAGGTTTCACTAAGTAAAACTAGAGGTTAAACCAAAGAGGTTAACTAGAGGTTTAAACCAGCCTTTCAGCTGTTGGCCCAAACAACACTCCTATTTCGTTCAATTTTTGAACTTGGCAGTAATTTTAAACAACTGTGTTTTGTTATCAAGTTAAATACAAAGTTATGCTAGATAAATTAGCTTCTAGGAAGGTGATCGCCCTTGTTCTTAGAGAGTAAATAATTATATAAATTATACAAGAATTTATTGAAGCCTGTTTAGTTGTATGGTATCTAACAGTGGATCACGCTAGTGGAACTACTATCAGATCGTCCAGGAGTTTCAGCAGAATTTATTAGAGACTATCTCTAACACTACCCGGTTTGTCTGGAATTACAAAAATCATCTCTGTATCTTCCTGTAGCTAACAACAGTAAGTGAAGAAATTAGAATAACCAGTTAACAGTACAACAATCCTCTTGAAAGCCATTTAGGTGAACTGTCTAATTTTCTGATGATAATATTGAAGATGTAAGGCCTTTAATGAGAAAATATATTTTAGGACTAACAAATTAACCAAAATTCTTACCTTCAACATATTCACGTTAATAATAAAATTCGTTACGTAGTAAACTGTTGATTAATTGATTCTACTTATGAAAATTAAACCAAATTAAAAATGAAATGAAAGTAAAAGAACAAACTCTAGCCCCCTGGGATTACTAGTGACAGGTTTGTCACTAGTGAAAGACTAAACCTCACAACTTTATTTAATTCCTATCCTCTGCTTATAGCTCTCAGGCTAATTTATATCTTAAATAAAAACATTTTTGTGTGGCTAATTTAAATTTCCATTAATACATATAAGTACTGTTAAAAATTTTGTAAAAAAGGTCTTACAAATTGTGGGTATTAAGAAAATCTAAAATTAAGTTCGGACGTAAAATTGGCAACTGTTTTTGTTTAAATTTAAAAGTCCAATTGTGTTATAAATTCATTGTTCATTTTCAAATTGTTCATTTAAGTTAGCATAATGCACACGAGCTACATAAATGTGAAAAAAATTGCATTCTCATACTTACCATACTGGTTTCTTTCACTTTGCGATAACAATCTGTGAAAATGGTATAATGTTCTGGAAATTTTAAAACAAGTTTCGTTTTATATATATATATATATATATATATATATATATATAGCCTACATATTATTATTATTATTATTATTATTATTATTATGTGCGTATGGACCCTGATGGATCGCGCAAAGCTTTATATAATAGCCTATATTAGTTTTTATGAAAACTAAAAATTAAATAGCGTCCGTCGATGGTCTATGTAGCTTTGCAAATTTTGTATTAAAGTAGGTAAGTTATTCAGTACAATCAGGAATGTTTTATTTTACTTTTTATAAAAGAAAAATACAACTGTGCGTACAACAAACAGTATTTACAAAATTTTGATACAATAAATGGTTTTTGGTGACTTAAGAGCGAAATCAGCCAGCGCAAAACCCTCCAGACTAAGTTTTTTGTGTCAGAGATCTCTATTCCAGCATTTCTTTAGTTTGTTTCTTGGGTTGTATGTTATTATGTTCGCTACAGTTCGTGGATTAACAAAATTTTGTGTCAGTTTAATAATTAAGAGTGAAACTAGTTTTAAAAATTTCTTATCTCAATAGATATAATTTCAGTTTAAATTCGCGGTGTATAATGAGATTAATTAGGTACGAAGATTGGTCTTTTAAAAAAAAACAACTTAGTTTTGAAATATGTGTGAGGTGTTCAAAATTTAGTTTATAGACCATATAAACCCGCAACATAAATAGGGTTTAGTAAATATGTAGTTGTAACGTTTAAATTTTTGTTGAAGATGGAATATCTTAGGTAATGAAGCAAGTAAATAACGTTTTAGTTGCTAATTCGGTGCAGTACATCTAATAATGGTGTTTTCATGAAGTTTAATTGAAGATAATGATTTAATGAAGATTTAGACACTACGTCTCTTCTCGTCTCTTCTGTAAAATACAGTCAAAATGTCGTTTTACACTGGTTTCTAATGTTTACAGAAAAGTAATCAGTTTTTCTCCAAATATCAAATTTACACACATTTTCAATAAGCAGCTCGGGATTGTGTTATGTAAATATCTCCTGAATACACAGCCTACATTTTTATTAACAGAAAATGTGTGTTTCTCTACACGAGAAAACACATCTTCTTTATTTGACTGACAAACTGTACATACAGTCTGTCGTTTACCTTCATTAAATCTGTGTAGTTGTTAAATATAAAAATATAATGAACCGAAATTTTTAAAATTACTTAAAAATTAGATTACTTAACAAATAAATCTATCTAATCTCCCCGCTTTATCCTTCAAGTTCCACCATCGTTATTCAATAAATTGATGGCCAAATAATTGCGTGCGTTTCGAGCCGTATAATGTACCCTAAACTAAAATTTTAAATTTCTTCTTTGACAGTTAAAGTAAATAGATCTTGTGAATTTGTCATGAACTGGGACGCAGCCGTTAGAACTCGGAGGAAGTCTGATTAAATACACTGAATAATTTTGATACTTAACTTACTGGATGCAATAATTCCTTTTGAACCCATTTTATGAAATTTACCAGCGATGATTTCATAGTTGTTATAAAACAAAAACTCAACAAAGAGGAATTTTCTGGACTATGTTTTTGTAATAATGTTTTCTATGTTTCAATTGATACCATATTGTATAGCGATTACAAGACACATATAGAAATCATTTTTTGAAAATATAAGAGACTCAAATTTCTATATTTTTAAAGTAAAAATACAAACATATAAACATTTTGTTTCTACAAAAGATGAATTCGTATGCATACAAAGCCGTGCTTACATTTATAATTGATTTCTTTTGTTAACTCGAAATTCATTGTGAAACACACATTAGTTATTACGGCAGAACCATGTTGATAAGGATTGTAATATAATACAGATAAGAGTTAAAGTTCATTGTGTTAAACAGAGGGGAGAATATCATGCAGAGGTAGATTTTGCAATATACATACCTTCTCTGCTAAAATTTTTGGTTGTTCTAACCACTATAGAATTCAATTTGTACTCAAACTCATAATACCTGATACATTATGAATGTATTTTAATCTACTTCCGGCTCTAATCTTATCCCATGAATTATTTGTTACTACGCTGCTAATAAATTACAGATGTTTCTTTTTGTTACAGAAAATCTATTTAATTATTATTTATACATTTATATTTCGTTTCTTATTCTAACATCAGTATTACAAAAGTCCTATTGTTCGCTTATTAAATCTCGTTTTACTTGTAGATACAACTATTTAATACGAGTAAAATAAAAATAATGAAGTAAGTTATTTGTACGTTCAAAATAATTTCGTTAAGTTTACATACACATAAGTTATGTTTACACAGAGTATCCCTTGTACATAATGTTCTAAGAGCAATTAATAACTTTCTCTTGCCTAAATGAATATATAGGAAGGAAAGTATTGTTTTCATGTCGGTTTTTTGAAATCGAGTTTTCACCGGACATACACGTTTTCAGATCCCTTGAACCCAAAAAACATGTTTTTAGCGATTGTTTTGTGAGTGAACAGAATATCTCAAGAAAAAAATATTGTACTAAATTAAAACTTAAAACTTAAGTTAGATACTACTTGAGGAACATGAATCTGTAATGACGGCAACGTTCGCAGATGACACAGCGATTTTAGCGGCGGACGCTTCTCCGACATGTGCCTCGTAGAAGTTACAAACCCATCTTGACAACATTCACAAATGGTGTAAGAATTGGAGAATGAAAATTTATGAAAATAAGTCAACGCATGTAACATTTTCATTAAAGAAACAAACATGTTCAGTGGTCAGCTTGAACGGTACATTAATCCCACAGAAGGAGGAAGTTAAATATCTAGGTTTGCATCTAGATCGAAGACTCACGTGGAGAAGTCTTTATATGGACGAAACAAAAGCAACTTGGACTGAAGTTACGTCAATTGTTCTGGCTCTTAGGCAGTAAATCTCAACTCTCCCTTGAAAATAAAGTACTCATATACAAAGTAAAACTAAAACCAGTTTGGACTTATGGGTTAGAGCTATAGGGTACAGCTAGTTCATCAAATATAGAAATACTGCAGCGCTTCCAATCAAAATGCCTGAGAATAATCACTGCAGCCCCATGGTACGTAACCAGTGAAATACTACTCAATGACTTAAACCTGCCCTTCATAAAAGAAGAAATTAAACAACATAGCGAAAAATATTTACAGAAATTAGAAGACCATCAGAATCCATTAGCGATTAATCTCCTCGACAACAGCGAAGATACCCACAGACTGAAACGTTTTAAAACAGTATACTTACCTCTACGATTTTAAACCTTACGATTTAAACTTTTTTTTCTTTTCCACTTCAACTTTTAATCAGCGTCATCTCATAATAGACATCGTTATCATCTCTATCATCGTCATCGTCTCCAGCTTCACCAGCTTTGTGATTCGGGGTGTTGATTCACAGTTGCTTTAACACACTACTGAGTGTGGGTTTTATTTTAATTTTAAGAACATTACTCAGATTTCATCGTCTTTGCTTAAAGTTTTTGTATTTATAAACTGATTGTAAAAGAAATACATTGTTACAAAAAAAAAACAAAAAAAGGATACTACTAGACGACACGACACGAACATTTTCATCAAAATCAATCAACCGGAAGTAGTAGCTTTTTCGTGTTATTTTTCACTTTTTTGCGATTTTTTGAAAAACGGCTCCTACATTTTTTTAAAATCACCTCATTTACTGCAATTTTTATACTCTACAAGATAGGGTAGACGCCATGTCTGCTGAAATTCTTGGGTAGGCTGTGCTGTCGTAGAAAAAATGGTTTTATTACGATTGCGACCATAATATGCATTTTAGGGCAAAAAGTATAATTATAATACAATTTGTAGACAATTTAAAAATCTACAACTTTTAATTCAAGCATATCTTTGTATAACGCTTAGTTTAGCGGTAATTAGTGATTTTTCTGTTTCTTTTTCATGAAAATCTGTAAAAAAATAGTTTTTTTTAGATTTCTGCCTTAGTGTGCATTTAACGATAAAAGTGTATACAATAAAATTTATAGAAAATTAAAACATCTTCAACTTTTATTTGAAACTTTTTTTCTATACAGAGCCTAGTTTAACGTCAAAGAGTGATTTTTTTTGTATAATTAAGCCAAACTAAGGTTGTTTTTCATTTTGCATCGTTCACTCATGATTAATATGAGGTTATGTTTTGTGAGATTAATTTTTGTTTATTTATGTTTTGTTACTAATATTAGGTTATATTGTTCATTATTTGCATTGGAAAGAGAAAGTTGTGTGAGTGTTTCACACCAGAATTTATTTTTGTTTACATTACTTCACATGTTGCAATATTTTAAATAATGTTCTGTAAATCTGTATTCTATTGAATACAACTCAAAAATTTTCTTTGAGCACATATTGTCAGTGACCTTGAACATTGTAAATTACAAAATGGTAATTTTTTTGTGTCTACTTTTTTATTTACTGCAAAACACGTTTTAAATCTCTTTATGTGAAACAATAAATAAACTAGTTGACAATACAAAATTGAGAAACAATGAAACTTGTAAATATGTACAATTTTTAGTGCAAAGTAGGCTATTGTTTAAGAGAGGTCAATTGAACAAAGGCGTCGTAATAGTTGGATCTTTTTGCAACTGTCTAATAAGTTAGTGGCTCTGTTTGGATGTTTTCAGAGTCTTGACTTGTATTTTGTGACTACTCTTAAGATTTATTTTTTAACTGTTAGTACGTGTAGATACTGGTAAAAATGCTATTTATACGCACCAGGAAGAGTCAGTGATGGTGGATAAATATTTAGATTGAAATCGTTGTAAAATTTTGATATTGGAAATCGCTAATGGATCCAATAGCTAGATTCTATGTGTCGAGATACGTTTTAGAACGTTTTAAATATGTATTAATTTATTTCGTTTATTATTCATCCAAGAGAGAAAATCCCATGTTAAGAAGAGGAATTACTTGGATTAGTCTACAACTTCATTTTCGGAAGATAATTTTGAAGTTTTTTCAAGATCTCAGTATAAATATGAGAAAATTTGTCATTAAGTGATATTTTTGCTCCAAATAATATGTATTCAACAAGAAAGGTGTTTGTCACCATGTAATTCGAGATACTCGGAGAAGTCTGTTTGAGGTAACGAATTGTAGTTGAGACTGAAGGGCAGATTCCTTTTCTTAGCCAAAATTTAACGGGTCTACGCATTTCCTTTGATTGGATTTAATTTGCCAAACATTCAGCGAATGTATTTATTTAAACTAAATTTATCTAAAAGTGTTGAATATCGATGCATCACCTTTCAAATACAGCGAAACCTTATATGAATAATTAAAATTCTGTTTTAAAAATCTTATTTAAAATCAAAAGCATTTCCCAAAAGTTTTAATAATCTAATTTAACTATTTGCACTTGGGAGTAAGACTTGAAATAATATATATATTCTGCATCCATTTTAAGAACCTTATTTTCCCTACTAGAAATAAATTTAGCAATTTTATTGATTGTATTTTAACTCATTCCAAATCTGTTCAATCGGGTCAGCTATAGTGTTACTGTTCTCGTAAAGTTTAAAACTACGGTTGACGTATTGAGGTTACTCTTTTAGAATACTGAGGTTTATCTTTTAAGTAATAGTAAGAAACGCTATCAACAAGCACTAAAATTTCAAACAGTTTGTAGTAGTAACTCAGACAAATACCGCTTCTTACAATAGAAGTTATCGTGCACAAAATAAAGCTAATTTACGGCGTTTCTATTCCTTTTTATATAAATTAACTTTTTAATTTTGTTTTGTCTGAAAGACAATTTCCACTGTTTGTACGTGTTGACATGGTGGATCTCAGTAACTAAGTAATTTCATTTAGACCTGCATTTTGATCTATTTTAAATTCACCAATTTTTTAACAACCGACTGTAAGGGATTAAACAACAAAAAGATAAAACAGTACTATTTTATTATCTGTCATATAAATTCATCCATTGAACATTGCAATAAAATACGAACTAATCTGCCACATCCATACCTTTCTACAAAGCACCAAAATCTCCGTGACCTACATAAAACAGAAGGAAAACTGTAACGAATATGTTGATCGCCTGGAGGAACGAATATAATTTTATATGTGAGAATAAAGCCAGTGAAACCATTCCAGAATGTAGACCTATTCATTACTGTGATTCTCTTTACGGTAGGTTTTGTTTCTTCTTGATCCTACATTCCCATGATTATTCGTGTTCAAAATTACGGGAGTCCATAAGCAATGTATTTCATATGGGAGTTTGAGCGCTACTACACTAAGTAAAAATATCGACTCCGCGCCACTACACGTTCTCATTAACAAACTCCTATGGAATAACGTAATACGAAAACATTAGTCATTTTTTCAAACTCTTTTATTATTTCTGTTTCCATCCAACTTATGTCTTATATCAAATTACATACACAATTCTATATTTTATAACAAAATATTAAAACACAAATGTCGTTATTGAAAGAAAAAAGTTATATGATGTGAAACCCCAAAAATGTGACGAGATTTAAACGTCCAACTCTGTACGAGCGTAATTTATCTTATCTAAATATCAGAGTATAATAATAAAATTTATAGCGTAATATAATACATTCATTAGGAAGCAAAAGTAATATTTTCAGAATTTTTTGATTGATAATGAGCTTGTTAAGCGTGCTAAGCAAAGCTCTAAATATTTTTACCCGTGACCTTCGGAAGGTGTCGGCGGAGGAGGGTTATTTTATTGTCTGTACCTGATAATTTCCGTATGCCTGATAACAAAACGGGTTCTCATAAGAGCTGTACTGCATTCTGAACATGAAATAGAGTATAGGAAAATAAAATAACATGGTGTTTTATTTTTCATGATCCTTACAATTAACTTATTTCCTCGCCGTTAAGGTAGTTTGATGAAATAGTAATACTAGTAATGTAAGTTTAATATTTTGAACCTATCTAACTCCAAATATTGTTAGAAATTCACATTGCTAGTTCTCATACTTAATTTTCAGTTCACCAGGTTTGTTTTATGTTCGATAACAAAAATTGCAATTATCATTTTATGATATAAACTGTAATATATAAAAAATAGTTAAAACATGGGAATATTATATGCTTACTTTTCCTTTCATTTGGGACTGCTATTTTCAATATAGATTTATCAGGTAGGTATTTCTCTGGGTGTTAAAATATAATTGAAATTGTCGTTCCCAACTACAATTAAAATGTAGGCTATAGAACAATTTGTTTTCACAAAAATATTGAAAATAGATGAATCTTTAAAATTTAATTATCTAGGAATATAACTATTGAGTAGTTTTTACTCTTTTGGTTAAAAATTGGAGTTCTACATCCCATGAATAGATAACTAAAGTAGTAATTAACTTCCAACAGATGAAACGGCGTATATCTTTAAATAAGTTTACACGTTTCTGAGATTATATTTTAATTAACTGTTTTCTTACTTCAGCTGTCGTGAAAATAAATATTAACTTTAAATCGTAAACATACTTGCCATGCATGCTTGGACATAAATTTGAAAATGTGTTGAGTAATTCTAAGAAACAAAGCCTGAAGCTAAGCTAAAGTTAGTCGACTGTAAATTTGTAAGATTTTAGTAGATTATTGTTGTTTGATAAAGGTTGCTGATTTATGGTAATATTCTTCAGTTATTCATTAATATGGAAGTATTTTTTATTGTATATGGTTTAAAAATGTGAAGTGCACTACCGCCTATGATATTTTCTTAAAGGATTAGGTTGACCATCAAGTAGTTTATTAACATAGATTTGTATGGGTCAAAAACATTGTGGAACCTTCGATTGTAATTAAAATAAAATTTTATAAGCCTATCTGATAAATATTGTTGATAATTTTAAGGTAAAATATTAAATCAGAATTGTATAACATACAAAATGCAAATATATGCAAAATTCGTGTTTCGCATTGTTTCTTGACACGGTAATCCGTTTTTGTAAGACTTAACTAAAGTTCTCTGTCTATTGTGGAGAGTATGCAAATTATTCTTCTGTTTGGCATTGATAAGAAATGTCCTTGCAATGCTAAATAGAATTCACTTCTATTGATAATGTAACAATAACAGCTACAAATAGAAGAGTAACATTCTGATTCAGTTACGTTCAGGCGATTTATTGTTGATTAAAATTACTTTATCGGTCGGTTAATATTTATATACAAAATATATGCCGAATTAAAACAAATAGAAATTGTTTAATTAAAAGACAGAATAATCAATTGCTGATGTTAACTTAATTAATTACAACGCTCGATGTGAGAAGTCGGATGGAGGGTGAATAATGAGTGCAAGACAGGGTGGGCAAGACTCCTCAACCAAGATAATGAAATGTAAACGAAGATGAACCCCACCGCTCGCTTGCCTGCATTAAACAACCCTGTGTTTTTCTTTTCCTCTCCCGACACGTGACAACAATGCCAGGGTAAAATCCTCTAATAGAGGGTGTAAAACAGGGCCAATAACGGATGAAGATAGCGCAGCAAAGCAATGGCAAGACGTGCTTTCTTTATACCCAAACATCCCCTCCTCCACATTTTGTGTCCTGAACAGCTGCTAAGGCTAACATTAAGAGAGAAATTTAAAACGGTTAATGTAATAAATTATATGCATTAATATCCACAAAAAAGTTACAGTACCAACTCTAGCCTACGGAAATGAAGTTGCAAATATCATTGTTGGATTATGAAAAAAATATTAATTTATATTAGCCCACTATTGTTTTATGTTCCATAAAATATGAATATTCTAGGCTATTCTTTAAACTTATTGTCTTTTGTGTCATTAATACTATAGATGGAGAATTTTCTTTTACTTTACAACTTTATAAGGGGTTTCCAGAAAGAATGAATTAAAGAGTAGACGCATTTAATTAAATACTATTTAAGATAACTCTTTCATCATCCGATAACATTAATCAATTCAATAATTTCAGTAAAGATAATCGTCTAAGCTTTTTATTGTTTAAAGATACAACAGCGACTACTTTCGGTTAAGGAACGGTAGGTTAGAACGTGTAATAATTTTCCAGACCTTAGCTGGGAACCGAACCCAAGACCTCCGCTTTGGAGCATGACACGCTGATCACTGGACAACGGAAAAAGTTTCTGCTTTGTTCTATAAAATTGGTGTTATTATTTGCACTAAATTTAGAATAACAAATTTGATTTACTTGTTGTAAAAGTGAGTGTTTAGAGAGTTCCGTACTAAGACTAACCTTTTAAGTATATCGGTGATTTAAGTTAAATTATTTGCTGTAACATATAGTTGTTAATTAGTTAATTTTCGTTTGTTTCAGATCCAATGTCAATGTGGCATGGAGGATGAGGGAGAGGGTAGGAGATCTTATTCTGTTTGCGGTGTAGGGCTGCACCCTCAGCCCTGGATACCATGGTCCAGCAGCATGACCAGTTTACATTTTCGAATAGTGGCTGTTGTAGTATTGCTTGCTTCCCTTTCACCAGTTCATGGAATGTGTCCTGCTCGTTGCTACTGCAGGGATGATACGTTACAAGCTTCTTGTGCGGAAGCGGGTCTAGAAGTGGTTCCAATCCAGTTGAATCCAGAACTGCAAGAAATTGATCTTCATGGAAACCGCATTATCAATGTAGATTACAATCTTCGAATTTACCAAAATCTACGTCATTTAGACATTTCTATTAATAAAATTGGTTACCTCGGTAAACACAATTTTGAACTTCAAGATAAGTTGCTCGTTCTGAATATCAGTTGGAATCAAATAGCGGCATTAAAGAAAGGCGTGTTTAAAGGACTCAAATCCCTAAGAACTTTAGATCTTAGTCATAATGAATTACAGGAAATAGAACACAGCTCTTTTCACGACACTATTCAACTTGAAGAACTTAATCTTTCGCATAATAAAATTACTTCTTTTTACGAAGATACGGTATTTAAAACGTTGAAAAATTTGCGTGTTCTCTCACTAACAGGAAACGAAATTATAGAAGTGCCCAGCGCAGTGTTCAAACACCTTCCGAACCCTTCCCTAGAAGTAGTCGAATTGTCAAACAACTTAATAGAAACTCTCGAAGAACGTTCATTTCCTGCTTTAGTGTTTAAAAACTTGCAGGTTTTGAGTTTAGCTGCCAATGTTATAAATGAGGTACATGGATCAAGTTTTAATTCACTTCATGCGTTAACGCACCTTGACTTAAGTTATAATAATCTCACAACTATCCCAACGCAACAGTTAGCAAAATTAAGTCGGTTAACTGAGCTCAACCTCAGTGGTAATACCTTCAATATTATTCCACCGGTAGCCTTCCAAAGCCTCTTCCAACTTAAAGTACTTCGACTTTCTTGGTTGCCGTTTTTACAACAAATAGAATCAAGGGCTTTTGTTGACAACATTCATTTGGAAACCGTAATTATGAATGACAACTTGTACATTACGAAGCTTCCTTCCCGAATTTTTTATGGAAATCCTCATTTACTTCATGTATCGTTAAGGCACAATTCCTTAACAACATTAGAAGCTTCACATTTTCCGTTGGATCGTCTTAAAACACTAGACGTTTCTGGTAACCCTTTCAATTGTAACTGTTCTTTATTATGGCTATGGAAGCTGTCTGAACAAGAAGTTTCTCTCGCCGAAACCCCAGGTTTGCCGGTTAATGATACTTCACTAATCAATCAGGACGAGGCTGTACCTCTGAGACTGACAGTCGAAGACTTGCGCTGTGATATGCCAGAAGCATTACATGGAACATTGCTCGTTAACGTTCCTGAATCAACGGTAAGATGTGACCCAACCTGGACGACTGTAGCAGTTGTAACGGCCTTTGTTTTGGCGTTGTTTGCTGCATTTTGCATTATTCTTTTACTGATAGGAACCGAACGTAGTTCATGGACGTGCGGGCGAGGCAAAGAACAAGCACATTCTAACAATGCAGAAACACACAGACTTGCCTCAGGACCTCCCGTTCTTATGTTAATGCCCGATAAACAAGGGTATATGGAACCTTGGGTACCAGTACCAGTCACCAACGAGTATATGACCGCAAACCGCAAGTCACCACATATTGTGTATGTTTGAAATGCACCACTTTAATATCTAGCACAGATTACTAGACAGTACGGACTGTAATCGGAAGGTAAATTAAATAGTCTTGCCCTTTCATAATCAAGAGCTAATTCATTAAAATAGTATTAACTGAAGTGCACTTCTTCACACATAATGTGTTGAAATACAGTACTATTAAAACCAAAATATACGTTAACCTGAAGACAGACACTGTATAAAAATACGTAGAATGTAAATAACCACCTATAAATTACAAATGTGTATTATACTAATAAATTGTATGTTAAATTTATTCTTGAAAAATGAGAAGTAAGTTAATAAAATCGAGGCAATAATAAATGTGTTATTAATTAATAATTTAACAATCAATATTAAGTTAAAAAAATTAAGTTGAATGATAACTGTTTTCAATTAGTATACTATGAAATTTAATTGTTTTGTGGTTAGCAGATCACCTCGAGTAACTTAAGAAAGTGATGTTCCAATATTGGATTTCGGTTTGTTATCAGATATAGTGATGATTTATTTTTATATTTTTTTCTGTTAAAATCTCAAACCGGTAAGTTTTCTGTAAAATATATAAACATGTACATTGTATTGTATAAGTTTGTTGATTATTTAATCCTATAAAAATGTAAATAAATATATCTGTAAATTACTAATTAGTTTTATTACATAGTAGTTGAACCTAGTTTTTTTATAAAAAATACTAATTAAAATGTAATAATGATGATATGAAAAAGACGTCACTATCAAATCTATGATATTCACGTGTACTTGAAAAATGTGTTTTGCTGATTTTAATTATTTGATGATAATAATATTTTATATTATTAACAAGAAGAAAATATCAATGCGCATCAAAACTAATAAAGGAATTTATTTAGGAATTTTTAATTAATTTTAAATGTGGTTTTTGTTTTATAATAATAAAATTATGTACCATTATTCAGGAATTGAACTTAAAATGAAATGTAAACCATTGAGAACAGTTCAAAGAGTGTTTACAATGTTGTGCTAACATAACACAATTTATAGTAGAAATTATACGTAATTTTTAATTCATTAATATTGAAAATTATTGTGAACTAAGAACGAGAATTTTATCTTCCAGTGCTTTCCCAGTTCTTACAATAATTGTAATATAATTTTTGTATTCAAAATAGATGATATTACTCCAGTACTTTGGTGGAATTTTCACAATTTTGTTAATTTATTGATTGTTTATTTATCTCATTGATATAATATATACTTTTTTAAATTTATTATTATAGCGGCTCTTCTGCAGCACATGTCATTCGTGTATATTAAACAAATTGGCATCCTGTAGATCAGTCCTCTTCATAGTTTTTAGCCATCCATCCGCTTCTTTCTGGTTTGTCCTCGCTTCCTCTGGCAGCTGAAACCCATAGCCAACTTTTATGTATTAACATTTTCTCATCTGTTCTTTGCAGATGACCGTATCATATGAGTTCTCTCTATTCAATATTGTCAATTAATAAAAATATTTTGTCATCTGTTTTTTTTTTCAAATATCTTTCTGAACTCGATCTACCACAGTCAACTGACATCTTTTTCTGCAGAAATTTACATCCATTTTCCCAAAAATAATAGAATTTAAAATTGACCGATATATTCTGTTGATGGGAATATCGAATTAAGTGAAAGATATATCATTTCAATCCAGTGAGTTCTGTTCACTTTCCTCTACTTCACACTTCAAAACCCTTGAATCTAAGTTAAATTTTGATAATGAATATGTTTAATGTTTTGAATACTCGATGTAAATTTAAATTTTATATTGTTTACCTAAAACTATTTAATTATTACTTATTTTTTGTTACCGTTAATTGCAATAAAAAGAACCAGTTGGATATTTGTGAAAGTATTTTAACATTACGAAGTGATTTTGAAATATTTTCTTGTGAACACATAAATAGTTTTAAGGTGTGTAATTGGATATTTTTTATGAAAGAAATATATTTTTAAAGAAAATCTGTTGTAGTCAGACATATTGGTTTATTAATTTTTATAATACATAACGTTTGCTAGTTATATTCATCTATATATTTTTATAGCCTGTAAACGTTATGAATAAAAAATGAAGTACTTAGATTAATTTAATGAGATATATTATTGAAGATATTCGTAATGCAATAAGTACCATACCATATTAATAAAATAGCTTTTTAAATTTCTCGTTATAAGATTTAAGTTTGATAATATTGTGTACAAAATATTTTGTAATTTCTATTTTATAAAAAGTAATGTATTATATTTTCCCTGTTATATTTATAAACGACACGTTGTAATTTTTCAATATTTCTGAAACTATAAATTAATTTAATATTACTGTAATATTGTATTGTTAATTAATGTCTTGTAATACTTTTAATAAATAAAGACTGATGCCTTTGTTATGTCGATTACTGGGGAATATTGTATAATATTTTGTAAGTATTTTACATGAAAATCTTTTCCGAAAAAAGATAGATTGAGTTCTACAGTTATAACGCTCAGTACATTTTTAATTATATTAAAATTTTATTGTTTATTCATGTTTTGTTAGTTTATAAATATGTTTCTATTTAATTTTCAGCAATAATAAATTTTCAAGCTGTATGTTTTCATAACATATTTCATTACGTATTAACCTATTACCTTTTTAGTTTTAGATCATGGTAAAAGCTCTTTTAATATTATGGTAATTTTGATAAAGATTTGATGGTTTTCCCGAAATTGTGTGCTGTTGCCATTACAGACGAGATATTTGGACATATGTAGTACTAGGTTTAACCTAGTAATTTCACGACTTTAACTCCCATTCAACATAATATAGGAAGTGTATAATTTCTTATCTTCCCATGATTAACTAAAAATAAAGTATCAACTTTTTAATTTAAATACTGACGAATCTCTTGAATTTCTTTCGGTAAAATCGTAAGCTTCTCGGAATTTGTTCCTTCCTTTGTAATATCGGAAATATAATGTTTTTCCATGATATCTCGAATTTACCAGTACCATGATCCTCAGATTTATGGGCCTATGACCCTTCGCAATAATAAAAAAATAACACCTCACCTTAGAAGTTATAACCTAAACCTAGTTAATAATAACCTAGTTAATATTATTTTATTGGGTGTTTTGTTTATTAAACCCTTCTACTTAAAGGTCAAACCAAACGAGTGGCTTCAAATTGAGGTCTCCAGGGCTCCCATTTCCTTTATCACTCAGGTCGAATTGGTTTTCTCTGTCACGTTGGATGAGTAACTGCCGAGGCCATGACAGCATACCTCGAAAGGCACTGCGTGATTATCTACCGCACAAGCACATTAAAGATAGCCACATCCAACCACCCCGATAAACGGGGTATAGGACAGTGTCACCGCTTTTCTTAAAGGGTGCGATCGGAAGCGTACTGCAACATTTAAATTTACCCACAAATATTTACGGTAATGTGCTCTGGTCGTCGACAGATTTTACTTAAATTTTTTTGAGTTAATGGAAATTATAAATAAACTATAATAAACTTCCACAACTGTGGCAATGAAGAGTCAAAATTATTTATTAAAATACCATAAACTGACATGAAATTTAAAAAAAAATTATACCAAAAGTAATACAATCTCTATCTGATGCCAGCCGATAAACTCATGAAATTTAAAACTGTTTAATGAATTCTTTAGCATACCTGGTGTTTAAAGGTATGAAAGTATTTCAAAATGAAAGTTTTATACTAAAGAAATTCCACTTCTTGAATCAATAACGTAACACTTCAAAAAAACATTAATATAATTCTGCAAGTCATGAAAGAAATTACGGTTGCCATCACTTCAAGTTACATGAGCACAAAATTTCTTTAATTAATACGCGCTCCCTTCCCTCTTTATGGCATTTAATTCCATAGGAGGATAGAGGCGTTAGAATGTAAACCTTTAATAGAGTCATGACTTGGGTTGTTACATAATGACTTTCTCAAGAAAATGCCAAATAATATAAAACACATTATTATTATTCAACACATTTAGATACTTTTTATACATGCAGCCTACATTAATTACACTTCTTTTTGTAAGCATATAACTCGCTTACATTGTAGTTTTTTTATGCTACACTTAGGTATAATTTTCCCTTAAAAAGGTAAAAAATGCATTAGCTTAAGAATAAACTAAATCTTCAATATTCTAATTCTTAACCAGTATTTATAGTTCTCTGGTAGCGTTTGAAAAACTTAAAAGTAACTACATTATTTTATGAACAAAAATCTTTTATACATTTAATAATCATTTAAATCTAAAGTTAGCATTAAATTACTCCATATGATCAAAATTACAAATCACTAAATGCGAATTACCACATTTAAAAACTATTTATCATTCTGGAACTTAAATTTGTAGACACCAGAGTAATTTCATGACAGCTAAAACCATTTAAGTAAGACAACATAATTAATACAGAATCTCTTAGTGGAAACAGTGTAACATACCCCCTTATTTCCTAAGATATTAAATTTATGGCGCATGAAAGTGCAGAAACGTGTTTGGAATGCAGTACACAACACTACTACTTACCGTATTACGTTGCAGCTAGGTAAGTTAAAATTTTTATTTTAAAATAGAAATTGTATTTTTATTATTTATAATGATTTTAAATAATGTTTACCTTAATCACAAAATAACGTGTTAAATGTATTCTGTTGTTATATTCCCAGTAATACTTCTGCTATAATTAAAGCTAGGCATGATCAGTAATTAACTATTAATTTTGTCGTACAATACTTGATTATTGAAATACATAAAATTATTCATAGGTGTCGTTAGAAACGAATACTAAACCGAATAACTACAATTCAAAATTTACTCACATTTTTTTAAATTATATTATAATATTCATATTTAAAATTATTCTATAAAAAATAGAATAAAAATAAATAATCTCTTATACGAATAATCTCGTATAAAATTATTGAATTTATTGTGACGGTGTCAAAATAGAAATCTCATAAATGGTGAAAATTTTAATGGTAAATATTTTGACAATTTTACAAAAATTTGGAATCAGCCTAATTATTAATGATTCTTCTCCACATATTTAATTACGATTTCATTACAAAACAGAGTCAACGCATGCATTCATATTATAACTTTTTTTTACATTCATAGTACCATAGATTTTAATTTCAGTTATATTTTCATTACCAACATTCCTTTGGATGTGCATTTATTATTATATTCCAAGTATATCAAACTACTGTATTTGTAAAAAAAATCCCTTTCGTGAGACGACGCGTGTAGATTACGAATCCGAAACCGTTTGTTGATATCTCTTATTTCTAACTTTAATTTTTTGACTGCCTGTATTTGGCCACTTCAGGTTGAAACCCGAACTTCAGTCTATTGATCTGTGTATCTACTCTTTAAGAGGAATCAAGTGACATTAATTTTTTTCCAAATTCCGACTTTGATTTCTTGACATTTCCGGTCGTAACCGGAACTACAGAACAAATCTAGGCCTACCAAATGTTTGTGCAGATTAGGAATCCATTAAACGTTTGTTGTTATCTCTTATTGTTTCTTACTTTGATTTCTTGACTTTCGGTTTTGGACCAATTCCGGTCGAAACCGGAAATTCAATATGTTGATAAACAAACCTAATTCAGACCCACAAATTTTGTGTGTAGATTACGAATCTGAAAACCGTTTGTTGCTATCTCTTGTAGTTTCTGACATCTAGGTGTGACGGACTGACGGATGGACAAAACAAAATGATACATGAGAATATCAAAAATTTTTACTAATAATCCTAGAAGAATGTAGTTCACATCTTATGCAATCAGTTTAATCTTCAATAGAATGTTATTGTCAAATTCGAAATTTAATGCAGCATGAACACTTAAGGTGAAACTGAGTGATTCAGAGAACGCACCCTTGATTTCAGGACTAATTGAACCCAGTTTATCCGAACTAGTTGGGACCGGAGAATCGATAAACCAAAAACAAGAAGAAAATTGATAAAAATAAAATTTTACGGAAAAACTTACCGGTTAGTTATATTACTTTGGGCAGAAACACACTGGAATATGTAAATAAACAAATATTATTTTGTAAGTGTTCATTTTTTATTTACAAAGCAGCCATGTTTATTTTTATTCCCTTTCTTTTGAACCGCATTTTAAGGCAGCACGATCACGGAATTGTTTCACTTTGATTTATAAATAACATAACATAAGTTCAGCCGGTGTAGTGTCGGGCTGCTGCTCCAAGTAAGCCATGATGTTGTCCAGCGATGACTCAAAAACCAAAAATACGGTAACGTGCGTGCGATCTTTAAAAGCTCGAGGCTCTAATACTTTAACAGTACAGTAACTATAACTACAAAAATACCTATAATTACGTACTGTAATTACGAGTATACTCGTATAAATTTTGCATATTTAAACTTTGATAAGTGTACAATACTATCCTGGTTGTTCAGGGTATAATGACTGTATCTAGATTGCAGTGTTGTTCAAATACTATTATTGAGACATCGTGATTTCATAAACAAAAATTATATCCAATCCAGATTGGTCCGGATTATCCGCACATCCCTGTAAACAAAATAGTACTGAATTTATAAAAGTTAACTCAAATTAACACATTTTTGGGCGATAATTGGTTTACTATAATTGGTTTACGATAATTTACCCAAGTTCTTACCAATATTTTAATTTTCTGTTAAAGGTACTTCATTCATTTCATGGTTATTGCTCCAGTGTTTAAGTGCATTGTTGCGTATTTCTACTATGTTGATCAGTTTTAATTGAATTTCTAATGAGTACTAAATGATTAATCAGAATCAGGCATTCAGTCGTTGCGTTCGCAACCCACAATACTATTATGAAAATGTAATAATAACATTCTGTCTATATAACTTCCGAAAAACTTTATCTTTATTAACACCTATTAAATAAATTAATATTACTTAAATATTCTTGCTTTTGAACCAAACAGCAGGACAATAAATTTAAAAAATCTGATGAGAAAATACTCACACAACTTCTCTCGTCAATGCAAATAATCTCAATATAACAATGTAATCTAACATTAAAGCTGAATTTTAAAAAAAATCGATTTTTTTCACGTTTTTGAGAGAGAAAAAACAGAAAATGGCTAATTACCGCTAAACTTAGCGTTATACAAAAACAGTTTGAAATAAAAGTTGTAGGATTTTTAATTCTCTACAACTTTTATTATATTAATTTTTGCGCTAAAATGCATATTAAAGTCGTTATCTTAAAAAAACAATTTTTTTTTACGAGAAAACAACCTTCCCAAGAATTTCAGCAGACCTGACGCCTACTGTACTCTATCTTGTAAAGCATAAAATATTTAGTAAATGAGACGATTTAAAAAAAATCGTAGGAGCCGCTTTTGAGAAAATTGCAAAAAAGTGAAAAATGACACGAATAAACTACCACTTCAGGTTGACCGATGTTGATGAAAATGTTCGTGTCGGGTCCTCTAGGTGTATTTAACTTAAGTTTGAAGTTTCAATTTTCTACGATGTTTCGTTCTTGAGATATTCTGTTCACACACATACACACAGACACTCTCTCACACACACAGACCGTTTTAATGATCTTCGTTATATTCGCTGCTTATTCTGTAGCATATCAAATTATAAATGTAGTGCTAAAATTTTTTAAATGCATGATAATTTATTTCTTATTTACTAGACATGATTAAAAAGTTAGTTTCCATAAGTTATTTTAAATGGTAGTTAGTAAAATTTAATTTTTAATAAGATTAATGGTGAACTAAAATTAAACGAAATAAAAATAATAGAATTTTTGCGCTATTTCTCACTTTATAGTAAACAAACTACAATTTTTCAGTCTGTAATACTGAATAAGAGACCACAATAAACAGGGAAGAACTAAAATAAAATATTAAACACACACCCACCCTAATAAAAACCAACTTAATTAGTCTATATTCTTCTTTCTTTTATTGTATATAATCGGACATCAAACCAAAAAAAAGTATATAGCGAAATTTTCAAAATTTAGTCCGTAGTTGCTTCATTAAAAATCTATTTTGCCATTGTAAATTGCAAAAAGAAATATTTTTTTTTAAATTAAATTTCACTCACTTGAATTAGTACCACGAATAGTTCGACTGATAAATAAATGTGATGTGTAACAAAAACATAAGGTATTAAGTGGCTCAGTAACCAATTTTTTAAAATATTTCACTGACAATGTTACGTTATTCCTAGGAATCTTTTATTGGTGAATCCATTTTAGGAATCACTAAAATAGTATTTCTTACAATAAAAGCTTATTGTTATTACCGTGAAAAAAATAAATGAGCTTCATTGATTCGGTAGGAAACTGTCTTCTGATTGTCAACTGTACTGTTACAAAACGATTTTGATATTTCTAGTTTTAGAACTAACACGAAAAGAAATCTCATTACATTCCTTCAGGCAGTTTAACGACCTAAAGAAGTTCACCTAGACGCTGGAAAATTGCATCTGCTAACAAGTACTTAAGCTTTCTCTCGAATACCTTCCGATATCGTATATGATAATAATTCATGTGCCGGAGACCAGATCTATTTCTAAATATCTGCAAATTACCTTTCTACCTCGAGGGAAAACGTTTAGGAACATTAAGGAAGGAAAAACTTGCATATTACCTTCGTTCTAAAATTTTATTCAATATAAGTTAGGACAGTGATATACAGTAAAGATAGGATATCAGATAAATCTATTTATTAAAAAATAAAGCATTTATATCCCAATCTAAATCCTTACATAATGATCAAAATGTTTTGCACATTATAGGAGGTTATCAGATTGTGATTACAAAAATCTGCTAACATTGAATACATTTAATATAATAACTTCCAAAAGATGGAACTTTGCGGAAAATACCAAAAAAAATAATTCTAGATTAAAACGACGATGTGTATTTATGGGACTATTCCCCTGTTGGACAGAATTGCTCTTATTATGACTGTAATGTGTTTAATTGCTTTCAGACGTAAATGGATGTAATAGCTTCTAACCCCTGTTTTAATACAGGCGTTACACAAAAGCCGTTTGTAATCAAATTGTCTAAGCCAGATTATTATGTCAATATGGCATATTGTTTAAGTTTGGCCAGTTTATTTAAAGACTACATTATTAGGTGACTTCGTAGATCAGAGGTAGCTTACTGAAGCGCAAAAGAAAAGTTCGATATCGGGCTAACATCCACCAATTTTAACATGCTAGAGAGATGTAAGTATAATTTATAAATGTTTTATATTTAAATTCTGCCGTTACTTTATTAATTTAAAAGTCATTACATAAGGACTTTAGCACTCCTTAAGAGATATACTCTGTAGTATATTCCCAAAAAAACCGTACGTTCAGAATAGACTTCATAAACATTAGAATCACCTAGCAGGCAATTTACTAGTTATTTTTGATTTATCAATATCCTACAAAGATTATTTTAACGGCGATAAAGTAGATACGTGCTCGATTACATTATATTGTTTTTCTACCTCCAGCGCTACTGCTGGAAACTTTAGAGAAATAAAATAAAGAAATAAAGAAACATTTATCAACTCCTTCAAATCAAACACAATCTATATGTAATATTTTATAAAAACAAAAGAATTTAAATTATAAAATTCATACGTAACAATTTTTTTTTTTGAGCTGTCTATGGACAACGTTATTTTGGTTTACAAATATTATAATTATTCTTTCTGCAAGTTGTTTTCATACAGTCACAAAATTACATTAATAATAGAAAATACTCAATTAATTTTAATGTTTTTAACGTAAATAAATGCATTTGGTGGCCGCCTCCGTAGCAAAGGGGTAGCGCGCTGGCCTACCACGTGGAGCTCCCGGGTTCGATTCCCGGCTAGGATCTGGAAATTATAACAAGTCACAACTCAACGTTCCATATCCCACTGTAGTCGCTAATCGCCAAGCTGTTGGTGCGACTTTAAATAAATAAATAAAAAATGCATCTGGTTTCAATCATGCAATCACAGAGAATTGATTTGTCTTATTTGACAATGGCTGGTTAATAGTTGTAGTAGGTACCATATGATGACTTTAATTATACGTAGTTAGTAAAAAACTACACAAAATTGTAAATAAAACAGCTTACTAATAATACTTCTCTGGAATGAATTAGAGAGTTAATTTGTTTTTACTGTAATATAATAATAATAATAATAATAATAACATAAACTACTACAGTGTAATACTATAACGTAGTAACACAGGAAACAGTTAGTTACCTGTGTTATTCCAGTTATTAAAATTTTATTACTTGTACAAGAAAGTCGCCCAAGGGCAGCTCCTCGAGCCTATATAACAAAGTCACTAATCCAGGGCCTTTAAGATATTTATATTACTTTCTCTTGCCCTATATTAATATATAGGAAGGAAAGTATTGTTTTCAAGTCGATTTTTTAAATCGAGGTTTCACCGAAAATATACGACTTCAGACCCCCTGAGCCCCAAAAAACATGTTTTTAGCGATTGGTCTATTCGTGTGTGAACAAAATATCTCCAAAACAAACCATCGTACGAAGTTGAAACTTGGAACTTACGTTAGGTGCCACTAGAGGACCCGACACAAACATTTTCATCAAAATTGGTCAACCGGAAATAGTAGTTTATTCGTGTAATTTTTAACGTTTTTGCGATTTTCTTAAAAACGGCTCATTAAGTCTACTACATTTTGTATGCTCTACAAGGTAGTGTAAGAGCCATATCTGCTGAAATTCTTGGAAAAGTTGTGCTCTCGTTGAAAAAAATGTTTATTTTTTAGATTGAGAATACGCCTTCATAAGCATTTTATGGTAAAAGTATATATTAATCAAGGTTGTAGAACATTTAAAAATCTACAACTTTTATTTCAAACATTTGTTTGTATAACACTTACTTTAGCGGTAATTAGCGATTCTCTGTTTTTTTTCATAAAACTCTGTAACAAGGAATTGCATTTTTAAGATTTCAGCCTTAGTATGCATTTTACGACAAAAGTTTATGTAGACCAATTTATAGGAAATTGAAATACCTACAAATTTTATTGAAGCTATTTTTCTCAGAATAGTTTAGCATCAAAGAGCATTATTCACTACACATGGTTAGAATTAAGTTGTGTTTTTCAGTATTTTGTTAATTTAAAGTCGCATCAACAGCTTGATCATTAGCGACTACGGTGGATTAAGAAACAGTAATGATGGGTTTTGACATGTAATAATTTGCAGACCCTAGGCAAAAATCGAACCTGGGACCTCCGCTTAGTAGTGTTGCGCGCTATCCACTGTGTTACGGAGGCGGCCATATTTCATTTTACGTTGTTTATTAATAATAGATTATATTGTTCTGTGTTTACATTGGCAAGAGAAAGTCGTGTGAAATTTTACACCGTATTTTTAAATTTAGTTTAAGTATTTACTGTTGAAAATGTCCAAGCCTGTGTTTTACGTACATGATACAAAAACAGAACATAATTTAAACATGACATCATATTATAAACATTATAAAAAACAATTTGTTTGCGAGCTTGTGAATTTAATCATGAAAAGAAAAGTGTTTATTGTAATGTATAAACCATAGTAACTTTAAATATACATAAACATCCTATGTAGTACTTAAACATTTTTAAAAATTACAAAGAACAGTAAAATAAATTAATTTTTTAATTATTTATTCTACACCTTTTAGTTACAACATTTAGTTTGTTCAATTTTCTCGCACTTTTCACAAAAATTACAAAAGATTTAGTAAAATTCAATTCTTGTTTGTTGGAAACAGTGATTTTTTTAACAAAAATAATTATATTCATGTTACACAAATTTTCCCTTTGTTTTTATAATGTTTACCTCAAAAAATAAAACTCGTTAGAATTTCAAAATTTTAATTAAATTTCTTTCAATTGTATAAAACACAAATTCACATGAACAGTATACAAAAATGGATTTCAAACTTAATTTTAATAGAAGTAGTTCAGATTAGTAAAAGTTTTTGTCTTGTATTTAATACAAGACAAAAGAGTTTTTGTCTTGTATTTAAGTAGCTAGTGTATAAATAATACAAAAAATCGTGTTTTTTACATTAACGTAATACGATCCTTTGAGCCCAAAAATGCAAGAAAGATATTTACAACAAATGTACAATTTTTTTACAGGGCTACTATACTCCCCTACAACCTGCCGTCTCCATCCACAGAGCGATGCGCAGCCAGCCAGGTATGGAAGTCCGTGAGCAAAGTAGGACGACAAACAGTCTTAAATGTACTTGCTATTTTGGATTATTGTATCCTTTATTTTATATTTTACAATTTCTTCTTATTATTACAATATCTAAATTACCAAACCACATATCCACATACTTTATAAATGAAGAGCACTTGAAGTCACGAAGAAGATGGACATAGACATAATATGTCTATGTCATGCTATATTATAGCATGTAGGTTCAAAGGGGTTGAACATAGAAACATACACACCATCACACAGCCAAATCACGTCACATTCTCAGTAATTCCATCTTGAAGAAGCTAATTTTCGAATTGAAAAAATTTACTTCGTTTCCAATGTCATTTTTGCAATACCAACACAACGACCCTGAGGCGAGGCATCCTTAATCCCGTTAGGTGCAACAAACGATCTACATCTCCTCACTCCTGCATGGGGAAACTTTAAACCCAGTCACCGTATAAACATAAACATGCAGGACCTTGTAGAGGTACAACGCCGTCGCCAATCCATGACGCTTGCTCAGAGAGTACAATTTCCGTGATTTACGCAAACCCTCGTAAACATAATAATATATCGATAATAATAATCATAATAATAATAATAATTTTTCCCGTAAAGGGCAGGTGGAGTGTAAAATTAATTGCACTCGATCTGTTGGTTCCTGGGCTACAAAAAATAGTTCTTTTTCTCACCACACAGTCAGCCAATTATATGACTCTTCTTCTTCATGTAGCATCTCCATTACGAAGGTGTGCTAGCATCATGGCAATCCTGACCTTGGAAACTGCAGCTCTAAATAAGTCGATGGATGACAAATTAAACCACTCTCGCAGGTTCCGTAGCCAGGAGGTTCTTCTTCTTCCAACCGATCGTTTGCCCATAATCTTTCCCTGGATGACAAGATGAAGGATTTCATATTTTGGACCTCTCAAGACATGGCCAAGGTACACCAGCTTTCTCTTCTTGATTTCGATCATCACTTCCATTCCCTTCTGCATCCTCCTTAGGACTTCCATGTTTGTGACTCTCTCTGTCCAAGATATTTTGTGCATCCTTCTGTAAACCCACATCTCAAAATCTCAGGCGATTGCTGACACTTTCGCTTTGCATTTTGAACGACATTTTGTTGCCCCTCCGCCCGTTCATCATGACCAGGATGAACTCATTCATGATGAAGTCAACTCAACGCTCTCTGACCCTACGCCCTGTAACTTACGGCCCTTCACGGAGGATGATGTCACCTCTGTAATTTTCTCGATTAATCCGCGTAAGGCCCCTGGTCCTGATAATGTCTCTGGATACGCCATCCTGAATTCCCCGCCAGATCTAAAGCTTCATCTTTTGGCAATTTTCAATGCAGTGTTGGCGCTGCAACATTTCCCCTCTTCGTGGAAGGTTTCCAAAGTCATTACTATTCTGAAACCCCACAAACGTCCGACTGATCCCGAAAGTTATAGACCAATTTCCCTTTTGCCGATCCTGTCAAAATTATTCGAAAGGCTTCTTCTCCCGCGCCTGCGTCCTGTTGTTGAATCTGTTCTTCCCCCCGAGCAATTTGGTTTTCGTCAAGGACACTCCACAACTACCCAACTCCTCCGCATCGTCACGGCACTTGTGGATGCCAGAAATTCTTACTGTGACACGACGTCTGTGCTGCTTGATTTTCGGACTGCATTTGACCGCGTCTGGCATATGGGCCTCCTTTACAAACTGGCACAATTTTTTCCCTCCTCAACTGTCCGATTACTCCACTCCTATCTTACTGGAAGACAATTCCAAGTCTCTGTCACTATTCCTCAGTTTCACATGGCCATGTCCCCACTCACCCCTTCGTCCGCGGGTGTACCTCAGGGCTCGGTCCTTGGGCCCATCCTCTATCTTATGTACACCTTCGATTTTCCTGTCCATGATTCAATCCAATTCGGACTGTTTGCCGATGATGCTATTCTGTACCGTCACGGCAGATGCCTCCACCTCAATTGCCGCGCGCTTCAAACTCAGCTTCTAGACATCACTAGCTGGTGTCGTGTCTGGAGACTATCACTTAACCCCACAAAATGCGAAGCAATCCACTTTACACTAAAACGCAATGTTCCTCCGCCTCTACGATTGGAAGGGGAACTCCTCCCATGGCAGAACAGCGTGAGATATCTAGGGGTTGACCTAGATAAACGACTGACACTTCGACAGCACATTCACAGCAAGCTTAGCAAGGGTAGGGCCTTGTTCGCTTTACTCATCCCTTTGTTCCTCTCTCCTGCATACTCCTCAAAACTGAAACTTCTGATGTACTCCTCTATCCTACGTCCTTTCTTTTTGTACGGGTCACCGGTATGGTGGCCCTTTCTCTCCAAGTCCAACAAAAGACGTACTTCAGCGTACCAGAACAAAGTCCTCCGGTGCATCACACAGTTTCACTATCTTATATCCAATCGCATCATACACGAACACCTTTTCTTCCCTTCTATGGAGGACTTTATTTACAATACCTCGAAACGGCTACACGACGCTGGGAAAACTGACGGACCCCAGATCATTCAGGACTTGTACCGACGCCCACATCCACCTGAAGTCTCTATGCTATTACCATTCCACGACTTTATCTAAATTCCAGTATGACCCACTTAACAAAATTTAGAGTTGCCACATTTTTATTCCGCCCTGTATTCCTCTTATTTGCCCATGCCCCTTCTACTTGTATGACTCACTCCCCCCAGTTGGTAGTTGTCTCCATGTTCCTATGCATAATCACTTCACTACGGTGAAAAGAGCCGCCATTTTAAATTAGTAAACACTCAGGAAATAAAAAGGCCGGTGATTAAGCCAAACTCTGCCCTTTCCGTCTCCCCTGAAATCATAAACAAACCCCTACCTTAAATTATACCTTTAGTCCACGTTCAGTAAAATGCATGCCTTCCCCTCACCAAGATAATAGGACTCCCACAAAACTGAAAAAAGCTACTATAATATAAAATAAAATAAAAGAGCCGCTCTTAAACCCACTTGTCCCTTACTTTAAATTTTCCACAGATAACTTCTAAAAATGAATTACCTCCTTTCAAGTCCCAGTTCCAATGTCCCACGAACCAGAATCCTATTTCCTATTTAAACTATAAAATTCCCCCTAAATTTCTTAAGGTTGCAATTATTCTGTTATATTGTTCCCCGAGCGACCAGGTGTTCCTTAACACGATGTCGCCATCATAGGGCTTCTTGGCCCTCTCAACCAGGACTCAGGATTCAGGATTCACCCGTTCACTCTGACTCATGGTTGGTGGTAGTCCCCTTACATCCTGGTGTAGTGTCCTGAATTAGGATGTTACTTCCTGGAGTAAGGTTGTTTCACCATTCCTATTTTTCTAGTGACCGGTGTTTCGCCTTTTGAGAATGGAGAATAGTAATATGACATAATAAAAACGGTCGAAAAATCTCGTTTTAGTTAAAGCATGCAACGCCGGATTCTCGGTGTGTTGTCGTTACGTACCATAATTGAACTGTGTTATATCAACTCTATCCGGCCCCATTGGCGTAGTTGGTAACGTGCTCGCCTCTCATCATGCGGTCTTGGGTTCGAATCCCATTCAGGCACGGCATATTTTCATACTTTACAAAAAAATCATTTCATCGTTCACCGTCTGTACTAGCAGTAATTGCAGAACAGTTAAACAAACAAAAAAAATACATTCTATCCGGGTAATGTATGTAATGACAATGTATGTGATGACATCACAGAAATCATAAGGCCATTTCACCTGAAAATAGTGGTTTTATCTCTTTTTCGCCAAGCATTGAAAGTAAAATGATGTAATATCTTAATAATTAAGGTATTATACATCAGTATTACCATGTTATTTGTCACTTAAGATATTACGAGAATATTCAGTAAAAATAACCCTGAAAATATTGTTATAATGCAACAAAGGTATTAATGAATTCCGTTGCTTAGAAACAGCTGAAGGTGAGGTCCCTCAATTATTATTACAATTTATTCATTATCATTTTTGGAACCATGCAGAAAAGAAATCAACTTTTGTTTGGTATTTTTATAGTTTTGGGAGTGGGGGCGTTGCTCTGGTGGCACCCATGGCGGGTGCCACCTCCCCCGCTCCGGAGGAGGAAAGTTATGACGAGGAGGATTACCACCTTTTTCATTTGGACCCAAGTTGGCCTCGACTATCCCATTAATAAAGTAAGTAAACACAGATTAGTTCTTACTTTAATATCTTGCCCTATATAAATATACTACCGAAAAGGAACAACTGGGAATAATTATTTCCAGTTGTTTCTTTTCGGTGTATTTTATTCCCGCACTTGCAGCGAAAAGCACAGGAATTTCTAGTATATTCATATAGGGCAAAATAGTAAAGTGAAAATTAATCTGTGTTTACTTACTTCAATTATCGGAAGGTCAAGGCCGACTAGGTTCCGGGTGAAGAGGGTGGCAGTCCTCCTCCTCATCACTTTCCTCCTCTGCAGCGTGGGGAAGTGGCATCCGCCATGGGCGCCACCAGAGCAATGTCCCCATTCCCAAAACTATAAAAATTCCAATTAAAATTTGATTTCTTTTCTGTATGGTTCCAAAAATGATAATGAATAAATTGTAATAATAATTGAGAGACCTCACCTTCAGCTGTTTTTAAGCAACGGAATTCATTAATACCTTTGTTACTCATATTTTAGAACTTCTTGTTTGGTTTGTATTCAGACTGTTTTTCGGTAGAAGAGAGACAAATGCTCTGACGTGACTTATGAAACATTTTTACTTTTTCTTGCGTATATGAACCAGAAGTAGTACTTATTCGTGTCATTTTCACTTCTTTGCAATTTTCTCAAAAACGGCTCCTCTGATTTTTTTTAAATCGCCTCATTTAATAAATTTTTTATGCTCTACACGATAGGATAGCCGCCATGTCTGCTGACATTCTTGGGAAGGCTGTTTTTTCGTAAAAGTTTTTTTTTTTTAATATTGCGGCTTTAATACGCATTTAAGCGCAAAAATTGTAAAAAATTAAAAATCCTACAACTTTTATTTATAACATTTTTTGTGTAACTTTTAGTTTAGCGGTATTAAGATTTTGTGTTTTTTTTCTCACGAAAACGTGTAAAAAATTGATTTTTTTAAGATTTTGGCCTTAGCATGCATTTTACGACAAAAATTTATATTATCAAATTTATAGAAAATTAAGAGATCTACAATTGTTATATCGAGAATTTTTCTCTACAGAGCCTAGTTTAGGGGGAAAGATTGATTTTCCGTATTTTTAAGCCAAAGTTTGGTTGATTTTTATTTTGCGTATTTCACTCATGATTAAAATTAGGGTATGTTTAATGAGGTTAGTTTTTTTTTTTTATTTCTAGTGGTTTATTACTACGGTTAGGTTATATTGTATATCCAAATTTAAACCAATACGGGATTCCAATTGAATTATTTTGTTAATAAGGAGTGCACTAATTAAAATTGTTAAAATGGTTAAACGATTAAAATGGTACGTGCCTGTTGTAGTTTCCACCATGATTTGGGCATACCAAGAATTTTTTGGTGAAAGAAGAATTTAGAAGTTGAAGTATAAATGATTACAAAAGGTTAGATTCATGATAATCTGTTGACTACCAACCTTCATGAGTATAATGAAGAAGATCATGACTTACAAGGGCTATAATATTACGTCTTCCTTACCTGTTCACTTAAATTATAATTTTTAGTCATCCTTTCAAAATTGAAAAAATTAACTATATTACCAAAAAATCAAATTTCAATATACTCGTACTATTAAAATTAAAAATTTTCTTCAATCAAATTAATCTTATCAGTATTCGGCAATTCAAAAAAAATCAAATACGAATGCTAAACTACAAGCCCCATCTGTTTTCCAACTACTTATCATCAAACATGTTTTTGGAAACATTTTTATTAAAAATTTAGTATCTGTTTTTACAATATTATAACAATTTATAAATGTGACGCTAAAAGTCCCAAAACTTGAATTACTTGCTGGAGCTTGCACTCATCACTACAGTCCTATAACTGGCCACCAAAAAGATTCTTGGCCAGAGGCCTTTTAAACGTCTGTGGTGAATGCCTTTTTTAATACGAGGCGGCGAGAAAAACTCATGTTCACTCCCTCACGATGACGGAAGTAGTGTTGGAGTCAATTGAGGCGTCCTCGTCCTGCCCGAAGGAGGCCGCAACCGCCTTCCCAACCGAAATCCCGCCGCCTGGCCACTTGATCCGACATCAGCAAACAACCCTCCTCCTCTCCCGGAACTGTTTATATAATACTACAAGGGAAATGTCGGGTTAAAAATAAATATACATACTGTCAGCGGGGCGTGGAAGGGAACCGTAGCCTAATTCCCCTCTCGCTGCCACTGACCAACACTCTCTCACTTTCATTCATCACTAGTTCAAGAAATCAGTGTGCCTACCTTACCTACTGAGATCGATACAGGTTTAATTCACTGAGGGAGAGGGCGATCTTGCTGATCTCCATGTGTCTCTTCTCTCGGCCAGTCTCCCGACCACCCTCTCCGCAAACTGAGCGACCAACTTCCAGCTCTCATCCCCCTGTAGCAACGCTGTCCCTACTCTCCCTGGGATCCACTGTGCAACGCCTATCTTCTCAGATGTCTTCATTCTGTCGAGGCCAAAGTAGGGACAACTTTCAAGAATATGCGAAAAGGACTCCTCCTCGTCACTATCGCACAGTCGACATTTCGTACTTCATGAAGTTTGAACCTAGTCAAATATGCCTCAAAGCTGCCATGCCCTGTTTGCAACTGCGTCAGCTCGTGGGTGAACACCTGGTATAAATATCTAGTGTACATGTTTTGTATGAGAGGATTTTCATGTAATTCAAATTTGTCATACATCATTTTGTATAGTTGTTTCTTGACGTCATTTATGTATGGGATTTGTAAGTTTTTGTGCAACGTTAAGTTTGTGACGTAAAAAGGGCATTGCGTTATCGCTCGTAGAATCTTATTTTGAATCGCTTGTATACGTTTGAAGATGTGTGACGTTTTGATATTCATCAAACTAAAGCTTTAATCATTTGCAGTACCCAGAAGATCAAATATAAATTCATACACTGATGAGTAATATCTTCTTTGATATAGAATAGAAACATTTAACATACAAACTGATCAGTGCGAATTATTTCTTACAATAACACTAATAATTATTCATTAAAACAAATTTTACAATTACATTAAATTTATGGTTTTATTTTGCGATATTTTGTACCAGTGTCAATAATGCAATAAGGCACTACGCACCTAACTAAAAAATTCCCGTTATCATAATAACTACCCTTCAAAACGAAGTGAATTTTGCAACGCTGCTGCCAGAATAGTAGCACCATCAAAACTTTAATCCAATTATTTTGTTATTTACTTCTCAATATCTCGTTGTGTCTTTTACCAATTTTCATATGTTTTTGCAGATTCCCGGAATTTTGTTCTCTTTAGAAAAATGTAAACAATTTTAAATTTGTTCGATAGAACTCTGTATTTAAGAATAGAACAGAATCTCCTTTAAAAAATACATTGAACCCGATTTTCGTTTTAAATAATTATAACTCTGAAAAATATGTTGTACATGTTTTCCTACGTTGTTATTTTTGTTTCAATTTATTTAATCATAATTTTTACGTTACTCTTGGTTTTCATTATATTTATACTCGTATGCTATGTTATAATTTTATTTATGTAGAAAATCTAAATTTTTATGTATTTTGTATTGTAGCCGCTAATAAGCTCGTTGTTGATACGACCTTAAATAAAATGTATTTAAAAAAATATTTTATATTTTACAAAACTTTTTTATTAAACTGTTTGTAAATAATTCTTAACAATTATTTAATTGTTCATCTTTCAACAGATCTTCATGTTTTATTACCCCTGGTCAAAAAACTTTTTAGAATTATCTGCTTTGTCGTAAAAATTAATGATAAACAAAACAAAAAATAATGAAGATAGAATATCCAATTTTTTTAAAATACAGCCCTTACGATTTTTATTTAACTTCCCTCATTTGGTACATTACCTGAGGTTTATGTTGGCATAAGTGGTATCCTAGGAAAAGTTAGTGGGGCTCTGCTTCCAATTCAAATACTGTGTTTTCCAAAATTATAGCCTTAGAGTGCATCCAGAGGACTAGTGTCACAATATTATAAAAGTAAAATATAACATTTTTTTAAAAAACTACAATTTTGGCATTTTACTTTTTGTCAGATTCTTAGTTTTTATGCAAAAAACCGCATAAAAATCGATTTATTGAAACTAAAGGCTTATAATCAATGTACGGCTAAAATTCTTATTACGATACATTGATTTTAAATTAAAAATGTGATAATTTTATGTGTAAAATGATTTACCCGACGCTTAGTGTAGCTGCAATATCATATTTCTTTTTGTAAAACCAGGAATAAAATTGGTCCGTTCGACATAGTTAAACGCATAAAATAGTAACTATTTCAGATCTAGCACCAAAACCCGTTTAAAGTAAGTGAAGTGTCACGCAGCTTTAAAGTTAGCGATATGACAAAAAATAGTGCGTTTTCCTGAACCCTTTATATTTTTTGGTTTAAAAGAAGTTTTCAAAAATGTACTTTGGCTGAACTACATTTATGATTAAGGTGGCGAGGAATGTACTTTAATAACAATGGGACTAGATATGGTTTTTAAGAAAGCACACTATTCTTGTAGGAATAGTCTATTCTTAACTCTGATTTTTAGATACTAGAATGTAATTTGGTATTTTTTTTGGAACAAAATATTTGGTTTGAGTAGCAACAATAGTATGTTTTATTAGTACTAGCTCAATGAGTTAAAAAAATTTATCAAACAGATTCCCACATTTATAATTGACGTGAAATTTGTCGGATTTACCAAGTAGATAACCTTTCAAATTTAGAAATTTTTAAAACGATATTACAATTTAGTTCATGATTCTACTTTATTAATTCTGTTTGTTTCATTTCGTGACTAATTTGCTTGCAGCTATTTCGTTTCTGAATTAAATGCAGTATCAGCATTCTATATGATACTCCGGTTCGTGTGCTATAAAAACGTAATTCGTTATATTGATTCTCAATTTTCATTGCGTTATACGTACTTTTCACTAATTTTCTACAATTTTCTTACATTTTCTAATAAAATAGTCTATTTTATGTAGAATTACGAGTGAATGATAGGATTCTCTTCTATATATATTTTTTGCAATACATATATATATATATATATATATATATATATTAATTAGAATGTATATATATATATATATATATATACGAGATATGCCTTTAAGTAATATTTATATAAGACTTGTTTTTTGTAATATAAAATAAGGAAGCAGTATTTAAATCATGAAATCATTTTTCTCACTTGCTTTTCGCGGTATCTCCATTCAAATCCCCTTATTTAATTATATATTATTTTGTCCTTCTGTCTGTTTATTTTACTGATCGAAGACGTTTAGTTTAGTTTAGTTAAAAATGTCTCAAAAAAAGCAGTTTACTACGATGGTTACAATTGGATGAAAAGATAAGTTTCATTCTATTTTTATAAAATAGAAAAATAATAAAACCATTTTAAATAAATTGACTGATATTTTTGCACATAAGGAATTTGGCAAAGAACGTTTTGTAGGGAAACTCCTACAACATTACTCTATAAAACTGATACGTTAAGAGCTTATATTTTCATTTAAACCAAATATTAAAAGTCCTCAAGAATTATTAGAACTGTATATACTTTCTTTTTCGGTCGTATATATATATATATATTTTTTTTTAGCCAGAAAGTTAACAAAAATTCATGTCGTTCCACATGGATAAAACAATTCTCGTTATCTTGAAATCAAGCTGCGATGAATTTAACTATTCAATTATTTGCAATAGTAGTAATAATACTTGCTTCCCCAAATCTACAAAAGTATAGAGAACATGTTAAGGTTTAAACCTGAATTACAAAAATGGCTTACTAGCATCGGCAGGCAGTACGAAGGAAATGATAACACTCTTAAATCGGTTAGCTCAAATCTTGATGATGCTTCTACTCCGGATGATCTGCTGTTTGAAAAAAAGACCGTTTAACCTACCCTAGGATATGGGAAACCCATGAAAAACATAGGTTGGAAAAGTTAATTTTCTACCTCGTACATAAATTTAATTGTAGAGATAATAAATTAATGAAATAAGTTATGTAAGGTTCTCCATTTTATGTAAAAACGTTATTTATTTAAATAAATCAATATTATTATTAGAAGAATGCATATAAAAATACTAAATGCGTGACCTCCAAATCCGTATCTTAAAAGTGATAAGAAATATTTACAGATTACGGATGGGCAATATATAGAGGTAAGATACAAATTCTAAATATTTTCCTGTTCATAAGTTTTTGTATTCCTTAATTATTCAGGAATAAAGAAGATAAAAATATTTTTTCTTCACTTTTGAAGAAATAGTACAATTTCACTAAAAATTCATGTTCGTGGGCTGTTTTATGATTATAAATCAAAGACTTGTTTTGGGTGAGTTTGGCGGTAGAAACATAATCCAGGATTTACTAACAAGTAAAACCATTAAAATTTACTGCTATAAACCTGCCGTGATGATTCTAAGACAAAACAAGCAACTGAAAAAATGCGTTATCCGCGTGTATAACTATCATTTAACCTTAAACGTTGAAAACATGCACCGCTTTTCCTACCGCTTCACCATCACTATTTCTTACAAAAAGAAAGATTACTATGGAAATATTTTACTTTCCTTAATTTTTTAAGAAAAATAATGTATTTTAACAATGCACCACTCTTGTCAATATTTTTGTCATAAATTTTACATTAATATTTAAGAGTTCCTTTAGTTCACTAATAAATAAAAATTCAGTGAACAAAAAAGTTCAACTAGTCCCGTTAAAAAAACTACTTATATTGTGATCGATGCACTAAAATAAAAAATATTTAGACTACTTTATGGAATGCAGCGCTAAGTTGGGTCAAATTTGCGTGGGAGTACACTACCTTTCTAATGATAATTTTTTCAGTTGGTTTACTTTTTATAAAATATAAAAACTTTTATCTGTTTCCACGTAAAACTAATTAATTTTGAGAATGAAATTAAGCTATTTTGTAAGTGACATTACTCTAACAATAATTACTTTCCTTTTAAAAACACAAATTGTAAATTTTTACTCAGAATGGTAGTATTCGGTGACTTTACTCTCCATCATATAACATAAGATGTTAATTAATTCAGCTCAAATATACAAATAAATAGACGAGATATAAATCATTTGGTCTTTTCTATTGATCTACCATGAAATATATATTACAGTAGTAGTAGTAGTAGTAGTAGTAGTAGTAGTAGTAGTAGTAGTAGTAGTAGTAGTAGTAGTAGTAGTAGTAGTAGTAGTAGTAGTAGTAGTAGTAGTAGTAGTATAATATGTATTATCTGTTTTATTTGGAACTTGTTCTGCTTGGAGAGAAATACCATCTACTGCATCTCAATATACACCGAAATATAGCAGGAGAGGGGACAGCAAGAAGAAGGAGAAAATTTTGGTTATTAAATTATTAATTTTGGTTAAAATTTTGGAACTTACGATAATTGTACAATACTGTTCCTCTGAGGAACTATTTAGAGCAGCAATGTCAAAGATAAGAAAATTATTGTTATGATCACCGTTGTTCGATGGGAGAAGGCACTCAACGAAGACGCATTAAGTTTCAATATGCAATGAATTTCTGTAATTAGAATTTTTTTACAAGAGTTATGTAGATAGATTAGGCTAGTCAAGTTACATGAAGAAAGGATTTATGTAGGAATGCACTGATTTCCATGACTGCAATGTATCTGTCAGTTTGTTTGGCTTAACTGAATAAATAATTTTAATATCATTATCATTAATGGTAAAGTGTAGTAGCCTAAGTAGTTTCGAAATGAATAGATCGCAGTTAAATTCAACAGTACTTAAAGAAAGCTGAATTTATGTCTTAGTTGATTCGAGGGCAGGGGCAGGTCTTAGCCCACGGTGAGCTAATGCTGTACGCCCCCCCAAAAGGGTTTATCACCCTCCGAACTTTTCTACAGTGCAAATCAGCGTGCAAGGCCAGCTACCAGTTCAGTTTCAGAACAATTACAATGTATATGTAAGTACCCTGTTTACTATCAAGAGGTAATGCCCTGAAAGTACGTGTAAGACCAACCAAAACTAACTTCCCCGCACGGAGTAGCCGGCCTCAAGATTAACAGGTTAGTGCATGAACACCGCGGATCAACGCACTGCAAGTTTGACTTGTCGCTTGCAACAATACTGCAACAATGATTGTTATCATAGCCGTGATGTAGTGGTCAGTGCAACTGGCTTCTACGCCGGGATCCCGGGTTTGATTCTCAGTTAGACCTGATTTTTTCACATCAAATAAAACTTAAATTATACGTTTTTTAAGTCGATAAAACATACTGACTTTCTCGTGAATGCAAACAAGACGTTTATACATGGTGTAACATTTTAAACCCAGTTATTCCTTAAAAATTTAAACAAAACTAAATAAGATAATAACTAAAGGTATAATATCCATATCTACACACAGGCATAAACAATTTCAATAATTTATCCTAAATGTTACTCAAAAAATGTAGGATACTTAAAAAGGCACACATTTTAATAAGATATTCATATCATTACACAAAATATTACATTACAAAGATCTAAAGTGTTAATACACTACTAATTTGATTGAAACAACAGGTGTTTACTCAACATTGTAATTAAGAATTTCGTAAGCGTGTTCGTTATGGAACACCAAAGTATACAAATAAATATCAAAATGATTATAGTATAAATCGTAAACGGTACATACTAGAAGTAGTACGGAACAGGAAGTTACCGAAAATTGTAGAGAATTACGTACCTAATTTATATGATATAATTTAGTATACTATTTTTACCAATTTCTATAAATAAAAAGGCTAATTTACTGAAAAATCTGTAATTTTGTGTTTTCATCCGATAAACTTGAATCAACAGTGTGCTCTATGTAATTTACCTCAAAAATATTTTCATACAACATACATGACCACGAAATTCTTCAGATTATGGAGGATTTTCTCATATTTGATTATTATTATTTCTTGTTAGATCCTACTAGGGATGCATTTCTCTTAGTTCCAGCCAGTTTCCGGATGGCCCATGCTGCCTTCATTTTTTCTGCATGTGATCTCTTTCGCTCCTCCGTCCAGGCTGTTCCCGTTCTCCTCGGCCCTCCCAAGCACTTCAGATTCTCAATCTTCCGCTTCATTTCTGTTCTATTGAGAAGTGTTTCGCCCGTAATGTCATTCACCAGCATCGTCTCGTGGATCTCCTTGTGCCATCTCGTTGTAGTTTTCCTGCCCTCCCAGTACTTCCATAACTGCTTCGTTAGTCTGGAGTCGTGCATCCTCGCTATGTGGCCGAAGAATGCCAGTCGTCTCTGCTGGATGACTTCTCTTATGGGTGTGGTGAAGGAATATACTTCTTCGTTACTTCTGAGCCTGTATTCTCCCTCTTTATTTCGAGTCGGCCCGATGATTCTTCTGATGATTTTCCTCTCGGTAGTTTCTATCGAGCGCAGGTGGATGTTAGATTTCAAGTGGTGGGTTTCCGCCGCGTACAGCAACTCCGGTCTGGCAACCGTCTGATAGTGTCTTATCTTGGCATTACGCGAAATTGATCTCTTATTATAAACGTTCTTGGTGAGACCGTGTGCTTGTGCTAGCTTTGTAGCCTTTGCTTGAATCGCAAGTTTGCCAGAGTTGTCCAGCGTTATGATCTCGCCAAGATATTTAAATGATTCAACACGTGAAATTTCGTCCTCTATCAGGAACTTAGGTGCGTCTTTTTCGTTGGACATGAATTGGGTTTTGTTTTTAGAGATCTTCAAGCCGATCTTTCCCGCTTCTTCCTCCAGTAGTCGTACTTGTTCTGCAGCGTCTTTGACCGTGTCTGCTATCAGTGCGATGTCGTCTGCGAATGCTAACGCGTTGACTTTTATCGCTGTTCCAACTTTAACTCCTCTCGGAGCTTTCTTATTCCATTCGCGCATGACTTTCTCCAGTGCGCAGTTGAACATTAATGGAGAGATGCCGTCGCCTTGTCTAACGCCTGTTCTGATGCAGAATGGTTTGGAGAGTTCAGATCTGAATTTTACCCTCGATTCCGTGTCTGTGATGGTTTGTTGATAGATGTTTCTGGTTTTGTTATCCAGGCCGAATTCCTGTAGAACCTCGATCAGTGTGTCCCTATCGATGCAGTCGTACGCTTTCATGAAGTCGACGAAAACTATCGTCAACGACTTATTCGCCAGCTTTCTTCCTTCGATGATCAATTTGAGGTTGATGATCTGTTCTGCACAGGATCTTCCCTTCCTGAAGCCTGCCTGGTATTCTCCTAGATGCGGATCGAGTTGGGGTTCCGCTCTGCTGAGGAGAGCCTTGGATAGAATCTTGTATGTAACTGGCAAGAGAGAAATTCCTTGGTAGTTGTTCGCATCCGTTCTGTCACCTTTCTTGTGCAATGGATGGATAATAGCTGACTTCCATTCCTGTGAGATTTTGCACGTCCGCCATACCGTGTTGAGTTCTTCTAAGAGAGGTTGTAGTTGTTCGTCTTCCAGTATCTTCCAGTGCTCTGCGACAATGCCATCCTCTCCTGGAGCTTTGTTGTTCTTCAGCGTCTGAATGATTCTCTTTATTTCTTGAAGGTCAGGTGGGCTGGAGTCTCTGTTGGGTCTGCTCTCGTTTGTCGGCCATTTCTTTAACGGTTTCGGGCAGTTGAGGAGTGTTTCAAAATACTCCGCTAGGCTCTGAGCGTTTTCTGCATCACCATGCCCGAGTTTACCGCTTGTGGGATTTCTGATATTTAGGGATGGTGGAGAGTATTTGGTCAAAGATCTTTTGAATGTTTGGTAGAAGTTTCTGGTGTTGTTTTTCTTGAAGGATTCTTCCAATGACGCCAAGTTTTCCATGAGATATTTCCTTTGGCTGTTCCTGAATGTTTTGGCCGTCTTCCTTCTTTCTTCTTTGAAGGTCTCAAATTTAGAGGGTTTCGGGTGGGCTTTCCAGTCTCTCCATGCCTTCTTTCTGTTGTTCAAGGCTTCATCGCATTCGGGATTCCACCAAGCATGTTTCGGCCTTCGTTCCTGTGGTGCGATCTCTAGAGCTTTGGTCGTCATTGCAGCTTCTAATTCCTTAAGAGGAATTGCTCGGGGGAGTCCATTCCTGAACCTTTCCTGATGTTTCTGCAGGAGTATGGGGTTCATTCTAGGTTTTAGATTTTGACCAAATTTTCTCTTTCCCAGCGGGCGCATCTTAATCTTGATTTTGCTGAGGTAGTGATCCGAGTCAATGTTTGCCCCTCTCAGCACTTTGACGTTAAGGATTTCCTTTGCCGCCTTTGCTGCTATTGCAACATGATCGATCTGAAATTCACCCAGAGTGGGGTTGGGTGATGTCCACGTCTTTTGCTTTCTCGGTAGATGCATGAAATACGTTGATTTTAGCTTGAGCTTGTTCTGCAAGCATGTCTCTATCAGCCTTTTTCCGTTTGTGTTTGTTCTCAAGTGCGCCGGGTAGTTACCCACCGTGGACTTGAAGCATTTTTCTCTTCCGACTTGGGCGTTGAAGTCCCCAAGTAAGATCGTGGTGTCTTTCTCTGGGATCTCGTTGAGAGTATGTTCTAGCAGACCCCAGAATTCTTCTACTTTTTCTGGATTAGTTCTGTTATCCTTATTGGTGGGAGCGTGCGCGTTGACCAGAGTATAGCACCTGTTTGCGCACTTGATGGTCAACGTGGCGAGTCTACTCGAGATGTTCCTGAACTCCACGACTGAGTCAATCTCTCTTAAATTTATGGCGAAAGCTACGCCTAGCAGTGGGACGGTAGGTATCACTCGCTTGCCTGGTTTGGACTTGTAGATTCTGTAGCCCTGTGACTCGAAGGCGTTTGAATCGGTGAATCTAGTTTCCTGAAGGGCTATGATCTGGATTCTGTGTTGTATCAACACATCTGTTAGAGTCTTCAGTTTGCCCGTTTTCAGCAGAGAGTTTACGTTTAGAGTGGCAAAGTACTGGATGTCCTTGTGTCTTAATTTTGGCTTTAATTTAGTGCTTAGGAGCTCCGATTCTCCTTCACATGATGTTGCAGGCTCCCCAGACTCCGCTGGCCTGCTGACCGTTCTCTCGAAACGGGTGGATTTCCTCTTGCTGAGGCTGCCACCTGGGGTACTAACTTCCGTTCGTTTGTGCATCATGATTGGGTGAACTATAGAGAGATAGTTCTGGTTTGGTGGGTTCCGGCTTGCGCCTTCCTCCGTTTGTACGACTGAGGTTTCAAGCCCCAGAAGAGAGATTTTCCTCACAGTTTTCTCTAAGTGATTTCGCTCCGAAATCTCTGTGTTAATTTCCATTTTAGCTCACTCACACGGTTATCCAACTTGCCGTGCGAGAGTTTCCAGGAGTTACCAACTTCTTCTAAAGAAGCCCCTTGGTCGATCTTTGTTTCGCCAAGGCGTGGAGGTGCGCACGGGAATCTTATGACGCCTCCGCCATTTGGAAAGATTCACCGCCGCCGGAAATTAAAACTCCCCTCATATGTGATTATTATTAATCAAATAGTAATTTAAAGATCAGCAGGTTGTCTTCATTCATCTGCTGTGGTTTAGTTTGTTGGAAAATAGTAATTTATTCATAGACCTTTTTACATTGGCAAGAGAAAGTCGTGTGAGTGTTCACATCAGATTTTTACATTTTTTGTTACTATTATAGAAATTTATGAAGTTTTTAGTATTCAAGACACGTTTTCATGGAAAATAAATCTTTTTATGTACATACAGAGATGAAATTCATAATGGGTTTTATTTTTAGTTAATTTATTTATTATTTGATTGATAGTAACCAAATAAAGAATTATTAAGTGAAACTTTAAATATTGATTCCGCATTGCTCTATTAACCTCTGATGAAATTCAAACTAAATGTGCCTTGATACGTAATAAATAACTTAAATCATGTAAAAAATAGGGGGAAATCCTCCTTAATCCGACGAATTTCGTAGATATGTATGTCGTAATTTTCAAGTCTACCAGATGAAACACAAAATTACAGATTTTTTTCAATAAAATTAGTAGTAAACCGGATAATTACATGTACAATTGAAGAGGTTTTAGCAGAAATAACTATAGTCCAAAATTGAAAAATTTTCAGGAGGATTAAAAGCTCCTGTATTCTTTTGTTATTCTTTTAAATATAATTATGATACTGTGGTGATTTAATTCTGCATACTTATTGAGTAAAGTAAAGTCATTATTTAAACGTGTATTAATAGCCAATAATATGTTATGTAACAAAATTAAAATTAAAACTTGGACTAAGGTTATTTTTGACAAAGCTTTTACCAGCTGTAATTTGTACTTCCAAATTAAAGTCAATTTATAACAAAGAAATGGTAAAAAAAACAATAAATTACTTCGATTACTATCATTTTCAGGTGTTTCCATTTTATACTGCAGTTAAAGAAACTAAGTAAAAACTACAATTTTTTGAACAGTATTTTAGTTTTGATCTAAAACAACCTTAGTCCAAGGAACTTGGCATTTTGTTGTATAAAATAAGATGGACTATTGTTTTTTTTTTTGCAAAACTAGCTAAATTTAACTCATTGTATTAATGTAACCATGGTTGTTTTTGCTATAATGATTAGTACACATAATGGACGCAAGGGTGCACTTCAAGGTGGCATGAATAACTAAAATTGGCGTTTTTTGGACTATGGTTATTTTTACTAAAACCTCTTCAATTGTAATATTATGAAACTGGACTAGTAGCTGGCCTTGCAAGGCCATTTCCACTGTAGACAGTTTTGGAGGCTAAGTACTCCATTGCGGGGGTGTATGGCGTTAACCCCCGGTCGGCTTTGATCAGCCCCCTGCGCTCAAATCAGCTAGGGCTTACATTTGCTGCAGTTATAATTAGCTTTCCTTGACTGCATTCAACCTTACACAGTTATCTAAAATATGTGTAAACCTTATTATTTTTAATTGCATAAAATTTCCATTTTAGTTGATTCAAGAAACCCTAAAGGGTATGCAGCGTAAAGGATAGGCAATTTATCTCACCGTCAAAGTACAAGTTCCTCTTGCGAGTAAAGATGGAACGATTTTCCGTGTTTGACCGCTGGGCATAAAAGCCAATTAGCAGGACAGGAAAACAGAAAACGTTGGTACAATAAAGCGAATGGATAATAGCTTCCATTCACAGTGCATAAAAATTTTTTAACTCTTTTTGATTCCACCATAACAAAATTATTGTGAAATTAAACCAGTAACACAGAGTATTAAAGCACAAAATGTGATCGATGTTTTTTATACGAGCTTTACGACTATTTGGATTATCAAACAAATATCATTCAAATCAAAGCACCCTTTCAATTTTTCTCATTCACGTAACACACTATTTAAGTTTCTATTTCATTTATCGTTTTTATAATTTCAATTTTACGTTTATTCTTCACTTACAATTTTTCCTATTACTATATTTTACTCAGTATTAACAGCAAATTATTTATATGGTAGATTGATATGTTAGTGGTTGTAATAACGGTTTAAATGGCTGCAATATTTTTTTTGCATCAAGTATGTTTAGACTTGAATACGGGTATGCGAATACAAATTGTACCAGAGAAGTAATTGAATAGTCTGGCTTACAAGGTCTAATGCAATTATGAAACTTTTAAACGCACCAACAAGTTTTAAATAAAAAAAATCAGATTAATGACCGCTATATGCAAAGAGGGTAAATTCTACATTTTTCATTCAGGGGCTGTTTATAATTTCTCTTAAAATTTGTTTTACGGTGAATTATATGATGTTATTATCCACCAGCCAGAATATATGACTGAATTTTTAAAAGCCTCTTTAGGTAAAGGAAAAGAGTAAATCTGTTAGAAGGTGGCAGGCTGAAAGTTTAGTGTGGACGCCAGAAAGACTGTTCCTGAGTGAGGGCACGTCCTACCATGCAATAAAGGTCACGTGGGTCGACCTTCTTTATAGGCCACTTTTGTTGATATATTGCCCTATTTAGCCACCCCTCGCCTGTAACCTACCCACTTTCTCAATCCTCTTACATTTTTATAAATGAAAACGTCTTCTAAAATAAATTAGATTCGAACGTGAATTGAACGTCTGTTAAACGGTATCTAAATTATTCCACAGAACTACTAAACAATTCATGATAGATATTCTCAATTAATGGACTGTTATGATGACCAATTTAAGAACGCTGTGACTAAATAATTATCTAAATGGAACTAAAAAACTATTATCTCATAATATTCAAAGAATTAATCGAGCTTCAATTTCTTTTAGATTGCCTAAAATATTTTCGCTGAGTAATCGTTTACTGGTTACATGCATTTTACATTGAATTTTATAACAAATCTATTTAATAAACAATACCAGTAACAAGTATTATACTATAATAGTACAAAGTGAAGTTTCTAAAATCCCTTCTTACATTGCTTAAATAATCAATTTTCTTCATCAGCAAAGTTGAATATGTCGAATCTTATAACATATTGATTTTCTTCTTCTTCTCAAAATTAAGGATTTGGCTTCCTCCTGTTCCAACTTACAACAGCAACAAACTATTGAATTATTGCCATCTTTTTCGTGGCCTCCCAACAACTCTCCTCCCCAGCAGTCTGCATTGCAAAACACTGAGCGGGATCCTTCTTTCAGGGTCTCTCTACGTGCTCCATCCATCGATTCCGATATTCCGCAATTTTACGTTTCAGGTTTACAACATCCACTTCCGTTCTTATGTCCTCATTTCTTAGTTGATCTCTACGTCTGCAACTCTTGTACTCTACTCTCCTATGAACTGGTACTAATCCACGACTCACTTCCATACAGTAGGACTGGGGCAGCCATCATTTTGTAAAACTTTATCTGAGTTTTTTCTTGTTTTCTGCTTAGGGTTCTGCTAATACTGCCGCACACTGCTTGGAATTCGCCGACTTTCTTTTCCATATCCAAATCTTGATCAAAGCCGATGTCACAACCTAAATAATTTCGTTGTGATACTTGTTTAAGCACTACATCATCTACTACAATTTTACCACCTTCAATTTTAACACCTTCTATTCACAACTAAATTTATTTCAACTGTAACAGTAAGTAGATTGTATTTTGACAACTAACTAAAATATAAAAATTTGTGTCTCACTAAAGTAATTTATATTAAAGCAGTATTATCAATTTACACCTGTGATTTCAACAAATTGTCAAGAACAAAATAAATTAAATACCCTACGTACGCACGTAGGTGATAAGTGATGTTGCTGTTTAAGTCATCAGCCGAAAGGCTGGTTTGAACCTGTACAGGTTTTACTAAGTAAAAAAAGGAGTGAGGTGATTTACATTTGCCTTCCTCACTGAGTGGAAAAGTACGCTTATCAACATGTCGGGTCCTCTGAAAAGCACATATTTTTCACTCTGCAAATGACATCTTCATTTCATTCACCACAGGGTCTGGCTGCATAATGAAATTCATTACTTTAATAGAAGATAACTATGATTAGTGTATTATACACCTCTGTCTCTTCTGTTCTTAAATGATTCAGTCATTTAATTAGCTGACCATGCGCTGAGAAACAGAACTTTTTATTTTAGCCCTGCAACTAACAGATTGAGTGCAAATAATCTGACACTGCACCTGTCTGTTATGGGCACATATAAGTGATAGTAAAACGTATACGCAATCTTCTCAAGATGTATAAATTTAATCTAAAACATTATAATAAATTTAAAATGAATTTAATGTACGTACCTGTTATTGAGAACTAAGTCCATAACTTGACGCGCGATAAATTTTACATGAAAACTCTCTCGTACAAAACATAAAGGCCTACACTAAAACAAAGCCTACCGAATACTCACCATATACGTTTAAAACACCTCTAGACAAGGAATCTTCTTGAGGAGGGCCAATTACAAAATTTTGTAGTGATGACTTCAAGCAACAAGTAAATTACGATCTGAAATTATTTCGCTGAAAATGTATTAACTGTTCAAAAATATTTTGTATTAAAGGATTCTACACTCAGACACAGCATATTTTCATACGTTAAAAAAAATCATTTCATCCTCCATTGTACAGTTACACCCCCAACGTCTTCGCTAATGACCGTTGCAGTTGATGCGACGTTATATAAAAATAATAAAATATTCTAAATATTACAAACCCTATCAAGTTCATTGGAAATTAAATTTTATATATAAATTTACTAAACCATATTGTCAACAATTCCACTAGTTATTGAAAACAAAACCTCAATGAATTATATTGAAGTGAAAAGTTAAATGGGTTTGTAGTTTTACATTATTTCTCTAGAGACATTGATGATTAAACTGGGAGGATAGCGATTGAATTACAAAAACTAAATCGAACTCGTCTTTTACTCTCTTCCAATATTTTTACATTATTTTCTATACTTTCTCAAAATGATACATACGAGCTTAATAACTAAGCTCGTAATAATTATTATTAAGCAAAGCGATTCAAGCAAAAATGGAATTATATGTCAAACAAAGTACAAGTAACTTGGGGCCGATTTTTTATTCATTTTAATCTCTTTTCTATAATATAAAGTCGCCGACATGACAAATATTAAATTATTTAAAACAAGTTATTTTTTATTCATCGTCTACGAGTCATTCCGTTTCTTATCGATTTTAGATGCTGGATGGGAAATGAACCCGGAATATTCATATTTGCAGTCTAATTGCCAATACGACACTGAATCAGATGTGAATTATTATAATAATGAGATTTCATAATTACAATTTCAATGTATTCTTGTTCTATAATTATTGTGCAAGGCGGGTTCTCACGATTTGATTTTGATTGAACGACGTTGCTTGTTCAACTAAAATTGAACGGTACGGTTCAATTGAATCGCTATCGGTCAATTTTAGTTTTGTCAATGAGACATCTCAAATACCGACAAATAAATTTGACAGTCCTTGCGTTAATGTATTCATGTAATTCTGTAATTCATATTAATGAATTACGGAAAATTTTGAAAAATAAAAATTTTGCAAAAAACTCACGCGTTATGCGCCGTTATTGGATTCATACTTGCAAAATAGTCGGACATAAAACAAAAAGAAATTACCTGTTCGTGGATCTTTTTTTTATAAACTGTTTTATTTCGGGTTTCAAAGTCATTGAGCAGCTGGTTTATACAAGTCGATTTGCTCGTTTCATAGTCTAATTGAATAGTTGAATGCAACAAAGTTGACCAGCGGTTAACTTTAATTGATTCGATATTGATTGAATCTGATGAATTTAGATCAATTCAACGTTTTTGAACCATTCGTTCTCACTATAAGTTCCTGTATACACTAGTTGATCAATCGAAATCGAATCATGGATCCCACTTTTGCATTTTACGAAGGTTTAATCATACATCAGTGTTACTGTATTGTTTACTGTTTAAAATACGAAATTATTTTTGCAACAGCATCTGCAACTCATCTATTGGACGATTGCCCCCTAATGTGTGTACTTTGCAATCTATTTAACATATGAAAAATAAGTAACACCATGACCCAACGAGATGAGGATGATAAGTATCAAGTGTAAATGAGGTATGATCTTGTACAGACTCAGGCCGACCATACCTGAGAGAGAATTCCAACTATCAAAGTACAACAGTAAACTTTCTAATCAGTAATCTAGTATTAAAATCATAAAAGTAACTACCTTTACTAAAATTTGTACAACGCAACCTTCATCTCCAAAAATCACTGACTGGATAAATAATACTGAAATGTTTTGTGGGGTCAATAGATAAAGATCAAGACACCAATCAAAACTATTCAACCTTTATTAAAATTATTTAAAAAATCTTTAGAGTATTAAACTTCAAAGCTGCCAATTATGTGTTCGACTCCCGGTTAGGAATTAAACGGTTTGCATAGATTCTTACCAATATTCACCACACAGTTAATAAGCTAGTTGACGCGACATTAAAAATAATGTATTAACTAGTGCCAAAAATAAGATTATGTTTATTTTTAATAGAATTGAAAAAAGATTGTACGAATGTTCGACTTTCATTTTTTAATTTTCTTTGACTTCTTTATTCAAAAATTTACAATCCGTACCATGAAATTATGAAATTTAGGACAAAAGTAAATGATACACTAAATTTAGAATTAAAATGTGTTTTCACTAAAAGCTAACAGTTACTCTCGACTTCTTTATTAATTTTCGAGAACGGCTTTCTTGCGAGAAAGTCATGTGGCCATTTGTGTTCTCACCGGTTCACCACTAGTATGCACAGTGTGCTAATAGCCTGTATAAGTGGACTTGTGTGTGTATCGAACTTTTGTGAAAATTTGTGTAGAATGTTAGTCTTTAATGTACAGTTTTATTACCATGGTAAGAATTTCCGTATTAAGAAACAACAGCAAAACAAAAAATTTTAAAACAGTTTTAACCTAATATCGTGTTACTGTTGTATAAAATTCCGGGGAGTACGATAATTATTATTAGGGAAACTAATTGGGGATAAACTCCTTTTTGTTTTGAATAGGTGTTTCAGTCGTAAATGAAAATAAAATGTTTAGAAAGTTTGTTAACTTCTAAATTAAAAGACAATTAGGAGTAATTCTACACTAAACCGAGTAGCACTAGAACAGGAAGGGAGCTAGTAAATGTAAGGTGTGTGGCCAACACAATGCCAGCCGCAGGCAGGTAGATGTGATACTATATGACTGGGCCAGAGTTGTGTAGGGGAGAAGAGTGTTCGGGTAAAGGGTGGTTTCTTCACCTAGACACGGGAATGCAATTTGGCGAGAATGGAAGTGAGACATCCGTCCGGAGGTGTAATACAATCAACGTGCGCGGCTTTGTGCGTAATTGCTCACCCCTTTGGTCCCTCTGTACCATCACTACCATGAGCTCAACTGTACCCACCACATCACCCTTTAATCGCTCAAAAAGTTCACCTGGTACCGTAGTACACTACCTCAGTTATGTGCATTGAATAAAATCTTAAAATAATTCTTTGAAAATGATTAAAAATAACTTCGGGGTACAAACAATACAGAAAACTTAAATAGCTATGTAGAAAATTGATCTTATTACGAAGTTTAATAAAATCAAAACACATTCAGTATAATTCAAAATTTTTTTTCAAGGGTACTGATAAATTTCTATATCGCCACAATAATTATTGATTTATTTGTTTTATAAAATACACTTATAGTGTTGGACCCTGATTGTTCAGCAAATATTAAATATAGAGGCTACTCAGATGATATTGTTTATATCTTTAGCAGGTTATCGATTATTGGGCCATAAAAATAAAGATATTAGGCATAACGACGGGTAACATCAACTATTCGGAAATAGTGTTAAAGTTGTTTACTGAGGATGCCAGATTATCGAATATCCAAACAGTTGTTTACTCGTTAACGTTTAGTTTTAACCTTCTACTTGTACTTGTATTTTGTAAGTATAAGTCAACCGAACAACTGGATGACCTCAGAAGAAATGGGATTTTTTAAGAAATAGCAGATTATTAAGTTTGAAGTTGAAACAGACGTGTTGTAGACATAATCTGTAATTTTTCGATTATGAAAAAATATACAAAAGTAATAATCCTTTGTATTAATTTTTGGGTTAATTAAATGAGGTTTCTGTGTTAAATTTTTGTAATAGTACTCCAATTTTGACTCCAGTTAACAATTTCTACCAAATATTTGCAAGAAATAGATCTCATTGATATCGTGTATAAATCCTGACCACAAATACTGGATCGATTTATTGCCGTGTCCTCTATAATAGCATTACTATCTACCAATATTGCATTTAATGCAGTCAGCTCAAATATCCACAATTAATGGTATAAGTATTTCTTAACCTAGCGAATTTTAATACAGGCAATACTATATTTCCGAATATTTAGTAATTGTCTCATTATTCCTGCTTACATTTATGTAATCAAATTTCCTTGATTGTTTCTTACATTCAGTACTTGTAATTTTGTGCGAATATTTTGTCTTACGTATAATTTGCCATGGCACTTATCCCTGCTATAATGCGAAAAAATTGCATTACCTTAACCTTACGATTCGTATAAAAAGATTTTTTATTTCTGTAGCTTCACTGTTTCATCACTGCTACGATTATTAACTACATCATTGAAGGAAATTTGTACCCTGATAAAATTGGTTTCTTCTCGATGCTAGTTTAGACTATAATCCGGAACTTTCCTATATGTAGACGATTAGTTCTACTGACTAGCTACCGAGACGATATATTTTAAAAAACAATTGAGATAAAATACAGCACTCATTTTACACAAGTCAAAGTTAATACTTGATTTTTTTTTAAATATTGCTGATATGAAGGTACTACTAATATAATAATTGGTGGTAGTAGCCTAAAACTTCCTGTCAGATGCTATTATTTTTGGCAAACCTTCAAACTAAATTATACTCCCTGTAATTCTGTCAGATTCAGGAAACATTTACACGCACTTGTGGAGAGTTCACTAATATGCTTCGAACAAAGTGTGGTGCATAGTACAAATGGAAAACATTTAAAATTTTTATTTAATTTTTATATAAAAGTTCTTTGTATAAAAGATATTCTGTTATATGTAAATTTGATATTGTAACTTATTCATAAATTGCGGCGGTTCTTGTAAAATATAAATTGACAGAAATATAGATAAACTTTATAGGACATCGATAGATAATATTGCAGTAACTGATAACAATAATTACTATTCATTGTAAGCTACATTAAAGTAGAATTCATACTATCAATATTGACTTATTTGCATATGAGGAAAATTATTGTTACTCTTTACTAGATCCATTATTTAAAACAATTTTAGTTTCATATAGAAATTTCTAGTAAACAAATTTTTTCTTTGAACCAGAACTTCATAATTTATTTCGATGTTTAGTTTATTTATTTTATTTCCGGTAAGTGTTTTCTTGTTCGTTAGATGTATTTTACCTGAAGCATAAAACGGCAAGTGTTATTACATATATTTTTACATTCTCTTGCCTATAAGAATATACAGAAAGAAAAGTATTGTTTTAATGGCGATTTTTTGAAATCGAGTTTTCACCGTATATACACGTTTCCAGACCCCCTGAACCAAAAAAACATGTTTTTTACGATTGGTCTGTGTGTATGTGAACAACATATCTCATGAAAAGAAAGATCGTATGAAGTTAAAACTTAAAACTTAAGTTAGATACTACTACCGGACTCGACACGATTATTTTAATCAAAATTGGTCAACCAGAAGTAGTAGTTTATTCGTGTCATTTTTCAAGTTTTTTGCGATTTTCTCAAAATCGACTCCTACAATTTTTTTAAAAAATCGCCTCATTTACTGAAATTTTTATGCTCTATAAGATAGGGTAGACGCCATGTCTGCTGAAATGCTTATGGAGGCTGTTCTCTCGTACAAAAAAAATTGTTTTTAAGATTGCAGCCTTAATATGCATTTTAGCGCAAAGGTGTATGCATATAATAAAAGTTGTAAAAAATTTAAAAACCTGCAACTTTTATTTCAATAATTTTTTGTATAACTATTAATTAAGCGGTAATTAGTGATTTTCTGTTTTTATTTCATGAAAATTTATTAAAAGAAAATAGATTTTTTAAGATTGCGGCTGAATTATTCAATTTACAATAAAAATGTATATAATCAAATTAATAGAAATGAAAAGATCTACATTTTTATTTAGAGCATTTTTCTGCACAGAACCTAGCAAAGCGTGCAAGAGTGATTTTTCATATTATTAAGCCAAAATAACGTTGGTTTTCATTTTGCATCATTCACTCATGATTAAAATAAGTTATGTTTTATGAGGTTAGTTTTTTCTGTTAATTTCTAATTTCTAATATTGTTCATTATTTGCATTGGCAAGATAAAGTCTGTGAGTGTTTTACACCACATTTTTTTATTTTAAATTCTAGTTCAACTAAAAAGAGTAACATATTACTATATTGATGTATTTTTAATGTTCGAATGCATTGCTTACCAGAACACTTTAAATAAAAGCAAAACGATGGAATGTCAACAGAAGTTGAGCAGCTGACAATTTACAATTGGTAGGCGTTACAACTTTGTAAATCAAGTAAAACACACATTGTACATTCATCACGTCCAAAACATTGTAGTAATACAATATTGAGGTCGTTGTCAAGAGTAGGTGTATAAGTTACTGATCAACTTGAGGGGCTGGCCACAACTGAGTATAACAGAGTAGCTTTAAACTGAATGGCACCCCTGTGACCTCAGGGTAAACCACAGCTGCGGCAAGTCATCGCTGCTTCCTCTCATGTACCAGTATCTAGATACTACTCCACAAATTTGCATAAATATTTGCTTGAAAACAATATGGTTAAATTCCCAAACTCACTTCCCATTATACAAACATACTTAGTAATCAAATCTTCTAGTTTTTATATTATTTTTGACTACGTTTTCAAGTCATTACATTAAATGCACTGTATTCATCTTAATTAGACTCTTTTACTCAGAAACACACACTTTTATAAAATTACTTGCACACTCTGGTGAAACAAAGATAATGACAAAACATGTCAGATTACCATTATAATAGAGTACCTATTTAAACGTTCCCTACCAAAACCATATTTCCATTATAAAATTATTTTTCAAGTAGTTTCCCTTTAGTTATGCTCAGTTTGTCAAAACGTTAGTTAATTCAAAGTAAATACTTTAAAAAGCTAATTATTTACTGCATAAACTTGTTTTATGACAAACCGATAAGAAATATACAAGCTTAATAATTCTACAACACGAAGAAATTACTATATATATTATATAAGTTAAGTAGATTTGAACATGCACGATTTGAATTGAAGAAAATTTTATTATTTTCAAAATAAAAATTTGTATTTTATCCGACTTTGTAATCTTAAATCTTTAAATTTAAAAACTTAGAGGTTTTTTCTTGACAAATTGCTTTTAGTGAACTTTGGATTTTTAAATTGCATTCTTAAAATAAGTATTACGAGCACGGTACCTCGCAGTCATTATTTCATTAATTACGTGCAATTCCTTGCGGTGTCCGAAGTTCAGGTCAGGGCCACAGTCGTTTATCATTAGCACACAAAATACGCTGCACATCCAGATGTTTCCTTCATTGATTCAAATTTGCATGTTGCTGTGGACGTCTTTGCCAAAATGGCTTCTAGCCAACAAATCATTTTGTTAAAATTTACTTTTTAATTCATCTAATTTTGGCCGTTTGTTTTATTTGTGTTAATTAGATACTTTCTTCTTAAGTTTACAGTAATAAATGTAGCCTAGTACAAAATATAAATTTTAAGTATACAGTTAACAAGACAACTTACATGTTAAGACACGTTTTTTAGAAGACAATTAATTTTATAACACTAAGTTATTACCTACAAAACAAAATATAAAATTACAAACTAATAAATCTGTTTTTTTACAATTACCTATTAGTAAAAAAAAAATACTTTAAAAAATGAGATTAACCCTGCATTTTGAAGAATATAAATACCAACCGCAATATAAAGAAAAATATTTTTATAAAAACATTTATAAAATATTTTATAATCAAAAATTAGAGCCAACGTTCAATAGCAATTTCAGAACCCCGCAAAAATACAATGTACGTAATTTTAATTCAAAAAATTCATTGAAGAGTTAGAAAATTGGTTTATCAATAGAAGATTACAGAGATTATTTTATGTAAGATGTGAGCTAGTTGACCCCGGCTGGAAAACCTGTAGTACACCCCATACCTTCTCTTTGCAGCGAACCCGAAGTAAAGTTTCATTTCGGCCAGTAGCTAATTATAGTACTCAGTTGGAGAAGTAAGCACATCACTTCACCCACTAAATAAAGTATAATTAAGTATAATAGTCGGCAGGTATGTTTTTTGTCTTTAATTTTATTACGGTACTATACATTGAGCTGCACAATTTCCGTATATGATATTAAAATGGCTGTGGGTAGTTTCACTTTAAGGAGAAGAGGGACCCAGTGGTACAATCTCCGTTTATAACTACGGGTATTGTCCATTATTCAGACCAAGAGGTCTCTACTACATTTTCGCTTGAGACGTCGCAAAAATGGGAAGTTCCTTGTAGCTAGATCACAGGCGACTTGGTTTGAATGGTCATCTAGTCGTTCGTGAAATTTACTATACAACGACGCGGTTAGCTCCTTTACTGTCAGAATTTTGAAATCGTCGTGGTGGGTTTTATTGCTTACATAAAAAGGAGCGCCAGAAGCAAGTCTTAAGAATTTTGATTGAAAGGCCTGGATCGACTTCACATTACTCTCTGCCGCTACTTCAAAGAGCTGGACAGCATAAGTCCAAATTGGTCTCAAAAGGGTTTTGTACATTAAAAGTTTGGAACGGAGGTTCAATTTTGATCAAGGGTTAATTAAGTAGAAGAGTAGCTTCTGGCGGCGGTTAAGTTCTAAACGTTTTGTACGCAGATGATGCTTCCAAGTTAGTCACCTATCAAGCCATAAGCCAAGGATCGCACCACTCTGGCTTGGGGGATATGAACGTTATTCAGCATCACAGGTAGACAAGTCTGACGTCATAAGGTGAATGTAACCTGCGTTGACTTAATTGTATTCACCTTAATACGCCAACGGGTAAGCCAGTCCTGTATTAATAAAAGATGTCGCTGCACTAACCTGGAAGCCTCGCTTTATTCCCGCACAAGAATTGTTGTATCGTCAGCATACGTCGCGGTTATTGATGTGCCCAAAATAGGCATATCCGATGCAAATACGCTATACAAAAATGGGGATATTATTGCCGCTTGGGGTACAACGACGTTAATTTTGTGCAGCTCAGAGTAAGCAGTACCCTACTGGATCTTAAAAAATCTATCTCTATCAATGATTTTATAACTAAATAGTACGAGTCACTCAAGATCTGTTTCAATTTAAATAAGAAGTCCATCATGCCATACTTTGTCGAATGCGGAACTGACATCCAAGAAAATGCCAGTGGCGTACTCCTTCCTTTCTAGACTCTCCGAAATGAAGTCCACAACTCGGTGCAGTTGTTGTTTTGTTGAGTGTAGCGGTCAAAATCCAAATTGGTGAGGCGGAATGATATTGGAGTCTAAATTGCAACTGCAAGCGTGGTAGTATGAGGCGCTCAAACAATTTTCCTGCTGTCGTTAGGAGACTGATGGGACGGTAGGATGAAGGCAGGTAATACGGTTTTCCATGCTTCAAGAAAAGTTTAACTATGGCAAATTTCCATTGTCCAGGAACATACGCTACACGAAGTTATTTGAACGCATACTTGGGAAATAAGACTGTTAGGTGAAGTGAGGAACGCGGCGTATTAGTCATTCCTCTCCAAAAATGTTGTCCAACGATTCATTTTAAAGTTTTTTATTTTCATCAACTTACATGAATGCGTTCCGTCTTCAGTTATAAAATAATTTTTCTTTACAACTAATATTTGATAAACATCAACGTTATTAATATAATTTCATGACAATATTTGTAGCTTATGCTTTGACTTCAAAAATGTGTTTGAGCAAAGTATAATTATTTTGTAATCAGTTTTTTTTTAATGTAAATATAAACTTTAAGCAAAGCTATCAAAATCTGAATAATAACGTTCTTACAATGAAAATTTAAAACACACCCAGCAGTGTATTTAAAAAAAAGACTAAGCTCTGAACATATAACAAAACTAAACTTGACTCTGAATTGTGTACTATTAATCTTGAGACAAGAAGTAGGTTGAAGCTGAAGATGACGATGGCCATGACGAAGATGATAATGACGTCGATTATGAGATAACGATGATTAGTAGTAGAAGTAGAAAAATAAATGAGTTAAATGATTAACAAATCGTAAGTTCAATGTTTTAAAACCTTTCAGTCTCTGAGTATCTTCGCTGTTGTCGAGGAGGTTGATTGTGAAAGGATTTTGATGCTCTTCTAACTTTTTCTCGATATGAACTTTTTTCTCTTTTTTTCTTTTTTTATGAAGGACAGGTTTAGATCTTTGTGCAATATTTCATTGGGATACAACTATGGGGCTGCAGTGAGATGAGTCAAAGGTACCTATTTCAATTAAAAACGCAGCGGTATTTCTTTATTCTATACTGTATTCATAGCTCAAACCCTTAAGTCCAAGAAGTAGGATATTATTAAAACTTCAAAGATCCCTTGATTTGACCCATCATGGTTGTCTACCTATCATGAATAATGAAAACATTCGTACTTACTTACTGATTGATATACATACAGACTTTTCCAAAAGAAGTTATATCTTTCTGGATAATTTATTAAATATTTTCTACTGGTTTTAATTCGACCTTGAAAACAAACTTTATAGGTTCAGTACAGTACAGTCTATACAAAAACTGTAAATAACAACTTCTTTAAACTTTAGAGTGACATACGAGAAGTTGAAAACTAGCGACAGATAAAGAAAATTATTCCCGCTTAATTACTCCACAAAACTTTGTCTTGTGTGGCAAAAGAGAGTAAGCTAAGATATTTAATTCTAAAATTCTAAGATACTTTAATGGATAAAGTTGTCATACCAATGTATTCACTGACCTGTCAATAACACTTTAATTGCTTAGTCGTAACTGAATAATAACATAGTAAAGCAGTCCGTTGAAATAGTTAACACGTAATTAATTCAAACTAGATTCAAAACTTTAGTTACAACGACAATAAATTACAGAACCACAACAGCGTAAAAATTAGTACGTTTTTCAATTGTTACATAATATTTATGAACTCATTTGTTTGCTTAATATTGATGCTGAATAAATTATAACTTTTAATCATGAAAAATGTTATCATACTATACTTCATAAACATCATAAGGACTAACAGTAAACTATACCCAACAATTTTGGTAAAAAGTGAGAGCAGTTGAAATGAGAATTCAAGGTAAGATTAAAAGCAGTTGAGTTCAAGGATCTGTTTGAACAAGGGTATTTTAAAAATCTCTCCGGTGTTACATCGACGGAACTCTTCCAGGCTACAGTAGACAAAGTATTCATCGACAACATGATCTTTTATCATTCAAATCGGAAAAACATAATAGGAGAGAAAGAAATAATATTTGCCCAAAACGGGCAGGTGGAGTGTTATATTAATGGCAGTCGATCTGTTGGTTCGGGGGTTATAAAAAATAGTTCTGTTTCTTATCACGTAGTCAGCTAATTACATGGCTGAACTATTATTATTAAGGAACAGAAGAGGTAGAGGTGTAAAAGACACTAGTCAGAGTTATCTCCTCTGAACGTAATTATTTCATTATACAGCCAGACCCTGTGGTGAATGTGAAGTGAAAGTGTCATATACAGGGTGGAAAAATGCGTTTTTCAGTGGGTCTGGCATGCTGATAAGCATACTTTTTCACTCAGCGAGGAAGGCAATAGTAAACCACCTCACTCTTAGTTTTTACTTATAAAAACCTCTAGACGTTCAAACCAGCCTTTCGGCTGTTGACCTAAACAACAACATGAATAATTTATTTTAAATGTGTGTTTACTTGAAAATGTTAAAACAATTAAGAATCATTTCTCATTCGGATTTGTCAAGTCTAAGACGTTAATCATTGTAGCGACACAACGAAATGCGCTTTTTTGATTAAAAAATAAATTATTTTCATTTTTATCTTGTGCAGTTATTCGGCTTGTTGATCAATTAATTTTGCAGTATGAATATTGTTTGTGATGTTTAGTTTTATTAATCCTGTAATAAAGAGTGTTATTTATGTGGTAACAAATAATTTAAAAATCCATTTACAATAACATAAGATTTTTTATAAAATAATGCTTACTGTAAGAGTTACTTTTAAAAGAGTAATCTTTGCATAGACTACTAGTACTATATGTATAGAAGAAGATATTTAGATGGAAAAGACGTCACACCTAGATTGTTCGTTGTGAATTCTTAGACGGCCTTGCAAATGGAATCTCATTAAGAACCAGCGATATCACAGAGAATAGCCTTCTTTGCTTAATAACTGGCAACAATAACGTCGCCTTAGCGCAACAGAAACATTTTTAATGAGCGACAATTATAAGCAAAATAGACTTCATTTGCTTTTCATACAAGTTCTGAATGCAAAAATAATTATGTGATATTACAAAATGATTTTCACGTCTCACCAAGAGGGTTACTCTTTTAAAATTTCCCTACACAGTGTTGAAATTAATTGTTAATGAAATGAGGAAAAATGTAAAGCGCATAAAGCATTTAGTAAATACGAGAATGCAGACAAAATTTTTGTAAAACTTTTTTAATTAATTGTCTTTAAATCTGTACGTTTTTGAATATTTATAATTATAAATAATGTGTTATGAATAACTTAAAATTCTGAATAAATAAAATTCATATCATACACATTTACAGTATACACTAATTATTATACTTTTAGCAAGATGCTATCATTAATTTTTTATCCGTGCCAAATATCTAAATTTATGGACACGTTTTGAGGAACATTTTATTAAATGACATTACGTACACTCACACCAATTCATTATTCCGCTCTAACCACCTTATCCATGTATTTATAATTATTTTTATTAAATGTAGTCATCCGTTTTTTTATACAGTCTGATAAGTAAAATTATATAAATTAAATATTAATTTCGCCAATTAATACAATTTACCTATTGTGTTACATGGCAATATAATTTATCCTATAATAAATTGTGGGCTTCTGAAAATTACTATAATGATAAGATTTACCTTATTCATTCAGAACTTCCAATGAATCAAATTTGTCCATAAATATCTCAAAAAAATTTACCTCTAGATTTTTGTTCTGAAAAGTTACTTTCAAAAAATTTGAACCCTTGAGCTCTAGCCACTGATATATTTTTTAAGTTCCTAATACGTGTAGAATTTAAGGGATTTAGTTCATACGTACGCATAAAATTTACCTTACTGATCCTGTTTTTTCAGCTCGTTCAACGGTGCCAGCGTTTTGAGAATTTCTATATGACTGAAGATCGAAAAGTTATGATCGCTTGTGTACAAAGATACATTTATTCACTTTAAATCTTTATATAGAACTGTACACACCAAGTAGGCCTACACAGCAACCAAATTGTTTTTCAAGTTACTAAAAAGAAAAAAAATGACTGATCTTGATGAATTAAAATTTGTTGTTGTTTAGGTCATCAGCCAAAAGGCTGGTTTGAACCTGTAGAGGTTTTACTAAGTAAAATGAGGAGAGAGGTGGTTTACCATTACCTTCCTCACTGAATGGAAAATATGCTTATCAGCATACCAGGTCCTCTGAAAAGCACATATTTTCCACTCTGCAAATGACACCTTCACTTCATTCACCACAGGGTCCGGCTGTATAATGAAATTCATTACTTTCAGAAGAGATATCTCTGATTAGTGTCTTTTACACCTCTACCTCTTCTTTTCTTAAATGATCCAGTTATTTAATTGGCTGACCATGTGATAAGAAACAAAACTATTTATTTTAGCCCTGCAACGAATAGATTGAATGTGAATTAAAATTAAGGATCCATTTGACAACGTTTCAGTACTTACAAAATGAGAGAGTATAAAATTTTATATAAAAAAATTGAAAACAAAAAGTATATAGGAAGTACAGAATAAAATACTACGTTCAATTACACAGTTCTCCAACTATGCAACAACAGAGCACTACATCGACTTACTTTTACCATAGGCTACATCACAGAGCTAGCTAAAATACAGGGTGATCGTAAAGTCGTGACCCAAAATGATAACAGTCTTAGAAAGCTGTAATGTATTTTTTTTTCAAAGTTTACGATACAAGTTATAATTACAACTTACTTACTTACAAGTTCACAACAAGTGCTGGAAATGTCCACCGTGGTTTGCAATGCATGCATCAACGCGTTTTCTTACATTGCACGCAACCTTTTTGAGTGTAGCAGTAGCAATATTTGATATACAGTCTTCAATGTTTCTTCTAAGTTCATCTACTGTATGCGGGTTGTTTTTGTACACATTATCTTTCAAATAGCCCCATAAATAAAAATCAGGAGGAGTCAGATCTGGTGACCGAGGAGGCCACAAACCGCGAGAAATTATTCGGTCATCAAAGGAATCGTGGAGAAATTGGATAGTACTGTTTTCCGTATGTGAAGTTGCTCCGTCTTGTTGTAGCCAGCAATAACGTTCGTCAACATGTAGCAGTGCTACGAACTGCATGATTATTTCTTGATAATGTTCTGCTGTGATTGTATCCGAAAAAAAGATAGGCCCGACAATTCTCCGACGAGATACACCACACCACACCCCAATTTTTTGAGAATGTAATGGCTGTTCATGGAATTCATGTGGATTCACTGCAGACCATACTCTACAATTTTGACTATTAACATATCCACTTAGATGAAACCAAGCTTCATCGCTGAAAAAAACTTTGTCCAGAACAGATATATCATTTCGAATGAAATTTTTAAACCAATGACAATACCGCAATCGCTTCTCCTTATCTGGCTCTTCGAGCTGATGAGTTACGTTAATCCGGTACGGATGTAATTTTAATAACTCAGTGGCTTTATGAACACTTCCATAAGACAGTCCAGTCTGAGTAGAAAATTTTCGAAGAGACTTTTTTGGAGAACGAATAAACGTTTCACTTATCGTCTGCAGACTGTCGCCAGATAAAACACTTGATCGGCCGGTACGATTACGGTCATTCACGCTACCTGTATCCCGAAAACGATGAAACAAACGAAATATGGTCGATTTGTTTTCACTTAAGCATCTGGAAAGGCATTGGAGAAATGTTCTTGACACTTTGCATAGGATTTCGATTCATAGTAACTCAAAACTATAGAGACGCGTTGTTCTTGCGTAAAAGACATTGCGACTCGAACTGAACAAACCAACTGATTTCTGGCTAACTGTCGCCCGGTGGCGTGATCTAGCAGTGCTGCCACATACTGTACTACTAAACGAAAAATTCCCATATTCTAATTATACTTTACAAATTTACCTTCAATTCCTACACGGCTTCAAACATTTGGTTGCGCGACTTTACGATCACCCGGTACCTTTATGATTATTATTTCACATTTGATTTCAAACACACACAAGACCGTACATGCAACAGATGCATTCGCGACAAGCGCCATGTACTCCACGAAGTGGCTCTGCTGACTTACATTTCAAAATTTAAATTACACAATTTTCGTATTATAATAAATTAACTAAAAAGCTATAAATGTATACATTTTTATGAAATATGCATAAAACATGATTCAATAAGAAAGGAATAAATTGGAAATTCCTTATCGAAAATCAGAAACTTTGAAGAATAATTTTTTCGAAGCACACAAAAAGATCTCCATCTTTTATTTTATTCCTGGGTTTATTACATCAGTGTGTACCCTATGTGATTTTCATGTAATTATGCGAGGTTATATTTTTGGCACAATATTATAATATTTATACTTTCTAGTTATTTATTTATATTAATATAATTATTTTATAAAAGCGGGGCTGAAAAAAATTAACATAAAAATGTTAAAGTTAGTGACGTACTAAATAAGGGTACAAGCCAAACATTAAAATTATGACAACGATTTAAGCAGCTTGGAACATAATTAGTATTACGTCAAGCTTTTTGAAGTTAAAAATATGTAGTTTCAAAAATTGTTTAAGAAATAGAGTCCGTTACAATAATCAGGATAAAATATTTAAAATTAATGTGTATTTAAAATTCACTGGAATAAAAGATTTACAGATTAAAGTCAAATATTTACGTTAATATAAGGTCATCTTTATTTGCCTTCTTTTTGGATATACCATTTTATAATAATCAGGGTGAATTCATTAAATAAGCAGATAATTCAAAAGTTTTGTAGTAAACTTTTTATTTCAATAGCATTTTGAAATTTTTCATCAATAATTTTAATTAGAAATCCAATGAATTGAATAATTAATTAACAGAAATGCTTTATACACAAACAAATTAGCGAATACCCTTATGGCATTTATGCATGTCTATGTCCGACAAAATCATTGATTCCCAAGTTAATGTTTATTAATAGACAAAAAAATATTCCACAGTCCATTTTAATCTGTTAGCCAAAAATGACATTTTTTCGGTTGAATATTAATTTACTCTGAAAGGTTGTTGGAGAGACAATGGGAGGGAATTAATGGAGGTAACATGACAGTGTACTTTTTTTGAGGAACGGGTGGGTAATGACAGAATACGGGTAATGACAGAATACGGGTAATAACTGTTCCATCACAAATCACCTCTAGAGGTCGTAAAATAATGAAGCATGTATAATGGATTTACGAGAGGGTTGTTAACAATTTACAATAGATTTGTTTGATTTTCTTCTATTTTCTTTTTATATAATAAATGAGTTCGTTTTTCAATCAAAATTAAAATTTTATGAATTCTATAGAATTGAAATAACAGTTACATTTTCACTTTACTAGAATAATTAATTTTCATCATAAATTAATCAAGTTCTACATTCTCAATTTTCATGAACTCTAATGACAGGTTGTTTTATTTATCTCTCAATTATTTTTAATAAAATATGTACACAATAATTCCACTAATCTGAAATTTCGGGTAATCTGAAGTGATTTATAATTTTTTAGCATGATTTCTTCGTATAAAACGTGCTTTAAAATAAAATGTAAGTAATTTTATTTAGCAAAAATATATTTAATAGTATTCTAAACATAAAAATAAATTTAAAAAATTATAAACTGTGTAATTTAGAAAACAAAACTAACATTACCATGTTCTTAATGCACGTACTTACTTAAAATATAATTGCTTACTGGTTAAATATTTCTTATATTTCATTAGCAATTACAAGAAATTTTACATTTTCACTACTGCCTGGCTGTAAAAAAAATTACCAACCATTTTCTGTCGTAAACCTTGAAATGACGCCATATTTCGCCAACGCTTCATGAACATGATGACTGTGTGCATAGCGTTGTTATGCTGCTTTTCGTACTGCAACGCCATTTACAGTGGTTTAATTTAAGTGAAAAAATCGACAGTATGGGATGTCAAATTTTTTATTTGTTATTTATTAACAAAATAACGCGATAAAAAATTTGTAATGTTTACTAGAGTTTGTAAATGGTATAATTATGTAGCCTACTGATACTTGATGGTAAATCAGAACTGCAGAAAAAGCAGACGTTCACGCTGTATAAATACTACGACTATCAAAAACTGTAATTCGCTATAATCTTAAAGCCGTATGCTCTGATAGGAAATTATTTACTCTATGGGTTTTTAACATGTTATTTGACACTTATTGTTTAACTAGTTCCAATCTTACTGTATATTATTAAGGTACAATAAGCAGACCTATTTATAAAAACGACAGATGACAGATTTTTGGTTGTCTTATGAAATATGTTAAATTTCACAATTATGAAAATCTTACGTGAAACACTCACACGACTTTCTCTTGCCAAAGTATATAATGAAAGATATAACCTAAAGTCCAGCCTTTCTTAGTTTGCTCCTATTGTCAACAAATAATACGTCACTCAGCATGCGCATTATGTAAAAATGTTTACACGCTGATTAAAAAGTAACAACAAAATACTTTCAAAAGTTTTAAATACAAAATACTTTTTTAAGTATTTTTATAAATGAAATTGTTAGGCCTACATCATATCATGACTGATCTTTTAAGTACTTTAAGTACTTATAATTTAAAATATAGTCAACTTAATAGGAATACGACATCCATAAAGTAGTGGACTCTAGCGTGCACCCTGTAGTAGCTGGGTTTGGTTTGTTGACAATAGGAGCAAACTAAGAACGGCTAAACTGTATGTTTAATCGTGAGTAAACAAAGTAAAACGGAAAACATTTTTTTTTTTTTTTTTTTTTTTGACTTTATTTAAGAAAATAAACTACAACTGTGTAAGAAGTTAACACAACCAGCAGTTATAATGTCAATAGTTTTATATAAATGTCTTGATGTCACTTGTGTGAGGTAGTCGCCCAGCGGCAACCCCTCAGGACGATTCACAAAAGGTCTCTATTCCATTGCCTTTTCAGTCTTCTAAGTGGGTTGTGTGGTAGGTGAGGAGCGGACAATGACTGAATTTGTGGATTTGTGTGATAGTGTAGTTTGCTATGAAAACGTCTGTATAGTTTCTTTATTGTTTCGTCCACCGTTTCAATGTTAAGGTCTCTATGTAATGTTTTGTTACTAACGTATGTTGGACAGCCTGTGATGATGCGTAAAGTTTTGTTCTGGAATGTCTGAATACGTTTTATGTTAGATACTTTAGCTGATCCGTAGATCACAGAACCATAGGTCCAAATAGGACGAAGAAGTACCTTGTAACAGTTAAGTTTCTGAGTAATTGGAAGAGGAGATTTATGGTGAATAAGACTGTAGAGAAGTTTTAACCGCGCGTTAAGAGATTGCCTTTTGAGTCTAGTATGTGGATTCCATGTCAGTCTTCTGTCTAGTGTCAGTCCTAAGTATTTCACTGAGGTTTTTTGTGGGATCGGTGTATTGTGTAAATAAACTGGGGGACAAGTTTGTCGTCTGAGAGTAAATGTAATGTGTTGTGATTTTTCAGCATTAAGTTTAATTTTCCAAGTATTACACCAATGTTGTACAGTGTTTATGTGATGTTGAAGATTAAGCGTTACGTCTTCACACCTGGCTTCGCTGGCTAATATTGCTGTGTCATCGGCAAATGTTGCAGTTATAGTTTGTTGTGTGGTAGGAAAATCGGATACATAGATGGAGTACAAAAGGGGTGACAAAACTGCTCCTTGGGGAACTCCTGCATTTATTGGACGACACGAAGATACAGCAGAACCTTGTTTTACAGAAAAGAAGCGATGTGAAAGAAACGACTTGATTACAAGATAGTACGTAGACGGTAAAATAGATTTCAATTTAAATAAAAGACCGTTATGCCAGACCTTGTCGAAAGCCTGACTGACATCAAGAAAAATTCCAGCCGAATACAATTTCCGTTCTAATGATGACGCTAAAATATCGACAATACGGTGTAATTGGTGAATAGTAGAATGGTTTGACCGAAAGCCAAATTGATGATCAGGGATGGCATGTTGTGGAAGAATAGTTAAAAGCCGTTTGTGTAAAATCTTTTCAAATATTTTGGAGCACAGTGGAAGGAGACTAATTGGGCGGTACGATGAAGGAACAGAGGGAGGTTTATTAGGCTTTAAAATCATACGAATTTGCGAATGCTTCCACTGTATAGGGAAGGTTGCTGTACGAAAGATAGAATTAAATAAACATGTTAGAAATACAATACCCTTTCGAGGCAATTCTTTGAGTACTTCGGAGCATATAAGATCATATCCAGGGGCTTTTCCAGTTTTTAAACCGGCTATTTCGCGTTTGATCTCAGAAGGTTTAATCGGATCATGGGGAAGCGAAACCGGCAAAGGTGTGTCTAGGGATTGTAGGACATAACCATCATGTGTGACGTCTGCTAAGTCCTGATGTGGTTGGAATATCTGCTCTAAATGGTCAGCAAAGAGTTCTACTTGCTCTTCGTCTGTGATTCTCCACGGCTCCCCCTCGTTACGTATTGGAACACGCACTTGCGACTGTCGGAGCATAGCTCGTGTTTTCCTCCACAAGCTACCATCCCGACTGGAAAGTTGACTGATTTGTTCATCACGTTTATCATCTCGAAAAAGTTTTAGTTGAGTCTTAAGTAAATTAGTTAATTTAGTAAATATACGTTTGTCAGCAAGCAATCGAGTGTTTTGCCACCTTTTCCTGGCTCGCCGTTTGTCAGTGATAAGATTTTTAATGTATTGTGGGTAAATTGGGTACAATTTCGGAGGTTTACAGATTGAAGAGGTCCATACAGCCTGCTGTACAGTTTCGTTAAAGAATTCTATTGCCTTTTCTATTTCCTCTCCGGTTTTCAGTAAAATAGGTATATTTAACGAAGCGTTTAAAATTTCACGAAAGTTATTCCAATTCGTCTCTCCAGCGACTAAGGTTGGGTTGGTTTGGGAACTGGGTTCTGCCCACAGCGACAGATACACAGGAGAATGGTCAGATGATAAGTCCGGTGTAGACGAAATGTCGTATGGAACGTTCGTTAGGCCTTTTTGGAAGAACAGGTCAAGAAGGTCCGGAATTTTTCTAGGGGAGGTTGGCCAATAAGTGGGAGAATTCGGAGAAATTGCGCGTACATTATTTACAGTTATACTACTAAAAAGATTTCTTCCTCGAGAAGTGCTCAATCGAGAGCCCCAATGAACATGTTTGGCATTAAAGTCACCACCGACTAGGAAGCACGAACCAAGTTTAGTAAAGAAGTCAGAAAACATAGCTCGAGAGATAACATATCGTGGAGGACAATAAACAGAACCGATTGTAATATTTTTATGAAGAGTTTTTACTACGATGCAGGAGAATTGAATGCACGGGGTGGAAATGTTTTGACAGGGATAATGAGTTAAAGATGATTTAATAATTACTGCAACACCACCGTGAGCTGTGTTGTCTGGATGATCCGTTCTGTATGTTGTGTAATCTCGAATGAAGAACCTAGTTCGTGAAGTAAAGTGTGTTTCCGTAATTAAAGCTATGTCAATACGTTTGTCATGCAATGTAAAGTCTAGTTCGTTTCTGTGCTGGGCGAGACCATTTGCGTTCCATAGAAGAACTGACAGGGACCCACAAGTCAGTAAGTTATTTGGCATATGTGTGAGCGAGCGACTGTGTAAGATTAGTTAATTGTGAAAGAAGACTGAAAAGGGGTTGGATAAGTTTATTTAAATTTGTGATTAAACTTACTAAATCAGTTGATGTCTGTGAATGCGACTCGACAGGAGGCCACTGGGACGACTGGTTAGTGTTGATGTCTTCAGTGTTGCTGTATGTTCTTTGTCGTGCTGTAGCTGGTTGTGAAGATTTTTGCCAAGCTGTGTTGTTAATTGTTGTGTTGTTTGGTAGCGGAGGGAAGTCTGTCTGGTTGAATGATGTGGTTGCTGCTGGTTGTGCTGGAGCAGAAGACGCTGTCCTTTGCTGTCGTTGATTGCGCAATGTTTGGTACACCTGACAACCTTTATAGTTGGCAGGGTGCGTGCCCCGGCAATTAGCGCATCTTGCAGGTGTCGTGCGTGTTTTTGTGCAGATTTTTGAATCATGCGCTTCACCACAACGTACACATCGAAATGGGTGGCGACAGTAGGTTTTGGTGTGAGCGAACGACTGGCATCTTGTACACTGTGGTATACTGCGTTTCTTTCGTGGTTCTTCAATAACAATTCTGTAGCTAAGAAGAGATTTCAGATCAAAAACCTTCTCGTCGTATGTGTCGCTGCTTATTTCTACAAAAAAGAGTGGTAAAGGTGTTCGGATGATTTCTTCTTCTTGTTTGTCATTCACAATTACTTTTCGGCGAGACAGTACATTTGTCACTGTAACAGCAGTGTATCCTAACTGACGAAAAGCTTCTTGGATATCTTCTGTTCTTGCAGAAGGATGTAATCCGCGTATAACAACCTTTGGAAGTTTCTCCGAAGGCAGTTGATATGTATGAAAATTTGCGTTGTGTTGTTCAAGACACCGCACAAATATCCTGTAAGTTGCAGGCGAATTCGGGTAAACGATAACGTTAGAGACGCTGCTTTTTAAAGTAAATGAGTCCTGTCCTCCAACGTCTCTCAGGATTTTTATAAGACAGTTGGCATCTGCTACTCCCTTTAAATATATTGGAGGAACTTTGTCCTCTCGTAGTTCTGTTTCATCCATAGTGTTTGACAGAGGTGAAAATGAGTTAGAAAGACGCACTGTATTGTCAATTTCTTGTCTCTTCTTTAGGCGTGAATCTTGATCACTATTTGAGAGTGGTCTTTTTTTCCCGACCACGGTTTCCCATATTGAATCGCTGCCATTTGGTTCAACATCTAGGTTAGTGTTCTCCGTTGCCATGGCAACCGACGTTGATTGTTGTGGTAATTTAAATGAAATAAAAATGTCTTATTTAAAATAAATATCACACATAATGTCACATATCAAACGAAACTATATTAAATAATGAATGTCACAAACAAAAATTACCACCGGTATCTATAAAGAATAAACTATAAATTAAATAACAAATCGGAACGTAAGTTCGCGCACTGTTAGTCGATTAACAAAAATCAGCTGTTTCACGGCAAACATAACCTAATTTTAATCGTGAGTGATTGACGCAAAATGAGAATCAACCTTTATAGAACTTAAAAAAAAAAAAAAATCTGGTGTGAAATACTCACACAACTTTCTCTTGCCAATGCAAATAATTAACAATATAACCTAACATTGGAAATAAACGAAAAACTAACCCCAATAAACATAACCTAATTTTAATCATGAGTGAAAAACGCAAAATGAAAATCTAACTTAGTTTGGCTTAAAAATACGGAAAATCACTCTTTCACGCTAAACTAGGCTCTGTAGAGAAAAATTCTCTAAATAAATGTTATAGATCTTTTAATTTCCTATTAATTTTATTATACTTTTTGTCGTAAAATGCATACTAAGACCAAATTCTTTAAAAAAATCGATTTTTCACAGGTTTTCGTGAGAAAAAAACAGAAAATCGCTAATTACCGCTAAACTAAGTGTTACACAAAACAATGTTTGAAATAAAAGTTGTAGGATTTTAAATTGTCTACAACTTTTATTACATACATTGTTTCGCTAAAATGCATATTTAAGCCGCAATCTTAAAAAAACCAATTCTTTTACGTGAAAACAGCCTCTCCAAGAATTTCAGCAGACATGGCGCCTACTTTATCTTGTAAAGCATAAAAAATATAGTAGGCCTAAACCAGGTGATTTTCTCAAAATCGTAGGACCCGTTTTTGAGAAAATTGCAAAAAAGTAAAACTTTACACGAACAAACTACTACTTCCGGTTGACCGATTTTGATGAAAATGTTCGTGTCGGGTCCGGTAATGGTGTCTAACTTTAGTTTCAAGTTTCAAGTTTGTACGATATTCCGCTCTTGAGATATTTTGATACCGCGCGTGCACAAACAGTTGAATATACCCAGACCAGTAAAAACATTTTTGTTTCTTCAGGTTCATGGGTTCTGAAAACGTATATATCCGGTGAAAACTCAAATTTCAAAAAAATCGACAAAAACAGCAGCCCTATTTTATTTTCCTATGTATTCATTAGGGCAAAAAGAAGTAAAAATATTCTTCTCTGATACTTTTATGAAGATCATTTTTACGATCGGATTGCGTCAGATCATTTTATGCAATTCCCGGTCAGGTCTGGCATTGTTATAACCCTCATTTTTATATTTATCGACCTGAATTTAACCTGAGTGACCAGTACAGTCGGACGTAAAACAAAAAAATAAATATTTATAAAAAATCTAAACGAAGACATCGGAATGTTGCTAGTGTAATAATTTTAAAATATACTATAAAATAACATACCATGAAGTAAAATTAATTACAAATGTTTTAAAAATTCATTGTTATTATAAAAAAGTTTGTTTTGAAAACGACTAGGTTTGGTACTGCTGATAAAGTTATTGGAGTAATATGATTAAGGTACGCAGGAAGCACGGACTCTGTTCCCTTTTGGTGAAGTCCCAGGTTGATGCAGAACTGGGCTCAAGTTATATGCTGATGAGAAATACGTGTTGGCAACAGATGAGATAAGGGAATTCGTCGACCAATACACTGAACTAAACTCCTGTACAAGAGGCTAAACTTATTACACTACCGGGATTAGAAATGAACTGGTCATCTAAGAAACAAGCACTTCTAATATCCGTACATACTTAGAATACAGCTGAACACGGTTAGCTTTAATTACTTTCGTTATAAATGTCTTCTGTTCCGTTCAAAAGCGTGGACATCATATTATGTGAACGATTTAATACATTCATAATAACTATTTTATCACTGAAAAATTAAATAAAAAAGATATAATAAAATGAAAAAGTTAATTTCTTATTAGTATATTTTTAAGCCAATTATATTGCTGCGCTTGTGACATTAAAACCTATATTTTCATGAACATAAATATTACAGTGGAATTGTTTGTTTCCAAACTATATTTTAAAAAAGTCAGTAGATCAATTTTAGATAAATCTAAATTTCAAATTACAAATTACACGTATATGTTATATATGATGTAAATCCTCTTTCTTTGATATTGTAATTTTCATGCGATGTTAATAAGTAGTAACAAAATTGAACTACTTATACACAAAAATTTTAGTTTTGAAATAGAACAACAAAAGTCGAAAGAGAAGTACATTTTTTTACATTGCAATGCAGGTTTTATTGTTAATTAAATCATCTAAATTACTAATAATAAAATAAGCCTGAATAAAAAAATTAATTTGACTATTTAAAGAGCTACAGTCGCATCAACAGCTGAGATCATTATCTGTTACTTCGGGTTTGCTAATCACTAATCAATGGCAATGATTGGTAGCCTCCTCACTTTAACCAAGAATCGAATTTGAAAACTTCAGCTTTGTGATCAAGCATTAATTTTACTTTACCCCTACTCGTCCTAGATGACCAAGGTTTCGTATACCTTGTTTCTTATTATACTGTGCAACACATTTACTAAGTTCTAATATAAAATAGAACTATCGGATCAAAATAGCGTTATTTTTTATCGTGGATAATATATTTTATTATTAACTTTTTTCGCATCTAAGAGTTATCAGGTGCATGAATTTGTCTTTGAACGTAAGACTTTAACGTTTAGTTGCTTACTTATAAGAGTGCATACAACCAGAAAGAAAGGTTTACAAATACTATATTAAAAAAAATAATAATAAAATAAATCAATCGTGTAAATGGCTTTGAGTTCTCCATATAACAATAATTGTGTTCAATTTATATTTATATATTCTTTTTTTTTTATAAAAAGTCGACTTTAGTTGATTTAGTCGTCTTTTTGCGATACCTGGTAGGTCTGCAGAATTCATGTTGCATAATATTAAGGGATTGTTATGATTTTGAAGTTTGTGTCAGAACCTACGGAACAATTTTAGATTTTGTCGTTGACGTAAGGGACGCGTAAGCCATGGTGTAGTGTTGTATTAGGTACGTAACTCGGGCAATTAGTAATGAATCGCAAGAATTTACTTTGAAAATTTATGTATTCATAACAGTGCTTAACAATATTTTTGATCTTTTGTAAATTGGCGGTAACTCCTGACAAACATGTCAATACGCTTGTGAAACGATGGTTGCATTTTTTTATAATTAAGGGGCTACCTTTACCAGTTGGCCTACAGATGAATGTTTTCGAGTGTCTACTACCCCTTACTTTCCTACCACATAACAAAACTTTCATTTCTAGTAGTAGGAGGATGACTTAATAACCTTATTTGCGCTAACTAATTATATGAATTGTTTGTTTCGCTTCCTCAACTCTTTATAACATATTTTAAATTTCTTTCACTTTCAACTTCATACTTCATGAGGGCACCTTCGACAGTCGTAAAAATTGGAGTAAGTTGCTGTTTTAAAAAAATTAAGATTATAAAAACTACATTTTAACAAAAAATATGTCATTTGATCATGAAAACACACTTAGAAAATTTATGTAGCAAATACAGTTTCTTTTTAAAGTCTTACCAACATACCGACACGTTAGGAATAAAGTTGAACATAATTTTATCCATTTTTTATATTTAAAATGGAGAGAATGAAATTAACTTCTTTTCCTAATAAATGACCATTTGGTCTGGTCATTAGCGACTACTTTGGGTTGGAAATCAGTGGGTTTAATCGTAAATAATTTTTCAGAACCTGGCCGGGAATTCAACTCAAGACCTACGTTTAGCAGTGTAGCGCGCTAACCGCTAGGCCACGGATTGGCCTTTTGTTTCTTTATTAACGCTCATAAACATTAAATTTTTTATATCTTACATATAACTGATTTTATTATCTCCAAGAATAATATAATACCGACTTTTATGGTTTTTATTTACTAGAAGTAATTTTTAATGTAATCAAATTTAGTGGTTGTGCATTTGAATGTATCAAATAAGATTCCAAATAAATAGTTTTATTAGAACAAAATTAATTAGGAACATCCATCCATACATACATGCATACATTAAAGCAAACTTCTAGACTTGTTTTTATTTATTTTTTTCAATTGATTGAGTTAAATTCCAGTGTTTGATAGTCAGGATTACGTTTATTGCCTAATACTTTACACAATACTAAACATTTTTTATTAAAATAAAAATACAATTTTTACTAAACTTTCAGGTTGAACACCAAATCCACAACTGACAGTTTCCAAAAAATTGATAGACAAATATTAAGAACCATTCTCAACTTTAAACACCAATCCTAGGGGAATGGCGGCTCGTGCCCAACAATACACTATACCACAAAAACGAACAGACAACAGACACAATGAGAAAAAGACAATTGTCATTCTTCAGCAACTTAATCAGGATGCCAGAAACAAGGCTTGTCAAGAAACTTCTCAATCAGCTCATGCAATACAATTCATGGAATGGCCGGCTACAGAGGATAAACAACGATTTTAACACTCTGGGAATAACGTACAACATTATTCTAAGACGAAAAAATGGACCAATATTCAAGGACCCAAAAATTCAATTGCCACTAATAACCAGAAAAGTTCAACACTATGACATAACTGACCAGCAGAGGAGGGCCATATCTGAGATTTGAAGATGTAAGATAGAAGAAAACAAGTCAAACGATCCGCTAAAGACCATAGTGCTCCAATTAGGGCTTAATTTTTTTTTTAAAGTTGAAGTATAATTAAATCAGGCGATTTTATATAAATATAATTAATGAGGCCTATTCGGAAAAAATAAAAATGATTACCGAATGTCTTGATTCAAGTGACATTCTTGTAAACATGACACCCATTCTCTCAAGCTATGATTTTAGAGCAAATGGAATTCAGATATATGGAAAAACTAAAGTACTTTCTTAATTAAATTAGAGAATTTTTTCATTGATTTAAAATTCTCCTTTCTTGATCACGTTTTAAATAGGTATAGCTTATCTTTTTTTCAAAAGTTCATACAATAGAGAACCCTTTCATATATTCACAAAAATACTAAAACGAACTTAGATTTGGTTGTGTTTTTTGGAATGTAATGTAAATAAAATAGCACTTCTGTTTTACAGATGAATTCAAAGTGCAATTTCATTAGTTTAAATGAAGTTATCTATCCCAGAATTGTAGCAGCCAATCGATACTTTTGTGTACTGCAGAATTTTGCATATCAAAGAGTGATATTCAGTATCCTTCTAGCAATATTTCAAATACAAGCAAAGCATGCATTTGAAATTACTAATTTAACTTGTAATTAATAAAGGGAAGAGGGAATTATCAGATCGTAAATTCTACTACGGTTCATGATAACTTTGTTCTTATTCCGCGTACTTACTACTGATATACATTGCCCTTAACTTGTTGTTTTTACGTTCTTATTTATTTTTCTTTTACCGTATTTTAAAATGAAAATATATTCTATAATATAACTTGGATTTTTAGAAAGTCAATAAGAATTCTGCTTGAGTTAGCAAATTCCATCAAAATGCCCTAGGTAATTTGTGAATCAATCCATTCATTAAACCAAGCACACATAATATTATTCTTAAAATTTAGAAAAATTATAAAGTGTTAATAATTATATTATTTTAAGTGTTCATGAATGCTTCCGTATTTTTTCAGTTCCATGAATAAAAACTATAATGTCTGCTTATTTTATCATCATCATCATCATCATCATCATCCGTCATGGTTTAGGCTATTGAGCCTGTTAAGTTAAGTCAGAAATTTGAGAAAGTGTTGAAAAATAAGTCTCAAGTACTTATTAGACTTTCTTCGAATTGTGGTTTTACTGCTTTTAAAACTTCTTCTAAAATTCGTCGGTAAATTAAAAAAATTCACTATAATTTTGAAACTGTTTACTTGATTTTCTACAATTAAGTAAATTTTAAATGCCTAATTAACATTATAAATAAAACAGATGTCCTGATTCAACTTAAATTAGTTTTTCTTAACTGTTAAAAAATATTTACAGTTTTATTAGAAAACTATGAGCAAAATACCCTATGTTACAAGTCTACACTAGATATTGGAGAAGATATCATTCAACAGCGCTGCTTTCGTATGATCTTCTGGCTATTACTGATGATAACAAGGTTCCTTCTTGGATCTAGACAATAAATAATATTTCGTTTGACTATGAGTAGATAGGATGACGATGTGACATTTGTACTATAGCATTTGTTTTAGATTGATAAACACTTGAAATCGATATATTTGTAATATAACTTAATGTACAATTGAAAATAAATGTTATAATTTGAAAAGATGATTAAAACTGTAATTCAGGTGAACTGGTAAAAAATATATAATTTATTCTTATCCTTTTACATCTTTGACATTCTACAGTCATCGAGAATATTGATAGCCAAATGCTTATAATGAGTATCTAATAATTCAAGATCAATATCTAATACTCTCTAAGTAGTACTTGATACCTCGACTTTAAATTCCTTTTCTCATCGTAGGCATGCTTCCTGCTAAACTTAGTATTCTGCTATTTATTAAAGAAGTTGAAATGCCCATTTTATTCCGAGGTCATCCAATAACTGTTGTCTTGTCATGTAAGTAAATACCTATTTCAATCGTCTGGGCACAACAAATACACCACTATTACTTGCATTGCAGAATAGTTGATATTATCCCAGAAACATTAAGTTTATTCATCATTTTTTAATTTCTTTTATGGTCCAGCAATCGATACCCTGCTAAAGGTCTTTACAAACTCACCCATTCTTCTGAATGACTTCTTCTTCTGATATTCTTGACTTTTGCTCAGGAGCTTTGGTCCAACACTTTGAGCCATACATTAAAACTGGTAGTTCAAAGTCTGATAAAACTTTAAAATGATCTTTTTCCATACTTTACTGACCAGCGTTTACTATAGTGCATATAATCCTTTGTGAATTTTTCAATTTAATTTTTTCATCGTGCAGAAATTACTATTAAAATTTTGAACGTTTAAAGTAAATGTTGATCTGAGGTAATAATAAACTTTTTGTTATAAAATTCTGTTTACTATTATTGCGTTGTGATTTTAAAAAAGAATAAATTCATACTTAATTTTTTATATTTCTGTTTTTTAACTAAATCATCAGATCCAAAAAAACTGATGCTGTTCAACAACCTACTAAAAAAGCAAAATATCTTCAAAGCTCATTTAATATTTTCTTTTAGTTTACTCAAAGTTGCTTCAACGACTTGGACATTAGCGACTACTTTGAGTTAAGTAAAGGTGACCTTGAACAGGTAATAACTTTTCAGACCCTTGATGCCCTTGATTCCGGGAATTAAGGTTTATTTTAAACCAATATGAACCTATGGGCTACAAATTTATGGCACAACTAAACCGAGTAACCTACAACAATTACAAGCCTTTCAGTCAAAATTCCTACGTTTAATTACCTGCGTAACGTTTTACGACAACAAAATTCTACATGATGACTTAAATATTCCGTTTATAAGTAAAGTAGTTAAGTCCAGCTACAGCGTTTTTCACAGAAAATTGCATGATCATCCCAACGAATTGATCACCAAACTATCGGACGCATCACTACCGCGGAATCCGCAACTCAAGTTGAAACGTCAATGGGCCCGAGATCTTCTATAAAGTGATTTATTTTAATTTATTTTATTTTCCTTTCTTCATTTCATGCAATGTTGTTCATCATGGATTATGAACATTATCTCATAAACTAATGGAAATCACGGTTCTTGTTCATTCATTTTTCTTGTCATCCTTTCTATACCTTTATCAAATTCGCTCGTTGTATCTTAATGTTTGCAAATAAAGTTATTAAAGATTAAAAAAATTATTGAAAATGCAACTAGTGGCACAGTCAGCAAAATACTATACATTTAAAGTCGCTCAACTCAGTGCCAAGATACCCAAAATGCCCAGATCAACTGTTACACAAGATACCTTATAAAACTTGTAGGTTAAATTTTCAATATCTGACCAGAATTTTAGGCGGGATATGGTTAATAATCTGGTTGCGGTGAGGACTAACAGACAGGTATGACATTAAGCTTTTTTACTCATTTTATTTCTATACTTTCATGCTGAACAGGTAAACGAAAATTACAATTTTTTCTCTGGTATTGTTACCTATAAGCCCAAAAAAAAAAACAATTATATTATACTATGTTAACTATTCGAAAAGGTAATAATGTTTTCTGTCATTAAACTTGCGTTTTCATGATTAATTGTCGGTTGGCACTAGTTAGCTTATTAGAAAAAGAATTGTCGAACCTTTTCAGGGTCACGTAAATTAAAAATAATTACCAATGTGACGCACATTAAATACATCTATTGTCAACATGATCAAATTAAATTAAGCAAGGTTGTGTTTACAAAATGTGGAGTTATTTTTATCACTTTATTTTATATGAAACAGCAAAGAAAGCCTTAAATAGAATTCAAGTTTGGCTCAAAATTGAAGATAGGAATTCATGTAGTTTCTACGATACACCCCAGGGAATTCCGTTTAGAATACTAAATTACAATATCCATATATTTTGTGAAGTTTCAGTGAAATTGTACTTCGAGTTTTTTATCCTTTCATTATTCTGCGTTATATTAATGGTTTGTAAAAATATTTTGAGTATGAGAATATATTTTATTTTTTGCTATTAACATAACGGTAATGAATAAATTATCAGAATCCGTATCCTTTTAGGATGGATACTCTCCGTTTCCTTTTGTTTTGTACTTTAAAAAACAAAGTAAAACCATAAAATAAACTAGGGTGTTACGGAAATGTTTTGATAGTTACATCACTGGATTTATTTGAATTAAAAATATGCTTTACACGAACAAAGATATTTAGCTTTTCAATAGTTATCGAAAAATATTCAACCGGAATTGTAATGCATATTTAATTTGTACTCATAATGTGTATAGATTAATTACAAAAACAAATGAAAAAGACCTTGAACTTTTAATTCGCAACTCGATAGCATTATTTGTACTTTATTATTTATAATTATAATGAATAATTTTATTAAACCTGTGGGAATCCAGCTATAGATCATTGTTTTTCTATGAGTCTCTCCATACGAACGATAGATAGTACCATAAAACGATTTTCAAGAGAATTGAGTAAAATTAGTACTAAATTTACTTTTAGTGGTGCATCAGCTCATGGTTATTTTTGACCAAATAAAAATTAAAAACTGTTATAGTACAATTACGCTACGTAGTAGTAGTATGTAAGTTTCAGTCATAATCGAGTCGAACTCTGAGCTTTTGGCGCAGCAGTTGAATACAGGTATGTTGAATACCTGTACGTTCAATTTAGCTACCGAGTTACCATATAATTTTATATTTTTCATATAACCAGCAACATAATAGACCCTGCCCATAATAAACAGATGCCTGCCCATAGCAGACGTTTCCCTGCCCATAACTGACAAGTGGAGTGTCAAATTATTTACACTCAATCTGTTCGTTGCAGGGCTAAAATAAAAAGTTCTGTTTCTTATCACATAGTCAGCCAATTAAATGACTGAATCATTTAAGAACAGAAGAGGTAGAGGTGTAAACGACACTAATCAGAGTTATCTCCTCTAAAAGTAATGAATTTCATTATACAGCTAGACCCTGTGGTGAATGAAGTGAAGGTGTCATTTGCAGAGTAGAAATATGTGCTTTTCAGAGGGCTCGGCGTGCTGATAAGCGTACTTCTCCAGTCAGTGAGGAATGCATGGTAAACCGCCTCACTCCTCTTTTTACCTAGTAAAACCTTTACAGGTTCAAACCTGCATTTCGGGTGATGACCTAAACAACATCACCAGCAAATCTATTACATTTTTAAATTTTCTACCGCCAAATTAAGGTAAAAATTTCACATACAGGCTACTGAATTCCAAAATACAACATTATCGATGAAACGTTACTAATAAACAACACAAAACAAGAGAAGAAGAAACTGCTGCGATTTTAAAATATTAAATTATATGTAATTGTAAATAATATTAAAATATGTTGATATTTATGTAAGAAGAGTATATAATATTAATTATATATAAAATTGTATTATGAAATAAACATTTACAGCCCAATTTTTTTACTGTGCACTACAAGCTACACAATATTAAAAAATATCACCCCTCATTATTTTAACAGTTAAGAATTATTTACAAACAGTTTAACAAAAACTTTCAGTAAAAAATGTGTTTAAAATGTTAGAATATATTTTTAAGAAGGTAGCTTTCAGTGGCGTTGCTTCCGTGTAATCGTTTGGTTATAGTGATAAAGGGTTTCTTCTTGAGTCCTGACGATGTAGAACTTTTCAGTAATACGGAGGAAGACGTAGTTTTCGTTTTAAATTTAATGGACGAGGTGAATGAAGGTGTGAAAAATACAGAATGACAACGTGATATGTAAAAAAGTGAAGGTGTGTTTAACTGATGATTGAATATTAATTTGGTGATTGAGTTCATAGATTAATGAGTGTTATTAAGATTAAGTTTATTGAGAAATAAGAGTTCTTAATATAATTTTTGGGTTTTTAATTTTGAAAGGATGGTTAAACATTTTTGATCAGGAAGATCTAATATTCTCGCTGTTTTGAGTCTGATTTTTAATATTGTCGTCGAGAAGATTTATAGCCAAATGATTAGGATGAATTTCTAATTTGCTTAAATACTTTTTACTCCGACTGCTACGTTTTTGTAAAACCCTTAATTTAAATGTAAAAAAAGTTGACGACCTTATCAACATAGCCTATAAAATACATAAAAATATATATTTTATGACAATATACTTATTGTACTTTTTTATTTATTTAAATTTTTTTTTTTATTTTAATTTTATTAATATTTCTTTAATTTTCGATTTATTTAGAATTTTAAACAAGGTAGTAATTTTATTTCAGTACAAAACAACGTATTGTATTTACCTGCTATCATTTCAAAACAAATGCACTAAGATGACTGATACGGGAGTGAACTATCAAAGCAATCATAAATCATAAAATATTAGGCCTACCCTACAGAATGCTTTGAGAGCGTCCCTGGAATCGTAGAAGGAGGTCATTGGCTGGCCTTCCTTGTCGGCGGCGTTCGCTAATCATCACTTAGCTTGCGTTAACCTTCCGGAGATATTATTGTTAGTTATAATTTTGCGACTTTAACCAGTTCTAAATTCTAACTATATACGGTATATTCTGAATCAAGTTTTTTTTTTAATTATGTGCAGTTTTTTAGTAAAGATGAGCTCCATTTCAAATTTTGTGTCAAACATTGAAAGTCTTTTTTATTCAAAAAAATGAATTCATGTTTATTTTTCAAAATAACATTCATGTTTTTTTAATATGTTATCACTAAACAGATAACTTTGTTTGCTTAATTTTGTAAGTTACTTTAGACTGACTATATTAGCCCAAACTTAGGGAAGTCTGTGCACACAGATTTGCATCGGGTGTGTTCAATCTCATTAAGGATCAGATTATACACCGAAAACTGGAAACAAACGGAAACTTTGGTGTACTAATTATTGTTTCAGCCTGTAAATTAAGAAATCTGATTTATGTTAAGAATTCTTTTGAGTTGTGGAAAAATTAATGAATAGTAATTTTCAACGAGTCATAATAAAAGCTGAAAAATTAGAAAAATCCTAGAATAAAAGTATTTTTTTATATTTCCAAAAAAGAACCAGTAAAACCGGGAAAAATATCTTTACTATTTAACTTCCGTAGTCACTCCTCAGATATAAGTCACTTTTTTACCAAATTTTAATGGTGAAAAATTTTACAAGTCAACAGAAAAAAATGACAAAAAGATTCTATAAAAGCTTGGTCGTTAATGAAAACTGTTAAGATCTTGAAGCGTGAATTTTTAAATTGTTAAAATACATATTATCAACACGTTAGACCCTAGCCTCAGTCAACCACGTGACCTTCCATTTCCCAGTCCATTATGCTAACCGCTCCGCCAAAGAAGCGATACATTAAAACTTAGTACTGTAATATTTAGACAATTTGAATACAAATTTATATGTTTACGAAACCATATTAATGTTTTTCCAATAACATAATGTACTTATCTATTTGAAACAATTTGCGTATTACATTTCACTTCGGATGTGATGCATAACCTAATTTAAATCGGGACGTAAACATTTTTCAAATACCCCATTTATCAAATTCAGTCAAGGTTTTTAAATGTAGAGTTTATTAAACTATGAACTCGTAGATATTTTTATACCTACCTAAGTATTACCAACATAATTTTGTCCATTTTTTCTCAGAATCAGAATCAACAAAAAAGTAGTCTGCGCCATTTTATTTGAGGTTCTAGATAAACATCTTAATTAACTTGATCTTGAAGTAAGTTACTTATGAATTTATGTACTTTCGTGATTCGTAAGTAACTTACTTAGAGATCCTGTTTAGTTTTATTGTTGTATTATCCTTTAAGAGGAAACGTTATTTTCAAATAAACCTGTATAAATTTGAATCAATCAGTGGATTCATGAATGAGTGCAGTCAAAAAATAACGGGTAGAAAATATATTTTTATAAAATTTTGAAAGCTGTAATTAAATTTACATAAATAAAAATATTATTATTTTAATCAAAACTCCAGACGAGGAAATTTTATAAAAACTTGGCAAACACTAACCAGAAAACAACAAATTTGAACTAAATATGCGAATATTTCAACGAAACATTTTTTCGCTTACAAATAAAACAGCTAGTATAATAAATTTCAGCACTTTACAACTTTTGTAAAATACTTGATGTACGTAAAAATAATAATACTAAAATTAAATTACTTAATAGTCTCTTCAGAATACATAAATCTTATTCAACGAGATCTTCTTCAACAGAGTTTCTGAAGTTTATTTGAACATTTTCTTGATGGGAGTTGATAGAGAAAGGTAGTCTAGCATTAATTCTGAACTAGAAGAGAAATGGGAAGAACAATTAAAGAGAAGATGGCACCTGCGGACTATTGTATGGCAATCTGGGACAGCTTGATAATAATAGAGAGGTCGGTGCTTCAATCTGTTTGCCTACCGGCCACCGCTAATTAGAGTTTTAATTTAATTAATTCCTTCCCTCTAACTTTTCCACTTTTCTTCCTCTTGAATTTTACGTTTGAAAATAGATTTATTATTTACTTCAAAAATTCCTGTAAAAATAAATCAGTTTAAAGAGTTTTCCAGCCTAGTGTTTTTAATGGGATTCAGCGTAATACATAATTAAATTATAAGTCAATGAGTATTAAATACTTAATATCCTACATAGACTTTTTAGCAAAATAGGGAAGTATTTAGGATATTCCATTCTTATTTTGGATAGATATTTTTTTTGGAAAAAAGGAAGTGCGACGTATCCTAATCTCTTGTAGGCCTAACTACTGTTTGTCTATAACGTGATGGCCTCCGGCAAAGAAGAGCAATATGCGGATTGGAAAACCATTTCAGAAAATATTTCTAATATTTTTAAGTAACTAAACTTGTCGAAAATGATGTATTATTAAAAAAAAGGATTTCGCATGATTTTTCCATAAAATTACTTCGAAAAATACACGCTTAACGAGATAATGTAGGCCTATAATTTAGTGAACGTTTTGTTTTTGTAGAAAAGAGCGTATTTTTCCAAATACGAGTACATCGTCATTGTTCAATTATTTCATGGATTAACCATTCCCACAACGAGATTTATTTGGTAGATTTGTTCTGTAATAATTAAGGAAAACAAAGATGCAATAAAATTTAACAGAAAATCATTAATTTTTAAGTTACGAGGTTTTTTCATAAATAAATTTTGTAAAATTGCGAAGCACGAAATAAAAAAGTCAGCATGCGAGAAACTTTTCGGTAACTGTACACATGTAGGAAATGATATAAAGAGAAAATTTTTAATTAATTTTTCGTGAAAGAATATTTTAAATTAGACGAACCGTATAGGAGCATGAGGGAGACAACATTATCTCATTAAGCGTGTGTTTTTTGAGATAGTTTTATAGAACAAAAAAATCCGAAATACTTTTTTTATAAAAATACGTCATTTCCGACAAGTTTCAGTTACTTAAAAAAATTAGATGTATGTTTTCTGAAATGGTTTTACAATCCGCATATTGCTCCCCTCTGCCGGAGGCCATCAAGTTACGGACAGACAGTAGGGTATACGCGACCGGAATGCTGCCGGATAATTTTATTTATTGGTAGAGATTTTATATTAATAAAATAAAGAAAATCTCTGCTGTAGTAAACTACTTCCTTTATAAATCTTTTTCCATCAGAGGAGGATACCATCACGGCAGTCTGGATCTGATTTGAGAAACAATTTGCAATAATGTATTTGTGAAAGGTACATAATATTAGGTTGTGAGGGCTGTGGAATAACACGTGGTACTTGTACGATTAATATCCTTCTGAATTCTATTAAAACAATTTAATTGAAGGATTGTTTTGTTTGTGGACGTTAAATAAAAATGTGAGTTACTCATTATTTATTAATTTGTTTACGAAAGATTTTCCATATTTATTATTTTTATTTGTTTTATTTAAAGTTAATTATTGTTAGGTTACATTTTTAAAAAGTCAACATACAGTTACTTCTTATTTTTCCGAATCATATGATGCTGATTATTCCAATACTATTACCAATTATTTATCGGTTATCAAACTATCAATCTGCAATGATGAAAAAGGAATTGTCAAAACATCTGTCGAGAAGCTAGTAAATCCTAGAGCGGACGCCAAATAAGCTTACCGGTTTTCTGAAGTGCGCAGAAGGTTATTTTGGTAATGGTGCACTCGGTTGCCTCAGGGAGTAGTGAGGGTCAGTGCTGTACCAGCTGTGATCAGAGTTACGTCGCTCTCGCAACGTTATGTATCAGCTAACCTGAAAACGTTAGTTTATAATGTGTTGTATCTGATAGGCGTTAGTTTTTGCATACAATGTTTACAATTGGATGTTTTTCACGCCGCTAATAGATGATAATTTGCATCGTTCAACGCATGTGATTTAATAAGCAGTTCAGTGCTAAGACACGAAATCTACCGACTGAATCCAAACTGTTCGCGCAGCTACACCGGCAAGCTTATTTGGCGTCCGCTGTACATCGGAAAAAAATCATTCGGGATTCAAGACTCATCGTCAATGAATCAAGGAGGTTATTAGTAAACAATATTGTAAACAAAAACATACCGACATTACCATTAAGCTAAAGACGTGTTTACTGTTGTAAGAGCTAGAAAACAGAGAAATCATCAAATGATTTTCACACACGGAAGTATGGAGGACGATTCGTCTAAAACTGAACCAAAGCCGCCCCCTGTGTTTATTCCAATTCAATCTGGAACTGCTTTTAACTATAAGCTCCAACAAAGGTGTAAACAAAACCGACTACGTGTATAATATTATATTGCGAAGTCAGACGAAACGGAATGCCAAAAACACTCAAACATACTCAACAACAATACGAAATCTAAAATTTCTAAAATTGACTACCACAGTTATAGATTAAAATAGTGCCGTGCATTATTAGAGTTGTGCTACGTCATTTTCATTACTCAGTTGACGTCAAACACATACAAGAAATGGCCACGCATAACCATACAAGTACTAAAGTAACTTCCAAGAAAGGAATATTAATCTTGACTGCCATTTTCATCACAATATTTCTTTCCATCTTTAGGGTTGCTTTCCATCTCAATGGAAAGTTGCCCAGATAGAAATGGTCCCTAAACCTCGTGAGAAACTCACCAAAATTACATTACACAGACCGATCAGTTTTCTATCCATGACACCAAAAACTGCCGATCATCTGAAAACCTTTTTCGAAGAAGATGTTTACCCGGAAACCAAACTTCAGTTTAGTTTCTGGGAAAGACATTCTAAGATAGAATAGGTTCATCGAAAAGTTAAACAAATTTGACATAGCCTACCATAGAAAAAAAGAAATTCTGCTCAACCGTATTCTTAAACGTAGCTCAGATAGAACCCTATAGAATAAAATATTTAGTAACTCTTAAACTAGTAAATGAACTAAATCAAATTTAAATGATTTCGGGACGTCAGCAAATCTCTGACTTGTTAACTCAAAAAATAATCATGCCATTTTAAGGCTTCTTCTCAGGGTGCTTCTCCGTTCCTGAGGTTGGCAACCATCATGGCAATGCTTACCCTACTGGTAGGTACCCGAAAGAGTCCTTCTGAGCTTTTGTTAAACCATACCCTCAAGTTGGCCAAACATGAAATTCTTCTGCGTCCTGGTCCTCTTCTACTGTCAATTTTTCCTTGCAGAATGCGTTGGAGCAATTCATACCTGCGCTCGTCTCGCATGATATGACCGAGATATTACAGCTTTCGCGCCTTCACTATGCTGACCAATTCCGCTGCCTTGTTCATTCGACGAAGCACTTCAGCATTAGTAATTTTCTGCGTCCAGGATATTCGCAGCATTCTCCTATACAATCAAACCTCGAACGCTCTCAATTCGTTAAGTGTTGCTTCTGTCAGAATTCAGGCTTCAACTCCGTACAATAGAACTGAGAACACATAACAATTCATGAGTCTCGTTTTAGTGTCAAGGGTTAAATTGTGGATTTTAAAGACAGAATTCATGGTGTTGAAGACATGTTAATGCTTATTTATAGAAACATAGTTTTATTAAATTTTAGTTAATCAAAGTAGCGAGTATTAGGTAGTACTTATATTTCAGGATTAATGCTATAAAGTGATGTTCACAAGAAGAATTTGTCTAAATTACCCCTTCGTTTTGTTAACCTGGTTAATCGGCGAATAGGTAGTCAATCCTTCACCCTGATGAACCAGAAAATCTTCGAATAGTTTTTTTAATAAGATTTATGTAAAAAACCGATTGTCAAATAATTCTATAAATTCGAAAATAACAAGGATAGTTTTGATATTATATTAATTGGAATAATTTTTTACCCATCCGTTATATATTGACTGTATGGAAAATGTAGTGATGAAGCAAGTAGGGAGAATTAGCCGAGGGATGTTGAATTTATACTGTTGATTGCCTCGTCATTTCTTAACGTTATTACTGTTCATTTTGCGGTCTGTATTCGGCATGAGTCAGCAAATTAAGGATGTTTATGCCTGCGTAGGATCTCAGGGGCTCAATTAATACTACAATGCTCTGTAATCCTCCGCCTCTGTTCATTTAAATTGTATAAATTGAATAAATATTCTCTTCAAATACTAAATTTATCACTTTATTAATTGCGGGCTCTACAATTTGTAAATGTATCAGCGTCGTACTTATTTAAATATTACAATATTTATTCTGAATATATTATTACTTTTTAATCTGTTTCAATCACCTAGCGATTGATTTTATTTTATTTAAAATATCTCCTAAATAAACCAAATTAATCTTAGTTTTCATTTTTCAGAAAACAAGTCACATAAACTTTTTTTAACTTATTTTATTTAATTTTCCAACCGTCCAAAGACAAATAGCAAAAATAGTCAGTATATGATTTTTGTAATAGGGTTTATAGCTTACAGGAGAGGATACCACTCAGTGACAATACTCTAGAAAACTAATAATGTTAAATTAAAATATTTAATACTAGTGTTACGTCGTTGCATTGTGTTTCCTTCATCAGTGCTGAAGCAATTCCTGGTAAAGTGGGAGAAATTACGTCACAATATGTAAAAAAATATTATTTCGAAAATCCACTTTCTGGTGTTTAATGCAGTTGTTTGTGCGATGCCTATGGTACGTAAAAACTTCGGGTCATTGGTTTTTACTTTCTCTTGCCTATATGAATATATAGGAAGGAAGGTATTGTTTTCATGTCAATTTTTCGAAATCGAGTTTTCACCAAATACACGAAAACTAACTCGTTTACCAACGACGTGGTAACTAATTCGTTTAGTTTTCGAGAAATACACGTTTTCAGTCCTGCTGAACTCAAAAAACGTGTTTTAAACGATTAGTCTGTGTGTGAACAAAATATCTCAAGAATGGAACATTGTACGAAGTTGAAACTTAAAACTTAAGTTAGGTACCACTAGAGGAACCGACACGAACATTTTCATCAAAATCGGTCAACCGGAAGTAATAGTTTATTCGTGTAATTTTTCACTTTTTGCGATTTTCTCATAAACGGTTTCTACAACTTTTTTTCAAAAATCGCCTCATATTTTTACATTTTTTATGTTCTTTGGTAAGCGCCATGTCTGCTGAAATTCTTGGAAAGGCTGTGCTCTCACAGAAAAATGTATTTTCTTAAGATTGCGCCCTTAATATCCATTTAAGGGCAAAAGAGTATAATCAAATTTACAGGAAATTAAAAGATCTCCACCTTTTTTTAAGCATTTTTCTCTACATAGCTTACTTTAGCGTGAAATAGTGGTTTTCCGTATTATTAAGCCAAACTAAGATTGGTTTTCATTTTGCATCGTTCACTCATGATTAAAATAAGATTATGTTTTTTGAGGTAAGTTTTTTTGTTTATTTTTAATGTTTTATTATTAATGTTAGGTTATATTGTTCAGTATTTAAATTGGCGAGATAATGTTGTGTAAGTGTTTCACTCCAGATTTTTTGATTCGTGAAGTAGAAAATTGTTTATTTTGTTAGACGAGTTATTTCTCAAAAAAATTGAAGTTAGCCTGAAGAAGACAAAGGAGATCATTTACTAGACGTAACACAAATGCAAAGCGCTCCCGGAAAAAAATATCTGGAGAAACCTATCTCTTCTAATAACTCCTGTAACCTTTCTAAATCAGGTCGTAACATTATTTTATCATCTTTCATGACAAAAAATTACATTTTGAAATAAAAACTTCTCAAGACCCAAAGTAAAATTGCTTAAATTTTAAAAAAACAATGAAATAAATTGTATAGAAACCAAAATTTTTGGAATATTTATAGCTACAATTTGTGGTTGAATATACATTTTTAATTCACTCCTCTATAGTTAACGTTCAAAAAATCATTTTTACGACCGTTTTTTCAGTCTTTAAAGTGGGTTGGACAATCACACGGGGTTGAAAATTATTTAAGTGTATTGAATTAGTTTTAAAGAAACAAAAATGTGTGCAAATTTTCAAATCATATTTTTCTTTCATTTAAAGAGGTTTTTGATTGGGCTATATTTAGGTACAATAGTTAACAATACATTAAGTATGATTAAAAACGATCTAATTTGTTAATGTCGTAAAGTAAACAGAAATTTATATCTAACTGTGATTTTAAAATTTGAAAACGTATGAATGCATAATTATGTTCGTATAATTTATATGTGTGTCTAACTATTTTTATTACTATATTTATTTTATTATTATTTTAATAGAATAGAATTAAACATAATGATAAAGTGCGAAAAGAAAGAATATTCTCTTTTGTTGTGAAGTATAACGTCAAACCCCAAATACTTTTATTTTTATTCATTGAAATTGTTGAGATACATTCTCTGCAGAAACCTGTCACGTACACAATAACTTAAGTGTGCTTTTGTCGGTAACGTTCAACTCTTAAGTTAACGTTTGTCAATAGTTCTGATTTTCAGTCTTTTAACTCTTCAATTGTTATCAAAATTACAAACAATGGTATGAAAATAAAAGCAAGATGGTATATTTTTGATGTAACGTATCTGAAATATTAAGGAGGCAAATAAAATTTTAAAAAGTTAAGTTTCTAACAACAAACTTGTTTAGAGTAAAACCACGACAGGTAATATTGTGGCTGAACTCGTTTTTAATATCCAAAATTTCCGATATCGGGTTTTTTTAAAAATATAAGAACTTCCAAAAATAGATGTATACTCAAATTAGTATTATTATTACTATTAATACTGTATATTTCATATTACAAAACAAAAATTAAAATCCGAACAAGGTAAACAATACAAGAACAACGTATAGTACATAAAACGTACTTGTATAATGGACCCGTGCAAATAAATTCGCACAGCGTTCTTGGGTTTCAAAACCCTATCATTAAATAAATGATTTAAGTTAACAACAAACTTCACCGTTCTTAGAAGAACGGAGATAACGACTAAAGCACAGTAGTACGATAGGTTCGTTCTGAAAAAAAAACGGTTTTAAACTAAAACTTTACATAAAACACAAAATGTCTATGGACTGAGTGTGTTCTGGATGAGAAGAGAGGTGCACATATACTGTATGCTTATGGAATATGGCTACAGAGAGGGTAAAAGTGGGAGAACCGCATTACATTACGTTGTAAACGAAATTTAACCTTTTTTATTTCGTAAAATTGAGCTCATTTTAGCATGAATTTCAAGTTTAGAACTTTTGGGAAAATCAGGAAAGAATACTCTTTAAAACCATGTGACAATTATAAAAATCCATTCGGAAGAACTCTGCATTTAGAAGTTAATAGAATTCCCATTCAAATACATTAGAAGCAATTTTGCGTTTTAAATATATAGATTTATTTTTACTTTAATAAATCAGATATCTTCAGAATATGTAGCCTTCTTTTCTCATAACCTCACTGTTATTGCGGTGTCACGCTGTAGTTTTAATCAGAGTAAGTCAAAAGGAGTCAACTTTGAGCATTGCTCGATGAATTACAATGCAGTATAAAAAAGTGAATACTCATTGTAGATTTTTGTATTTAGACGTAAAATTTGTAAGTAAATTGTATGCTACATTTAACAACGTCTATAAAAATTTGTCTCTAGAAGCTTTACAAAGTAAAATGAGAAGTGAAGTGTACTAATGCCTTCCTACGATGAAAAGATATGCTTATCAGAATGCCAGGGCCTCCGAAAAGAACCTACTTTCCATCCTCCAAATGACACCTTAACTTGATTCACTACAGGGTCTGGCTGTATAATGATAAAATTAATTACTCTCAGAGGAGATAACTCTCACTAGTGTCATTTCCACCACTACCTTCTCTGTTCTTAAATACTTCAGTCATATACCTTGGCTGAACATGTGATAAGAAACATAAGTATTTTTTGTAGCCCTAGAACTAGCCGTTCGAGTGCAAATAATTTAACATTCCACCTGCCTGTTATGGGCAATTGAAAATAATATTCATTCAATTAAAAATACTTTACGAACTCTATTGTAAAAATGGATTGTTAATCATGGAATCCTTCAGCAGTGATGACGGGTGTCGGTTGAACGCCTTTTTTCAGCATCACGATCCTTATTTTTACTCATCAGAGCAGCATTTATTTTCTCTTGGTCAGTAAACTCTTTTAGGATTTTCGTAAGGTTTACTTCCTTGGAATTGGTTTCTTTTTCAATATCGATACCAGATTCTTTTTATTATACATATTACAGTACAGTATTTTATAATTCATTTAACTTACTAAAATATAATATAAAATAGGACTTTATCCGTAACATAAAAATAGACAGTAATTTCTATAATTTAGTTATTTGGTTAATTCATTTTTTTACCAAAGTCGTTTAGATGACAGAGGTTACCGATAATTGCGGCTTCTCTGTACTACTGCATAGAGAGATGATAATGATTAGAGATGATAATGAATTTTTCATTTCATTTTCATTCAATAAAGGAATTTCAAACTATGCCAAAATATTTTTTTAAATTCTTAAGTTTTTTTGCATACCATTTTATTTTTTCAATATTTTTATTTAAAGATCGAACTGTCTACATTATTGACGAAACAATTTTAAAACTTTACAGTCATACTCTCTCAACTACAAAATAATGTGAACTCAGCGTCGAGATCATAGTCAAAACCATTTTACCGCAAAATCCACGTAGAAGATTAAAGCGAAATTAAAACGCAAAACTTCTGTGTAATATCATCGAGCATTATCATTTAGTGATTCTCTTAAAGAAAACTACAGGATATTTTTTAATAACGCTTCGCCACAAATATTTACGGTAGTATTTATAAATGTACAATAATCGAAATTCGTATTATGGAAGTATTAAAATAAAAAATAATATTTTGGTTTCACTCCAGGCTCGCTTTAACAAAGTATTTCATTTATCTTTGTCGTTGTTTAGCAGTATTATATGTGCCCTTTTGGTTCATATCTCTCCCTGGAATTCATAAATAAGTTTTACTATTGTATTTCTGCGAAAATTTAAATTTTATATCTTATTATATTGAATAAATATTGGCTTACTACAATAATATTATCGCTAATCTTCAAGTATTCGGCCAACTATATTTAACTCGTTTTGTGATAAGCTATAATGACCGTGTGTGGTCAACAAAGTAGAACGATTAGGTTTAGAATGGACAAACACTAATGAGGTTTTTTTTAGAAAATTACTCTTAATGTCAAAAAATTATTACAAAATTTGGAAGTACATTTTTTTTATTTTTCTATAACGTTTCCTGCATGCATGTTTACCATATGTTGCACTTAAGTCCATCTTAGTCACCTAATTTTAGAAGAACCATTTTTAATTCTGTTTTTCACATAATTACAAATAGCGGCTAAATTTGCAACCTTACTGAAAATGTCAATTTACTACAATTTTATGCATGTTGTAGCGTATTCGACTGGTTCTTACTTTTATTGTGTCATTTATTCATAATTAGACTATCTATTAAACCTATTTAACCTTCTGCTGAGCTCTTATTCATTACAATCAATTTTAACAAATTCCAATTATATAATATTACAAGTTATAGTATTCCTGTTAATAATTAGATAAACTAATGCTAAAATATGCTGGAATACACAAAATAATTAAATAACAAATGAAATATAATTTATCTTTGTTGAAGTTTTGATGTTTATTTTTAATAAATTATCATTTAATATATATATATATATATATATATATATATACTTTAGATATAATTACTGTTGTTATTCATGAATATGTAATAATAAATAATTTTGGACTTAGTCCAGTAAATATGAAAATAGCCTTCTCAAAATCTTTGCTAAATTGGAATGACTACAACAATACTACCCTATATCTGATCATTAAAAAAAATATAAAATATACTACGTTAATAATGCCTTTAATAAAATATTTAAATAATAAATGGTAGTGTTACTTATTTAATAATTACATATATATAATATAAAATTAAACTTATGAATTACATTAATAATCATCATTTATCAAACATGTGCTGTCAATGATATACTATTAGTTATGTAGAAGTACAATGTACTGCTACAAAGTCTCGCAAAACTTTTATACAAAGGTTATAGGTTTTTAATAATCTTTAACCTTTTTATGTAGACTTTTGCTCTAAAATGCACAGTGACTCTGTTACTTTGATAAAATTACCAGTTTTAAATGAGAGCAAAACCCCCAAATCTTTACAAAAGGTAACTTTTATAAGATTTTAATGACCCCCAGCAAATGTAGTAGTGAAGGAAACAATTGGAATCATTAGAGCTGTTTGTCAGAAAACGGAATTTCGTATTTCTGTTAACACACACATACGCGCGTGCACTTACACAAACACACATACACTTACATTCACTCGAATATAAAAAAGGGATGGCCGACATCCTTCTAAAAATTATTTTTTGACTTCAGGGTTCACAATACTTAAAGATCGCTTGAAATCCAAGTAGTACCTAAATGTTTCTCCAACACAATACTTTCTACGTGAGAATGTAAAAACCTATTATTTTTCAACTTTCCAAGAAGATGCTACAAAAAATGCTGTTAGCGTAATTTCACCAAATAATTTCAGATATTATCAATGTAAAAGTTACATACTTTTAAGTTATGTACTTGAAATTTCAGTTTATTTTATTTGTCCTGTGGACTGTACTTACACAATTATTCTGTAACGACCATTTCAATTCGTTGAAATTGTCTAGACATAGTATTAAATGATTGTGTACGATATAAGGAGAAGTATAAGTTAAAACCTTAAAGGCTCATTTACGTATAAGACTCTTAAGTTGTTTCATTTAGATTAATACATTTATTTATCTTTTCAGTTCTTTGTAATATATTAACAAATTTATACCTCCTACACATGAACAGACACAAAGTAGCAATTCAAGCAAAAACAAGAAAAAATATAATATAATAAAAATTAAATTGTATCTTTCAGAATAATACTCTTTGATGTTATTATCAAATGATACATCATATTTAAAAATGCATTCGTTATTAATAAACACCACAGCATACTATTTTTCTCTTTCTTCAGAATAACAAAAGTAATTTATTTAAAAAAACATTAATTCATCAGATAAATGTAATTATAAATCTAATTACGGATTTTTTAGTTAGTAAAAAGAAAATTAACTAACATAAAAACAAAAGAGAAGGAAGTCTCTAATATTTTAACAAAGTTTAACAATTTCATATCAAAAGAGTAAATTTAATTTTCATTCTGTTGTATTTAAGATAAATGAATTAGGTTTTGATATTTTATATTTTTATGTATTAAAAGAAATCAAGATAAATATGTATTCACTAGTTCTACTGTTGCTACTGTTGAAAATAGATAGAAGAAAATGTAAAAGAGGAAATGGTTACAAACTAAATTATATCTCTTATTTTAGTACTAAGGTATTGATGTACTTGACATTTTAAATAGTAGCTCTTGTAACTTTCTAATTCTACTTTTCAATTAACTTGTTTCTGTATAATGAAATACAACGACAAATGACGGTGAACAAATAATAGCCTAGGAATATTGAAAAAAGTACTTCGCCAATTTGTTATTTACGATAATAAAAGAATTGCTTTTCTGTAGCTTAAGTGTTCGTATAAAGTTGTTTAGATGATTTTAACTAAAGTCAATAAATTTAATGCCTAAAAAGATCTCTGTTCCACGTTAACTTCATTCGTTGGGTAGAATTGTCTAGAAGTCTTTTTTCTCGTATAAAGCCAATCTTAGACCATGTGAGGTGGCTTAAGATGTTTCTGGAAGCTCTTTTTGCTGCCCACCTTCTCAGCATTATGCTGACTGTAGGGTATTTTCGTTTCTTCTATTCACCCGGTTTTCTGTTTTTGGTCTTCATGAAAACCCTTAAAGTCCGGTATTAGTTTTAATTTGGTTTGGTTCATTAAATTTTTTCGGGTTATTCCGGTTTTCTCAATATCTTTTCTGGCTTCTTTAAACCATTTATCTGACACTTTAGGTTTATTGCTTAGTGTCTTAAAAATTTGTTTCATCAACTGGTTGTCATCTTTTCTAGACAGGTGTCCGTAAAATTTTAGTCTCTTTTTTTTAATTGTTTCCATTAATCGTTAATTTTTCTTGTACAGTTATTCTCGACCTCGCAACCTGTATTGTCCGTCTCATATATTCAGATCCATTATTTTGCGGGGAATCTTTCTCTCAAATTTTTTTGCTTCTCTTAGACCAGCTTTCCCATTCATTTTAAGGCACCCACTCGCAAACAGACACACAGGTTTTATCATAGTATTATAATGTCTTGACTTGTGTTGGGAGCGCTCACTTCTTATGCAATGGTGAGTTCCTCGAAAAACACCGGTCATCTTGCCTCATCTGGTGTTGTTCGCTTCCTTTTCACTGGTATTTGGTTGTATCATAATATATACAAGGTATTTGAAGCTATCAACTTTCCTAATTTTTGCGTATTGTGTCTTCAGGTTACGCGGGACTGTTTTCATGTTCGTCACGTGTTCAGTTTTCTCGAAGGAAATGTCTTGTCCTGCTTTTTCTGCTTGTTCTTTTTAAGACGTTGATTCGTTCTATTACTATTTCCGTGTTCCTAGAAACGATTGCAAGATCTTCTGCTGAAGCAAGACAGTTTATCGTTATGCCGTTTTTTAATCCTTCACTATGTACTGTTTAATAGTCCTTTATTGGAAAGTTCCATTTACCATTCCTGAATAACTTTCTCCAGCACATAGTTCAAAAGAACCGGTGACAGTCCATCACCCTGCCTAACACATGTTTTAATTTCAAACTCTTCGGTGATCTCTCCAGAAAGTTTTACTTTTGATCGTCCTTGAATCAATGTTACCTTAATGATAGCCGTTGTTTTGATGTCCAATCGAAATTCTTCTACAACTTTCTTCTTTAATATCAGTTATACTAAGAAACTTTAATATTGGCTTGGTATTCACCCAGTTTCTGATCCACCTTCTTCTATTCTAGTCAAAAGTGCTTTGGAGGGTACTTTGTATGTCACCGGTGAAAGGGAAATTCTGCGGTATTTCTTTGTATCTATTGTAGTAAACGTTTAATAAGAAAGTGAAGTCCCCACAAAGTGGATGCCAAATTTGTAATGTATTTTAATAACTATGAAATGAAATGTGTGAGTGTTGTACAATGTGAATAGTATGATTGATTTATATTTATATCCAAAGGGTTGGTTCACAATAGCTGAAATAGGTTTTTTTTAAATAAATAAATAATTAGAAAGAATAAAGTTAACAATACTTTTAATAAAACACATAAAAAAAATTATGATTGTACAAATGATTTTACATAGTATGAAATTAAACAAATTATGACTTTTTTTACAATTAATTACATAAACACATAAAAAATTAATAAATGAATTTAATAATTATGAATTAGCGCTTTTTTATAATTAAAATTTACTGTTCATTGTTTTATTTATTAACAAATAGCTATTTATTGTATACAGATCTGTATTTTTTAAAATAACGTGTAAAATACCTGTACAGGGTATTATGAAGTCAGCTGCACCTCCATTATACGCGAATTCTCCCAATCTGCCGAAGCGTTATCACATAATTTCAACTGTTGATTTAATCACTGTCCTACATGTTATATTTAACTCCACATCACTTGTATATGGTTATTTTAATATAATATTATATAACTTGACTACTTTATGTTATTATTAATTACTTTTTGTTTTATATGCACTAATTTAAACTCTGTGGGTACATACGTCTAGTCTGTTCGGATGCACACTTCCCACTCTCCATCAGGTTGGTTTGGATGCACACTCCCAACTCTCCACCTGGTTGGTTTGGATGCACACTCCCTACTGTCCTTCTGTTTTAAAAAATAGCGTGGCGTCCTAATTAAGCCTTGAGATTTTATGACATCTAAAATGATGTCATACTAAATGATGCATACTAAAATGTATGTCCAATAAGAATGGTTAATTCAAAATATTCAGCCAATCAAAATAATTCGTTTGTTTTGTCGTATCTGGCGGAAGTCTCCTTTAATAACCTCCACGAGTACGACGTTTTTACAAGTTTACTTTTCATAAACCATTAACTCTACCATTAACACTATTTTGACATCGGCTTTATTCCGAAAATTGAATTTTAGACAATATTAATGATGCACATTAATTTCCGTTTTTAAACTGTCACATTATTTTTTATTTTTGACATCACTCATTAATTTTTATTTAAAATTACTATGTTACATTTTATCACATTACACCATTCTATCTCCTTTTCTATGCAGTGGATGTATCAGTGCCGTTTGCATTCGCAGGGAATCTTCTTAGTTTCCCAGATCTTTTTTTATTTATTTTTAAGTGCTTGGATGGTTACTTCTCGACCATGTTTCAACATCTTTGGTGTGATTAAGTCTTCTCCGGCTACTTTGTTGTTTTTCAGTTCTGTGAATATCCTCCTAAGTTCTCTTGAAATTAGTGGAGATGAATTTTTGATTTTTCACTTTGAATCTTTTCTTGGCCATTTCACTTCGGATTCTTCACAATTTACCAAAATCTCAAAGTATTCATCGATGAGCTTGCAATTTTCCTTATTGTTCACAGCTATGTACTCTCTCCGAAAGCATAAGTTTTAAGGTTGATAACCTGTCAAGTGTTGTTTGAACGTCCTGTAGAAGTTTCTACAGTTGTTTTCTTGAAGCCTCGAATTTCTTCTGGTATGATTCCTCTTGGATCGTCGGATTTTATTCTGTCTATTTTTGAACTTTCTTGTACTCAGTAATTTTTCCTTCCGTTTTATCTGAGTACAAAGCTTTGAAGGCCGTTGCCGTTTTATTTATTACCTCGTCACAGCTTAATGTCCAACATCGGTGCTTACGTATTTTACGCAGTGGTGCCAATTCATAGTCATTGTCAAAACCATGCTGCTAGGGATTCCTTCCAAGTTTTCGATTTTCCTTTCTTGAAGTATTCTTTGAAATTCTGGCTCTTTACGTTTTAGCTTTCTGAGATCGATCCCGAATATTTTATTTTGAGACAGTCTGTTTTGTTCAGTGGGAGAAGCTTAAATTCTGTACGGGTGAAGGTTTAGTGATCTAAATCGAGATTGGTGCCTTTCCCCACTTGTAAGTTCATAATTTCTTTGTGTTTTGTTTCAAGATTTTAACGTGGTCTATTTGGAATTCACCATGTTTATCTCCCGGAGATCTCCGTATTTTCCGTTTTTTAGGGAGTTTCTTGAAATTAGTGGACATCAGTTTAAAATGAAAAGTGTCACACAATTCAATCAATCTTTTACCGTTTCTGTTTGTTTCCCTTGTGTCCCGGATAGTCGCCGACAATCTTCCGAAACTTTTTCTATTTCGATTTAGTAGTTTCTCCACACTTTATTTTCTTGCATTGGTTCTTAAAACCTTTTCAGTATGTGCAAAATTAGCTTAGAAAACTAATCTTACTCATTGTAAATGTCCACTTTTCTGATCCATAAGTACTGTCTCATCACTAGAATAAATAACACTAAATTTTTCCTTCTACTTATTAACTTACTTTTTTACACACCTTTATGTTCGAGAAATACGATGATTTTTTTTAGCCTGTGTTCTAATCCGCTAAATATATTTTCTATCAAATCAGCTTAGAAGACTATTTTTTTCTTACTGTATATGTCCAAGTATCTTATCCTTAAGTAGTTGCCTAATTTTTTATTTATTTATTTTATTTTTTTGGTTTTACAACTGACTGTTTTGTAATTTCTGCTAATGCAGACGGTGGAGAATGATGATATATGAAAATGAGTAAGGCAAAATGCCAGACCAGATCGGGAATCGAACCCGGGATCCCGGTGTAAAAGCCAGTTGCGCTAACCACTACGCCAACGGGCCGACCAGTGCCTAATCAGTGTTGTTCATACGATACAAAATAAAACAAAATATAAATTACATCATTTCGTTTATTGACTTACTTCACCTTCATATGGGCAAAATACACTTTGTTTGACGTATGTATCATTTCCGTTACAAAACTACACATTTCAACTTTACTGGCAACTACGTTTTCCAAATACTTTCTCACTCCTACTAACTATTCACTTCTTTAATGTATTTTTCACTCACTACCGAATTCCACCGAAAAAGATCATTATTAAAAAAGTGAAGATAAAAAATAATTTGTGCTGTACTATTAACTCCGAAAAATCCTATGAACAGTTACTCAGCTCTCATAAAGACAAACGTATGCGTGAAATAGTATCTAAGGGTTTTACATAAACATTTTTTGTGAAAAATAAAAACAAAAATATCAAGTTTCCATGATCGGTATTATTTTTAATTTGAGTAAAGGCCTATAATCAACTAACTGAAATTTGTTAGACAGGTAATCTTTTTGTGCAGGTAACAATGCACTAATGCATGTGAATCATGAATATTCATATAATGTAACGAGAATTGTTTGTACAGGCTGTAACTGAGAATGCTACACATGAAAGGGCGTATTATGCATTAATTTGTATATATGTAGGGATGCTATCAAATACGTATGCGTGTTGAATGTGTGAGCTTATAGGTCGAATATATTGTAGAGGCAGACCTAGGAGTACTTGTCTTTTTTGCATGCACGACCATAGGCTTAAATACACCCTACAAACACATATTACCCTGTGAGCAGAACATAATTTCCATTACAGCACGAGGGCATACCTGTTAGTTTCTTACTTTCCTTTTCACTTAAAATTAAGCAATGTGTATGAGTCTACGTATGTTATTAGTTTAAAACGTATCTACTGTAATCCTGTATGAAAATAAATTTACATTCAAAACTGCGTTTGCTTTTATTTCTAATTATAATTTTATTGCAGTTCTATTGTGATTACTTTTCCTCATTTATATGCAAAATAGTTAACTCTAAACTACGTATTTTAACCAGTGAATTCTATTTTTATTCTCGCCATATCTGTGTTCCGAAATAACTTCATTATCCTTAGATAATATCATAAAAAACCTAGATAAAAATGTACACGTATTTTCAGTTATAATACGCATATATTAACATATTAATTAGGTATTACCAGGAGCATCACACAACACTAATTAAGCATTTTAAACTTAATTAAACAACGATTATAATATTTTCATCGGTTGGCATGTTCCTGTCAAAAGCGATGTACTCTGTTAGTTATCAACAGTAAATCCGACTTTATTGGATCGTATTATTAAAACTAAGTAAATTTTCATGAGCATCAGAATGAAGCGGAATGTTGAGCTACAGAGCGACAGTTAGAAGTAAAAGAGTTAACTTCTTATCATATAAATAAATTTTAAGTGTTGCTCTTCATTTATGAAGGCTTTACTCAACTTATTTTACTTCATTTAAAGTTGCATCAACTCTCCCTTGAAAATAAAGTACTCGTATACAAAGTAATACTCAAACCAATTTGGACGTATGGGTTGGAGCTATGGGGTACAGCTAGTTCATCAAATATAGAAATACTGCAGCGCTTTCAATCAAAATGCCTGAGACTGATCGCTGCAGCCCAATGGTACGTAACAAATGAAATACTACACAATGACCTAAACCTGCCCTTCATAAAAGAAGAAATTAAACAACAGCGAAAAACATTTACAAAAACTAGAAGACCATCAGAATCCATTAGCGATTAGCCTCCTTGACAACAGCGAAGATACTCACAGACTGAAACGCTTTAAACCATTGGACTTACCTCTACGATTTTGTTAGTCATTTAATCTTATTTTTTTTATTTTATTTTTTATCTTTTCTACTTCAACTCCTAATCATCAGCATCTCATAATTGGCGTCGTTTTCATCTCTACCATCGTCATTGTCATCTCCAACTTCAACTCTTTGTGTTTCGGGATGTTGATTCACAGTTTATCAAGTTTGATTTTTTATAGATATATATATATTTTTTTTTGTTTCTTCACAGTTTGGCCTTTTTCAAACACACTACTGAGTGTCGTTTGTGTTTTAATTCTAAGGACATTACTCAGATTTTCTCATATTTGCTTAAGTTATTGTATTTATTAACTGATTGCAAAAGAAAACTATACTGTTACAAAAAAAAAAAAAGTTGCATCAACAGCTCGGTCATTAACGACTGCGGTTTGATATATAACTGTGGGTGTTTTTCCTATGAAAATTTCCAGATCCTGGCCGGGAATCGAACCCGGAACCTCTGCATGGTAGGCTAGTGCGCTACCACTACGCTACGGAAGCGGCCCACTCAACTTTTTATTTCATTCAAAATCAGTTGTTTTAAAAAATCAATTATCCCTGTATTATCCAATCGCTCTGATCTATTTTAAGTAAAGATTTCTTTAGATCTATTTTAACTTTATTGATTGAATTTTCACGACTTTGCAATTTAACAACTACCTAGTAAAAACGTTATTAATAATTATTACGTTTATTTTTTTTCTTGTCATCAGTCTCTCGACTGATTTGATGCAGTTCTCCAAGCTGTTCTATCTTGCGCAAGTCATTTTATATCTATATACCGGTTACATCCTACATCTTTTGTAATTTGTTTTATATATTCTAACCTTTGCCTCCCCCTACAATTCACTCCCTCAGTATGACCCTCCATTATTGGTAGACCAATACCTGAATGTCTTATCATATGCCCCACTAGCCTATCCCTTCTTCTGGTAAGATGCTTCCATATACTTCTTTTTTCATTCACTCGCCTAAGAACTTCTAAATTACTTATTTTGTCCAACCACCTAATCTTTAACATTTACCTGTAACACCACGTTTCAAAAGCTTCTATCCTCTTCCTTTCTACAGCCCCTATCACCCATGTTTCACTTCCGCTAATGCTACACTCAAAACATAGTGTTTTAAGAAACTTCCCTAATCTGTAAGTCAATGTTTGTAGTCAGGAAGCTGTTTTTTCATTTCAAAGGCTTTTCTAGCTTGAGCAATTCTACTTTTGATATTACTTGTGCTTCTACCATCCTTTGTTATTTTACTCCCTAGATAGCAGAATTTCCCAACTTCCTATATGTTTCGTTGCCTACTCTTAAATTTCCCATCTCTACTAAACCACTCTTGCTGCTGCACAACACTTTCGTTTTATAATTATTATAAACGTGTAATAAGTATTTTAGGGAGGGCAGCACCCAGCGACAAGATTCCACCGCTACATAACATTTTGCTTCGTGTTTTTTTCTCTTTAGTTACAAATTATACTCAAATGATTATTATAGTTTACCTTATAATGTCTCTGCTGTATCGTCTGAGTAGCCGTCAGAGGAATTAACAGGGAGATGGTCATCCTATTAAAGCATGTATAAGAAAGTTCTGTTAGTTAACCAGTCTGTCTTTAAATCTAAGATAAATTCTGAAAAAAGAATCTTCAACATAGGGTACATGTGACTTCTTGTGAAGTGTTGTATTTGATAAGTATGAAAGAGCTTCTTATACGTTCGAGAGTCTGACTGAAATCCTTGAATTCGAGCTAATACAGAAGATTTTTATCAAGCCGTAAATCTGGCTTGTAGCATCCGTATGTCGATATGGGTTGAAAGAGCGTTTTGTACAGAAGAACTTTGAGGAGAGGGTCAGGTTTGAACGTTTCGAAACAAGTTAGTACGTATTGTTTTGGTTAGACGTCTATAGCTCTTCTCTTTACACTGACATGTTTATTCCATGTGAAGCAACAATTAATGTTTATCCCAAAGAATGGTTTTTCTATGGAAGAGTTGAACAATAAAGAAAGACTTGTGAACACGTTTATCGTCGCATTGTAATTTCACGTGAAACATTTTTCCTATACTTCTTTTAGCCTACATATAATTTTGTTCTCCATTTCGTTAACCGATAGTTACTGAATATACATGTTGAACGTTTTAAAAGGTAATCGTGAAGCCATCGCTCTCAGGCAAGTGGCAGCCAGGATTTTGTTTGGAGGGGGGCTGAGCCTGGAGATTGTTTTCTGGGGTGGCTGAGTCTGGAGAATTAAACCTGGGACTCGCTGGTATGAAATTTGAATTTTTGTTCGGGGGGGGGGGGGCTAAAGCCGCTCCTATTGCTACGTGCCTGTCTGACTTCTAAAATAATAATAATAATAAATTAGGACAAAAAGAGATATAATAGTAACGAATCCTCCAAAAATATGGTGTTTTTTCTTATGTAGCCCTACTGGTATAAGTATATGTATCTCGTTTAAAAATGAGCCTTATAATGCTTCAGCTTTTTGAAGGATACTCTACAACCATGATCTTTTAATTCGTTTTGTTTATATACAATAATTAAAGCATTTGCTTTGAGGAAGGGTTTGAGCTTACCTTTTTATCATATATAAAATTACACATAACGTTATTATATAGTATAACTTTACATTGTAGCTTAATAGGAAAATAAAAAATAGTAAATATATTCTTTCGTATTGAAGGATATGCTTCAAAATGATAAAGCAAAAGAATGTGCTCCATTTCGCTCATATGGTCCATTGATTACAGCAAGAATAGCTAGCTGCTACCTTCTTTCACAGTCGTTTTGCCTTGTGGTATATAATTTCTTACCACTGTTCCATAAATTTACTTCATCTCATGCTCCCATTCTCTTACCATTTATAGTCCGAGATTAACTTTCCACCTCACGATCCATACATATAAATACAAAAAGTAATGATATTAATCATACGAGTTATAGTACTGCATAAATTGTACTGAACCATAATATGTTGCTATAAAAATATTCAATGTCATATTTATGTTAAGGAAGAGACCAATTTTTTGTAGCTACCCAAACGGCAAAGGTAGATATACTCGTATTTATTTTAAGGCTTGATTTTTCAAAATTGTCTGCACATCAAATAACATAATGGCTAGTGAATAAGTCAAATTATTGATAAATTTTTTATAACTTGAATAATGAATTTTCTATAACTGTTCACCGATTCCTCAGAAAATCAAAGTAATTTAATCGAGGTAATTAAAGTTTCAAGTTCAATCATGTTAATATTAATTATTTAATTAATAACAACTTATATTATTTTTTTTATAGTTGTTTCAACATTCCTCTCAAAACAATTATTATTATCAAATCTTTATTATTATTATTATTATTATTATTATTATTATTATTATTATTATTATTATTATTATTATTATTATTATTATTATTATTATTATTATTATTATTATTATTATTATTATTATTATTATTATTACTTAACATAATTATTAAATTTTTTCAAAATCCAAATGATTTGAGTTGTATCATATAGTAGTTTTATAGTGATAGATTAATACTTCAAAATGGCCGTAAAAATACGTTGTTGTAACAAGTCAAAATTTTAGTAATGAGGGATTATGGTATGTGAGTGCTTCTTTTACAAATTATTGTGCGCCACAAAAATCTTCGGTACTTGCAGTGGTACAACATGTGTTGTACCACTGATAGGAAGGTTAAGTACTTTAATTTTAATAAACAATATTTTAATTAAACTACATTTGTAGTAACTAAGCATATGTTCATTAATTTTGTTATATTGTTTACAATATAACAATATTGTTTACAATATAAAAAATCTGGAGGATCCAATTCAACGCTTCAAAATCAGTGCATGTCACCTTTTCTCTCCGGAAAGGCGAATGTCCTCAACTATTCCTCGACAATAAACCGATACCACAACGACAAAAAGTTAAATACCTTGGACTTCACCTTGACAAGAGACTCACCTGGGCGACTCATATAAAAACCAAAAGACTGACTTTGAACTCCAAATTGAAAGAACTATTTCGACTTCTTGGACGCCGCTCTTCACTGACTCTAAAATCTAAACTATTACTATACAAAGTTTATCTCAAACCAATATGGACCTATGGACTACAAATTTATGGCACAGCTAAACCGAGCAATCTACAAAAATTACAGGCCTTTCAGTCAAAATGCCTACGTTTAATCACCTGCGCACCTTTTTATGTCAACAACAAAATTCTACATGACGACCTTAATATTCCGTTCATAAGTGAAGTAGTTAAGTCCAGCTACAGTGTTTTTCACAGAAAATTGCTTGATCACCCCAACGAATTAATCACCAAACTATCGGATGCATCACTACCAGGAAATCCGTAGCGCAGGTTGAAACGTCAATGGGCCAGAGATCTTCTATAAAGTGATTTATTTTATTTTTCTTTCTTCTTTTTTTTCTTATGTTGTTATTTATCATTCATGTATCATGAACTTTATTTCATAGAACATATACCAATGGGTATCACTGTTCTTTTTCATTTATTTATTTTTATTTTTTATTTTTTTTTTCCTTGTCATCCTTTGTTTACTGTCATCTAATTTGCTCGTTGTATCGTAGTATATAGTTGCAAAAAAAGTTATTAAAGTTAAAAAAAAAAAATAATTCTTTGATTAATATTAATTTATTTTAATGTTCATTGTTTGAAGTTTTGATATGTTAATAAAAATAACTTTTTAATCTGATTGAACTTGAGAGCTCTAAGAGCTCTAAGAGCATTGTATTGAATTAAAAAAGACATATAATTTAATTTTGTTAAATTTTTGTGATTACACACAATATAATATTTCAATCTGTATACTCTTATCTGGAATAAAAAATGCTAAGTAATTTTTATCTGACATTTATTAATCAAAAAGTGATTTTATTAAAATATAAAATAACATATTAAAGTTTCAGAATAAAACTATAATTTTGTATTTGATATAACTAAACATCCAATTAGGTATAATATCACATACTCACGCTTTTTACCATATGCGGTATCTTGTACTTTGCAGTCAAACACTCTACTACAGTACCAGGTGGTAAATAAGATAAAAATATCTTAGTAGTACACAAGTATCTGAGATACACAATATTAAATAGTTTTTATAGTGTAATAAAGAACGGTTTTTAGTTTTATGTGTTTCTCTGTTTTGTATTTTAATTAAAGCAAGCAATTTTCCCATTTTATAAGCGCAGCATTAATTTTTGTTATACAGAATTCAACGTACGCCGATAATTCAGTTACTGTCTTGCAATCACAGCTGAATATTCAATTTGATCTCACGTTTTCAAGAATATGAGAGAAAATTAAATTAATTATATCTGTTAGAAAAAGAAGCGTGCACAAAACACCGTTATTAAAAAATATAAGGGAGTTAATAAAAAGTAAATCGTATTTTTACTTTTTCTATTTAAAAGAAAACAACTGGTTAGATTTAACTAAGCAACTGGAGTAAATATACTTCAGTTAGAAAATATTAAAAGAAAATAACCTGATTTCTTTTATTTTTGTATTTAAATAAACTGCTGCAAACGCAGTACTAGAGATTTTACTTAAATTGAATTTTATCCCTGTTGTAAAATTAATTGGAAGACAATGTTTAAATATTCAACAATTTTTGTTAAAGTATTTTCAATGTCCTAAATGTACTTTTCTCTTTATAAGATATTTTCAGCACTCGTTGATACTGTATGCGTTCCTTACTAAATTATATAAACTCCTGAACTTTTTGCTGAATATTCGAAAACAACAAATTGCACTGGAAAATGTTTGGATTAACGAATGTTCGTTTTACATCGTAAAGTCAAAATATGATCTCAGAAAACGCAATACTTCTTAGAATTTTTTTTTACATTCTATATTATTTGATCTAGAAAAGTCTCGATCGAATAGAATACATTTTCCGCTAAAAAATAATAAATCCTTACTTGGGTTAGTTTTTTTATTTTTCTTGAATATAAGATTAAAAATTCTTCATTCTGTAATCAGGTACATAGCATACATATGAAATGAAATCTAGTATGAACACACGACTTTCTCTTGTCAATGCAAATAATGAACAATATAAGCTAACATTAGTAATAATAAATTAGAAATAAAGAAAACACTAACCTCAAAAAACACAACCTTATTTTAATCATAAATGTGTCACCCCCACCCCTCCTAATGAATCATTTACTGTTGCCGGCCTTCAATAGTTCCCCCGGCCTTTGTCGGCGCGGCAGGCCCTTTGGCGGCGTACTGACAAACCTTTCGGCTGCGCACTGACAGAGACCTTTGTCATCAAGGCCGAGCCAGTAACCGCCTCCTACCACAGCGCTTTCGGCAACTATATAAGGAACGCTACACTGAGCCGAGAGATTCAATTCCGATCCAGACACAGAAAGATTCACTTCCACCAGTCTACAGCATCGACAAGATGTCTACCGCAGCACACGGCTGCCGGACTCCAGCGAAGACTAATCGACGACCCCGCAAGGAAGAAGATGATGCTTCCTCTCGCCGACCCGTCACCGTAAGCCGTCGACCGGACTGTCATCGCCCGCTGACGTGAGCGATGCCCACAGCGGTCCCTCGACCGAGCCTTACGCCCATCGGATTCGACGAAGCAGCCATCGACGCACTACTGCGAGAGATAATGTCTCCGCTGGACGACGACACGCCATGTCGCCCAGCTCTTCGACCGCTATGACGACTACGACCGACACTGCACATCAAGACGACCACCGCTTTAACGGCCCTTTTCAGGGCCATTAAAATTAAAGTTTTTAACTCGCCACTTAATGTCGCCATCCGGTGACAAGCGAATGATGCAAAATGAATATCATCCTTAGTTTGGCTTAATAATACGAAAAATCACACTTTGACGCTAAACTAGGTTCTGCAGAGAAAAATGCATTTAATAAAAGACGTAGTTCTTTTAATTTTCTATAAATTTTATTATATACCCTTGTGCCCTAAAATGCAAATTAAAGCCACAATCTTAAAAAAAACAACTTTTTCTACGAGAGCACAGCCTCCCCAAGAATTTCAACAGATATGGTGCCTACGCTATCTTGTAGAGCACCAAAAAATGTAGTAAATGAGACGATTTTTAAAAAAAATTGTAGGAGCTGTTTTTGAGGAAATCGCAAAAAAGTAAAAAATTACACGATTAAACTTCTACTTCTGGTTGATCGATTTTAATGAAAATGTTCGTGTAGGGTTCTTTAGCAATACTTAACTTAAGTTTCAAGTTTCTACTTTATACGATTTTTCGTTCTTGAGATATTTTGTTCACACAAACACAAACAAACAAACACACACACAGAGCAATCGCTAAAAACTAAAAACATGTGGTTTGGGTTCAGGAGGTCTGTAAACCTGTATATCCGGTAAAAACTCAATTTCAAAAAATTAATATGAAAACAATACTTTCCTATCTATATATTCATATAGATAAGAGAAAGTAAAAATCTAAAAACTCATCAGCGTACCGAGAAATTCTTTCTCCAGCAGTTCAAGTCATCTAACAGGACCAGCTATTACACATAATACAACATGAGGTGTTTTAGCAAGTCCTCTCTTAAAATTTTTGACAGGCACTTTTGTGTATAGAATCATGAATAATAATTAAACTTGGAGTAATATTTTGTGTTTTTTGACAAAAATAAATCTGTTAATACACGAATCAAGTAATTTAAACTGTAATAATTTTATTTTATTAACTTTGCATTATTTTTGTTACTGATATTAGTCGTAACATTTCATGAGAACTTTGTTAACGAGTTATGTGAGAAATTTAAAGTATGTTAGATGAACGTGTGCGAGTGACGCGGTCTGAACCTAACACCGGAATTAATTATTCATTATTCATTACTGCAGACACAGAGTCACTAATTGCTCGTCCTCCGCTTTAGACGAGGACTCTTTTAAAAAATGTACACCACTTTCTCTAGAACCGTCAGCTTTTCCCACCTTCACCTGGCACAAAATAATTGCAACATAACACATCTAAAAGGACGCAGAAATGTACCGTGCTTCTATGATATTTCATGAATAATTTTATACGTATAAAATAACATGAGCTTACCTAAAAGAAGTAAAAAGTTTCTGTAATGAGTTTGACTCACATTTTGTCAAAAGTGCTATCGTGTGCTACTTTGTTTTATGCGTTCCGTGTGCATTATTCCAGGGTAAGCAAAAATTTTTCAACTTCGGCGATTAGAGTTTAAATCACTCTAAGCTGTTTGTTCACGCGCAGAAAACAAAACCAATTCACAATATTATTATATTATTTTTATAATAAAAGTTGGAATTATGTAGTTATTAAAAACCTTTAGCATTCAGCTGCACATAGGTAGTACGGCTCTATTTATTTGTAGCAACACGATAAATATAGACCCTGTTACTCGATTCTACATTTTTATTTTTGTTTCTTTCTTGACAAGCTCGTGGTGTAGTGGTCAGCGCAACTGGTTTCTCCGCCAGAAGTCCTTGGTTCGATTCCCAGCAGGTCTGAAGTTTTATCATCCCTCAATTTTATACATCACACTTCGTCGCCAGCACTAAAAATAACGTGCAGAACAGTCTGAAGTAGAAAAAAATATTACTTTTTAATTTAATTTTTTGTCAATAATTTGAAAATATATTTTTATAATAAGTCCACGGGCCAGATAGGGTTACCGTGCAATCTCCCACCCACAAATCCCAATTTGTCATACCATCAACATGTTCGTTTTAAACTTCTGGGCAAAAATATCTAATATTCCCAAAAAATTGCAGCGATATCGACCAAAATGGCGATTAAAGGTAACCGCCAAGCGCTCCTGCACTAATTCATTTACTAATTTAATTTTTCCGTTATAAATTCCGTAGTCTTTTTATACACCCCAAGTTAAAAACAAAGAGTTGTCAAACATTTAAAACAAAAAACACAGTTTCTAAATCTCAAAACCTTGTAAAAAATTACGAACAATTTTGAAATGTTTACGAAAAATTCTTCTAGAACTCGTTTACAACTTCAATAAAACCAAAACGGCTAAATATATCGAAAAAGCTAAATAAAATTGTAGGTTATTAAATTTATTATTAAAACCAGTACTTACATTATATTACTGCGACGTGTGATGGAGCAGTCTCCCTTGAAGTACACAGCGGCAAAGAGTCTCGCGCCGTTCTCATTTAGCTCTTTACACAACGTCACATCGACATCATGTTGGTCTGGTCTTCACTTGTTCGCCTTTACTTTTTTATTAAATAGATTTGTAAGTACACTTTGTGATAAAATTGTAGTTTTCAAGCTTTTCCTCAGCATTACTTTCAGTTTACAAATTAATCTGTATTATTTAAGAAATAAATATTTTTTTCCTTTTTTAAATAAAAATAAAGTTTTATCTAAAATTTGATGATGTCTTTCTGTGTTATTCTTTGAATTTATGAATATCTTATGAAATATGTAAAATACTTCAGCTATCAGAACTGTATTTGGTATGAAATATTTAGAAAAGTCCAGGATTGGAACATTGTGAGATTAGCCAGTAATCGAACTCAGATTCATTGGTTATCAGACGAGCACCTTACCGGATGAGCCTTACATGGCAACAACTACTTAAATTACCCTTTTATAATTCCTTTCCCTTTGTATACTGCAAAGTGGAAAAATATTGCAATGAGGCATTTCAATTCCCAGATTTCAGCTGTTCGGGTTTCATAATTCTCTGAAGCCAAAACAATATTTTGAATGGATGCTGGTCAGAATTTGCAAAGCCTACCAATTGATAGTGCTGACACTTGAAACTAATGTATTTTTAGTCAACCACAGAGGGGGTTTCAAATTAGACATGTAGTTCTAAAATTAAGGACACCCCGATGTAAATTTACAAAATTACAAATGTTTCAAAACTTATTCTAACGATTTATGTTCAGCTTTCCCAATTTACTACTTATAAAATGAATTACGCTGTATAATGAAAAAATCTGTTTTGACATACAGCATAGTACTCTGGAGCACAGCAAGTACATTAGGTATATAAAAATAATCTAAAGGTACCAATCTATGTATGTTCCACTAATATACAATGAATCTAATAACTATCTAATGACTTGTTTCACCATGGTCTAGAGATATGTACAGTAAGGAAAGAGATAAGAAGTTACAGTATAAAGTAGTACATACTCAAGTCGGATGCCAATACTAATACTTCGGTCATCAATCTTCTCGATAATAGTAGCTATAAAAGATCACCCTTATTTCAATTAATTATCAAATTAATCTTAAAAATATTCATCAATCTAAAAAATCAATTACGAGTTAAAAAACATTCAATCACTGCAATCATCTATCAACATATAAAAAATGTCATCTTCCATCGTAACAAAAATTCCACGTAGTTTTTTTTAGTTAATACTGCAAAGGCAGCCATTTTAGGTTAGTTTCAATACCATCTAATCTGCTGTACTATTTCACTTGCAATTGAAATCACAGGAAAATATTTTAAATAACACTGAACAATATATACTATAGTACACTGCTTCAACTTAACACCACAGATAAATTTATAATCACTGAATCCTGAATCCTGAATCCTGGTTGAGAGGGCTAAGAAGCCCTATGATGGCGACATCGTGTTAAGGAACACCTGGTCGCTCGGGGAACAATATAACAGAATAATTGCAACCTCAAGAAATTTAGGGGGAATTTTATAGTTTAAATAGGAAATAGGATTCTGGTTCGTGGGACATTGGAACTGGGACTTGAAAGGAGGTAATTTATTTTTAGAAGTTATTTGTGGAAAATTTAAATTAAGGGACAAGTGGGTTTAAGTGGGTTTATAATCACTAAAAATGTTCAAATATGACTCGATTCAGTATACGCTGTTACCCAGTATTTTCTCGTTGGCTGTATATCTATTATTATTTTTTTAATTCAAATCTAGTAATTTTGGTAAAATTTATTTATATTTTGAATAAGTTATCTTGTAATATGATTATATCTCGTGATATGATTCGTCATATGATATGATGTTACATGTTATATTTTTGTTTCTTTGTTTTACTTAAGGTCCAACATACCGTAAATATTTTGGGTTATCTTAATAGGTAATTCTTTTGATAATTTTATTTCTTTTACATTTGTGGTTTTTAAACATTATTCTAGTTTATGTCTTTGTGTCAAATATTTTATTCGGCAGCGGCATAAATGTCCTTTCCTTTGTTAATACGCGCCAATTGCCGGTGCGCCAGCAAGTTAAGTTGCAACTGTTACAACTACTTTTTAACTTGGATACAGAAGAGGCTTTAAATGAAGTGAAGGAAAACTTGAGGCTTGAAAAAATTCAAGGAGAAACAAAAAAATGCTGAGAGTCGCCGATGATATCGTAGAAGCTATTAGCCGAGACAAAGAAATAACTAGAGGATATCTTAAATGGAATGGATGAGATCATGAGAAAGGATTTCTGCATGAAAATTACCGGAAACAAAATGAAAGTGTTGTGCAGTAGCAAGAGCGGTTTAGAGGAGATGGAATATTTAAAAGTAGGTAACGAAAACTTACAGGAAGTTGCGGAATTCTGCTATCTAGGGAATAAAACAACAAATGACAGTAAAATCACGAGTGATATCAAAAGTAGAATTGCTCAAGCTAGAAGAGCCTTTGAAATGGAAAACAGCTTACTGACTACAAACACTTATTTACAAATTAAGAAAAAACTTTTTAAAACACTATGTGTGGAGTGTATGTATCACTTTACGGGAGTGAAACATGGGTAATAGGGGCTGTAGGAAGGAAGAGGATAGAAGCTTTTAAAATATGGTGTTACAGGAAAATTTTAAAGATTATGTGGGTGGACAAAATATTGTAATTTAGAGGTTCTTAGACGAGTGGATGGAAGAAGAAGTATATGATATCTTACCAGAAGAAGGAAAAGGCTAGTAGGGCATATCTTAAGATATTCAGGTATTGCCCTATCAATAATGGAGGATAATATTGAGAGTGAATTGTAAGGGAAAGAAAAAGTTAGAATATTTAAAGCAAATTACAAAAGATGTAGGTATAAAACGACTTGCACAAGATATAACAACTTGGAGAACGGCATCAAAACAGTCGAGAGACGATGACAAAAAAAGAGTTATCCATTAAACATGTATGTAGCCACTATTCTCGTTCTAAAAATCTGTATATTTTTAAAAACTACTGCATTAAATTCCATTTCCGAACAAAAATGGACATAACAGAAATTATGTAGTAGGTATGTCACAGAAATTAAAGGTACCTAATAGAAAATCCTACAACTTTTGTATTAAAATGTGTTGTCTGACTCTTAGTCTGTAGAATAATATTTAATCTGTAATCTGACAGCTTCTATGTGTAATTTTTTGAAAAAAAACATCAGAAACGGTTTGTTTAAAAATGCAAGAGTTAAAATTAGATCCTCCAACAAAATATTTGTAATAGAATTAAAGAAAATTTAAAAAACCTAAAAGTTTTTATGTAATTTCATCCAACATTTATTTGACTAAAATTTGCTATATTTCAAAAACTGTAAAAAAAATATTTATTTCGTGTTCAGTTGTTTGACATTATTTACAGCCTAAATTTGTTATTGTTGAACTTCTAACATGTGTTGGTAAGTAAAATTTAGTACCCCTTGAAGATTAGAGAGTAAGTTAATGCGACCTGTCGAATCCATTTATTTTTTAATCAATTTTTTAAATTGTATTTTTAGTTACTTGTAAGTTACGTTTTACCTTTATAAATTTTCGAGCTTAATAAACATTTTTTTGATTCATCTGCGCTAAATATGAGGTGTGGCTATTAAATAACGAGACTGACGTTGTAAAAATGTTCTTTTATTTTATACACCTTCAATATACTCCTTCTCTATCTCTATAACGCTCCATGCGAATTTTTCATTGTTGGAAACAGTGCTGTAAGTCACCTTCTGTCAGCTCCTTCAGGACACGTGCTGCTCAAAAATGTTTGTACTGGCACTTTGTACCCGCTTGAAAATTACCCAAATTTTTTTGAAACGATAATAAAATGTGATGAAATGTGGTTTTTTACTTATGATCCGGAAACGAAGCGCCAATCCGCACTGGAAGAGCCGAACTTCACTGAGACCCAAAAAAAGCTCGAGTGAGCAAGTCAAAATTTTAAAAAAATGATGATTGTTTTTTTTTTATATCCATGGGATTGTGTACCTTCACTGGGTTCCTGAAGGTCAAACAATTAATCAATATTACTACCTTGAGGTACTTTCTAAACTACGTCAAAGAGTAAGGAAAACACGCCCCGAAATGTGGAAGGACAAATCATGGGTTCTCCACCAAGACAATACGCCAGCTCATTCCGCGTTATCTGTCAAAAGGTTCCTAGCCAAGTATAGCATCTCAGTGTTAGAACATCCATCTTATTCACCAGATCTTGCATCATATGACTTCTGCCTGTTTCCTAAGGCAAAATCTGCACTAAAAGGGACAAGATTTGAGTCTGTGGAAGGTGTAAAAGAGAAAGCGGCACGTGTCCTGAAGGAGCGACAGAAGATGACTTCCAGCACTGTTTCCAACAATGGAAAATTTGCATGGAGCGTTTTAGGGATAGAGGAGGAGGGTATATTAAAGGTTACAATAAGTGATTATGTATAAAATAAAATAGAATTTTTTACAACGTCAGTCTCATTATTTAATAGCCACACCTCGTATTGTTGTTTAGTATGTTCAGAAATATTACAAACATGTTAACATTCAAGCTTGTAAACTATTATTTAATAGCGTAATCAGCTAACCAGTAGAAATCGTATATCATCATCATACGACCATGAGATAATAAAGTAACATGAAAGAGGGTTCCATTGTGTAACGAATAAGATACATAAAATGTTCTCGTAAATGGGTGTACACGAAAATGTAGTCAACTATACTTTTCAACCCTAAACCTTAATAGTGTGATATGTTGTGCATGCATCCAACGCAAACTTGATAGAAGCACCCATGTTGTAAAAACATACATACATAAATTTATACGATAATATACCACTCTATATTATCACGTAAAATTACACATGTGAGCATTGCATACATGCAACCGTACACAAACAATGAAAACAAACAACCTTACATAACCCCCTCCGTGTAAAGTGCAAACATACCTCAGGAAAATTAACGTCGACTGCTTCACGTAATACTTCCAGCAGTTCTTCTATTCTACATTTAACAAACTAAGATTATGAGAGATTGTGATTTTAAAATTTATCTCCGACGTTTTTAAATGAACAAAATAGTAAAAAGAAATATTAAAGTATAGTGTAAATTTTTATTCCCTGACTTAAAATAAGTTGTCTCGATTTATTTATTTAATAGTAAATTATACCTGCGCTGCGCGTGGCCATATTCCCACCGTGAAAGGAATACAGTAATTAACTAGTTATTGCTTTTCCTGGTTTTAAGTTACATTTTACTTTTTTAAGTATCACTTTACATATACTAATGCCGATTCTGAGAATACCAACTCTTGGAAAGATTAAAAAATAATATTTATTTTTTGGAGTAGTTTCTTCCCCTGACGGGCAGGTAATTGAAAAAAATACTTTTCCTAGGAACTACTTACAGAACATACATACCAGTTTTTAAAATTGTAGCAGTTCAGGAAATTATAGCAATAATGTGTTTTAGTCTCCGCCTTTTTACACATTAGGCACAATTTGTCAGAAAGCAAATCTTTAGCGTTTTTATTCAACTTCCATGGAGCAAATGCGGAGAATTTCGGTTTTCTAGACGAATAGAACGTTAAAAAATTATTGAATTAGTCATTCAGTGAGAACTTTTATATTAACTTATACAAAGTTATGTTCAAAATTAAGTTTTTAACACACTACTGAGTTGTTTTCATTAAACCATGTTTTAACTCAAACTTTTGTCGTTTTCGCTTTATGTATTTATTTACATTTAAAGAGTGATTGCAAAATTATAACACCTTGTTTAAACGATAAACCTTATTTTATTCTATTCTGAGATTTTTCTTTTCTTAAAATACAATTTGTTTGTCTTTCTAATAATTTTGCCGGATTTTTTAAGGAAGATTTCCTTTTACTATGAACAAAAAATTTAGTTTTTTTTTCTAAATAATAACGTATACAAACGAACAAAATGAATTAAACTTCATTTCTAATAATTTTACAAGATTCTTTTGAGAATTTATGTTTTTAAATTAGCAACATAGTTCTAATTGAAAATTCTTACTCCATTAGACAAATATATTACAGGAACATCAGTTACTGTAAACTATAGGTACTGTACAGTTATAAATTAACCTCATAAACGTTTGTATTGGCAATATCTCAGTTTAAATTTTCAAACATGTATAAAACAATAAATTAATTGAAGATCATCGACAGCTAAGTTCATTAGTCCAACATTCTCCTGATTACTATATTGGAAAGCACTTGTTGAAACAATAGCGTGAGCAGTATCTCTAAGAAAATTTCGTTAGAATGACCTGCTCGCTCTCTTGATAAATACCATGGCTCATTAGAAAAATATCTTCGAAGTAACTCTATCTAACAATGTATTTCAAAATAAAATTCTGTACAGTAAAATGAAAATAGGTCACCTCCGTAGCATAGTGGTTAGTGCGCTAGCTTACAACGCAGAGGTCCCGGGTTCGATTCCCAGCTAGAGTCTGGAAATGTTTACACGTCAAAACCCAAAGTTCCAGTTACTAACTCACTCTAGTTGTTAATAACCAAGCAGTTGATGCAACTTTAAATAAACTAAAAAAATTAAATATTTACAATATTTTTTAGCATTTGTTTTATGTTAACGGCTATCCGAGTCTAGATCAACAAAAAATGAAAATACAAAGGTAAAATCTGCTATAATAACATACTGGTTTACTTTAAATGTCAGCGACTGGTTAACTAAAGATATAAATCTTCGACTTAGTATTTGTTTGACTTATTCGTCTAGTTCAATATTAGTTATGTTGAAAGTGGATTTGTCTTCAAGAAGAAACTTAACTCTCGACTAAAATTTACTTCTTTAAACCAAATTACTTGATGTGAATATTTTATAAACTTTAATATACTTATCTGTTGAAAAATAAGGAGATATATAAATGCAAATAAAACTTTAAATAAAACTTTGTTACTGTTTGTCAGATATTTCAATATTTTAGGTAAACAATTGTTTTACAATCTGATAAATAATAATAATTTAACAATATTTCAATGCTTTATAACAGTAATTTGTACGTAATGTATTTTTTATATGACAAATTTTAATCTATCAATGTTTCGTCAATGTCGAACGAGCTGGAGGAGAAAAAGATGAGAACAATATTATTATTCGGTAGAATACCGAGCAATAGTAATAGTTCTATTGCTATAAGGTTTTATATAAACCCTTCAATTGGTAAGTTACTTTTCCATAGCTGTTAGTAACAAGTTCAATTTCTAACAGTTTAATTAGATAGTAACGCTTAGCTAGGCTTTAAGTCTCTAGCTAGAAATCCGATTTGGTGCCCTTCGTTCAGCGGTCACATAAGCTGTCGTTTGTGATGCGGTGCAATCAATCACTTTCTGCTTTCTATTTCGGATCCTTGTTTCTGTTCTGTTCAACTTAGTTTTAGAATTATTTTATACTAGCAATTGCCTCAGAGAGAAATATGAGACAAAGTGTTTTACTGCATTTTCCGGTTTTATTTTACAAGAATAAGTAATACTATTATTAGGCTTTGAAAATATTGACTTTTGAAATGGATTCGAAAGCATCAATAGTTTCGTAAAATTATTAATGTTTTATATGTTTTCAAAATCATTCGCAGTTCACTTTAATAGTATTATAATAGACGACTTCTTAGGCCTTTTTGTTCTAAAATTATAATGATACGTAAGAGACCGAGTGGTATTTAGTTTTTATACCACATTATCTTCTGCCCATAACAGACCGGTGGAGTGTTAAATTATTTGCACTTAATCTGTTCGTTGCAAGGCTAAAATAAATAATTCTCTTTCTTATCACATGGTCAGCCAACTAAATGACTAAATCATTTAAGAACAGAAGAGGTAGAGAAGTAAAAGACACTAGTCACAGTTATCTCCCCCGAAAGTAATAAATTTCATTATACAGTCAGACCCTGTGATGAATGAAATGAAAGTGTCATTTGTAGAGTAGAAAATGTGTGCTTTTCAGAGGGCCCGGCATGCTGATAAGCGTACTTTTCCATTCAGTGAGGAAGGCAATTGTAAACCACCTTACTCCTCGTTTTACTTGGTAAAACCTCTACGGGTTCAAACCAGCCTTTTGGCTGATGACCTAAACAACAACAACACCACATTACCAACAGCACAGCGGAAAAGTATTAAACTTACTCTATTTTTGGTGGAGCATCTTGTGTACTAAACATCAGAACGGAACGGAACGTAGTTGTCTCCGACTTTTGTAGAGTATGGTTGTTCTAAGAAGTATCAGCTTTGTTTAAAAATGAAACACGATTTAAACTTTTAATAAGTAATTTACAATGTTAGATTGATTGATTAGTGATGTAATACTGTACATGGAATTTGAACAGGGTGTGCAGACAAATTTTGACACCACTGAACCGCTCAGAATTAGACATTTTTACAGTTCCTGGAATAACTAGTTGAATTATTTTCCACAATTTTAAAATATCGTAAAAATTAGGTAAGAAAGTTATTTTCTTAAGGGGTAGAAAAATCATTCGGTTTTAATCAATCATTCAGAATTAAGGTGCCGAATCACATACTTAGCCACTTTCATATTCAGGCATCTATTCAACAGCTGTAAAATTAAAATGGAACTCCTGAAAACGAGAAAGAAATCAGGCTAATGTAGTAAACGAATGGAAAAACGATTCGTAGCTTTCTTTACCATTAAAGGCTAGTTATATTTGAAAATGTATCAATTCCACAACAGCCTTGGACTCATAAAATATACGTAACTACGAATGTAGTTTGTAACACTTGAATTAACATCAAATTCGCCCGTTTCCTTCATCAAATTGACCAAGTTATTTAAACCTGTTAATTTTTTTTTAAAAAAGGTTTTACACAAAGATTTTTTTCTGGATCTATCTGTGTGTTATCCAGTGAAAAGTTAAATTAATACAGTATAATTAAGGGGCTAACGCTAGATTTGCGTTTAGGACACTTGTCAACATTTCGTGTTTCTTTATAAAAAAGGGTATTAAATGAAATATTTGAACTAAACTTGTGTTATAATATTTTATTATTTATTTTTCGAATCAAAATGACGACGTCAAATATTTAGGGATGCATTTGGATAAAAGACTTACATGGGCTAAACACATAAGAACTAAACGCAAACAACTCAACATTAAATTCAGCAAACATTTTTGGTTAATTGGAAATAAATCTAAACTTTCGATAGATAACAAACTATTGTTGTACAAAACGATACTAAAACCAATTTGGACGTATGGTATACAGCTTTGGGGAACTGCGTCAAATTCAAATATTGAAATTTTACAAAGATTCCAATCCAAGACCCTCAGGACAATGCTAGCTGTTCCTTGGTACGTCAACAACTTGCGAATCCATGAAGACTGTAACATCAAACCAATCAAAGAAGTGATCAGTGAATTTAGTGATAAGTACATTTCCAAATTAAACAATCATGAGAACTTTCTGGCAGTTAATCTCTTGGACAACAGTGACACATTACGTAGACTTCAAAGATTTGATCCTCTAGATTTACCTTTCAGATTCTAAAAAACACACACAAACACAAGCACTTACTCTTACACAAACATATAAAACAAACATATAAAACTACACTTGATATAACGATATTTTTAAAAATATTGCTCCCTATATAGGGTAAACCATTGGGTTTTTATCCTTTTATGTGAATTATTCATTTGATCAATTGTACTTATTGCTATTAAGCAGATTGTACATAAAATATTGTGTGATAAAAAAAAAAAAAAAAAAAAAAAAAAAAAAAAAAATTTTTCGAATCACCCAAATTAAAGGGTACGATTAATCAACCTTTTGGCCCATGCTTCTTACATCTTTCCTGAATGCTCTTTCCTTCTTTTTTCGGACCAATTCTTGGCGTTTTTTAATTGTTCCTCCTGAAACTCTACGTTTTTTATTAAACTCCTGAACTTTTCTCTATTACAGATGATTTCTGGTGAAATTTTGTAAATTCCCAGTTTTTTTTACTTATATCTTGGTGCCACAGGATTTTGGCTTCGTGCTTATTTAAAATGTTGAAGATTTGTTTGATTAAGCTGGATTCGTCCATTCTATAAAAATATGGCCATAAAACTGTAATCTTCTTTTTCCGATTGTGTGTGAAAGCTTTCCTACGTTTATGTAGATTTCTTTCTTTGATTTTAACTTGTACTCTGGTCCTATTTTCTTGGGTCCTAAAATCTTCCTTGATTCTTCTTTCTTCCTTTCTTTCTTGTCTGTCTAGTTTATCCTTGGTGGAAAATTTTATTGCTTTTTAAGGTTTTCCCTGCGCATAAAATTTCTGGTTTGACTACTATTTGGTAGTGGATTAGTTTTGAGCTCCAAGACAGGGAGTTTTTGTTGTAGATATTTTTGGTAAGATATCTTACAAGATAATTATATTTTATTATTTATTTAAAATCAAATAACATTAATGAGGGCGATTCTTTGACCTAAAAATTTCTTGCATGTGTATTAAATTAGAATAACTTTTATAGCATGTTATTAATAACACGTTTTTTTTATAAACAGAAGTGCAGAACCACAGTTAGTTCAGTAATACTCTTTTTGACAACAGAAATGTCGATGATTTGTAATTAATTGTTTATTTCAGAAAATTAGACCAGTGAAAATGTTCTGATGTAAATACAAAAGGAAATTTATACCACTCCACATTATTTGCATTAATTTTAAATTTTAAGATTAGCACGGAAGTTTTAGTTTGGTTTAGACGATACTAAAATTAACACAGTCAGTTTATCTAACTTCAATCTTATAAATATATGTACATTTTAAGAACATGGAAATTGCGGTAGACTAAAATAAATAATTGTTTAAACAAATCCGACTGAGATTCTGTAGTGCTTACTGATGGTGTAGTTAAAAGAAAACCGAGCTGAGGCCTGTTAATTAAATATTTAAACAGGGAAAGGCTGACAGTATAATCCTGTATCACATATTCCACTTTAATAAAAAGCAAACTGTTTATTAAACCAAAACAAAGATTGCATGACAGGCACAGTCCAGTTAGTTTTCTAACAGACTACTTTAGTGATGAATAATTTAATCCTAAATAACTAAACTAGGCCTACTTTCATCAAAATAGAAAAAACGTCTTGAAACTGTTATTTTTATTTCAATTTTGTATTTTTCTATTTTCTATTATTTTTTTTAGCAACAAAACGGTTTTTACCGCCAATAAAAGTAAATTTACATCCCCTTAACCTTTCTATAAATTTAGGCAATTAATTTTATTTTTATAGGTTACATTATTAAAATAGTATTTTAGTTTATTTATTTTTATTTTTATTTTTATTTTATTTTATTTAATTTCATCAAATAGATTTTTAGACTTTTTGAAATTATACCACACCAGTCTTATTATAAGTGTTCAAAACAAAAATAATAGATATAAACGTTTTAAAAAACGTTAATTTTTTTAAAAAGTACTACTGCTGAATTAATTTAACAGCCAACCAACTGCCTGTTTACGTCCCGTTGGTTTAGAAGTAAAGGTATAAAATTGAAAAAATATACTGATTGTTACGTTTACGATTTATAGCTGGAATTTGACTAATAACATTACTGTGTCAATAAACATTTTTAAACATTACGTTAATTAAATTTTTAAAGTGACTTTCTTTCAGGTGACAAAAGAGGACTGGCTTGGTACCTGTGAAACCTTTTTTAGAAAGACGTAAATAATTCGTCAATTATGAAATAGTTACGTCAGAAAAGAATAACTAAATGTTAGATGTAAAATTTGGAAGTGTTTAGAAACCATGAAATAGTCTTTCGAACACCAAACTCTATTCCACTAAAGAAAAGAAAGGTTTTGAAAGTATTTGTTCAAAATACCTTTAAAATGTTCGCTGATTTAAAATGTTGTAGGCTATTTATTTTATTTTGCGTGCCATATAGTTATTACTCATGTAATTTTTAAAAATTTAATTTTTTTATCGTACTTTTGTTAAAATGTTTCATTTTAACTTCAGGAGTTCTAATGAGTGGTGTCCTCCATTAACGTGTAACGTCATTTTAAAAAATATATGTTATAAAATATAATATAAAATTATAAATAAAAAAATATAATTATATATAAATATAATTATAAAATATATGCTTATTTGCTGGTTGTGCTAAACCACACAGTTGTAAGTAAAATTAATTTTTTTTTTTTTTTGAATAACTGTAAATCTACGATCTGCTCTCATAGAACAATGAGTAGATGTGTTGTAAGTATAAATCTTGAGTAAGTAATACCCCTTGGTATTACTCTATAAAATTTCCCATTTTGTTGAAGTGATCTTGCGATCGTAAAATAAATTACACAATCACATATTAAAATAAATCTGTAGGGTGTAGTCTGCATAGTCTTCTGTGTGTTCCACTGTTGTCTAGGAGATTGATGGCTTCTGGATTCTGGTGATTTTCAAGTCTTGTTTGGTAACTGGTGCAAAATTTCTGTATAGCTTCGTGTACCGTGGGAGTGTTCGTGTCTCTGTGCAATATAGTGTTGGATATGTACCAAGGTGAGTCCATGATGTTTCGAAGTATTTTTGACTGAAACCGTTGAATTATTTCAATGTTACTGTGACTTGCTGTGCCCCAGAGTTGTATCCCATATGTCCACACAGGTTTAAGTACAGTTTTATAAATTAACAATTTGTTTTGTGCCGATAATTTGGATTTTCCATTAAGCATCCAATACAGCTGTTGGTATTTAAGATTTAACTGTTTTCGTTTGTTCCATATGTGAGTCCTCCATGTTAGACGCCTGTCCAGGTGGAGGCCAAGATATTTTGCCGTATCGGATTGTGGAATTTGTACGTTGTTCAAAAACACTGGTGAACATGTTTCCCGTTTTAGTGTAAATGTGACGTGCAGACTCTTGTGTTCATTTGTTTTTATACGCCACTTTTTTTGCCAATTTTGTACGCTGTCTAAGTGTTGCTGCAAGTTATGAGATGCAATTTGTGCATCTTCGTGTATTGCCTGAATGGCTGTGTCGTCGGCAAATGTTGCCACTGTAGTGTTGTCATTTTGTGGAAGATCAGAAGTGTAAATGGTGTACAAAACAGGAGACAGCACGCTTCCTTGAGGAACACCAGCTTCAATTAATTTTAGAGATGATTGTTAACAGAGTGCCAGATCTTTTAGACTTCTTCGTGACGAAAGGTATTCCAGACGTTTAAAATTAAATAAAGTGAAAAAATTGTACCGAAGTACGACTTCTTATTCTATGTATTCTATGTTACAAATATGTATTATTTATGTTTCTTATGTTTGTAATTTTATATTTTATTGTTAAACTCATAAATTTTTTACTGTGATGTATTCTGTAAATAAATTTTCTGTTAGTTTTTTACTTCATTTGTTTATTCAAACATTTAGTTAAAAGTTTTACTGTTAGGTCTATACTATACTGAATAAATTCTAAGTAAATAATAAAGTTAAAAACATATTTTTTCACCCAGTTTGAATATTAATGTTTTTCTTTTCTCTTTTAACATTTATATTCATATCTCATTTCGTTATTGGCTCAAGTTGTAAAATCTATGATCTTGTGGGGAAATGGAATTTACGAGTAGTTTCTAATAAAATGGAAATTTAAAATGGCGATGAAGTACAATTCAGTGTTTCAAAAAAGTTTCGACAAATTAAGTTTTATTAGGTGCACTGTACTGACTATAACAGACAGGTGGAGTGTTAAATTATTTGCACTCAATCTGTTCGTTGTAGAGCATAAATAAATTGTTCTGTTTCTTATCACATGGTCAACCAACTAAATTATTGAATCATTTAAGAACAGAAGAGGTAGAGGTATAAAAGACATTAATCGGAGTTATCTCCTCTGAAAGTAATGAATTTCATTATACAGCCAGAACCTGTGGTGAATGAAGTGAAGGTGTCATTCGCAGAGTGGAAAATACGTGTTTTTCAGAGGGCCAGGTATGCTGATAAGCATACTTTTCCACTCAGTAAGGAAGGCAATTGTATACCAACTTACTCCCCCATTTACTTAGTAAAACCTCTATAGGTTCAAACAACCCTTTCGGCTGATGACCTAAACAACGACTGTACTGAAAGGTTTGTTATTTTCTGTGTAGGACTGTGTCCCATCGTTAAGTCGATGATTCTGGATTAGTTTTAAATTACTAATGTTATTTACCAAATTGTGAAATTAATTTTATGTACCATATAAAACTAATAGAAAGGTAAGAATTAGCAAATTCAATTAACACACACGTACTTGGCTATTAAATGATCGCCATTGACCAACATGCAACCTTTCTAAGCTGCAAAGCCTTATAACTTAGGCCTATAGCTTCTCCGGATTATTTAGATTTCTGAAATAATGCTAATTTCGTGTTTGAAAATAAATATAAATTAATAATTATGAACGTTAAGGACACTGAAAATTTGAAATAAAACATTAATTTTATTTATTTTATTACAACAAAAATTGATATTAAAAATAAAATATGGATGAATAAATGGATTTGCCGTAGATATTGTTGTTCCACCAGATTAGATAGCGTAGGCCTACCGAACGAGAAAATTAGCAAGTGGATGGAAGGGCCAGAAAAAGAAATTAAAATGTATGAAGGAAAACGGTTGCTGAAGTATAGATATGTCAGAAGAGCGGAAATCAAGTGGATAAATAAGGTAACGGAAAAGATCCCAGGGGGAAGAAGGAGGAAAGACAGATCATACAGATCATGGAACGAAAAGGATGAACGAGGTTGTGTGGGAGACAAACTTGGGTGATGAAATTAGGAAAATATGGGTAAATGCTTAAATAAATGTATTTAGCAATAGCTATAGATACCTTGTTAAATTATAAATTATTTTATAAAATTCTAGTACAATTGTATCACAAGAATACCGTTAGTAAAATTTTGAGTTTGGAGCCTCACACTAAAGTTTAGCGTTAGACCTCAGGAAACAAAAGAATGCCTCGAATTTATGGAAAAGAGATTGTATTAAAATGTAAACGTTGTAAGATGTTTTTAATTATTACCCATTAATGCTTATTTAATTTACAGAAAAAAAATAAACGGTAGTTAACTATTTGGTACAAAACAGGCAAGAGAATTTATGTACACGCATAAGAAGGAAGACGGCGGTAATTCATGTTTGTTGTATTTCGACCTTGGTCAACATGTGAGCGCCAGTGAATGCTACCGAACGCGAACTGGCGCTGATGTCATAGCCGGGGAACAACAGACAATGAATAGGTGGGAAGCCGTAGCCTTTAGTCAGTTGGTCGAGTTGTGCTGTTGTGCGTGAATGTTAGGTTAATTTCATTTTTATTGGATTTAGTTATCAACATTTACAAAATTTCCAAATCATCGTCAATATACATGTAAGTGAATCATTATGATATTTAATTATGTAGTTGTAAGGTTGGCAGAACGTGACTCTGTTAAAAGTTTTGAAGTTTATATAACCTACAATGTGAATTAATGTTTTTCAGCTCTAAACGACGTAAGACTATCGGTTGGTAAATATATTTACTAGATGTTAGTACTTTTTCGTTGCCATATATGATTTTTACTTAAAAACGAAGAGGAAATATTTTCGTGTAGAGAACTCCAATTATTATTATGGAAAAACTATTCTAAAGTTGCCTAATAGATAATATATAGAAATTTTTACTGAATATTTTAATCTGGCAGTTGGTTTAATTTTGTTAATGTATTTCTTGGTTTTGTAAATTGTTTAATCTCCTTTATAGTTTGGTTGAATAAGCTACTTGTACGTTCTAGCTGCGTGGTACCTTCATAGCAATAACATTGATCGCCTCAAACGAGAAAGCGCGATGTTTAACGAGTGAGGGCGCGGTCGGCGGGGGAAAGAGCGGTTGCAATTTGAACATTAACTAACTATACAATAACAATACAGTGTAATGACATTTATTTCCTTCCTGTATGGTCACTTTGTAATAAATTACGTATGATAGCATTGGTTTTATACAAACAGTATTTTACGACAGAATCGAAATGAAGATATTTTTTTACAAATTAAAGTGGGTGGTTACTTTTAGAATAGGTTACAAACATCTACAATTATACGACTTTTGTGCACACGCCCAAACATTTTATGTGTAGGTCTGTTAGTAGTACTTCCAGTGAAAATTGACAAGTTTTACGTCAATTTGCATTTGGTCAATCCGATTCAAGCATGGAATTGGCAAAATGTCAAATGTTAAAATTTTCGTGGAACTTCATGAAAATATATTTAAACTGTCTGTGATTTGCAAAGTTAAATTTAAAAAATAGTTATTAGAATCTCGTATACGAAAATTTTAAGTTTTCTCCGTAATTTTTAATACAGACGTGTTGTAAAGAGCGCATGTCTGAAATAACTTTTTTGATCATCTGTCTACTTATTGTGTTATTTTGTATTTGTAAATAACATATATATATACTTATATTATTACTTTATTTATTGTGCAACTGCAGAAGAACAACCACCAAAATCGTTCACAACTAAATTAACAAAAAAAAAGTTTTAAAAACCAACCGCGTTAATGGCTTTGAGGAGGACACCGCCTAGTGATAGCTCTCCAGATAACGACAAATGTGTTCATTTAAATTATAGTTTTGTTTACGTAATAATGTTACAGCACAGTTGTATCATGTCTCTACTCCATCGGCGTTTCAGTTGTCTTTGTGCGATTCCTGGTAGGTCCGTAGAATTCATATTGCATATTAAGGAATTGTTATAATTATTGTGAAGTTTGTCTCTGTACCTTCGGTACAGTTTAAGATATGTGTCGTTGACATAAGGAACGCGTAAGTTATCGTGTAGTGTTCTATTGAATACGTAACTCGGCCAATTAGTAAGCAGTCGTAAGAATTTATTTTAAAAACGTTGTATTCGTGAAATTACTGATGGCTTTAGTAAATAACTGATAAATTTGTTAAAACTTTTAGATGCATCATACAGATTAATACTCCATAAAGTAACCGTAATATTTTAAACCATTGAATTTTATACATATTTTGGAAAAATTATGTTCGTTCATACTTAAAGTAATTGTTTGAACTACTTATATTTGTTTTCATTACAAATCTTTATGACGCCACTAATTCTACACTTTTGTATTGGAGAAAACTCAACGTTCGGTCAGAATAGGGTTTTCCCGTAAGTCCGAGTTTTCCCTGGACAGTCATAGTGTTCTCACACTGTTCGGGGAATAGTCCTGGGTTTAAAAGTGTCCTTGTTTGGCACAGCAAATGTACGGGTTTATTTTTTAATTAGATTGTAAAGGTTGGATAATATGGAAATCAGTTTTTCTGTAGGAAAAATTGCACCATTACAAAAAGAAATGTCATAGTCTATGATTTAAGAACAGTGTTTCTATATAAATGAAACTGTTGAATTTTGGAAAGCGTTTTAACTCTACTTCGACCCGCATATACGTTCAATATTTTTAACAATTTGAAGCCAAACATTCCATTAGTGAAAAATTTATGTAACACGTGATTTCTCTTACAAAAATATCATTTGCTCTGGGTTTTTGCTGCCACTGTCCTTAGATTGGTGAACAAATTAGTAACCCTAAACCAAACAAAACTTTTGAAAAAGTACTAAGGTGTAGAACCTTCTGTTCTTTTACAGAACGTTCTTTGAAACAGCAGTCTAGATCGAAGATGCAAAGTATGCAATAAATATGCAACGTAGTCCCGAGAAAAAATACAGTCTCAGGAGTTTTATTTTTTAACCACAGTGTTCAAGAATTTCTGTGTGTTGAAGAGTAAATTTTTGTCTTTTACCCCGAAATAATAGCAATAAATCTATCTGCAACCTAATGATCATGGCAAAGTACCGGCAATTATTACAGAAAGATCAGTTGAAAAAGAAACTTTACAGCGGATGGTTCTGTACGTTTGATACGTTTGACTTGCCTACTTACTAACTGTGATAATATAATATATATCAATACGTCTACGTGATGTTTTTATTTACTTACTTTACTTTACTTTATGCGGGGTTCCTACAGATTACTCCGCATTCCGCATCACGATCTCCACCTCCTCCTGTCCATCCAGTCCCGTTCTCCTAAATCTCTTTCTTCCATCGCCCTTCGCACTCCCTCTCTCCATGTTCCTCTAGGCCTACATCTCCTCCGTCTTGCTGCTGGACAGTACTCCAAAATCTTTTTTGGCCACCTCTCCCCACTCATGCGTTGTACATGCCCAATCCACTCCAGTTGCCTTCCTTCAATCCTATCCACAATAGAATGAGGTCTTCCAACTCTGTCCCTTATTACCTCATTCCTAACTCGGTCCATTCTCGAAAGCCGACAAGCTCTGCGGAAAAAATCCATCTCCAAAGCCTCCAAATAATGAACATTTCGGCTGCTGATTTGCCAACACTCTGCTCCATAAGTTGTAATTGGCTCAACCCCTGCATTATACATAACTTTTTTTGTTCTTAAACTTATTTTTGGAGACCACAATATACTGTTCAGCTTTCGAATTGCCGCCCTTCCCTGACCGACCCTAGATCTGATGTCCTCCTCACATCCTCCATCTTCAGAAAAGAGTGTTCCTAAGTACTTCAACTTGTCATATTTCCTCACTACCTCTGCCTCACGTACTAAATCTCCTCCCCGCTCTCCTATTACCACATAAGCTTTTAAGCTACATGTTTATGTCATAAGCCACATGTTTTTATTTTATATTGATAAAATAATAATTGATGTTGACAGTTAGGAATTATTCGTAGTATAATTTACATAACATTTTTTAAATAATCATTTTAATATTTTTTGTACTTCTCTTTTCCCATTTTGGTGTCAATTCTTAAAGTTTTGTGTATGTTGCTACAAACGTCTCACGCGCCTTAAATCGGCCCTGTCTGAACATGACGTAAATATATTTTTATTGTTTAAATATTGAGGAAGATGTAATAGTGGTGAAACTATTGTTGCATTAGTTATAACATGCAGCTATTAAGTACTTTAAACGCGATAGTAAAAATGTTGGCAATTGCGATAAAACTAATATGAACAATTAATTTCTTTGGTAGAAAATGATAAGATTAACATACCACATTAACTGATTATATTGTTTTTCTTTCATGTTATACTTTATAAACAGGTAAACACTAATTCAATTTAGTTTTTGTTACACATAGACTAGGTCATTTGTGTATCATAAAAACTGAATTCCCCGTAATTTAATTTTATAAGCTGTATAAATTTTATCAGTTAATTACGTTCATAAGTATTTATTATCTAAAGTCAAAGTTTTGTATCAAATTATATTATTAAATAATCTATCTTTGCAAAGTTTATGACTTCTGAGTTAAGTAATTTATTTAGTTTATATCTATAATCTTACTTTACATTTTAAAATATAATTTTGGTTTTTAAAATTCTTTGCAGGAGAATGAATACCTAATATAAATACGTTAGAATTTTTTAATGCAAAGCGTAAAAATTGCATGAATAACGTGAAATTTATTTGTACATTCAGTATGAATCGGTTATGATTGCCAAGTTAACAAAACTGAAAAATGTCCTTAAAATTAACAGATTAAGTTTATTGATTGCACAATAAAATGTAAGTTGACTTGATTTAATTCAGACCGGTTAGTTTTTATACGTTTACTATTCGTATTATTTTTACATATTTATGTGTTTTTTTATATTCGTGGTAATGTAAAAATAATCCGGAATTATACATACTTGTGAGTACAGTATATAGCGTATAGAATGGAATAATTTGTAATTAGACTCGTTAAACAAGATGTCCTTCCTCTTAGCAACTACAACCTTCAAGTACGCTTGCTAGAGAACAGTTTGTTTACTGTGAACTTTGTGAACGTGTGCTCGTAAAAATGTGCTGATTCAACCTGTTTTAACCGAAAATAGTCTCTTCTCATTTCATTATCGCTGTTCGTTTAGTTTAATTTTTAGTTTTGGTTTACTACTTGAAGTGATTACCATTGGATAAAAAAGAGTACCCAATTTTTAACAATAAGAAACGTCTTATAAAAATGTATTAAACCCTTGCCAGGAATCAAACCAGGACTTGCGTCTTTTGTTGTTGCTTTATGTTAATTTTAACATCAGATTTCTTTTATTTCGTTAATCGTAAGCAAAATGTGAGATTCTGAACAGCTGTTTGCTAAATTTTATTAAATTTATTTGAAATTATATTAATTTTTGTAAAGCAATAAATTTATTTCAATTTTGCCGGAATCAAACCTGTTTTTCTTGATTGCCTAACCGAGAAACATACTCGGACCTCCGTTTTTAACTGTTTTTACTTTCTCGTGCCTATATGAATATATAGGAAGGAAAGTATTGTTTTCATGTCGATTTTCGAATTTGAGTTTTCTCCGGCTTTACAGGTTTACAGATCCCTGAACCCAAAAAATATGTTTTTAGCGTTTGGTCTGTGTATGTATGTGTGTGTGTGTGTGTGTGTGTGTGTGTGTGTGTGTGTGTGTGTGTGTGTGTGTGTGTGTGTGTGTGTGTGTGTGTGTGTGTATGTGTGTGTGTGTGTGTGTGTGCGTGTGTGTATGTGTGTGTGCGTGTGCGTGTGCGTGTGTGTGTGTGTGTGAAAACAGAATATCTGAAAAACGAAACATTGTACAAACTTGAATCTTGAAACTTATGTTAGATATATTTAGAGGACCCGACACGAACATTTTCATCAAAATCGGTCAACCGGAAGCATTAGTATATTCGTGTAATTTTTCACTTGTTTGCGATTTTCTCAAAAACGGCTCCCACGATTTTTTTTCAAAATCGCCTTATTTACTACATTTGCTATGCTCTACAAGATAGGGTAGACTGTTTGCTAAAATTCTTGGGGAGGTTTTTTCTCGTAAAAAATTGTTTTAAGATTGCGACTTTAACTCGCCAATGTATACAATAAAAGTTATAGCCAATTTAATATTCTACAACTTTTATTTCAAACATTTTTTTGTATAACGCTTAGTTTAGCGGTAATTGGCGATTTTGTTTTTTTCTCACGAAAACGTCTAAAAATATCGGTTTGTTTAAGACTTCAGCCTTAATATGCATTTTACGACATAACAGTATAATTTAAATTTATAGGAAATTAAAAGATCTACAAATTTTATTTAGAGCATTTTTCTCTACAGAGCCTAGTTTAGCGTGAAAGAGTGATTTTCCGTATTTTAAAGCCAAACTGAGGTCGATTTTCATTTTGTGTCTTTCACTATGATTAAAATAAGGTTATGTTTATTGAGGTTAGTTTTTTGTGTATTTTTGATATTTTCTTACTAACAGGTTATATTGTTCATTATTTGCATTGGCAAGAGCAAGTTGTGTGAGTGGTTCACACAAGATTTTTTTTGTTTCTTTCATTTTTGTAACACATTTATTTTACAAACGAATAAGTACTTTTAATCGGAAATGGAATCTTCTCCATATTAGTCTACATGATAAAATTCTTACTTTTAACGTTTTTCGTGTTATTGGATCAGGTGATATTAACATAATTACATTCTAATAAATTTTATTCTACTTCTTTTATCGGACATGTAGGTTAATAAATTATGAGTTTCATCAAATACCACAGCTTATGAATGTACAACCATAAGCTATCGAATACCACAGTTTTATCACAACTGATTAGTTACGTCTGAAAACACTTGAGAGAAAAAATAGTTTTAAGACTATTATAAAACCTAAGTTACTTAAGTTGAAATAAAACACTAAGATATTAAATTATGTCTGTATTTTTCTGAATGAATACAGAAGTAAAAAATATTGAAGACGTGACGCTCTCTCGTAGTTTCAATTAACTTCCTGTTTCATTATCTCAGGTATTCCAGATTCATTAATCTGAACTCAATATTAAAACTTAAACTTTATCTTTGGTATAGACGTTTGGTACTACACTTGAAGTTGTGCAGATGATAATAGTATTGATAGGAGAAATCAGTGGTCTGTCAGTCAGATACATTCAACTGACATTGCATCAAATATTTGTGAAGTTAATGTCCAGAACATGTGCAACTGAGTGAACACTACTATGTTATAATGACGTATCAATGTCGATCTAAAACCTCCAGGCTTATTGAACAATATATAACCTCTATCGTCGGTGTAGGCCGTAAGGCATTAAGCGTTTCTACGAAATTAAAAATTGTATAAATCCAAAAAGAAATTTTTCCTGCACATTTTCTTACCGAAATTAAGTAGGCAATTTTATAAAATTACCAGAAGTTACAACGAACAGATCATGCAAAGAATCTGTCAACGGAAATGCAAAATTCATCGTATTTCTGTCTGTTTAACCGTACACGAATACAATCAACTCCCCAAGTTCTAAAAGATCCAGTGCAAACTAACAATGAAACACATACTTTCCATGTTTCAGTACCATTTCAGATTGTTAATCAACGCCTACGGGTTGATGTGTATCTTAGACAACCGTGTAAAACACTCATCTTCCCAAATAACCACAAGTTACAAAAATCATTATTATTTCTATATCTTGGGGTGTTTCATTGCAAATAATTCACAGTTATTATCTTACCTTAACTGTTATTAAGTAGCTACTTAAACAAACAATCCATTTCAGTAGATTTTATTAAAGTAACGATGATATACCGTTCAATAACTAACATATTATGTGATTTTCACATAAATGGAGCGAAGTTTAAAAAACAGCAGGAATACTAATGTTATTGTAAGAGGGGAAAAAACATGTTTATATTTCTATTTTGATAGATAACCAAACTAAAATATTGTAGTGACATTACAATAGTGAACATTTCGCAGTGGAGCTTATCAAGTCAGTATTTCTGAGGAATAACATTTGCAAATGATATAAGCAGGAAGTGCTTGAAATAATATATAATTGAAAAATAATAATTTCCTAAACATAATAAAATTTGAGGTTGATTAATATGAAAAAGAGTGAGCAATCTATTAGTGTTGCATCTACCAAAAAAAAGGCAGTAATAAAAGATCTTGTGAACGTAACAAAAGGAAAAGGATCTCATACTGTACGTTCTACAAACAAATTGTACACAAAACGATCTAAAGAAAAAATAGAAGTACGGTAAAAACTTTCGTACTTTAACGAATTGTTAGATAAAGAAAGGAGAAAGTCTAAAAGAAAAATCACAAGATGTGGAAGAATTCAGAGAGAAACTTTTTTAGCAACCAGCCCACGGACAGGTTCATCAAAAATAAAGTAAGTTAACTTCCGGACATTCAAGTCAGTTAGCAGGTTGTTTATAAAAGTTGTTTAGTTTAACCCCATTGGTTAGAATATTGAGAAATTAATCCTTTAGTGTGAAGAATTACAAGTGTGTTCAAAATCATTCCACAACACAAAAGACCGATCAAAGCAGATTTATCTGTTACATTCATTTTTTTTAAAGAGTCGTTTAATTATTTCTACTTAAAATAAATTTGTCTATCGTATAACTCTATTTCAGTATTATAATATGAAACAATAATGCTGACATGGAAAAAATAAAAGTATTTTGTTTGTGTTCAAAATTATTAATTCAATAAATAACGTAGCTATGCAGTACTAGCATTACATTTTTGTAAATAAATAGTACTTCACCCTGTCATAATAGTTATGTTAGCGTGTTTCAAATCTGATAACTTAATTTTATTTCTTAGTCCGGATTAACAATATTTTACAGAATTATATTCAATGATAATTCTTTTTTTCATTTATACTCATTTTATTTACAACTAGGTACAATAATATCAACTAGTGAACGACATAAAAATGAAAAATAATTGACATTATGTGTTGGCGAAGAACACCTATGAATAGTAGGATTCCAAAGGGACATCGTTAATTAAAATTTATGATGATTAGAAAAATATAAATTTTTGTATTTATCCAAAAACTAATGCCCATTGAAGTCCTAACTCCAGGAATATCGCATAGGTCGAGGTGGGTTACCAGGTATGTTGTTGGATGACAAGTTGTGTATTAATCGGGTAGAATTCGTGACAATTTCTTCTTAAAAACTCTATCCAGTCCTTCTAAACCGTCATTTACGGATGGTACTTTTAAAGCATTATGCAGGACGGTTTTAGTTACTTAAAAAGGATCATCTACAATTTGTCGTAATATTTCATACTGGAATCTTTGAATTGTGTTTATAACTGACGTTTTCTTAAATATTAATAAATTTATTAATCTTTTGTGTAAAATTATATGCTTAAAAATAATAATTCGGATAATTAGAGAATTCGATTGAACGAAAGTCAGTTAATAAGAGGATTTACTTAGTCTGAAAAAGCACTGTGATGTGCCTATGAGTCTCTATAGTAATAATGCTAAATCTATCATTAATAATCTAAAATTATAATGCAGGTCAAAAATAATTAATTACAAAAATATTTATTTAACGTCAATAACGTCTTATTCACAGCTATATTTATAACTGGAGATATTTTGAATTAATTCGTATTCTTGGAAAATTAATTCTTAACTGATGATTTTATAAGAAAAAATTTAGAAGCGGTATTAGCCTATCATATCTTAAATGTGAGTTTATAATTATTAATATTACTCCTACTAAGAAATTCAACTGTCTATTCATTTAACAGAAATCTGTTGCCAAACAAAAGAAGTGCTTTTATGATTAATTAATAATTACCAGCAGAAGAAAATGACAAATTATTCTCGGGTGACGTAACAACATTAAAATTAAAACTTTTCTAAAAGCGTTTTAAAACGAATCAAAATTACATCCATAAAAATGATAAAATTTAATTCAATATGAGATTACTTTACAAAATGTTAAGAGGGTTAGAAATAGGGCAAATACCACCTCCGTACAGGTTCAGTGCACATACTACTTTGATTTTCACCTTTAGACGAATAACTGTTTAACCAGTGCAGAGCCGGAGAAAATGCTTAGAATATTTTTTGTAGAAAATTAATTTTCTACAAATGGTTTTTAAGATAACTTTAATTTAGATAAACTGTTTGCCCGCTACAGATAGAAACGTAAATAAATAAACGAATTTTCCGCCATTTTTCAATATGGACGAAGCTCTTGTCCTAAAGTCGACGACTTTTTATATTATTTATAGATCTCAAGAGTGTTGTACCGAATTTCAAAACTATATGAATTATTTCCTCTGAAAACGCTATGTACCCGGGGCTTAATTCTGAACTAAATTTAAGATTACAAGTTACATTCATTGAAGCATATTAAGCATTTGCGGTAGTTAAGATTTATCAGACAGTTAAATTCGGTATAATAGCGCTAGTTACAAATTCCACTAATGTTAAGTTTTTTTATGAAACAGTACTGTTAACTTATGTAACTAAGGTTTGATATTTATAAAACCACTTTAACTTCGGTTGATGTAATTTTTTAAGTCATAATGGTGTGTGTTCAAATATATTTTGGAATACCTGGTGGTATGTCTTCTGTTACTACTACATTGCCTGTGGCACCAATGATCAGTAAAATAGCTAGCTAATCATGGGCTGTAATAATTTGCTTAGAAACGTTTGAACTTTGAGTCAAAGCCTGAATATAGTGTATTCAGCATTTACTTTATCAGATTTTGATTGTCGATTGTTGGGTATCAAAGGTGTTTTTTACTTTCTCTTGCCTATATGAATATAGGCCTATAGGAAGGAAAGTATTGTTTTCATGTCGATTTTTCTAAATCGAGTTTTCATCAGATATACACGTTTTCAGATCCCCTGAACCCAAAAAACATGTTTTAAGCGTTGGCCTGTGTGTGTGTGTGTGTGTGCGCGCGCGCGCGCGTGCGCGTGTGTGTGTATGTGTGTATGTGAGAACAGAATATCTCAAGAACGGAACATTGTACGAACTCGAAACTTGAAACTTAACTTAAGTCCTCATAGAGGACCCGACCCGAATATTTTCATCAAAATCGGTCAACTGGAAGCAGTAGTATATTCGTGTAATTTTTCACTTGTTTGCGATTTTCTCAAAAACGGCTCCTACGATTTAAAAAGAATCGCTACATTTACTTCATTTTCTATGCTCTTCAAGATAGGGTAGGCGCTATGTCCGCTGAAATTCTTGGGGAGGCTGTTCCCTCGTAAAAAATAATGGTTATTTTAAGATTTCAGCCTTAATATGCATTTTAGCGCAAAACTGCACGTAATAAAAGTTGTAGACAATTTAAAAATCTACGTACATTTTTTAATTTAAACATTATTTTATATAACGCTTAGTTTAGCGGTAATTAGTGATTTTCTGTTTTTTCTTTTATGAAAATCTATAAAACATTGATTTTTTTAAAATTTCGGCCGTAGTATCCATTTTACGACAAAAATGCATATTTAAACAAATTTATAGAAAATTAAAAGATTACAACTTTTATCTAGACTATTTTTCTCTACAGAGCCTAGTTTAGTGTCAAAAAGTGATTTTTCGTATTATTAGGCCAAACTAAGGTTGGTTTTTATTTTGCATCATTCATTCATGATTAAAATGAGGTTATGTTTTTTTGTTTATTTTTAATGTTTTATTACTAATGTTAGGTTATATTGTTCGTTATTCGCATTGGCAAGAGAAAGTCATGTGAGAATTTCACACCAGATTTTTAGGTTTACTTCACACAGAAATACCCATTAGAAAGTTCCATCTAGGATTGTTTGTTTAATTGAAATAATATTGTGGTTACATGACTAAAAAATGTTCTTTTGGTGCTATTAGAAAATTTGATTGCTGAATATGTGGTTTTATTGCTGAATGCGTATTCAGATATAAACAAATATATTATTCAATTCCAATTAGTAATGCTAGTCACAATTGATTACTAAAATACCGTGCATAATTGTTGATAAAAGCTTTAACTAATTAGGTTAGTTTTAGAATATTAATTAAAGACGACTCATTATTGTTGTATTATTTTCTGAAACAGAATAAATTGCGCAGATAATAATGTAACAAAGCATAATTAGAACTACTTAATAATGATTAACTGGTTCAATCCCAGAACTTCGTACATAATTATGACTAAAATTTTGGATGTCGGATTCAAAATCCCTAATTCCGATTTAAAATTTAAAAGTAGTGTAGTAGGCCTACAGTTGATTGTTATTATTTGTGTGGTTACGGTCATCCTCCCAATCAATAAGCCTTAAATTTAATAATGATTAAACTGAAATCCACAATTATAAGATTTTATTATGTTAGGTCTATATAAAATATAATTGTGTGTAATTGAAGAAATAATTAAATAAAATTATGTTTTAAATAAAAACTATTTAATCTAAATTATACAAAAATAGTTTTAAAAAAACTGATCCAAATGATAGATGTATCAGGAAAAATATAATAATGATAAGTGTGACTGGTTACTACTTCTTGAATAATTATTGTTGTTAAATTTATTATTACAATTTATTTTGGTGTTTATTTTTAACTTTTCCAGCTGTGGTAATACATTGAACATGTAAGGTAAAATTTTGGCGTACGTAATATTACCTTATGTACGCACTTTAATGTTTATATTGTTTGTATTTTGTTAACTGACTAAAACATTCTGGAATATTTTGTTTGGAACCTTCTAGAAGATTAGCTTAGACACCTTTAAAAATAAGAGTGCACCATAAATATATGTATTATATATAAATTATAGTAAATATTTGATGAATCTTATTCTATATTTTCTGTTGTTAAGTTGAATAAAGTTTTATTGTTCAAAATTTTGATATTTTGTTGTTTTATAATAATTAATCTTACTATTGCAACGTTCATAAAAAAACTTTAAATATCTAAAATATCGTTTTATTTATTTTATTAGTTGGAAAATTGTAATTTTTGTTTTATATAGGGCCGATTTTAGACCACGTGAGATGACTTTAGACGTTTCTAGAAGCGCTTTACAACCCACATTCTCAACTTTCGTTCACTGAACACTTTTCTTCTTTCTTCTGTCAACCCGGTGTTCCGTTTGTCCTCTTCTTGGAAGCCCTTTAAATTCAGTAATTATTGTCTAAATTTGGTTCGGTTCATTAAGTTGTCTCAGTTTATACCGGTTTTCTCAAAATCCTTTCTGACTTCTTTGAACCATTTATCTGACACCTGAGGTCTATTGTTTAGTATTGGCAAAAATTTGTTTGGTCAACCGTTTGTCATCCATTCTGCACCGGTGTCCGTGAAATTTCAGTCTTCTTTTTTTAATCTTTCTTTGTCTTCGTTTCCATTAATCTTTTATTTCCTTGTACATTTTTCTAGTCTTCGTGACCTATATTGTCCGTCTACTATCTTCAGACCCATTCGGAGGATCTTTCAAATTTTAGTTTCGCTTAGATCTGCCTATCCGGTCATTTTAAGGCGCTCACTTGCGTGTAGACAGACAGGTTTTATCACTGTATAATGCCTAAACTTGGGTTGTCTTGAGAGCGCTTTCCTCTTATACGAGTGATGAGATCCTCGAAGAGCACCATCTATATTTCCTCGTCTGTTGTTAGCGTTCTTTTCACTGGATTTTTGTTGTATTATATCCCCAAAATATACTTTGAAGCAATAAACTTTTCCGGTTTACTGTATTGTGTCTACAAGTCACACAAGGCTGTTGGAAAGTTTAAATAAATAAAAATAAATGTAATTACTTAGTAAGACGTCATGTGTACGTATCGGAGCATCCATGCTATACTGGTTGTTTCCATGTACGTTATTTTGTAATTTATGATTAAAACAAATTTTCATATAGTTTTGCATTACCATTTTATGATGTGCTAAAACATTTAATGTGCTAAACATTTAGTGTGTTAATGTCATCACATATCTTAAATATTTGAGTGATGAACGTACCACTTCATGGGTGGTATACTGCACTTCGTTTTTAATTTTTTCGACTTTATAACTGTCTTTATTCTTTGTTATACCCTGCCGTGTGACTAGCTAAGGGATCGGCATAGAGGAACAGGTAGAAGCGTAAATGACTCTTAACACAGAACTGCTCTTTGAAAGTAATTGACTTCACTACATACCCAGAATCTATAGTCAGTAATGTGGTCGCAGTTAAGGATTATATCAACTGGAGTGCACCGGGCTTGACAGTGAAGCTACGGTACTTTTTATCACTGTGGGGTAGGTAATGGTTAACCATCTTGTTTCTAATTTATTCATGTCAATGGCTTTGAGGTTTAAACCTGTATAGCCTAATGTGATGGAAATTAAAAAGGAAAAAAATAAATTAAATTATTGAATCTACAGTATTTATCCATTACGTTCTCCAACTTTTTTTTAATTAATAATGTACTTTAAGAATTTTGATAAGTAATATAAATAATGTGAATTTACCTCATTTGGAATACGATTGCTTTGTCAGATGTCAGTTTGAAATGCTAATTACTTAATATTATCTTTATAGATTCTTTCCCTTATTAATGATATATAATCGCTTCATTGCAATATGCAGTTTTTATTTTACTATTTCTGAGATGACTGCATGTAGTATAATCAGCACCTACGCCGTGCACGGGCTAACTTTTGACAAGAAGATTATATAAACTGATTTACTTCTTTTCCTAGTTTTCTTCCATCTTAATTTCTAACGATATATTTTCAAGGATACTAATAAAGACTTTTAGGAAGATACATAGTTGATATTTAGGTATAAAGCTGAAGGATCCTGTTTTTTATTCCACCTTTAAGAGTTGGATATCATTCTTTTTTTCCTTATTAGTTAGAGAATACGCTTACCGATTTTAAAAACTGCAGCTCTCTTGGAAAGTATAAATCTAATAAGCATCTTTTTTAGGCTGGTTAAACCGTTTTACATCTAGATTAAATTGCAAATTCCGTAGTGTTTTTGTTTAACCCCTATTGAATAAGAATCGCAAATTTTAGTGGTGTAGGTTTAAAGGAGTTAAAGAATTACTGCTGACTGAGTGAATCAATAAATCGTGAGGTCGTTTGCGTTTGTATATGTAAACATTTTATTCTATTTAAAACTGAAATAATTTTCTGGATTAAAAGTAAATTGATTGTTTTTGTCTTTGATTATGGGTACGTTACTGTACACTAACGGAAAATAATTTTCCGTATATGATATTAAAAGGCGGTGGGTAATTGCAAGGAGGTACCCAGTGGTAGGTACATTCTCCGGTTAGGGCTAAAAGACCCAGAGGTCCCAGGACCATTTTCACTTTATACCTTGTACGGTTGGAAATTCCTTATTTGTGTAGTTAGATTACAGGCTAGCAGGTTGGGATAGTTTTCTAGTCGATGGTAAAATTTGTGGTAGATGAACGCGCCTAGTTTCTTTACTATTGAAAGTTTAAAATCGTCGTGAAGGTTTTTATTGCTAAAAAGAAACGCCAGAAGCAAGTCTTGAGAATTTTTGTGAATTGAGAATTTTGACTGGAACACCTAAATCGTTGTTAAATTATTTTCTGCCGCTGCTTCAGAGAGCTGAACACCCTAAATCTTGATTGGCAGAAAAAAGGGTTTTGTAAATAAAAATTTTGAAAGGAAGGTCAGTTTGTATCAAGCGGTAATCAAGTAGAAGAGTTGTTTCTTGCTGCAGTTAGGCTCTAATCATTTTGTACACAGATTAAGCTTTCAAATTAGTTGTCTGTCAAGCCACAAACCATGATATTACACGACTCTCGCATTGGAGAGATGGAAGTTATTCAGTGCCACAGGTGGATTGGTCGTTTGACAAATCATAAACACAATTTTTATATAAATACATTAATGAATTTAATGGACATTTTCCTCGTTGATTCATTTTTATGCACCTCAGACTTAGTGAAGGAATTGTGTTCAATTTTCAGTAGTTATTAAAGGCTGGTTCCAATATACAAATGAGTTTTATATTTTTTTAAATGGTTCTTAATTTATGATATTTTTTTTTCTCTTTAATTCTTTATTTACAACTGTAAAATGTTACAACAAGCAAATGTGATGATTATGACAATAGTGTAAATGACATGATAGGCATGAGAGGGGCAGGGCCCCCATTGGTGCCTCCCCAAGAATTAAATTTGTATATCAAATTAGCATGTCTCTACTCCAGCGTCTTTTAAGGCGTCTAGGGGGATTATCAGGTAAATGGACGGAGGAAAGTGAACGCACCAGGGGGTTCTCGTGTTCGTGTGACTTGTCGTTAAAGCGTTTGTATAGGTATTCAATGGAATTTTGTACAAGTGGTATTTTCAAATCTGTATGTAAGGTTTTGTTGCTAACGTAAAGAGGTGCTTTTGCTATAAGGCGTAATGTTTTTGACTGGAATGCTTGAATTCGTTGCAAGTTAGAGGGTTTGGTTGAACCGTAAATTTGGGATCCGTAGGTCCAAATAGGTTTTAAAAGAGAACAATATATGCGTAACTTTTGTGCCATTGGTAATTTTGATCGTTTGTGAAGTAGGGAATATAGAAGTTTAAGTCGGGAATTCAGTAATAAACGTTTCCGTTTGATATGTGTGCTCCAAGTTAGTCGTTTATCAAAAGTCAGACCGAGATACTTGACCGTATCTGTTTTTGTGAGAGGTTCATTGTCTATGTATACTGGTGGGCAATCACCATGACGGAGTGTGAAAGTTACGTGAAGGGATTTTGTCGTATTAAGTTTTATTTTCCATGTATTACACCATTCGTGTATAAGATTAAGATGATGTTGGAGTGTTAGTGAAGCGTGTATAGAGTTTTGGTCTCGGGCTAATATCGCTTTGTCGTCAGCGTAGGTAAGTGAGGGTCTGGGGTAGGGTCGGTAGGTCTGAAGTGTATACAGAATAGAGAAGTGGGGCTAAAATTGAGCCCTGAGGCACGCCGGCTAAGACAACAAAGAAATTTGAGTAGGACGATCCTAAACGAATTCTAAAGAATCTGTCAGATAGGAAGGAATTTATGATAAGGTAGTAGGTAAATGGTAGTACTTCTTTCAGTTTGTGTAAGAGACCTGTATGCCAAACTCTGTCAAAAGCTTGAGCGACATCCAGGAAACCTGCGGACACATACATCTTTTTTTCCATAGACGAAGCTATGTAATCAATCACCCTGTGCAGTTGTTGTGTAGTGGAGTGTTGAGTGCGGAATCCAAATTGATGTGGAGCTAGTATATCATGAACCAGCGGAAGAATGCGCTTGTAAAGGAGTTTTTCGAAAATTTTTGAAGGTACTGAGAGGAGGCTTATTGGTCGGTAGGAGGAAGGTAAATGAAAAGGTTTGTTCGGTTTTTGTATCATTACTATTTCTGCATACTTCCACTGAGTGGGGAAATGTGTCGTGCGCAATATACTATTGAAGATTGTAGTAAGGAGAACGAGCGCTTTCCGCGGTAAATGTTTAAGTATGTCAGCTGTTATTAAATCATATCCCGGTGACTTCTTACGTGGTAATCTCGAAATTTCAGATTTTACTTCGGAGGGGTGAAAGTATTTCGGCGGGAGGGATAATTGAAGCGGTTCATCTAGTGACTGAGTAACGCGTTGGTGATGTACAGATTGGACGTCATTATGGGGAGTGAATGTATCGGAAAGATGTCTACCAAAGCATTCAGCTTTGTCGTCATCAGTTATTAGCCAGGGTCCGTCACCCACCCTAAGGGGCATCGATGTCGTGTGATGCCGTAGTAGGCGTTTTGTGCTGCGCCAGAGACTGCCATCCTTCTCGTTCAGAGTTCCAGTATAATTTTCGTATAAGCGAGTGTTGTGTGTTTGAATTTGCTGTTTCAGCTCGTTTGTCAGCCGGTTTAAGCGACGTTTATCAGATGGTAGGCGAGTTCTCTGCCAAGTGTTACGGGCGCGGCGTTTTTCACGAATAAGTTCTCTGATATGAGTGGGATAGTGAGGGGCGTCTGGGACATTTGGACGGTATGGCAGTGATGCCTTCCATGCACACTGTTGAACAGAGGCAGTAAATAAATCAACAGCATCATCTACCTCCGTGTCCGTTTTAATTAATAATGGGATATCTAAGGCGTGTTCTAAATTGAACTGGAAGAGATCCCAATCCATAGGCCCGGGAGTAAGACTCGGTCTACGTTCTGTAGAGACTGGTTGGTCTGAAACCGTTAAAAGTAGATATTAAAATAAAGTAGATATTAAAGTAAGATATTAAAATATATTTATTATATGAAATTTACTTTGACTTATCTGTTTACTTTATAACAAACGTTGACAATATTTTTCCATTAAGTTACTTATACGCGTATAACGTCGAATATGCTTCTAGGTAATTAGCATCACGTTGTATGATTGTCGATAAGGTTGTATCATAATTGACAATTACATTAAAATATGCATGGCATGGCAATTAAGAGTAAACGGGTATCTGTTATTAAATCAAAGATTTTTTGAAATTTCAAAATTTTATGTTGTTTTTACTTTCTTTTACTGCCAAATTTCCCCAATTTTTGTCAGTATCTTGAATAGTATTCCCATATGGTGATATTCGGAAACAATGTGTGTGATCGTAAACGGTGTGGTACAATATGTAAGAACAACTTTGTGGTTGATGCTTCGTTATAGTGTGTTATAGTATTAGTGTATTAGTGAAAAAATGACCGACACTTAACCATGTAAGAAGAAATTGGCGTAATCGGAAGGTCATGTATGGTTATAGGTTTTTAAATTTATGCTTCTTACATCGTAAAGTTTTGTTGAATTTTGGTCCTGTGATCAGATTATGATACATGTTTCTTTGCTTTAACAATAAAAAAGTCTCTTAATAATTGTATGACAATATTAATAATATTTTTAAATCACTCCGCTTTAATATATTGCTGAAAACAAATTGAAATGTTTAAAATGGCGTTGAAAAATATCTATATATTTTCCTGTGAATGTTTTTAAAGTAAATATATAAAACTTTCTAAATTAGCTAGTAATTTATCTAGAATAAACAATGATGCTGCATTATCACATTTACCACTTATCTAATAGCGGTTAACTTTATACGATGGCGATGATAAGTTATGATACCCTTTAGGTGTTTTATAATGAATGTAGTTAATATTACCTTCGTATTTAGAAGACGATGCACTAAACTTACTATCTAAACACAAAAGTTTTAGTTTTTGAATAATCTATTAGAATTTTTAAAACAAACTTTTACGTGATATATTTTTGTGTTTTGCATATTCTAAATGTTCTTCGTAGCCGTGATACGCAAATAAGGATAATGTATTTGAAAGTTAAAGTAGATGTCGCTGCGTTTGTATGACTACGACTTGTTCAAACTAACTTTCGGTTTAAAAGCTCAGAGTTTTGTAAATGACGTCATTTATGTGACCTCCGATTTAAAAGGGTGTGAACTAATTTTAAACACTTACAGTTATGATGTTTTGAATTTTAAATTCAATTAGAGGTGGTAGGCTACAACGTACATGTGATTTTTTTTATAATTTTTCTTCAATGTTGCTTTTAAAAATCTGTGTATGCGTTATTTTTAAGAGTTTTTATTAGGTCATCTACCGAAACGCTGGTTTGAACCCTTAGAGGCTTTACTAAGTAAAACAAGGAGTGAGGCGGTTTACCAATGCCTTCGTCACGGAGTGAAAAAGCATGACAGGCCCTCTGAAAATCATCTGCTTTCTACCTGCAAATGAAAACTTAAATTCATTTTCCAAAGGGTCTGACTAGTGTATTTTACACCTCTACCTCTTCTGTTCTTAAGTGCTTCAGTCATATAACTGGCTGCCCATGTGATAAATTAACAGAACTGTTTTATGTATATATAAATTTATTAAACATTATTTTCTTTGTTTGCATACACTACATATATAATATACAATGAACAGCCAAACAAAACAAATTATACTATATAATACTCACCTCAGAGTATTACATGATATTCAAGATATATTTCGTCTCTCTCGGAGACATCTTCAGGAACACATTACACGAATCACACAAAACATATATTACATATAAAACAAATACGGTCGAAGACTACGTAAATTATTTAATTTATTGTATACAACCATTCCACGCGCGACTATTCGGCCGAATTAGAGTTATCTCCTAGGATTTAGGAGTTAACTCTCAGAGTTATCTCCTCTGAGAGTAATGAATTTCATTATACAGTCAGACCCTTAGGAAAATTAATTGAAACTGTCATTTGCACGTAGAAAGTAAATGCTTTTTAGAGGGCCTGTTATGCTGATAAGCATACTTTTTCACTCAGTGAGGAAGGAGTAAATGCGTTTTAGAGGGCCTGTTATGCTGATAAGCATACTTTTTCACTCAGTGAGGAAGGCTGGTAAACAACCTCACTCCTTGTTTTACTTAGTAAAGCCTCTAGGGGTCAAACCAGCCTTTGTTATATGTATGCAATAATATTAGGCAATATATATACATATATATAAATATATAAGATTATGTAACGTTTTAACTTTTACAGTACCCCATTTCTATGTGTAAATGATTTACAGTATGTTTTAAAACACGTATATAACATTACCTGATACAACACATTATACTGTACTACTTAAGCATTAGTATTTAATATGTATACAGAATATGTGTTGCGTATTCCATGCAATCTTCAAATCACAGGTTCATCTGCAACTAATGCACTTAACGGGTATCACCATTGTCAATGTGACAGAAGTACATCACCGGTAAAATAGTTTCATGACATTACATATTGCAATGTTACCTATCATAGCAATACTTTCCTTATACCAATGAATATGGTAAATCACAAACATGCAGTAAACTCCCGAGGTCTGCTTACAGTATTCGTGCTGAATTTTGTGTTCGCCGAGGCTTGTGTTAAAATATTTGGTAGGTTTGTCTGGTTTCTACTTGGGCTCATCTATACTTTACCTACACTACTTCAACCTTTCGCTAGTCTTCGGCGTGTGAAGATTCAAAGTTGTTTTTCGTTTTTATTAGCTTTAGAGTTTTTAATAAAGAAAACACTAAAAAATCATGACGTATTTTTGAAATCAATGTGTAAATTTCATTTTCTACATATGTAACGTGCAGTAGCAATACTTCGATTAAATAAATTTAGACTTAAATTTCAAAATTTCTAAAAATGTAAGCGAGTCGTGTGAGTTTATTTTGTAATATGCCTAATAGCTCAGCAACTAAAACAAAAACTAAAAACCGCAGATGGTGGATAAAAAGTATTGAAAATATTGCGGAACATGTAGTGGAAATAACTGATCTTTCGAATGACTTGGGAGTTGAAAATTTACATTTCAAGATATTTTGCCGTAGTTCCTTATTTGATTTTAAAGATCTATTCAATTTTAATGAGACTGAAGATATCTAAGGCCTGATATCATGTACTACAGGCCTACCGGTTGCAAAGCGATTGGATTGTGAAACGGTTCGTCTATTCCATTACTCGAGCTACTCGTCCTGAATCCCATTGATGAACTGACAGCCAGCGGAGTGACGCGAACCCAGCGCTTGTGTTACTTGTTCAGCTTGTCTTATGACATGTCATAACGTCCATATTAGGCCTACTTATGAGCATAGCGAATCACGCAAGCACATAAACGAGCAAGAGGATGTGGTGAGGTCTCAAGAGTACCAAGATTTCGAAACTGATTAGTTAACGATTACTGTAATGCATTAAAAACATGAAGAAAGTAAAATTAAGCTAGCTAGAATGTATTTGTTAGTACATGAACCCAATCATCCAGTAAACAAATTTGTCAAGTACGATGGTAAATAAGTAAAAAAATCAAGAATTCTTGCATAATCTCTTAGATATGCTATGTTTACAAATTATGAGAATATTTATATTTTACATTAAAAATCACCATTATATAAATAAACCAAGCAAATATTTTTGGTAGAGTTTGAAAAGTTAAGCTAAAGTCGTAAAATTTGTCCTGTCAAAGCAGTACCGTGCGAAGATCATGGAATATGAAATTTTTTTAAATTTAAATTTTCTGAAACTAATTTTTTATACATTAATAGAACTTTTCTTTAGTTAGTTGTACTACTAAAATGAAAGTCCCAGTTTCAATGCTCACATTTTGTGTTAATTTTAGAATAGTTACTTGCCAGATCATCTCCGAATGTAACTGCTAATGATCCATAATAAGTTAATATAATTTTAAATTAAAAATTAATATTGATCGGTTATTCTGTTAAATATTATATTCACACACAGAAGCATAATTAAGTACTTTACTTTGTATCTACAATCCTTTATCATAGAGTTTTTAGGTTTTATTCAACTGTAACAAATGCCCTCCTTGCGAGATTTGCGAATTTTTTTTTTGATTCAGAATTTCAAAATTTATTACTTGCCGTGTGCAGTTTTTTCTGTCTTCGTTCTGTCAACATAGAAGTTGAGTTATTAATAATACCTTTGTGAAGAAAACGTCAAGCTATGCATGTGGTGCAACCTACATAAAGTATATACTAAGGTGGAGAAAATGTGAAAACAGTTATCGCAGTTTCTGCGAGATAACTCAAACAAAAACTACTTATTCATTAAATAGTTGTTTAAATTAATACTAAGTTATGTATATATATATATATATATATATATATATATATATATAATTATTTTATTCAAAGTCGGTCCCTTGTGATATTCTAAGTGGTTTACTGTTATTTAATTTTGTAATTGAACCGTTCTAGATCTGCTCTTATGAAATATTGATACAATTGTTCAATAGTTCTGTAACATAACTAATATTAATATCTAATGTGTTAGTCACATTAGGGGATGACTAGAGTAGGAATTGATAAGGGTATTTGCGACAAGTCGCAATGGTCTACTAATACAAAGGCTGTAACACAACTAATATGTTTTCGACTAAAGTATGTTATAGTGTTTTATTCCCTTTTTATAGTTAATAGACTTTTCACACAATATCTGATTATTTAGAAGGCACAGGTTCTCGTGAACAATTGATTTAATTTCTTTATAGTTTAAATGACAAACTAGTATTTCTTTTTTCTCAAACTTTAATTAACAAAATTGAAGGGGTTGGCAGAAGAAAGTGCTAACCCACAAAATTTCCAGCATGATTTTTCTTAAAAAATATTCTGTAAAAATTAAATGTGCTGCACGTTTTAAACAAGATGCTGTATTTAAGAACATAGATTAACAGAAAATAACAAATGTGTAACAAAAATTTAAAAACATGATTTGTAGATTTCAGTGAACTTTTAAAATGACATTGCGTAAAATTATATTGATATGGGGTAGCTCTATCTTCTCCGGACCCCTTCAATTAATAGATCTTTTTAACTAGGGAGGTAAGTAGGTATAAAAATTATAATATTTCGGTATATAATTTTTTTAGTATCGTATATTTGGCCACCCGTTCCAGCGATCCTGGGTTTGATTCCCGGTAAAATCTGGTATTTATTTATCACTTATTTTCATGTGTCACCCTTCATCTGCATTAGTAGTAATTGCTAAATAGTCGAAGGTAAAACAAAAAGTAACATTAAAATATATAGCTTACATGCAACTACAAATTAATTTTTGATTTGTATTTTAATGTTCCGATCCTGTTTTCTGTACATAGCCTTCTTCAAAATATTCTGATAATTCTTTAATAATCTGTTAACGTGGCTGATTATACCATACACAAATTAATGTCATTATGCCAAATAGGTTAGGCTGTTAGTATTATTACAAATTTAATTAATAAAATAAATTGAATAGGGTACTAACAATTTGTCAAAAAGATTAAACGTTTTTATCCAAAAACATCTTAAAGATAAACTTTTTGAGAAGTTACTTATTTTATCACACGAATATTATTATTTAAACCGTAAAGTGTAGTTTATAATGGTAGAACATACGTTGACATGCCTTTTAACGTAACCCTGCGCTCTGTCAACAAGGTTTTAGATTTATAAAGATATCTTCTTTTAATAAATTAAAACAAAACAAAGTTAAAACATGATTTTATCATTCAAATGCACTACTTGACGGACGTTTAAAACGTAGTGTTCCTAACAAACTGACTATCGGAAAATGTCGAAAATAAGTACAGCTCTCATTTTTGATCGTGGCTGGCTAAAACGGTCTGTACCAAATTTCGTACAAAATTTGCTACATACAAATTTATTTATGTACGCCATGATCAACTGCACATACTAAATGATCCTGTTCTGGGCCTTATGCGGCTATAGCCACGAAATATCTCAGAGCATCAAGTAAGAGGTGTAATGACTGTTAACTTTATCTAGAAAAAAACATGCCTTTTTTAGTCATTATTATAGTCTTATTTTTTCTTTTACTTTAAATCACATCAACGTCTTACTTGCGACTCTATTTTATATAATAAATTTATACAATACATTTCACTAACCATTTTAAGCTGCGTTGATCTCAACTATCTGCTACTTACACGTGTTTCAGTGGATCCACATCACCAGAGTACACAATATCATTTAAAACTAAAACTTTTTATATAAAATGTATAGAAGATATTACATTTTCAGTCATATGTATAAAATTGAGTTATTCTAAGCTATTCCTTCTCACATTTATTACAGATGGCAGCAGCAGGCAATATCACTTCATCATTCGTAAACTTGATTTAATAGTTTAAAATTTCCTGCTTTTGCTCTTTTAAATGTTTATAATTAATGAACTTGCCCGTTACGGGCAGGTGGAGTGTTAAATTATTTGCTCTCGATCTGTTGGTTCCAGGGCTACAAAAAATAGTTATGTTTCTTATCACATAGTCAGCCAATTATATGACTGAACTATTTAAGAACAGAAGAGGTAGAGTTGTAAAAGACACTAGTCAGAGATATCTCCGCTGAGAGTATTGAATTTCACTATACAGCCAGACCCTGTGGTGAATAAAGTAAAGGTGTCATTTGCAGGGTGGTAAATGGGTGCTTTTCGGAGAGCCTGACAGGCTGATAAGCATATTCTTGCAACTTAGTGAGGAAGGCAATAGTAAACCGCCTCACTCCTCGTTTTTACTTAGTAAAACCTCAAGAGGTTCAAACCAGCCTTTCGGCTGTTGACCTAAACAACACAATATTAATGAACATCTCATGCTTTTCAATCTTACTTTTAATTTCTCTATTGCACTGTTTTATTATAATGAAATGTTTGTCTATTTTACCAAACTTATGTTTTTCCTCCTTTAGTTGATATAATGTAGTTAGACATTAGTGCTTTATCATGTTCATTATTCCTCACTTGAAAATTACGACTAAGTAGTCACACCAATATAAAATTTGTTACAATCCTCATTACTACAATCTATCTTATTTACACCCTTTTTATTGGTTAATAATTGTTTCATTGATTTTATCGTTAAATAGGTTTGTGGATAGTAGTTTCTTATTATTGCAACTGTATACTACATTATAAAATTTATTCAACCTTTTATATAACCTATTTGTAATTGTTTTATTATATTTTAATTATATGAATGGTTTTTGGTTTGTTTGTTTATTATCTCTCGTAAGGGTGGTCTTGGTTATTTATAATGTACTGTTTGTTTTAATTTACTTATTATTTTATTTATTAGTGACTACTTTGAGTTATGACACAATGGGTTGTAACGTGTAATATTATAATATAAATGCACAGAGGCGGTCAAGTGTGTTTTTTAATTATTATACAAAAATTAACAAATTTTCGAATAACAAAAGTATAAAAATGTATGTACTTTAAATTAATTAATACTAGTTTCATCCAAAAACAATTATTAAAGAGTGGATCAGTAGTTGCATGTTAGGCTGCAAAGTAAAATAACCTGGTTTAGTACTTTATAACCCACTGACTGTGTTTTAAAATCCCTTTGAAACAAGCAGTTGAATCCTAAAATAACGAAACTTAAAGGCTCTTTACTGAATCTTTACATCCTGTTCGACAATTTGTTCATTTTTACTTCCTCCTGCCTATTATAAATAAATGGGAAGTAAAGTATCGTTTTCATGTCGATTTTTAGAAATCGAGTTTTCACCGGATCTACACGTTTTTAGACCCCATAAAACCAAAAAACATGTTTCTAACGATTGGTCCGCGTGTGTGTGTGTGTGTGTGTGTGTGTGTGTGCGTGCGTGTGTGTATGTGTGTGTGTGTGGGCGTGTGAACTAAATATCTCAAGAACGGAACATTGTACGAACTCGAAACTTGAAACTTAAGTTAAATACACTAGAGGATCCGACACGAATATTTTCATCAAAATCGGTCAGCCAGAAGTAGTAGTTAATTCGTGTCATTTTTCATTTTTTTGCAATTTTCTCAAAAACGGCTTTTATAATTTTAGCGGTAGTTAACGATTTTCTTTTTTTTCATGAAAAAAATATTTTTTTAAGATTTCAGCGTTAGTGGACATTTTACGACAAAAGTGTATATAATCAAATTTATAAGAAATTAAAAGATCTACAACTTAAATCTAGAGCATTTTTTTCTACAGACAAATAGTTACGCTAAACTATTTAGCGTGAAAGAATGATTTTCCGTACTATTAAGCCAAACTTAAGTTGATTTTCATTTTGCATCATTCAATCATGATGAAAATGAGGCAATGTTTTCTGAGATTAATTTTTTTGTTTATTTCTGATGTTTTAATACTAATGTTAGGTTATAATTCTCATTATTTACATTGGCAAGAGAAAGTCGTGTGAGTGTTTCACATCAGATTTTTAATGGATAATTTTGTAGGTGAATTTTATTATGATGTTCGTTGTAGAATTTTCTCTGCTTGACAACCAGTAATTTTTTAGCAGGCTGCTTGTTTATAAATAAGTTTTATACAGTTAAAGTTTGCGTACTTATCATCTTGTACACTGGAGTAAAGTAAGGTTTACCACAACATTACATTACGCAGTTCATTGAGCAATCACGTTCCCTGAAGTTACCATATCACTTAACATGGTATTATGCATCTAGTTCCTTTGATATAATATGATGACAAATAATCAGGCCCTGCTAGTGTATTTTTTTATTTTATTAACCAGAGAAAGAAAAAATATACAAAAGAAAAGGCGTAAACAATTACCCTGGCGGTTAAAGTGTAGAATTACATGACTTGAATGTAAATTTATATTGTGTATGAAAAATTATGTACTTACTTTAAATTTAAGTTCAGGTGTTTATTAAGCAAACGTGTTTTCATATTTTCCACATTGTTTTCGCCAAAAAATACATTTAAACTGTAAAGTAAATAAGAAAATAATAATTGTTTATTATTTTCTCGTACATAAAAAGTACAGTTAAAAAACGTTTCATTGAATTTTAAGCGTTACCTTCAAAGGCTAAACCGTCATCCCATTTTATCAGTATACTTGTGTATTATCTGGTGCTCAATTCACTAAATAACCAAAATTTCAATTTTCCGAGGCTTTGATTATTCAGTGTATTAGATTTGCCTTTCAGATTTTTATCGTTTTCCGTTTTCTCTTATAATTTTCAAATTTTATATTATTAAAAATTTAGTTGCTAAAGAGTATCCCGCGTTTAGAATACTAAAATGCCCTCAATCTTGAACTTTCAAATTGACTCAATGTATCATTTTAAGTGACAAAAAAAATCCAAGATAAATTTTCCTATATCACTCTTCCTGGCCACCAGGAGGTAATAAACGTGTTTTTGGTTTTTTATTCGCATTTGGTTGTTGAAAAATCTAAGAAATTCCCATGAAGGTATTTGACCCTAACACCTATTTTCTGATACAAAATTTTCAAGGTTATCTAAAATTATTGTGATCTTGATAATTGCGATTTATTTTATTAGAAGAATTTGTTTTTTCCCTTCTAGGGTTCAGGCAGGGTGTTATCGACAAATTTATACATTGTTTTTTTTACCCCAAGATACCATATTATTGGGTCAATTTGAAAATTCGTTATTAATAGCATTTTAGCATTTTTCGGGGGTACCCTTTTTTGAAATTTGTATCAATATAATCAGATTTAACGATTCTATTAATATTTATGTATTTATTAATTATCCGTATGTGTTAATGTAGCTATTGTTATTAAAATTACTTTTTGTTCTAATATTCCAATACTGGATTAAAATGTTTTGGTGAACGAAAAGAAATATATTTTTTATGATTTTATGGTAAGAAAGGTTTTATTTACGTTACTGAATTCTCTTATAAAATTCTTTAAATTTGTAAAAAAAATTTTAACCTTCTCCTTTATGGAAATTTTAGAAAATTGATAGCTTATCGACTAAACTGTTAAAAATAATATTAAATAAACAGGATTATTAACAAACCCGGACAGAAGGAAGTATTTAATGTCCATACTATTAACTACGCCATACCAGTTAAAGTACACTTTTATGAATAATTAAGTCACACAAAAATTATTAATAAATATATAACATTTTTTTAAAAAGTGTCATGTTTAGATTGCAACGTGTCATGATATATGATAGAGGTAAAATTGCTACATTGAGATCAAACGACTACCTATATAAGAAATATCACCAGAGTGAAGAAAATCTTACAATAAATGGCTCAAATAATGTAACTAGGTGGACCACAATATAAAAAAAAAATCTGGTGTGAAACACTCACACGACTTTCTCTTGCCAATGCAAATAATGAACAATATAACCTAAGTAATAAAACATTAAAAATAAACAAAAAGCTAACACGCGCGCGCGCGCACACACACCAATCGCTAAAAACATTTTTTGGGTTCAGGGGGTCTGAAAACGTGTAGATCCGGTGAAAACTCGATTTCAAAATATCGACATGAAAACAATACTTTCCTTTCTTTATATTCTTATAGGCAAGAAAGAGTAAAAAAACACAGACGTTAGATTAAATAATGGTTTTCAAAACTGGAGAAGATAAACAGGACAAGGGTCATGAACGACCGTTGATGTGATGGGAAGATGACAACGTAATAAGAATTATGGGATTAAACTGAACACAGTAAACTAGAAACGGGGAAATATAGAGAAATTTGGAGGAGGCTTATGCTCAATTCAGATTAACAGATAAAAAAGTTGTAGACAAATAGAAAAACAGATAGAGGTATTTACTCTATCATATTTTTATTTTTCGGTGAACTAATCACATTCTGTATTACATGAGAATATCTAAATCAGCATAGTTTTTGTATACTCGTGTACGACAGTGTCCACTATGAATGGATTGTCTAGATCGTTGAATAAAACTAAATTTGAATGTAGTACGGTGCATTAGTATTTAAGTGAAAGCATTTAGTGTAAAAGAATCTAATTTTTCGAAAACTACTTTGCTTTGCACGGTCAAAAATCTTTTTCTACACGTTTTATGGACGTTAGCTGGTTTAAATTAATTATAACTTTAGTGCTAATGTAACAATTTTTTACGATCAACTTTTGTCTATTGATTTGCATCTAATTATTCAATATTGATACCAGCGTACAAAATTTATAGTAAACCAGTTTTACTGTGTGACGTCTAAGAGAATCTGTTGTTTTACTTATGAATATTTTACGTCATCAGTAACTTTTCTGATGTTGTTCAATGAGAAAAATACTCTATAATAACTAGGAATAAACTGAATAAAACTTGACAATCTTCAGTAGTTACATTGATTTTTTTAGTTTTTCTTTAAAGCATGTTAACAAGTACTGCAACTGCTATCAAGTTGTGGTACAAAATGTTATACGATTATTTTCTTGCATACTAGTAAATAACAAGCAACATTCACCGAGAAGATCTTGTAAAGAATGAAGTAGCTATACTGTTGTAACTGAAAGACAGAAGTAAAATAAATTAATCGATTTTCTGCAAAAGTGTAATTTAATAATTGCTCTCACAAATGTATATTTCTAGAAAGAGAGAAGAGAATTCACGTGACCTCCTACGTAATACTTAATAATATAACTCCTAATAAACACCGAGGGTCTTAACTGCGCGAACATTGCATAAAACATGAGAAGAAAACCTTGAGACGAATTAAGAACGTTTATTTAAACTACTTCACTTAAACTTTAATCGGATACAACGGAATAATTGGAGTTGCAAAAGGTTTACATCTTGCAGGAAGATCAACAAGAAACTAATTACATTTACACATTAAATTTATTTATCTTTGAAAAGGATTTAGCAAAATTTCTGAACCATAAATGCAGTGTTTTACACTCAAAATAATCTCAACGAATTTTTTGTCTTTCTTACGGTGGGTTGTCTTTTTAAATTTTTTCTTGGATGATTCGTTTAAACCGGGAGCCTAGTTAGTACAAATTAACTGAAAAATTAAAAGTAATATGTTAGTTACTGTACCTGCGAAATCGTAAAAACATTCTAAAATTTTAATTATTTTAAAATTATTTTTTTTAATGCCCATTGTTCCAATTAATGCACCTTCAGGTCGTAATTTTTGACCCGATTTTCACGCGGTTTTTGTAAAACAGGAAAAATATTTGCTTAAATAAATCATTTTTTTTTAGCTAAAATTCGTTGTTATTAATTTTGCAAACCTTAATTTAATGCTATTTAATTTTCACGATCACTAATTTAATTATAAAACAAGCTATACATATTTGAAACTAACAATTTTGATAAAGGTTCAATAAATTATAAATACCCACATCATTACGCCACAGTTCTGTTAATTCAATTCACGCAATTAATATTCAGAGTTTTCTTTTCCAAAATCTATTGTTGAATTGAGTTGTTTATAATTAAAATAAACCCCATCGTTCTTTTTATTTTCATTCATTTACTGTTAGTTTAAATGTAATTATTTGTGTGTAATTGCTTTATCCATGTAAACTGAAAACATTTAATATTAGCAATGGAATTTAGTACTTTGTCAATGAAAATTAGTATTATTATTAATTAGTTTTGACCAGGGAAATGCATTGATGTATTATCTGATTTCTGTTGGATACATAACAACGCTAGTTTTACACGTGGTCTTTAATAATAATTACTATAGCCTTTCAATTTTCTAATAAAGCATTTGATAGTTAAACTACTAATAAATGTATTATTTTATTTAGTTCTGTATTCACTAAAACAATATAGGCTAGTACTTATAGTATAATTTTTTATGAGGTATATGTTTTCATTTTACTTCGCTGTTCACTTTAAACTAAGATTAAGTAAAGTGATCCATTTTATTTATATATTGTTTTAATTTTTACATTATTTTTTTACAATCAAATCCATTTATTCACATTTTCCACCTTGTTTTCCGACGTAATCAAATTCTAAGAACTTTTTATATTTTTTTAAGAAATTTTTGATAATGAAAGATTTATTTGTTAAAATTCATATCAACTGCTTGGTTCTTAGCAACTGCAATTGATTTCGGTTCTAAATACGTCAGTTTTTATATAAAATAAAATATACAGACCCTAGCCGGGAATCGATTCCTGGAACTTCCACTTTCTAGCGCATCCTATAGCTCTAGTCTTTGCGCCACAGTGACGACTTAAATAATTTGATGCAGTTGAATGAAACCTGTATCACTCTTTATTTCTACGTTCCATTCTGTAATAATTAATAAAAGAAAGGGTACTGTAACGTATTAGCTACAATGTAAATGTAGCAGACTAATGTTTTTCATTCCTTATTAGTTAACATTTAGTACTGTTTATTTTATACTGGTATATACAAGCATTTTATCGTTAAAGTTATAGAACAACTTAGTTTCAGTATTACACTGCCCAATTATTATTAAATAGGTATCAGTGGTAGTAAAAACCGTAAGTTTTAATTTCTATTTTGTTTCGAATTTATTTTCTATATTTGAACAGATTCCCAGGGTTTGCATACATACAGTATAACAAAATAATTGATTTTGAATATCAAACATGAAGTTAAATTACTACCATTAAATTTATAATACTCGTACTTATAGAACAAAATTTTGAATCGCCATAATTATATGAATGCGAAAGCTTTTACTAATTGACTGACTGACTCACTCGTCACTAAACTCTTCCGGATCACCTTAGAACTAAAATTAGGCAGATTTTTCCATGAAGGATGAAGATAGAAATTAAAGCATTTAAAGATTGAGCAGCGCCTAAGGGGTGAAAAGGAGGTGGCAACTCTAGAAAAATAAAATTATTCTATACTCGTATTTTCCCGAATAGCTTCAGTTTTGAAAATTCGCAAGCGTATATAACGTATATGTCGTACCTAGAAAAGTAAAACATTTTTTATTACGACCACTTACGCTTTCGGGATAAAAAGGAAGTAGCTACGATGCTGCAATAAAGAGTATTTCTACGTCTTCCCAAAAAAAGCAGTTCTGAAACTCAGCACGAATTGTCTAATACTTAACAATTTTTACTCGCATTAATGATTTCAAAACACAATTTTTACGTAATCCCTCCGAAATTTTGTCTTTAATTTCTCGAAGATTATTTATCTCATAATGTCTACGTAGTTTTAAAATTATATTTGGATGACAGATGTTTTAAAGTAAAATTTGATAGAAATTTTTCAAAAATTATTGAAAATTAATTTTGGCGTACCTCAAGGAAGTTTTGTTGGAATACTGTTGTATTTTCTGTTAACTTCAGATTTACTGAATACAGAAAACACGGTTTTAGCAACTTTTGCTGACGGTACAGATATTCTGGATATTGATGAAAACCCGACTGTAGCTTCACTGTATTTACAAGATTTGCTGATAGCCTTTTGGATTATCGGAAAGAACGGTTACAAAAGTGGAGGATTAAGGTGAATAAAAAGGTCAGTCTATGTAACGTTCAGTCTTCGTAAACGAATTTGTGTACCAGTAATACTAACTAACTTGCAGTGCCACAGTCAGAAGATGTGAACTACCTGGAGCTTCATCTGGACCGCCAACTGACGTGGAAAAATACATTTTGACGAAAAACTTTGGAGACAATTGTACTTAAAAATGAAAAATATTTTTTGGTTAACTGTGAGACTCTCACAACTATCAACTGTATCAAAACTGACGCTATACAAGATAATTTCAAAGCTTGTGTCGGTGTTCGGTATGCAACTCTGGGGGACAACAAAAAAATTCAATATTGACATTATAGAACAAAATTTTTCAGGAACAGCTTTTAGAAAACTATGGTACATACTGAAAGAAGTATATATATAACGACATACGACTAAACAAAGTAAGACAAGAAATTACACGATTTAGCGAAACATACGAACAAAGACTGAACGGAAATCCGAATTATTTTGCGATAAGCTTACTGGATACAGCGACTATACTTTTACACGACTTGACATACAATGCGTTAAAATAAAATACTAAATTTGGACATAGGACAATTATAATACAAATTTGAGTACAGGAATAATTTTAACAATTTTTTTGGCAAATAATTGTAAAATTAATAAAACTACAATACTATATGACATAAAAAGAACCTTGAAAAATAAAGTAGATCAAAACTGAGTTTTAAATAAAATTATGAAATTTTTTAAATTTTTAATATTTTTACTGAAATGTATAATTCCATCCAAAAACCTTGCTTGTATACGTAAATTAATTAATAGTATTATTGTGATTCTAAATTAATTTGTACAGCACTGGAGGTTTTTCAAATGTCGCGATTTTTATAAAAATAATTTTCTAAACCGAATATTCGAAATGAAAAGTAATTATATTGTTTGTATTTTTTGAGCGTTGAGGGAGTATTTAAGTTAAGAACGTAAAATTAATATCTTACCTCATTTTATCTCCCCTTTGCACGTCCATATTCCCGCGTATCCATACCTCCTCTTTTCTTCATTACGGCAAGGTATTCTTTACAATTTGTAATTAATTTGTCTCTCATTAATTGCTTCTAATTCCACTCGCCTATTATCGTTCCAACTGAATAAATAAAAAAACAGTTTACATTAAGTTTCGAAAAGTGAATAACCTCGACTTTCAAATTGCTAGTAGATTTTTCCTAGAAAATCGGAGTAATTAAAAGTTGTGATTTTTCAAGTTAGTTTTTTAATTTTTATTTATTTATTTAACGTCGCATCAACTACAAGGTCATTAGCGACGACGTTAGGGTGCAACTGTGTGAGGATGAAATGATTTTTTGTAACGCATGAAAATATACCATGCCTGAGTAGGATTCGAACCCAGGACCGCATGATGAGAGGCGAGCACGTTACCAACTACGCCAATGTGGCCGGCAAATTAGTTTTAATCTTGTTTATATGCTGCCTATGCAAAATCGATTAATATTTTAAAATCTTAATAGGTATGTTATTACTGAATGGATAATATAACCATTTTATGAAGGTCTATTTACTTTTAACTGTGATTTTACATGTACTCGTACTTCTACTTAGAGTCTCGACTCAATCACTGAAGATTGGCTACAATTTTGTAAAATCACTCTCTGTCCTGTACTATTCTCGAAGGAGTGTGCGTACTCATATTTGTCCAGCGTATATTCTTCAACCGAAAGTATTGCCGTAGTTCAAATTAACGCCTACGCTCAGTTTTCCCTCGAGAGTAAGTCTGAAAAGTTTATATATTTCACCTCTCCAAATTTGACTAAGATGTGACAGTCTTCCTCCTTTTAATTTCAATACGTTAAAAACATAAATTAAATTGGAGTAAACTTTTGAACTTTATTAAATTATTTTATCCCGTCTGCATCAGCAGTATTGCAGAACAGTGGGACGTTAAACATAAAAAAGACCATTTTATCAAAAAGAATAGATATGCTTTTAAATGAGTATAAGGTGTTCAATATTTAATAGACCCAACAATGTTTGTCGCCGTTCTAGTTCTGATTCATCTGTTTTTTTCTCAAATTACCTATTTCTTCATTTGCTACACTTGATTGCTAGTCCGGCGGATTTATTTTGTGTAACGGTTACAAAAACCAGTTATTGTTGATATGTGGGTGTATTTTCTTAATAAAATTCAAATTATGGTCGAAAATAGCAAAAATTTAGTTCTATTGGGTGCAGCTTGACATAAATTGTAATAAATTAATTTTTTTTCAAACCTTCTCATAGGATTCTGATACCCTAAAAGTATCTGCAGTTATGAACAATAATATTTACAGTTTTGAAGATGTTCAAAACTGTAAATATTATTGTTCATAACTGCAGATACTTTTAGGGTCATCTTCAAAACATACCTACAGATGATAGTAACATTGAGATAGAATGGAATAACATCAAGAACATCATAGTTAAAGCCGCAGAGGAAGCTCTTGGTCGGAAAAATAGATATAGGAAAAGAAAAGGTGTCAAGATTTGGACCAAGGAGGTAGAAGAAGTAGTCAATGAGAAAAACGAAAAATACAAAAAATATTTAGGGAATCAAACACCTGACAATAAAGAGGAATACAAGAAAGCAAGAAATGAAGCCTCAAAATTAGTAAGAAGAGCCCATCAACAATCTTGGGATACGTTCATTGGGACTATTGAACATGACTTACATGGAAGGCAATCGCTAGCATATAAAGTAATGAAGGTATTCAACAAAACTGAAAGAGACTCGATTAGAGTAAACTGCATAAGTACAGAGGAATGGGTAGAACATTATGGAAAACTATGGTATGAGGATGTTGAACCAGTTGCTGTCGAAGCTCACTGTGAAGGATGCTGTGTTGACCAGATAACCATGGAAGAACTATCAGAAGCATTGAAGGGCACAAAGAACAGGAAAGCTCCGGGATTGAATGGACTGAACGCGGAATTATTGAAGTGTGGAGGGTTGTTGCTACACCTGCGAATTTTACATTTCTTTAATATGTGTTGGAAATATCACATAGTTCCCAAAGAATGGTTAGAAGCAAAGGTTATTTCCCTCTATAAAAAAGGGGGTAGAACGGACCCAAATAATTACAGAGGTATCAGTTTGCTGGACACCACCTATAAAGTATATGCAAGAATAATCAATTCAAGACTAAGGAGGATTGTGGATAGTTTGATTTCAGAGGAACAGATGGGTTTCAGAAAAGGAAGGTCATGCTCAGATGCAATTTTTACCATGAACCAAATTATATCAAAAAGACGAGAGTTTAACCTTGAAACTCATCTAGCATTTATAGACTTTATGAAGGCGTTCGACTCTGTCAATCGTAATCTCTTATGGTCTATACTTGAATCTAAAGGATACCCAAAGCATATTATTCAAGTTATGAAGGGATTGTATGAGGGGACAACAATCCGTCTGCAAGTAAATGATAAGGTAACAGAAGCCATCTTGGTAAATAAGGGAGTTCGACAGGGCTGCAGTATGTCGCCGACTTTATTTAACATATATATAGACGACATGTTGCAAACATGGAAAATAGGCATTAATTCAGGAATACAACTCTCAGAACAGATGAAGCTCAATCACATGATCTATGCAGATGACTTGGTATTAATACAACAAAGCGAAGAAGAGTTACAGAAAGCGGTTTTTATGTTGGACAAAATGTCTGAGAAATATAATTTGAAAATATCGCAGACAAAAACTAAAACTATGGCATTTAAAGGAAAATACACCGTAAGAACTAAAATAGAATTAGGAGGAAGAGTGCTTGAACAAGTTTCTCATTTCAAATATCTTGGTAATGATGTTTCGTATGACTTTGACAAAGATGTGCTTTACAAACTATCTAAATTTCAAAGCATTTGTGGTAATATACATAAACATCTGAAACGGAAAACAAGAAAAGATACGAGACTTAAGTTTTACGATACAATTGCTGTCCCTACTTTGATGTATGGCAGTGAGTCCTGGATACATACGAGAAAGGTAGACAGCAAAATCCAGGCTGCAGAAATGAGATTCTTACGAAGTGTATATGGATGCAGCCGAAGAGATAGGCTACGAAATGAAGAAATTAGAAAAACACTGAATGCTTTACCGTTGCTAGACAGAATCAAGCAGAACAGGAACAGATGGTGCAGCCATTTGAATCGCATGCCAGGCGAGAGAATACCAAAAGCCGCCAGAAACTACAAACCTACAGGAAGAAGAGATATAGGACGACCGAGGAACAGATGGGTACCGGAACAGGTTCAAGAAACCTAATCCTTGGAAGTGAAGAAGAAGAAGAATATTTACAGTAAGTCTTACTGAGAACAAAACTTGGTAATAGAAAACGATTAGAAAGTTTGCGTGTACGTTCAGTGAGAAAAACCCAGTAGAGCCTAAATTTTATTTCTAAACAACAACAAAGAAATTGTAAGTCAAAAAAGTTGCGATCTCAATAACAAGTTACTTTTTCACCTTATGAACTAAAACTCGTAAATAGATATATTACCTTATCAAGTAGGTATGTTGCAAGTAGATATAAGCTATAAGTAGTTATGTTATTTTACGATCCTGATCAGTTTAAGTAGAATATTAAACTGCGGTTTCTTTACGTGTATAGATAGGATTTGCTTATTCATTTTAACGAACTGTTCTTTGCTAGTTTACTCTGACTGTTTTACAACAAAGAAAAATAAATACTCGGGAAAAAAATTAAATAAATTTGTTTCATAATCATAAATTATCCTGTTTAAAAACTACTAAAGTTTGAATGCATACAGTCAAAATTAACCTAAATTAATTGATCCTGCTTTCACTGGAAATTTTTATTACATAAATAAGGCTGTAAAGTTTTAAATAAGTACTCAGTGTATTGTTTTCATAATGTAGCTTTCAATTTGTAATCTATTAATTTTTCCGAAAGTTTGAGCAATTCATTAAAGATTGTTAAGACAACCTAAAAAATTTATTTTTTGTAAGTTATACTCCAAGTTATGAGTCAATAAAGTAACTCGTCCATTAAGATTTTATAGGCTATTACAGTGGTCACCAACTTGTCCTTTTGGATTTATAAAATGAATAAAACAAAACATTTTACGACATTGTTTCTGGTTAGATATGGGAAATAAAATTATAAGAATCTTAAAAAGATAAACTACTTAATCTAAAAAGATAATAAAACTCTTAATACTATTTTGATAAACGTTGAAGTGTATTTTGTAATTTCAAAGTTTTGTGTTTGTGTATTTCTTGTGACTTCCAACATCCTCAATGTTTTATATAGTGGTACTATATTTATTTAATTTATAAGTGGTACTTTACAGTACTAGAAGAGTACTCTGCTGGTTCTATAGTAATTTATTTGACATTTCAAACACCTTTTTTAATAAAATAGTGCTAAACATAATTTTTAATGGTCGCACTCGTGCAGCAGCATAAAAATTTATGTCACCTTTTATATTTATCGTTCTAATATTGATCAATGGATCAGCGGTTTTGGTTTATACAGATATTAGACATTGTTGTTTAAGTCAACAGCCAAAAGACTGGTTTGAACCTCTAGAGGGTTTACTAAGTAAAATGAGGAATGAGGTGGTTTACCTTTCTCAGTGAGTGAAAAAGTATGCTTATCACAATGTAAGGCCCTCTGAGAAACATTACTTCCACCCTGCAAGACACCTTCACTTCTTTCGCCACTGGGTCTGACTGTATAGTGAAATTCATTACTCTCACAGGAGATAACTCTGACTTTTACACCTCTACCTTTTCTTAAATAGTTCAGTCATATAATTGGCTGACTATGTGATAAGAAACAGAACTATTATTTTTAACCCTGAAACCAGCAAATCGAGTGCAATTAATTTAACACTCCACCTGCCTGTTATAAGCATTAGGCATTAGGTGGCCTAAGTATAAGATCATGTGGTCGTACTAACAGTGTATCTTCTTTCGGTTTGAGTACAGAAATCTTAAAACATTATATTATTATCATGACAGAACACCAATTTTATCTTGAATACTACCAAGCTCACAAAATTATATAGTATTTAATATAACGATATTTTCTGCAAAAAAATGTTACAAACATTTAAATTGTATACTACAATGGTGTAAAACTTGCAGATTAAACAAATGGACCGATTTGGATAAAGTTTAGCGTAAAATATAAGATCAAATTCATGCCAAACTAAAAGTCCTACAAAAATTCTATGTAAAAGACTTGTAGACTTAATTTTATAAAAAAAATTATATACCTACTTATCTTAAAACATACTTTTCCCCAAAATCCGTTTTAATTTCATAATTTTGGATAAACTTATATTATGATGTGGTTTTTACATAAAATTACTAACTACACGGGGGGAAAACAAACAAGAAAGTTTTATTATTTTAAAGTTTCTTTAGCTTTTTTTGTTAGAAATGTTCACTCAAAGATGCATTTCAATATATTAAAATAAATAAAATATATTATTAAAAATCTGCTGTGAAACACTCAAAGGACTTTCTCGTTTCAATGCAAATAGTGAAAAATATAATCTAACATTAGTAATAAAATATTAAAAATAAACAAAAAGATATTTAACATCATAAAACAACCTAATTTTAATCATGATGCAAAATGAAAGCCTACTTCAGTTTGGGAAATCACTCTTTGACACTAAACTAGGCTCTGTAGAGAAAGTGCTTGTATAAGTTGTAGATCTTTTACTTTCCTATAAATTTGATTATATTATACACATTTGTTGTAAAACGGATACTACGGCCGAAATCTTAAAAAATCCATTTTTTACAGATTTTCATGAAAAAAACAGAAAATCACTAATTACCGCTAAACTAAACATTATACAAAGAAATGTTTGAAATAAAAATTGTAGACTTTAAAATTGTCTACGATATTTAATATTTAATTCTGCTCTAAAATGTATATTAAGGCCGCAATCTTCAAAAAAACATTTTTTCTACGAGAGCGCAGCCTCGTTGAGAATTTCAGCAGACATGGCGCTTGTCCTATTATGTAGAGCATAATATAGTAAACGAGACGATTTTTTTTAAAAAATCGTAGGAGCCGTTTTTGAGAAAAGTTCAAAAACGTGAAAAATTACACGAATAAACTACTACTACTTCCGGTTGACTGACTTTGATGAAAATGTTCGGGTTGAAAGTACCTAACTTAAGTTTAAGTTTCAAGTTCAACTTCGTTTAATGTTTCATTCTTGAGATAATTTTCTTCGCACATGTTCAAACACAAACTCGTGCGCGCGCACACACACACCAATCGCTAAAAACAAGTTTTTTGGGTTCAGGGGGGTCTGAAAACGTATATTTTAGATGAAAACTCGGTTTCGAAAAATCGATATGAAAACGAAACTTTCCTTCCTGTATACTCCATAAAGGCAAGAGAAAGTAAAAATTAGTTGGTAAACAGTTTAAATAGGAGCCGGTAATTAAAGTATTAATGATTCACCTGAATTCTCATCATATATGCCCCTGATGTGCGTTGAAAATAATTTGAACCAAATAATGAACGATTTACTGTAGCATTGATCAGTACGAAAAACTTATGCTTATGATGCTTAAATTAACTTACTAAACACAAAAATACAAACTTACAGCTACCTTATATAAAATTCATCTCTGCCAAGTAACATGTAAAGCAAAATGTGATGGTATTTGAATTAAATTTTATATTTATTAAAGCGAAACAACTTCATTTCCATTTAGTGAACGTAAACAAAATCTGAACGGTTATATTCCCATGGTTATCTAGTTTCCCATTGAATTGTATTTTATACTTCCGTTTCTTTTTTTACAGAAATTAAAATCATGAGAGCTAAATAAAACTGTTGTACAAAACATATTGTCAGTATTAAAAACCAAACATAACAAGTAAATAAAGTTTTAATTTTCTTTATAATTATATTTTTATTTACAGAACTTATAGTTACTAGTAACCTTAAATATTTAGAGCCAAAAAGATTTTTAAAATTCTTTGAAAGTTTTTTAATGTATTTAAAGTCACATTAACATCAAGGTCATTAGCGACTACTGTAGGTTATAGAACGGTGGGTTTTAATTTTTGGATACTTGCCGGAAATCGAACCCGGAACCTTTCACTTCAATGAATTTGATTTTAATACGAATTTACTTTTAATAACAATTTCATTGGCTCACTATTAGCATGGTGGTGCTGAAGCCTGAGGCTTTTGTATACGAGCCATATGCATTATACCTCAGGCTTCCACATTATGTACTGTAAATGATAAATGTGTGTAGTGAACAGTAGGCACGATCTTGTACAGGCTCAGGCTGACCCGTAAATGACTTAGTAATTCAGTTTATCTAACTGCTACATATCCATCGTTTACAGATGGGGAGCGTGTAATTAATCGTACCTCACCTATCGGAACGTATGTACAGTCGAGTTAACACAAACTTACAGTTAATTGAAAAGCTTAATTTATTGTTAAAAGATCAGAAGAATTATTTTTTGGTTTATGCAAAATTGATTCAACAGTTAGATCGTGAACGATCTCTTTAAATTGTCGCCGACCGAGGCCGACAACACGTGGCGAAACCTTGCTTGTGAGTTTAGTGGCTCTGAAAAGGGCCGTTTGATTGTGTTGGTGGCCCTGAAAAGGGCCGTAGTTGGTGGTCGGAAACGGCGAGCAGGTGTGTTGAAAACGGAGCCCGAAGAGTGACGGCTCGGCTACCAGGTTCAGGCTTAGCCTTCCCTCAACGGCAGTTGGGTCCCCACTTCAGCGTGACAGTGGTGGTCCCCAGAGCCCCGCAGTGTCGGGTCGGCGTAGGCCGTCTGCCGATAGCGCGGCCGAAGCGGTTCTCTTCAGGTCGGCGAAGGCTGACCGGTGCGGGAATGTGCGTCCGCCACCGGTAGCGTAGACCAGGGATTGAGCGGCTGCTTAAATACCCCTCCGGCGAGTCCACTTCATAGTGGAGGGAGGCACTGCTAGCTGCGTGTCTGTAACGCTCCCCGCGGCAGGCAGGTTCCTGGACCGTCTGCAGGCGCAAATAATGGTAGGGGGCGTCGGTGACAAAATCATAAGAACAGTAGTAACATCAAGACTTCGGCTTGTAAAATTTTCCCAAGCGAGGTATTGACTTTAGAACCTTCCACTTTGTAGTCTAGCTCACCATCACAATGCCATGAAGATGGCCATTCATTTAATATTATTATTTTCGTTCACAGTGATGCATCGTAAGCCTACTATAAAGTTACATATAGACATAAATGAGAGGACGCAGTAAATATTTCCTTGTAGAGCAAGTAATTTTTGTCTAACAAAATAAATATAACTTCAAAATCAGAATGTAGGTCTTTTGGAAGGATTTCCGAAGTTTTAAGGTTACTTTAACGCGAAAATTCTGCGGAACAATGAAATTGTATTTTTAAGCCATTTCAACAACACAAAATTTCACTTTTTCAAATCGTTCAGAATGGGAAACTATTTTGCACTCCATTTACTGAGCAAAGTCTAGGAAGTTTGAAACTAACTTTTTAGCTGATGGACAAAGCACAACATAAGTTCGTATGATTTGTAACTGTATAGTGTAAGATAAACGAATTTTGCAACAAAAATTACATTATTAAACTTATAGAATTCAATTGGTTAAAGGAGTTACCGTATATAAAGGGTTAAAGGAGTATGTACCGTATTTTGTTTATTTATTTTCGTGTTTGAGTTTGTTTTTTAAATAATTTCTTGCTTCTGTAAAGTCTACTGTATTGATCTGTATAAAACATTCATGGTTTGATTCCCTAACCCTTTCAATTCGATTTTTTACTGTATCATGTGAGTTAGACTTTCAGCATGCTTAAAAATGAACCGAAAGTAAATTATGGTAATATTTTAATTTTTATAATTCTTGGTGCCCATCTTAGTAATGGAAAACTGCTATGTAGACATGCAAACCGAAACCTTATATTTTGTACCATAGCTAATCGAAACACTACAAAAACGGGGTAATTATATTTTTTAATTATTATAATGAATTTTTGAACTGTACCTAATTGTAGGTTTATAAATTTTGGAGCTCTTTAAACAGATTTTCAGCTTTTTAAAACAGAAAACTTAATGCAACTGGACTAGCCAAAAAAAGTTGTGTAATTTTAAATACAACCCTCATTAATAGGAGATTATAGCCCTTCGATTATCGAAAATGACCTGAATAAAGTTCAGCTGAGTTAGTATATACATAATTATTTTTATGTTTGTCTATCTGTGCGCTTGCATGTACGAATTGATCAAAAAGTAACGGGAATTTTAGTTTTACCTAAAATTTCCGAAGTTTTAAGGTTACTTTAACGCGAAAATTCTGCGGAACAATGAAATTGTATTTTTAAGCCATTTCAACAACACAAAATTTCACTTTTTCAAATCGTTCAGAATGGGAAACTATTTTGCACTCCATTTACTGAGCAAAGTCTAGGAAGTTTGAAACTAACTTTTTAGCTGATGGACAAAGCACAACATAAGTTCGTATGATTTGTAACTGTATAGTGTAAGATAAAAAGTAACGGGAATTTTAGTTTTACCTAAAATTTCCGAAGTTTTAAGGTTACTTTAACGCGAAAATTCTGCGGAACAATGAAATTGTATTTTTAAGCCATTTCAACAACACAAAATTTCACTTTTTCAAATCGTTCAGAATGGGCTCAGATATAATACAATTGTGCCAGCGCTTTTTCCAATCTTGGAAGTACTTCTGGAACTCACTTTTTGGTTCACCTTATTTAGTGATTCTGTTTTCATGCCATCAACGATGTCAAAACGTCGTTCTTTCAAGGTTCTCTTGAAACGTCGAAATCTTGGTTTTGACGTCATACCCAAATACCCAAGTTTTGTCACTTGTTATGACCGTTTGCAGAAATTCTGGATAGTGTTGACTTCATTTTCCAATTCTTGGACAAACCTCGTATAATTATGTGTATTCTTTGGTAAATATGTATTTTTTTATGTGTATTTTTTATGTGTTTTTTCAAAACTCGTATAATTATGTGTATTTTTTGGTAAATTTGTTACGATGTCCTAAACTGCTATTATTCACTACTACTACTACTACTACGAGTACTACTACTACTACTACTACTACTATACTACTACTATACTATTATACTACTGTTATTATTCGAACTGCGTTATTACACGATAAATTAATATAATCATGCAGTAAAATTTATCTTTTTTACATAAGAGGCTACTCGTATTATTGTCATGTTATAGTACCTACTAACTGTAAATTTAACATTGTTGCAAGATTCAATACAAACTGAAAACTGAAATTTTTCAAAGAAAATCAACAATATTTATTTATTACAATTTAGGTGATTTTCCTAATGTTAAGTACTGACTGCAGGCTGCAGACCCGATTAAACCGGTGGAAGAAATGGAAAATTTAATTGTTCTGAGGTTGTCGAACCAGTCAAGTTAGTCAGCTACTAAAAATTTCCTTTTGATTGTGAAGTAACATTGGTTTAGAGAGTAACGTTGTATGGTCATATGACAGATAAATAAAAACTAAATTTAAAAAACCAGATTATTTTCTTAAATTTAAACAGAGTTTTTTCGCTGTGAAAATAAACATAATAAACTTTTGAATAAAATTTTCTATTAATTCGATGCAGGCTGCTGAAAAGTTAAATACAAACATTTAGCCCGACCGTTGTGTGTTTTATAATTTAACAACAGTAATGAAAATGAAAATGTTTCTACTGAAAGTATCAAACACATTCCTTATTTAAAAAAAAGTAAAATTTGACCGCTGCAGACAGGTTTAACATCAAATACAATCCAGTGCCAATATTTGAGGTAGCCATTTTCAATCTGGGAATTAAAGTTTCCGCTCGACCTGGTTGGCGGGAACAGCAAGAGTGAAGAAAGAGAGAGGTCCCGTGTGATAGCAACTGGCGCGCCGATCACTTTTTGTGCTTTACCTCATTCTTCCTTTGTGGCTGATTTTTGCTGAACCAAGAGAATCGAATGAAAAAACACACCTTGATGGATAAATAGCTTCTTAACTTCAATATTGTGCAAGACGAACCCGATCCAATAAAAATTATGAAAATTTCCAACAATAAGTTATAGCTAAGCAATAAATTTTTGATACTAAAAGACGTACGTGTCATGTCAGGTGATTTAGGATCATATCCATTTTCAAACAGATAAATTAATTTCTGCTGCTTAGAAACACTTCAAAAATAGTAATCGACTATTATCTATATAAAATAAATTACAATAACTAAAGCATTTATTTCTCTTTTCGACTACTTCTCGTTGTAGGGAAAAAGGGGATTACTACCCTAAAGCAATATATATTATTTCTGTAACTCCCAAAAGAGCTACAATTGTAAGGCATACTTGTTCTCTAAAGGATAACTAGAGAAAGTAAGATTTTTAATTTCGACCATTTGTTTCTAAAGCGTTAAAAAGACCTGTGACACCGGTAAAGCAATGAATATTATTTATTTACACTCCCAATGAGCTATTAGCATACATCGATAAGATTAATCTTAAAGTGAGGCGTTGAAAGTCCTTATTACGCTCTTAAAATTCAAGTATGAATATTTTGGATTCATTTTCGGCATAATAAATTCGACTAAAATTACTAATTTTAAAAAGGCTACTCAGTGACTTAGTGTTAAAGTGTTAGCCTCACTCCCAAGTCTTCTTTTATACTGCTGAAAGGTTCGGTTCGATTCTCGGCTGAGGTCTAGAAAATGTTCATAATTTTTAACCCAGTTATTATTCAGTACCCTACTTGGTAGAAAATAACCAAGCAGTAATCGCTGTACCAAAATAAAAACAAATTTTTAAGAAAAGTGATGAACCCTTAAATCCCTTTCTTTTGATCCACTTTCTTTACAGAATCATTAATTGCAATAATTGCTCCTCATTAGGATTAATTGTTTGCTTCTTCGGAGGAATTTGTTGTTCATTGGGATTAAGAGGACGAACACAGTTTTCAAATATTTTGTACATTAAGGTGATATAATAATTTAAAAATACATGCCACTTGTATAAAACGATCAATGCAATAATTTTCCGCTTAGGTTTTTTTTGCTAAATTCCATTGTCTTATCTTAAACAACTCAAAAAACAGGAATCCGTTCTGGAAAGCCACTTTTTACAATTTTTCGTACGATCGTTAACCTATATATTGCTTTTTCATTTTTTTAGTTTATTTTAAGTCCCATCAACATTTTGGTTATCAGTGGCAACTTTGGGTTAAGAAACAGTAGGTTTAAACTTTAAATAATTTTATCAGACCCTGGCCGGGAATTGAACCAGGGACTTACGCTTTGCAGCGCTGCGTGCTAACAACTGGGCCACGGAAACGGTGATTTCAATTTTATTTTATTTTTCTCCATTTTAATGATTGTAGTAAATTTCTGCATAGTTGAACTTACAGCCTTTTATTAATCACACAAAACTGTAGTCATTATTCAATATTACTTACACCAGTTGTACTTTTTCATCTAGAAACAGGTAATTAGAAATTAGGTGGTAATAATAGTAATTCGATACTTTTACCGTACTTGGATCTTTTTCAATCTTTTTCAAAATCTATTGAATTAACTGTTCAATCGGTTTTTTGTGATGAACATGTTAATTGTATGCCTCCACTTCGTTGAATTCTGTCATATAATTTCTTTTCGCAGAATTTAAATTTACCCGTACATCAGTAACAAGGGCAAAAGCATGGGTAATTTATAAAACTTCAATTTGTAAAATAAGTTATTTGAAACTGGTAACCGATTTATTGGATACTATCTGTGGAATATATTATCTTTCTGTTTATGTGTGGTGTTCGACTAAGTTAAGTAGGTACATTTTATGTGGACATTTTGGTAACTACTTTATGCTACCTGATTCTAAATAGGTTAATAATTGTAATAAACTGATGTCAAAAGAACAAATAAATTATTTACGAGTTTTATGAATTGCTATTATTACATTTTATTAAAGTGCTAGATATTGTATCAAACCTTTCAATCAAAATTCTTAAGACTTCCTTCTGACGATCCATTTATGTAAGGAATAAAACCCTCCACGATGATTTCAAAATTCCGACAGTAAAGGAGTTAACCGCGTCCTTGTACAGTACATTTCACGAAAGACTGAATGACCATCCAAACCAACTACCCCGTAATCTAGCTACAAGGAACTTCCCAACTGTGCGACGCTTAAAGCGAAAATGGAGTAGAGACCTCTTGGTCTGAATAATGGACAATACCCAAAGTTTTAAACGGAGAATATACCACTGGGTACCTCTTCTCCTTAAAGTGAAACTCCCCACCGTTATTTAAATATCACATACGGAAGTTGTGCAGCTCAATGTACAGTACCGTAAAAAAATTAAAGCCAAAAAATACATATAGTGTATTTATGTACTTTAATGGTAATAATATATCTTGGATTACAGTTAACTTTGCGCTAGGTTCCTCAGTGAAGAAAACCTATATGAATAATAAACAGATTGTTATTTCACAGGCTTAAAAATAATATAGTTTATAAATCGATTAAGTGACTGTGTAAGATACATTATTATTGTGATTACATTCAAATTTGATATTTTATTATTATTATTTACGTTATGGCCTACAAAGGACCGCGATTTCTCAGTTTTTCTTCTGTGCTTTCCTCTTCGCCCAGTACTCTTTCATTTTCTTGGAAAAGTCACGTTTTCGTTCTTCCGACCATTTAGGTCTTGATCTTTTACTGTCCTCTTCCTGGAGCACTAGTTTGAGTTTATGTCTGAGAGGTGTTCTTTGTATGATGTCCGTCTCCGTTATTTGGAGTTTGTTGCAGTCTGTTTTTATCTCTTTGAGCCATCCATCGGGATTTTTTAATTTTTCTTTGTAGTTCAGGATTTGTTTTGAGAGCCTATGCTCGTTCATTCTCACTGTGTGTGCGTAGAAAGCAATTCTTCGTTTCTTCATGATGGATGTGATTTTTTCTGTGTGTTGGTAGACTTTTTCATTGCTGCGGAGTCTATATTCTCCTTCTTTGTATTTGGGCCCTAAAATCTTGCGGATGATCCTTCTTTCTTTACGGATTAGTTTTTCTAATGGAGCCTTCTGTCTAAGTGCGAGGCATTCTGATGCGTAGAGAACTTCCGGTCGAATCACTGTATGATAATGTCTTATTTTTGCATTTTTGGAGATGGATTTTTTATTGTATATCTGAGACGTCAGTCTGCACGCTACTTCAAACTTGTTGGCTCGGTTTTCTATTGCATATTTTTCATTGTTGTTTGGTTCAATACATTCGCCAAGGTATTTGAACCTGGTCACCCTCTGGATTTTTCCATGTTTGGTCTTGAAATGTGTCCGATCCGTTTTCTGGTTGGAGATGTACTGCGTTTTCTCGTACGATATTTGGAGCCCGATCTTGACCGCTAGTTCATGTAGAGTTTCGACTTGTGTGATCGCCTCCTCTTCTGAGTTCGCCAGGAGTGCCAGGTCATCCGCAAAGGCGAAGCAGTTGATCTCAAGTTCTCTTCCGAGTTTGACTCCTCTTGGTGCCGTTTTCCTCCATTCTCTGATGACCTTCTCAAGAGCACAATTGAACATCAGTGGGGAGAGTCCATCTCCCTGTCTTACTCCTGACTTTACTTCAAAAGGCTCGGAGATACAAGTTCTGAACTTGACTTTGGACTGCGTATTGTTGATAGTCTTCGCGAAAAGTTTTCTCGTTTTGTTGTCTAGTCCGAATTCCTCTAGTATCCCGAGCAGTGATTCCCTGTCTATGGAGTCGTAAGCTTTTTTGAAGTCAACAAATACGATAGTCAGTGGCTTTTGTCGGACTCTGCAGTGTTCGATGACATGTTTGAGGTTCCGGATTTGTTCGGGGCATGATCGAGATTTCCTGAAGCCCGCTTGGTATTCACCGAGCTGCACGTCGAGTTGATCATTTGCTCTTGTCAGTAGGGCCTTCGAGAAGATTTTATATGTGACCGGCAATAGTGAAATTCCTCTATAGTTGTTAGTGTCGGTCTTATCCCCTTTTTTGTGTAGAGGGTGGATGAGTGCCGATGTCCATTCTTCTGGGATTTCTTCGGTCTCCCACACCTTCTGCAAAGTTTTAACCAGAAGTCCGAGCTGACGGTCCTCCAGAAGTTTCCAGTACTCTGCAATGATCCCATCTTCACCTGGTGCTTTGTTATTCTTAAGGGATTTGATGATTTCTTTGACTTCTTCGAGGTTCGGTGGTTCCGAGTCCGGGTTTACTTTGTTGGTTCGAAATTCGAAGGTTTTAGTCGGGCCTGCGCAGTTGAGCAGGTTTTTAAAGTAGTCCGCCAAGATTTTGCAGTTTTCCTCATCACTGTGGGCCAGTGTTCCTGTACTTGGATTCCGAAAGTTGAGACTAGGTGGTGTGAATCTTCATTAATAATTTAAGGTAATTAACGATCTAATAAGCCGTGTTTGCAAGTTGAAACATCGTTGTACAAGCTCGAATTTTAGAGAAAGGCAGCGTCAAACAAGTTTGAATAATATAAAATATTAGGTTTTCGTTTATTTGTAGTACCTACGTTCATGAGTTGCTTGATAGACGTTGGACGGATAGGTTAGGCGTTGGTCGCTTTATTATCTTTACTGTAATTGTATTCGTACAGTAATACTACAGTTGAAATGTATTGTGCGCGTATAGGCACGTTTAAATTCTGCTATTTTGGTTTAAAAAGTTGTTATTCCTTACGATATTTTTTATTTAATAGTTGTCTGTTTTTTTGGGGGGGGGTACGGTTGTACTAGTGTTATTATTAATTATTGGTGGTATTGAGAAAAATCCGGCCCCTCCTAAAACTTAAGAAGATTTGTGGAATAAACTTGAAAGTTTTGATGTGTTAATATCAGACATTATGAAATAAAACAAACAATTACCGATGTTTTAGAATCTGCGCCACGAACTACCAAGGAAGTAACAGACTTAAAATTAAAAGTTAATGTTTTACAGTCAAAAAATAAAGAACTGCAAAGGAAATTAGACAGCAGAATCATTCCAGACGGTCGAACGTGGTTTTTTTATCGAGTACTGGAGAAAGTCTGTAAGAATTGGGAGACCACCGAACGCATAGTTAGCAGTATCGTAATGAAACATTTAAAAGTGAATTTAAATGAGACTGATATAGAACAGGCGCATAGGTTGGGACGCAAAGGGCGAGAGAACAATAACCGACGTTCATTGTAAAGTTTAGCAACTTCAAAAAGAAAGTAGAGATTCTGAAAGCCAGGGAAAATTTAGAGGGGTCGCAAATAGGTATTTCTGAGGACTATTCAATTGGTAGCCTACTAGACAGATAAGAGAAAAACTGAAGAAATTTATGGTGGAAGCTCGACAAGATGGTCAGTGGGCTACAATATTGTTTACGGTAAAATTAAAATTAATTGTAGTGCCTACATAAATACTTAGTAAGATGCTATTTATAGATTTTACTCTTTAATTTCTAATTTTAATTATCTTTCTGTCTAAAGGAATTTAAAAAAACAACAACAATTTAAGAAAAATAAGTTGCTATGTTTACTGTTATTATAACGTATAATGTACTAGAATATTATAACGTAATGTCACTGTACAATAATATCTAGAGGAGGTCCTGGGTTCGATTCTCGATTAGGGTCTGGAAATTATTACAAGTCAAAACACACCGTTTAAGTTAGATAACCCACCGTAGTCGATAACCAAGCTGTTGCTGCGACTCTAAATAAACTAAACAAAAGAAACAGTAATATCTTGAAACGTTTAATAATATTGTGACTGACCCGAACGGTAAATTTAAATAGAAACGGCTCAATACGGTGATGAGTGGAGGTACGATAGTGTGTAATACGATTTTGATCATGGAGTTTTGTTTATTTATTGCTATCAGTAACTTCAACAGTAACTTCAATTGCTTGCCTCAGTATGGCGAACTAAACTCAACTGGTCATTTTTTCCGGTATAGTACCACTCTATATTTCAGGATTACAACTCTTTAGAGAGATTTAAAAATAGTATTTTTATTGTTTTAGTGCAAATTCTCGCAATTCCTTTGAAGTAAGTGTTCAAAATTGAAGTCCTCATACTACGTAAGTATCACTTACAAAATAAACATGCCGATTTTTACGACTGTAGCTCATCGAAAAGGTGAAAAAAATAATATGTATTGTCATAGTGTAATCATTGCAATGCCAAGTAGTTGAAATACAAATCAGTTTTTTTTTCGTTTAAATCCAAAATAAACAAATTTACATCTCTCTACGTTATCATAAACTTAGAGCTTTAGTAATGAGTGAGCGGGTCCGTAGTTATTGAGGGATTTTGAGTTTATGTAGCTTGTTGTTGTTTAGGTCATCAGCCGAAAGGCTGATTTGAACTTTAGAGATTTTACTAAGTAAAACAACGAGTGAGGTCGTTTACAATTGCCTTCCTCACCGAGTGGAAAAGTAAGCTTATCAGCATGCCGGGCCCTCTGAAAAGCACATATTTTCCACTCTACAAATGACACCTTCACTTCATTCATCACACGGTCTGGCTGTATAATGAAATTCATTACTTTTCAGAGGATATAACTCTGATTAGTGTCTTTTACACCTCTACCTCTTCTGTTCTTAAATTATTCAGTCATTAAATTGGCTGACCATATGATAAGAAACAGAACGATTTATTTTAGCCCTGCAACGAACAGATTGAGTGTAAATAATTTGACACTCCACCTGTTTGTTATAGGCAGTTATGTAGCTTAACAGATTCAATACAGTTTAACAGAAACGTACAGTTGAAAAGATTTCTGATTTCTTTATTTAAGTAACTCCACGGTATTGCTAAATTAGTTCTCTGATTAGAAATCTGAAGATTTGTGAATTAGTATTCCTTGTACAATTTTCTAATTTTCAATTCTCCAACTTTCTAAACTGCGAATGTGATCGCATGTACTTGGTAACCATGTAAACAGGTTCAGACGATTGGAAAAGTCGGTTACTTTTTTTTTTAATTATGTAATAAGTATTGTAACAATAAATTTGACAAAAAAAAACAGAACTTCACCAAAATAAATTTATAGGCTGCCACCTCCGTACTTGGTGGTAGAGTGCTAAACTATTAGAGACAGGTCTCGAATTCGATTCCTGGCGAATTTCTAGAAATTTTTTACATGATAAATTTCACCGTTCCGTATCGTACAAGTCACTAGTAACCAGGCTGTAAAAGATATTTGAAATAAACTGAAAAAAATGTACGGCTATAAGTAGCTACTAAGTATTCTTGAATTCTGATACGCGACGAGGTATCTCATCAACATAGAATTGGTTTTCTCACCTTTTGAAACTACGTTTCTGTAGTTAGTCTAGAATTCACAAACGCTTATCAGATTATTGCTGTTAAAAGTGTTGTCCATAAAAATCCTCTTGAAGATGAAATCTTTGAATAGTTTCTGACTCAAGAGCATTGTAGGTTTCTTATTTTTAAGTATGCACTGTTAAAGAATAGGATTTTTGCCAATCGCTCTTCTCTTATTTCGGGGTGACTGACATCTATTTCTTTTAAGTTAAATAAATATTCTTAAGTTATATCGTTTTATTGAAACTTAATTTACATATTTATATAATATTAAGTCTCTGAAGTACTACATTACTGCTCATCTCTTTTACGGTAAAAATGCCTTGTTTGTTCTGACAAGAGTACAAGTGGAACACTTGTCCGTATACAGTAGGCGACGAATAAAAACGTCCAAGTTTGAATGCTAAAATAGAACGTTGTTGGATGTATATTATGTCTGTATGTTTTAATATGTTGACATACATGTACGTTATGAGGCTACTGGAATTCAACCACTAGATTAAAAAGTTGCCATAAATATTCCATGCCTGTTAGTTGAAACGCAGGAAGTGCAGAATAACATGGATATTGTTTTGAATATTCAGTGTTCTGTACTCTGCATCTATTTTGGAATGTATTCTGTTTAACCATACGCAGTGACAAAGTGATTACAATGCATATTTATTTTTCTGTTTTTAATTATCTAATAAGCAAAAAACTTTTAAGTAAATTTTGGATATTTCATTACTATTGAAACGATAAATTTCATAACCAAAGTTCTGTAGAACCTCGTAAATCTGAACATAATATGATTCGAGGTTGTCCGGATAAAACAAATCTCGAAATAATGTTAATATTTTGAAATGACTGGTTTAAACTCAAAATCTATATTTAAAAATTTATATATTTTTTTAATTTTGTTACGCGGTAAGTACAATAATACATTGCAGTACAGTATTAATTATTTACAGAACGTTTTATGAAATTGTATAACCTGGTTTTTATAGAAATTGTGTTCATAAATTTAGTTCACAAAAGAGAGAACAGGTTTTACAGAAATTGTGTGAAGATGCGGTCCAGGTTCTTCAGTAAACGAAATATGTCACTTATTAATTTTTTCTCGATTGTGTTAATACATTTATAAAAAACCACGCTATTTGTGACTACTATTGCATGTATGATTTTTCAAAACGTCTGCTGATGGAATAATTACACTACAGTGCGTCTGCAGTCCAGATTAAGAAAAGTCTGGATTACCAAGATCTTACTGTAGTTGTTCCTAAGAGAGTGCATATTATTGTAGTTATTTAAATTATGTGTATTATTGTAATTTCAGTGTTATATATTTGTAATGTAATTGTGTTAATGTTTTCTTTTTTCTTATATAGTGTTTGAAAATTATTAAACTTGAGAGTCTAAGAAATTTGAAATATGTGTTTAGGTTGTTAGTATTTTTCATGTATAAGTTTCAAATTGTACTAACACCTCACTTAGTATTTTTTATGTACGACGAATGAATTTTATATTGTAATTTTAAAAAGGTTCAGATACTGGAAATGAATGCTAATCTTTTTGACATCATAAAAATTTGATTGTTGTTGTTTAGGACATCAGCCGAAAGCTGATTTGAACCTTTAAAGGATTTACCAAACCTTCCTCACTGAATGGAAAAGTATGCTTATCAGCACGCAAGGCCCACTGAAAAAACATTTTCCACCCTTTATATGACACTTTCACTTCATTCACTTCAGGGTCTGATTGTATAATGAAATTCATTACTTTCAGAGGAAATAATTCTGATTAGTGTCGTTTACACCTCTACCTCTTCTGTTCTTAAACGATTCAGTCATTTAATTGGCTGTCCATGTGATAAGAAACAGAAACCTATTTTTTGTATTCCTGGAACTAAGAGATTGAGTGCAAAATTTGAAGTAAACTGAAAAACTCGTGATTACGCTTGATTAAACATGGGTATCATATTGAATGACCGCAAGAAGGTAATACCTCTATAACCCGGTGCAAGACCAAAAACTGATTTTTTTCTTTAATTTTTATTCAAGAATTTCAACAGTGCACATCACACTCCCAGAAAATGAGTTATACATTACAAACAAATATGAAAGATGGAGCAAAAAACAAAGGTTCATACCCAGTGGTATATCTTGATGTGAGGGTGTATAATATTAAATTTAAAATAAAATAAATATAGGTTATTTACATGGTGGGTAATGTTTATTCACCATGTTTATTCCCTTGTTGAAAATGATCATTCCTTTGTAATTTTATTATGAAAACTTAGAGAAGGTCTCTATTTCATCTTCTTTTTCTTTCGGGATGGATTTCTGAAAAGGTGTAAACTGTGAAGTTCTTGAATTAAAGGGTTTGGGTTTAGGTGTAATTTTGTAAAAGATTTGTCGTAGTATGACTGCGCTACACCTTGAACGTAAAAAGTTTTGAAATTGGAATGAAGGATATCATAGTTTACGTAACATGGAGGAGCTCTTGAAAAAAGACATAGAACTTTTGACTGGAACGTTTGTGGATGTTTAGGGTAACTTAATTTTTACACTTATTTTATATTTTAGGTTGTAAATTTTGTAAAGCAGCTTTCGCATTGAATTTTATAAAACAAAAATATTTACCAAGCGTCGGTTACCGCCGGTTTTTCTTCATACAATATTATGAGCGGATGGAGATAAAGTACTGCGCTTTTGAACTAAACAGACTGGAAAACTTGTCGAGCAACTTAATATGGGTTGATTAAGCACTTTTATGCTATAATTTGGCAAAAGATTTGTTTCAAAAACCGTGATTTTTCAGAAAACCAATCGATATGAATTGTGTATTCTTAAGCACGTATTTTTAACTATTCGTTTTCTCACAACTTTTCCTCAAGAAATCAGCAGTTTACAATAAAAAGAAAACTATTTACTCAGCTTATTGCAACGTCTCTAAAAAGTTTAATTTTCATTATTACTATTGAATAACATTTTCATATAAAAGTGTATAAGTTTTCTAAAAATGATCTCCAAAATTAATACGGTTTATTTTCTTTGTCACGAAGCACGTATTTTTATCTTGTAGTTCATTGTTCTCTACAAAGTCAATTAGACTTCAACTGTTGAATTAGACTTTGTCCAACTGTTGTAAGAAATGATGGGATTTTTCAAAGTTGGCAGAAGTTTCGAGGATAGTATTAAATGCCAGGAAAGAAGTTTACTGGTATAGACGAAAGGTGGAGATTCGATAGAGTGTGAGAACGAGAAAGACAGATAGGACAACTGAGAGCGACTGAGAAAGAGAGAAAATATGAGTTCGTTCTCCCAAGGGGTTGGCGAGTTGATTCTGCTGCTTCTGACTGTTGGTTTGTGGACTCCACTGTGGCCGGGCCAAGAGCCAGCTCTAGCTAATAGCTTTATTAAACTCCGACAACTATCATTGAATTACTTTTTCTTGCGGTTCGACTTTTCATCTGGTAACCTATATTGACCACCTAATCTAATTAAAGAATTTAATACTTAGCGCAATACTGCCGCATAATAGCTACCTATTAAATATTGTGTAGCCAAATTCACAATCATGTTTTTACTTTCTCTTGCCTATATGAATATATAAGAAGGAAAGTATTGTTTTCTTGTCGATTTTTCGAAATCGAGTTTTCACCGGATCTACACGTTTTTCGACCCCCTGAACCCAAAAAACATGTTTTTAGCGATTGGTCTGTGTGTGTGTGTGTGTGTGTGTGTGTGTGTGTGTGTGTGTGTGTGTGCGTGTGTGTGTGTGTGTGTGTGCGCACGCGCGCGCGCGTGCGTATGTGTGTGTTTGTGCGTGCGCGTACGCGTGGGCGTGTGCGTGTGTGTGTGTGTGTAAACAGAATATCTCAAGAATGGAACATTGTACGAACTTGAAATTTGAAACTTATGTTAGATACTAATTACTACCGGACCCGACACGAACATTTTCATCAATATCCGGTCAACCGGATATAGTAATTTATTCGTGTCATTTTTCACTTTTTTGCAAATTTCTCAAAAATGGCTCCTACAATTTTTTTAAAAATCGTCTAATTACTACATTTTTTATGCTCTACAAGATAGGATAGGTGCCATGTCTGCTGAAATTCTTGGGAAAGTTGTTTTTTCGTAAAAAAATTGTTTTTTTTTTAATATTGCGTCTTTAATATGTATTTTACCGCAAAAATGTGTGTAATAAAAATTGTAGAGAATTTACAGTCCTATAACTTTTATTTCAAACATTTTTTTGTATAACTTTTAGTTTAGCGGTAATTAGCGATTTTCTAGTTTTTTCTCACAATAACGAGTAAAAATCGATTTTTTTAAGATATCAGTCTTGAAATGCATTTTACGACAAAAGCGTATAATATAATCAAATTTATTAATAATTAAAAGATCTGCAACTTTTATCTAGAGAATTTTTCTCTACAGAGCCTATTTTAGCGTGAAAGAGTGATTTTCCGTATTTTAAAGCCAAACTGAGGTTGATTTTCATTTTGCGTCTTTCACTCATGATTAAAATTAGGTCATGTTTATTGAGGTTATATTTTTTGTTTATTTCTAATGTTTTATTACTAATGTTAGGTTACATTGTTCATTATTTGCATAAGCAAGAGAAAGTCGTGTAAGTATGTCACACCCGATTTTTTTTAATCGTATAAAATCTGTCTAAATAAATACAATTATAAAATATATTTTAATATCAACAAAACAAGATTGATACTGATACTAATGACTGTTGCAAAATAAATGTTCTATACTACATCCAAAAGTCAGTTGAGACTGTGGGAAAAATAGGCGATTCCAATTTAACATTTATTGTATAGAGCAATACCCTTTCCACTACTACCTGTCCTACAAACTGTAACGTCTATATTTTATAGGTTACAATCTGTATTTTCATATTTATCTTTCTTTGCCGCTTCTATCTATATTCACTATAGGCTCCTGCTCTCTTTTGGATTTTTGTTGAACTAGGTTACGTATTTTGTATGTGCGTGACGTGGACAGCTGGTTCCACTGTCGCTGTTGCCGGTTTCGTTCTGTTTGTGGCCATGATTGACTAGAATCGGTCATGTAATTTATACTAGTATGTTGAATCGTTAATTATATTATTTTCTACGTTTTTTCTTTATGATCACTGCGTTTTACCCGATCTTCGGGTTCAAGTTCAAGTTCCTGGTTCGAGGTTGATAACGGAGATCTTAAGAGATTTAATTATGTGCTGAAACGAATAACTAAGGCCTGAGGTTCAAGGGCAAAATCATGGATTCTAAGACGACTGGCATTTTGATTTAAAAGTAAATTTGGATTTAAGCTGTGATTACAACCACAAGGTATGATCGGATTGTCCGATGCCTGAGTTCGTATCTCTTCCAGTTATTATGGAATTGTCACCAAACATAACGGTATGAATTTTTAATTTATTTTAATTGGGATTTTGGAGATTATATTATCATCAGTCTTTTACTTAAGAAATCGTCCTGGACCTCACAAAATAAGAAATTATCCGTTTAAAACTGTCATAATAACCTAACCTAAATTAACATGTTTGTAACATGATTTCTATCTAATAGGGTTGCAACATGTATTTAAATTACCAATATAACTCTTTAATAAATTTCAGAAAAACACTTTATTAAATAAATTTTTATAAAACTTAAAATAATGGGCTGCAATTCAGTATTTTTGTTAATTTTCAAAATTTAAATTCATTCTTGTATATTTTTTTTATTTTTGAATATACCCCTTTTTTTAAAAAAAAAGATTCTGGGTAAACATCTAATTTTCTAAATTTGCAATAACATAACTATTTAAAAGACAACCTTTACTGTAATTTATAGTTTTTAAAGCATTTAGGTAATTTCATATTATTTTATTGGGTATACCTAATATTACTTAAATAATCATGATGAATTTTGAGTTGATATAACAAATGATAAATTCCACATATTTTTAGCCGTTGTTCTTTAAATTTTACCAAAGTTTACTTATATATGTATATTGATTTTGTTGTATTTAAGGTAATAATTAAATTTGTTTATCTGTTAACATTGTTGAATGTTTTACAAGGTTTATTAGATGTTATTATTCGTTATTAAATATTTTACAACTGTTAAATTTGTCTGTCTTTATTTACATATTACAACAACTATTTTTTTATTTTTTTTTCTTGTAATCACATCGCCAGACTTGCTAAGTTTTGGGGTGTCTTGGGGTGTCACTGAGCAAGGTGGTTACAAAACATACCTTGTATTTAATTGATACCTTATAAGTTATAGTTGTAACTGTAATTTAAACTAAAAACTTTCCTGTGTTACTTGTTTCATTTTAATAATAACAATAAACACGTATTATTAAAGAAACGCAGCGCTGAACCAATAGTGATACTAACTGTTACAAACTGTTGTAACTGTTACAAACAATACTGTTTGTTAGATACTAACAAACAATAATGATCAAATTATTATATATATATATATATATATGCGCAACAACAATACTTCACATAATAAATGATACCGCAACACTAAATAATTGGAAGCCAACGTGGATGTGAAAAAGAGTGTACAAGTATAGTCACTTGAGTCACGAGTTTGCCATTGTTTGCAACGAGGGGCAAAGGGGAAAAGCATCAGTGCGCATGCCCGACTGCTTTAATTTCAGTACGATAAACATAACAACTTATACTATACCCAGAGCGTATACAGTATATCGCGAAACCTTTTATAGGTTAATTGTTTGTTACAGAATGTCGGTTTCTCGAAAACGTGGTCGAACTATTCACAGTGTTGAACGAAATCTAATATGCAATGTAATAAAATGTTATGAAGTTGAAGCTAAACAAAAATGCCTATCCGTGCCTCTTAACAAAAGCCGTGAGCGAGCGGCTAACTACTGTGATGTTTCTCTTTCCACAATTCGAAAAATAAAGAAGGAGATTAAAGACGTGAAGAAGCTGTTATTTAACAGTTTTGCTGACACCTGGTAAAAAAAAGAAAACGGTTAGGTAGATACTAGAGAGCCTGATAATGAAAACACCGATGACAGCAATAGTAAAGAAGGCGATTCATTCGTAATTACAGTTAATCAAACATTTCTAGTCATGTAATTAAGCTATAGGCAATAATACAGGTCATTTTTATTTCTTATTAGGTTTATGAAGAAAACATTTTATCGTAATAAACCACAGCTTACAAAATGTATCTAGAAACTATGCGGTAGTGAAATGTACGAGTAGTGTCTCACTGTTGAGGTTGGCAGCACTGTAAATATTCCACTTCCCTTCCTCACAGCCCATACATACGCAAAAGGCAATCTCGTGACTTCAGTATCTATACATATACATTTTTACAGTACATAATACTGTATTATTTATAATGTTTATAAATGGATGCCAGCCTATAGGCATATGGGGATGAAATGGATAAATATAGATTTTGAAAGTATAAAAAAAATTATATTTAATTTATTTTTATCTTTTCATAACATTTTATGGCTTTACAAAAAAAATCCTGTACATTATACCATAAATAGTATTCAATTAAAAATGTAATAACAATTCTGTCACGTAATACTATATATTTCAGATAATAACGTAAACATTTTTAATTGTAAACGTAATGTGTTTCAATATCGTAAGTATAATATAGACTACAATAAGATGAACTGTTATTTTCATAGCGTGAGTCAATGTTTTTAACACAGTACGTAACAGCGCTCCGGCCATATAAGCAATGGTATCTTCCGACTGTTGGACAGAGTATAGTAATATTATTACAATACAACCGTAATTTGTCTACACGAAACTCGGTATATTTCAGTCTGCATAAATGCGTTTATTCGGCAACCACTACATGTTGATCTCTGATTTTACAATCCTGTAACATATATGCCTGAATGAAATATATAAACTTAAAATGTTGACGTAGAGTGGTGCTGCGAATGTAAATTATCTATGTGAATTCTGTTGAAATGTTTATTCTTAGCTTCGTAATTACTGAAAACAAGCTGTAGAACAAACACCTGGTCAGCGTGGCTGAAATTGACCTCAGCAAAGAGAAGTTTTCGTACAAACATCTTTATGCAATTCAGTACTATGTTTAAATAAAATTTATTTAGATTAGCGCCCACAATTGTTTGTGCATTACAAAACCATTGTCTTGTATATAATTTAGTGGTGATAATAATGTTATAATATTGTAACAATTATGTACGTATATAGCTACCAATAATAAAATTATATTGTTAAGTCATTGAGTATTTTAGTTCATTAAATTACTACTACATTCATTTATCCAGTATAAATCTTTCTTTTAAATAATACATAACCGGCTACTGTGATATGTCTGAGATAAACAAGAAAAATCTGGTATGAAACACTCACACGACTTTCTCTTGCCAATGCAAATAATGAACAATATAACTTAACATTAGTAATAAAACATCAGAAATAAACAAAAAAGTAACCTCAAAAAACATAACCTTATTTTAATCATGAGTGAGAGACGCAAAATTAAAATCAACCTCAGTTTGGCTTTAAAATACGGAAAATCACTCTTTCACGCTAAGCTTTTCTCTGTAGAGAAAAATGCTTAGATAAAAGTTGTAGATCTTTTAATTTCCAATAAATTTGATTATATACACTTTTGTCGTAAAATGCATACTAAGGCTGGAATCTTAAAAAAATCGATTCTTTACACGTTTTCGTGAGAAAAAAAGCAGAAAATCGCTAATTACCGCTAAACTAAAAGGTATGCAAAAAAATGTTTAAAATAAAAGTTATAGGATTGTAAATTCTCTACAACTTTTATTGCGTACATTTTTGCGCTTAAGTACTTATTAAAGTCGCAATCGTAAAGAAAACAATTTTTTTACGAGAAAACAGTCTCCCCAAGAATATCAGCAGACATGGCGCCTACCCTATCTTGTTGAGCTTAAAAAATTTAGTGAATGTGGCGATTTAAAAAAAATCGTTGGAGCCGTTTTTGAGAAAATCGCAAAAAGTGAAAAATGACACGAATAAACTACTACTTCCGGTTGACAAGTTTTGATGATAATGTTCGTGTCAGGTCCTCTAGTGGTATCTAACTTAAGTTTTAAGTTCGTACGATGTTCTGTTCTCTAGATATTCTGTTCACACACACACACACATACACACAAAGACCAATCGCTAAAAACATGTTTTTTGGGGTTCAGGGGCCTGAAAACGATCCGGTGAAAACTCGATTTCGAAAAATCGACATAAAAACAATACTTTCCTTCTTATGTATTCATACAGACACGAGAAAGTAAAAATACGTTTGCTAATGAGATTTTGTAAACCGGATTTAATTAGTAAGTCGTATTTTATGACATTCTAGGCTAAGTTAACACTAAAATCATATGTGTAGTGAAATGACAGAAATCCTAAAATTAATATTGTTCCTGAATAATAACTAATGTATAATGAATAACAAAATTATCAGAAAACTGACGCTGTTGTCTTCTGTATTATTTTGATGTTGTATGAATGTATGCCTAAATAATTAGGTATACAGTTTTGAGCAATACTGAGATTTTGTACGATAAAATAAAGAATAACGGTTTCCAAAATTAATGCACTTAATTTTTGTTTCTTTGTTTTTTTAGTTTATGTTAAGTTGTTTCAACATCTTGCTTATTAGTGACTACATGGGGTTGAGAAATGTTGGGTTTGAACTTGTAATAAATTAAAAAGGCCCTTAATAAATTAAAATGGCCGGGAATCAAATCCGGCACATCCGCTTTGCAGTGTAGCACGCTAACCACTAGACCACGCAAGCGGCCAGAACTTGAATTTTATTTACTCAAATTTATCTTACTCATGTTTATACTGCAGTTAACAGAAGCTATTCTCAACGAGTTTATTTATGAGAATTTATTTTCAATTGGAATTCAATCCGGTACAATCGGAAAGATTTTTAAGCTAATTATTTAGGAGTAGACTATAATGTACATGCTCACAAGAAGAGACTAAGGTAAATTTTGTTCAGAATCCTGACTGCTTACGTTATGTAATATACAGTAACACAAAGTTAGGACTACACAAGCTTACATCTATTTTGCAACATTTGCAAATGGTGTTATAAACAATGAAATAAAACGGTAGACCTAAGCTAAACAAAGACCAAAAAGTACTGTGGAAGGCTTTAACATGAATAAAATCAGTTGCTGCCTCATTTAAATTTCCTTCGTTTACTCAACTCAAAGTAAAGAAAGTTCTAACCAAAATAAATTTAATAAAATTTATACAAAAGGAAGATTTTCTCTTTATTCGTGTAAACTTTAAGGCATAAATTCTCTAATAAAATTATAAATTTACAGTGATATTGTATTGAGATATAGAAGTTATGGAAAAACATTCTATATTGAAAGTTACTATAACTTTCTGTGCTCTAGAAATTTATTTAATTACTAATGACTTCATCTCCTGTTTCCTTTTTAGAGACAAGTGAAGTATAGTTTCTTACGTAATTTAAAATGTAAACAGAATGATCGTAATTAAATTTGTCTTAGTATAGAATTACTATTACAAATAGAGATGTTTAAGATTCCTTCATTTTCTTAGTGCTCGATTTAGAATTATGAAAAGCAATAAAGTAAATTCTTAGTATCATCTGAACAATTAAAATTTATATTTTTTTCAAAAACAATATTTTTTTTTGAGTCTCAAGAAATATTTACAATAAAGTGAGGCATATTTTAAGTTTTGCTTTAAAATGAACATTTTTTAAGGAGTATTACTCTTGAAAATTTACTTTTATGCAGTGCTTTTCAAGAAGTAAGCTATCGGAAAACAATATAGGCCTAAAACAATTTTTAATTAATTTGATGTTAGTGTAGCAAGCATAATTAGTGATCCTAATATGTAGTTAAAAATTAAATATAGGCCTATTTTAAATAAACGAAGAAAATTGTATATTTTAAAAGTAACCGTTAAAAGATAAACATCTAAAACAATTTTGTATCACTTTCTAATATTTTGTTAAAATGTATTAGTATTTTGTAAGTTTATTGGTATAAAAAACCGTTGTAAAAATATAAAGTTTGTGGGTTCGTTTGTCGGAAACTTGGCAAAAAGTCCGTGCAAGAAGTTAGCCGACAAAGACAAAAGTGAACCGAACTATTCTAACGTATTTTTACAAGTGCCATCAGAAACCTTGAATGAAGAAATTCTTTTGATTTAAATCAGCGCTAAGGGGTTGAACCCATTATTTTAAATACCAGGCAGTTTGATTAAAGAATTCAATTAGCAGTTTTAGTTTCGGGAGGAAGGAGTTTCAATTTAGATAGTTTATGTCCATCGTCATTATGAAGATATAATATGTAAATTAACCTGTATTAATTGTATAACAGTGCGGTTTAAGTTCGGTATTTTAAGTATTTTTATGATTTTTCACGTTTGGACAGCACCGATTTTCAACAGCTTTTTACATCTACGAGTATGTAAAATTTATATAATGTAAATCTAAGATCATTTATACTTTTCTATGTTTCATATACACGTATTTTTATCCATTTATTTATTTCTATATGCTGTATTTAAATTTTTTAACTACATTATATCATTAATTTATGTTCATTTCATTCTTCTACATCGGTTGAAACTATTCCATCCCTTCTCGATTATTCTTTCCAAATTTCACGACTTATATTCTTATAATGTTTCCTTCGTTTTAATATTAATTTTGGATTAATAATTTTGTATATTTTCGTTTTATTTGTTATTTGGTTCTTATGTTACAAGTATGATAATCCCTTATGGCGTAAACAGTCCAGTGTCTTTGTTTAATATAATACTCGCATTAAGTTTCGAAATCTTTACTTTTCTAATTTTGGGATCTAATTCTATTTATAAAACATTAACTGTTTGTTCACGTGAGTAGACACTCTTTTGCTGTCAATGTAGGCATTAATTTAATATTATTAAAGTTTTTACAATAATATTATTAATACATATAACTTACAGTGGCACTTAAAGTAGCCTGATTCATATTAGTAAAGAAACTTTAAATTAGACTTTCTAGTTTATATTCATATTTTAAATAAATTCCCACCACTGTCACGGTAGATTTAATGTAAAAATAAAATTCAACAGTCTATTTTAATAAATGTAATTACCATCTATCTTAATATATTTTTATAAAAACAGAGATGTTTTGTTTGCCATGTTATGCGAATGAATTTGCTTTACTAATTAAAATATCAGTGGACTCTTTTAATTAATTACTTTTGACTAAATGTTTAATGGTAGCTTTTCTGGAGTATTACTTAAAAAAATCTATGAAGTCAGAGCAATCGCCAACTATTTCATCAGGAAGCATGACATATTAAAGCTCTGCTAGCAAATCCATAAATAATAAAGACACGTAGAATTTCAATCTAATTTCAAAATATTCAGTTTTAGGTTTCTGTAGATTTAAATATAGTTAGAAAAATTCAATTAAGAGTTAATTAATGAATTTTAAGGTTAAAATTAGTTTATATTAATTACCAAGTTATTGTAATTTTTTATTCTACTTTAATGTTGTCAATAATGTGAAAAGGTGGTAAAGGAAAAAGTGAAATGAATTTAAACCGATTTTGATGCAGTTTTAAATACAAGGAAATGAGGAAATTAAACAGGAATGGAAAAAGTTCTTTATCGATCCAACGGATTTGGCTAACACATGACATGTAGTACAGAGTGAAAAATTGCGAAGCCATTAATAAATCGTTTGTAGATAAATGTTTCCTTAATCTCTACTGAGTACAGCAAACTGAGCTTAATTTACCAGATAAGTAGTGCATTTGCTTTTACCAGTTTAGTTTAACTAAACACTTAGCTTCTGCTACTTTGTAAAAACCACCTAGACTGACATTTAAAACAGATTTGAAAAAGGTAGAACGAGAAAATTAACTTTTTTCTAAATTAGAAATTAATCTATTTCTATAAAAATATTATGTGGTTTTATTTTTTAAAACTGTATTTTCAGTCTTACACCAATTAAGAATTATAACATTGTATCCCTTCTTGCTTACAAACGTTTTTTGGATTTAATATTTTGACCAGATGGTTTTTTTAATGCATAACACACTTATAGTCCGATTCACGAAAGAAAACACCTGTCTTTAAACAGTAATATCTTTTGAACCGTTGTATGTAAACACAATTACGATAAATCAAATTAAAGCTTGTTTTATTGTTGATTATAGAACTACTTTACCTACCTAGTACTGAACTGGTCTGGTAACGGAATAAAATTCAAGTTAAATATTTGTTAGTTCTGTCTGATAACACAATGCATCAAATTATTGCCACGCCCCGAAAGAAGTACGCTGTGAAGAGCAGTTGCTAATTTAATAGAATTTTCTATTTACATCACAAATTCATTTCTGTTTTATTTCTAATTTATAAATGCAAGAGTCTACTATGCTTGGCACTATACCGTTGTGAAAATGTATAGTTCAGTCGATAATTCATTTCCCAATCTTCACGTGGAACCAAAATAGCACTTTTTTTAATGGCCACCAAATTAAAACGGAACATTGGGTACTACTTTTTAAATATTTACATTGTAGAAAAAATTTTTCGATTTTAACATACCTTTTTTCACTTTATTTTTTTTATTAAAAATTGTGCGGTTTTGCACAACCAGCGAATATGCGTATAATATATATTTTTAAAATTTCGTTACACGTTAAAGGAGGACACCACTCATTAGTAGGACTCCCGCAGTGTATTACTACAGTTACCCTTTTCACAAGTTAATTATTAATACCATACTTAAACGTACTTAAACCCCGATTTTTTACGTAAAGCATAGATGAAGTAGAAGACGGTTGAAAAGCACACCGACAGGAAACCGGCTAGGATCTGGGTACTTTTTATTCGCAAAATTGCTGAATCTCCAATAAATTTTTTAATAAAAACATTTTAGTTAAATGAATAAACGCAGAAAAAACAGGCTTTAATTTCTGTAACGTTAAAAATTTTCCGTTCGGTCGTTTTTTAAATAGAGCTCTTCAAACATAGCGGACTTCTTTCGTAGCAAACACTTTAGAGATTTTTATTTCTTATTTTTTTTTATTGAGTGATGATGCCTACATAAGCCTTGGGCTTGTGCGTAGGTAATGATATGTGGTGATATGTGGTAATGATATGATATTTTGGACTTTTTCCATTTACGCATACGACTACTTAAAATATTGTTTTCCGTTATGCATGTACCACCGTTGTACATAGGCTTAGTTTTATGTTAGATTATTATAGTTTATGTATACTTTACTAAACCTAATTATTTAAAAATTTTAAGTAGCTCGCGAATGTCAGTAACTAATCTAACCGCCATAGCATACGAAAACCAAATTCAAGGTAACTTAAGATACCTAACTGAAATTCACTATCGCTTCTAACCTAACGAAACAAGACAGCAAATGATGTATTTACAAATATGTATAAACCCTAATCCCTAAGTGATATACGTTTAACGGAAAAAATACAACAAATGGTTTAAACACTTTTTCGTGCTTTACGTTTGTTGAAATTGTGTTATCGGAACAGCTCTGTAAAGCGATAAGTGACCTTCTGTCTAAATAAGATTAAATGGCATTGCTACCGCTAACAGTTACGTGTTAGTGTTGGTAATATGAACTTCCTACTTTTACCAGATACTTATAAAAATGAGGTGACGCTATGAAGTTTGTTCAAGAAAATTCGATTTTTCATTATCCGCGAAAGTGTGCACGTGGTCACGACATGATTTTAAATGTTAGCCTAATTCATTGAACTTGGTTTGTTCTAAACGAAAATACCACGAATATAGATCCATTAGAGTAGATACCTATTTTACCGGTTCTAAATCACCATTTAGAAAGATTTTGTTCCACATAATACTGTCGGATAGGAAACTGACAACAATAAAATTTTGCAAACACGAATTCAAAATCAGTCAATCTATACTACAATTGATTGGTACAATTACTTGCGGAAGGTGTGCACCAACAACGTACTCCGTAATCCTATACAGTTTGGTGGCCTAAACGTAACCGTGGAGATCGACGAAAGTGTATTTTAGCGCAGGAAAATCCACGCAGAACAAGTATTTCCCAAAAGTGGATGTTTGTAGAAGTGTGTCAAGAAACCCGTAAGTGTTTTAGGTCGTTGATTGCAGAACAATCCGCTGCTCAGTTTTTCCAATTAATAAAAAATATATTAGACTTGCAACAACAATTACATCTGATGATTGGAAAGTATACAACTATATCTATCAACTAGTTTATGATCCTACACAGTGAATCACACCCATAACTTTGTGAATCCTGATAGTGCGGCACATACTCAAACAATAGGTACCACTTGGCGCATAACAAGAAAAAACGGAATAAAATCCAGTGTGAAACAAGACGCACAATGCTGGCCTCATATTGGTGCGAGTATGTGGCGGCGGCGAAACGAAGGAAGTTTACAAGACATTACTGAGTATTGGCCTACTTTGTAAAAAGGGTTCTTTCATTTATGGATGTGTTATACTGTGTGGTCTACTTTAGTACACGTATAACGAAAAATCGTATAAAAAATAATGATATGTGTATGAAAGATGATAATGCAGGATTGAACCTTGGTATTTCAAATATAGCATCGGGTACAGGAAGGAAAGACTACTTTATGAACAATTTCTTTAACTTTTGCATAAACATTTTCTATTTGGTAGTACAAAGATTTCTACTTCATGCGTTAAACGTTAGAATGATTTATAAATTTATCTTATTTTTTATCGTGGCATAAATAACTGTACTAGTAAGAACAGTAAAATCAGTACTAGTTGTTGAAAATCACCGAATATATGTTGATATCAAAATACTTCTATATTTTATTTTAGTAAATTTATCTACCATCCAAATTAATAGGAATGATTTTCTCTGCCAGTTCGAGATGTACGTTCAATTTTTTCTTAGGTTTCCTTGAATCTCAAATTTGGTTGTATGTTATTACGTTTTTCGTTAATTAGGTTTCAAAATGTAATCTTGTAGCTTTGTGTAAATAAACATACTGTAAATAAAAGCTTTTTTTTGTAAAACATCCTCAGCATTTCATTTGTTTTCAGTTTTTTCCTTTGAGGGTAATTTAATTAAAGTGCACATTTAAAGCAGATGAAATAAACAATCCTTTTGTCTTAACAATAGGATTAGTTTACGAATTTATTCGCATAAAATTTTGACATACAGAATTTATATGACAAATAATAAAATACACCATTATCATACATTATAAAGAATGTTTTGTGCGAACTACACTATTCATACACTTCTGGACTGAAATGCCTAGCTGACTAATGAGAGGCGTGACATGTTTCAGAGTAAAAAAGGAGAACGGAAAAAAATACCCGCTCACGAAACAGGGGCTCATTTTAAAAGCACTCCAGTATGTGTTATTCATGACTCCTGTTTATTCACAAGTAAAATATTCTGCTACGAAACAAAAGATTTAACTTTCTAACTTTACTTAATTTACAAGAAAATAATTCGTTTTATCAGTACACATTTTAATAAATACACAAATTTACAGTGTTACTTTTGTTTATGTTTGATAAAACATTTTTTTTTTTTCTAGAAATTCTATAGAAGGTTCAACAATTTGTCGTGGTTTAAAATTTTAGTTTTTTTAAATGCAAATTTAGTGTACTAGGTACTAGTTTGTATCTTTGAAAATATTTACCTTCACTTGCTTCTGTTTGTACTATTCGAAATTTGATGTAAGAATCAATTTTATTATTCTTAAAAGTCAGTGAAAAACAAAACCCCAGAACCAATGATAGTATTTTCAATAATAGTTGTGAATTCGTTTTAACGACACTGTAAGTCAGTAGTTTTATTTCCTGTGGTTTTTGTTTTATAACTAAATAACCGGTACAATATTTTTAAAAATTGTAAAATGTTTGCTGAATATGTTTTATTTCTAGAATTGTCAGTAAAGTATTTACGAGATACAATGATTTTTTTTTTTTTTTTTTTTTTTTATTAACTGGGTTAGTCTAGTGGTAAAGTTGTCAATGCGTTTAACAGCTGCTTTTCAAAGAAAAGGTCAGTGGTTTGAATTCTAGTTAAGTTAAACTTTTATATGGATTTGAATACTAAAGAGTGGTTACCGCTGTACTTTGATGGTTGGGGTTCAATTAGCCGCACTCTCTCAGGAATGGTCGCCCTAAGTCTGTTCAAGACTATACCTCATTTACACATCATAATTATTATCCTCATCTCATTGTGTCATGGAGTTGCTTATTGTTCTTGAGTTGAACAGATTACAACGTAAACACATAAGGGATAAAAATAAATTGTTTTAAATTTCATGTTTACTTAGAAGCAAATATTTTAATCAGTAATTTATAACGTCGCGTCGTCTAATTAATGATTAACTAAAATAAACTGACTAAAATGTGGGTTTTTTCATTTACGTAATCAGAACAGTGAAAAAATATCACAATTTATTATGTACATGTTGGAATCCGCACCAATATATTTAAAACAAATTTCCTGGGTGATTATTTGGTTCCCTAATTTAAATAATCAATACAAAAATCTTGACTTTAAGGTTTGAACTGTTAGAAATAGTAACTAATAATATAACTCTGATTGGATCTTACCCACAAAAGTGTTGTGGGATCAAAAAATCTTTACAAAAAATAACAAGATATTTTTCCCAGGTATGTCCCTAAGGAAGTTACAGAATATAGAAAGTATCTGACAAGGGAGGTAAAAAAGGAAGCCAAAGAAAACACTTTATAAATGATAGACCAAATATTGCAGTAAACTTATTTGGGTGTGAGATTCGTTTAAGCTAACCATTGTATCTGATATTAAATTCGTAGTGTATTTTTTTATCCCATTTACGATTGTGACAATCGGAACAAAAATATTGATTCATCATTTTGATAAATTACTTTTATTTCATAACAAATAAAAATTTCTCATCAAGCCGTCTTTTCCTCATTTTGAAACTAACATGAGCTGTGACCAATACAGCTGTAACGTTACGTCTTTGGCTGTATAAACTACTTAAATAAGGATTAAACTAATTTAAATGCTGGGTTTTCACAGAAAATCACAAATTGGCGCTAAATTAACATTGGATAAAAACTACATACATCAGGTAGAAAATGTTTAATAGACTAACTTTTGTTATGTCTAATCTTGCTCTAAAATAAACCATAGTTTTGTTTATTTTATTATAATAGTAAGTACTATTGGCCCGTTCTATGGCACTAACCCATTTACCGAAACCCGAAACGCCATTCATGTCAATTGAAAACATCTTTTTTTAGACCCTCTTCTCCAAATCTCTCATAACACCATCCGTTCACTTCTTTCTGGATATTTCATTGTCCAGCTGGAACCCATAGCTTTAGTGGGAATCTGTTCTCCTTCATTCTTTACAGATTACCAGATACGTACCTCTCGATAAGTTCCAGATGAACTTACTTCGAATTTATCTGATAATAAAAATATTTTGTCTCCACCTTCGTTAAAATTTATTCATTCCGCCAGCTTCATCTAGCACAGTCAACTGACAACAAGTTATCCAAAATGAAATTGAGTTCTCCAAAAATTCATTCCCAAAGTTGTTATTCTGCTTTTAAATCTTGGTTTGTGAATCCAATTCTCTGAGCCAGAAATGGAGGAGCTTTCAACAACAGAACGGAAGGTTCTCTCTTAGAAATCATGATATCATGATATCTGGTTACTCCAAGAAACAGGATGTAAAAGTTTGGTTATGGCCCCTACTTCTGCCAACTTTTTTCAAACTATGGCTATCTGGTCTACTATCTGATGTCAAAAACCTGCCAAGGTATTTATAGGCTACGATTCCCTTCCACGCCCAGCTGACAGTATGTAAATTTTTTAACCCGACATTTCCCTTGTAGTATTATATAAACAGTTCTGAGGGAGGTGGAGGGTTTTTGGTTGGTAAGGCGGTTGGGGCCTCCTTGGGGCTGGACGAGGACGCCTCAATTGAATCCAACACTACTTCCTCCAGCGTGAGGGAGTGAACATGAGTTTTTCTCGCCGCCTCGAATATATAAAAAAGGTATTTATAGCCGTGCACCAATTCGATGACTCTTTATAAACTTGTATACTTTGCCTTGACCCTCCAACGACTAGATGGAGGGCAAAGTTTCCTTTAGTTTTTAGTATTATTTAGTTTTCTCAATATAATATTCATAGAATAGTAATTTTTAAAAGAACGATATCTTAATGAGAGCAGAGGCCTCCCCTACGGGTTTTTTTATGTGCACCACTTAAACAAACAGTAATCATTATGACCACAGCAAATTAAATGAATGAGGAAAGTTCAATCAAAATCATTTGAACTGTTTCTGATAAAATAGCATTTTTGTATTTTTGCATTGAAGTACAGTCTCTAATATTTGGACCATGTAGCTAATCCTAAAATCCTTTTTGGGCTGGTTAGAAAAACCGTAATTTTTTATTCCATAACGAATAACTTATTACACTTATCTCGCTAAATTACAGATTGAGGGACAATGGATAAAGTAAAACGTAAACACACGTACTTCAATGGATAAATTTTACAGTTTTTAAAATTACACCAATGATTATTAAAACTGACTAGTAATATGATTTAGGTCTGTTTCATAGAAGTTACTTCGTTAGTTTTGTTAAATATGTGATTTATGTATATTATGACTTGAATCGGCGAGAGAAATTTTCCTTTTTTTAAGAAAAAGTACGCACTTAAAGATATAGAGAAAATGTAATTGTTTGTTAAATAAACTTCAGAAGTAATATTCGTAACATTTAAGGAAGAAGTGTTAGGATTAATTTGGGAGGAAGTAAAACTTGTGAGTTGTAATGTATGTCGATGAATCTTTTTACCTCTTATAACGTTTTCTAGACGTTCCATTACGTGATTGCTTCCAGACGAATCACAGTCGAGACTTTAACCATTTGTAAAGTCACTAAAAAAATTGAGTACAAAATGAAACTATGTGTGTCTTGAATTAGAACATAACACAAAATGAATCCTGTTTGGTACATCCGTTGCATATTGATTTTATTTAGAATTTACGAGAATTTAATAATAATAATTTATAATTACTGTACTATACGTTTTTAATATTTTAATTGTTTTATTTAAAAATTTGTGTAATCGTAGAGATTTAATTAAAATGTTGTGTATTATTGTTTTATCTGAATAAAAATCAAACTTATTGACTTTTTTTCTGTTTGTTAGGTGTTCGCCGAGCGTTTTAACACCGAATGAACGCAGTCCAGACTAGATGAAGAATAGAAAAATGGGATTAAGAGAGTATTTTCTGACAATAATTTTCACAACCGTTCTAGTAAAAACCAACGGAGAGCTTGTTGAGTTAGAATGTCCTGATGATTGTGATTGTCATTACTTTCGCGTGAATTGGGTAACCGATTGTTCAGAAAGTAACTTAACTGAAGTACCTCAACCTGAAGATGGACTTAGCCTTAATGTTTACATATTAAATCTAAATGAAAATGAACTACGAAATATTACTCCATTTCCATCAGATATTAAACTTCGACGTCTTCTACTTGCAGATAATCAGTTGACGAAAGTAACGTATGAAGAATTCGCTGGCCTTGGATATCTCCTAGACCTCGATCTCTCTGAAAACAATATTTCTTTTGTGGAACCTGAATCATTCAAGTAAGTTTTATAGTTTAATTATAATTATATTGTTTGTATTTATATGATTGAGCCGCTACGGACTCTGTATCCGTAGCTTTCCTTCTCTGGTAGTAGGCTCTCATTCTTCTATTGACCCTACCCCGATCCTCCCTGGACCATTCCCTAGGTCCTCTTCCTTGCAAACTTCTGCCTGGGATAACTAATTTGACAAGTGTATTTTTTATATAAGAGTATTATTTTTTAAATATAAAGTTTATTTGGAAAGAAAGATATGGAAGTAAAAAAAGTTGATTTCTGGTGTATTTATATTCTTATTTAACTTACTGCTACATTCCAAACTTACTTGCTCATCTTTTTATTATAGACTATACAATTGAGGTGGGAGAAAAGGAAAATAAGACACTGAAGAAAGTCAAAAATCCATTTATCTTTGACTTCTGTAATATTTTTAGAAAAATAATTTTTTTTAATGTTACAATAAGTTATGGTGTAGTAAATATTGATTAGTTTACTATAAAGTAATTAACTTTACTGATACAAAATAACTTTGACTATTTTATGGACTTGTTCAAAAAATAAACCGGAACTGATGATCTCGAATCAACTTAGTCTTCTATAATAGGTTTTAAACGACTCAACAACATTTCATAAACTTCAGAGGCAATTGGAAGCAGGCTGATTGGCCTATAGGAACTTGGTTGTAATAAATCCTTGCCTGGTTTACATGTCGGACGCTTCTCCAACATGTGCCTTTGAGAAAATACAAGCTCATTTTGACAACATTCATGAATGGTGTTAGAAATTGAGATTAAAGATTAATGAGGATAAGTCAACACATGTAACGTTTACATATAAGAAACCAACGTGTCCAGTGGTTATCTTGAATACAGTAATCCTGAAAAAAGAAAAAGTTAATATCTGGGTTTATATTAAGATCGAAGACTCACGTGGATATATTCATGGATAAAACGAAAAAACTTTTAAAAAAAGCTGAAATTATGTCAATTGTTCTGCCTCAGGTAGTAAATCTCAACTTTCTCTTAAAGATAAAGTCCTCTTAAACAAAGTAACTTAAACCGGTTTGGACTTAAGGGTAAGAACTGTGGCGTACAGCTAGTTCTTCAAATATAGAAATACTGCAGCGCTGTCAGTCAAATGCCTGAGACTGATCACTGCAATCCCATGGTAGATAACCAATTAAATATTGCAAAACAATCTAAACCTGTCCATCATAAAAGAATAAATAAACAACCATTGTGAGAAACATTAAATGTTTCTCACAATAGTAAAAAGAGCTTCAAAATCCTTTTGCAATTAACCTCCTCAAAAACAGCGAAGATACTTACAAACTGAAACGTTTTAAAACATTTATCTTACCTTTACAATTTTGTTAATCATTTAACTCATTTAATTTTTTCTACATCTACTACTAATCATCGGCATCATAATCATCGCCGTCATGGTCATCATCATCTTTAGCTTCAACTACTTCATGTTTCAAGGTATTAACGCATAGCTCAGAGTCAAGTTTAGTTTTGCTTTTCCTTCAGAGTTTTTTAAACTCTATTATATTTTCATTCAAAGAACGTTATTATTCAGACTTTTATAGTATTTGCTTAAACTTAATATTTACGTTTAAACGAACTGATTCCAAAAGAATTACACCTTGTTCAAAAAAATCCGAGATGTCAAAAAATTGATTTGTTGTTTTTGCAATATATTATGATGTGTTTTTAATCCTTTTTGACTGATTTTTATAAACATTTTGATGTTGGAATACTCTACATTTATTTTCTTTCTGGGCAAATCGGTTTGAACATTGATTTGTGCAGAGTTGTTTTGGTTGAATGTAGTGTAGGCCTATATGACGTAAAGTTAAAATAATAAACCGATAAGAGCTGTTTTCTTTATTTTTACTACATACGTTTTATATGTTTAGTAATATAAACAAAGTACTAATAAATTCTACTAAAGAACGTTCGCCTACAATATAGGCCTACATTATTATGTAAATTCAACATTTTCCAGATAGTTGATGATTTGGGTTAAGATTAATTTTTTTATTAATTAGATTTATGGTGCAACTTTATGTACAACGTGGAATATAACAATAGAATTGGGGTGAAGATACATATTTTACGCTAACTTAATGAAAAACTGTACGAGCAAATGTTCAGAACAAGATCCGAGTGTTATTCAATTACAGCTTGACGGGATAATATTAGTACGGTTTGAAGAAATACGGTCTCGTTTACAAGATTAAGCCATTAATATTCCACTTACTAAGCCATTATTTTTTGCTATAAATTTTTCTTAATGGTACGGTTTATGGAAAAATTATGCGATCTGTGTACGTTGAAAGAGCTTTAAAAATTACATCGGGCGATTTTAGTGTTATTCTTCAAAGTAAAGAAAATTAAAACGACCCCTAATATTGTAAAATAATTGGAAGTAAAAGAAGTATTTAGTCTATCTTATTTTATAATTCATAAACATCAAGAGGCTTTGTTGTGCTGCACCAGAAGTTACCATTTATTTAATACTGTATAGAAACTACGAACCAGTTGTTTTTTATTGCAACTGTTCCGCGCCGTTTTGTATTTTTAATGAATTCTCATACACTCGTATTTTTTTCTTAATTTTTTCATTGCGTTTTAATTTTCTATTAAGTTGCTTGTTAACTATGCCAGCAAAACAATTAATAGAGTTCATTATAATGTTCAGGCTTTAGCAACAAATATTTTTAAGATACTGGCATTAAGAAAGTATAATCACGAAACAAAATTTTCTGGCCGGTTTTGTAAAAAGATTCACTACCATTACACATTAAAGAAACAGATTTAGTTTTTTGAAAAACTCACTAACGCTCCCGTGGTCTGGGAGGGTTTATAGCCAGCATAAGTGGATTTTTTCTACAGGAGAAGCAAAGTCACCGAATCTCCTTAAGGTATTTCAGAGGTGGTTCAACCGGAGAGAATATCTGGAACTACAATACTTTTTAGTATTTCTTTCAAAAACAAATGACTATTACAAAATTGCTCTTGGTATTTTTGAGACGATTTTCCATGAAGATATTTCAAAGGAATATTTAAAAATAAAATTAATAAAATGAATTTTATTTTGATCCTAAGTAAACATTTTTTAGACAGGAAAATTTAACAGGTGATTTTTTACTCAGAAGGAGTGAGTCCCTATGAGGTTTTACATGGAGCTCAGCTAAACTTTGAATGTGAGCAACAATACAATTATTCTGCGTGTAGCGTGATGCAGTAACAGACTAAATATTTTTGCAGACAAAATTTGTCAGCATTTGAATTTAGGTAAACAGTTAAAGTAGCCTACTGGTAAATATTTTTTAAATGCTTTAAGTTTAATTATTTATATAATATATTATTTTAGTAACAATAAATTGTGTTACGTAACTCGGTCAGATAGTGTTCCAAGAGTTACTCCGTCTCTAGCAGTTTGATCCGGTTCAAAGTATCCTCTCTACAGTAGATATCTGTTTTGTTTACTACACCAAAGTATGAACGTACGGGTATCTGTCGCATCACAGCGCCCTTATGTACGTTTACAAAGTTGCAATAGTTTTAGTAAAGCCACGAGGTTGTCTTTGTAAAATAATAACTGCATACATCAAAGTTTGTACAATTAAATTCGGTATTATCTACTTAGATCGAAAACGAGAATGTACCGTAACAAAAAACATATGTTTAACGATATTGTTAATTTTATTTTTGTTTTGTTTCTTTGCAACTGTTAAACATATCACAATAAGCAAATATGCGATATTTCGTAAATACATGACGGTATTACAGAAGTGATTGTGGGCGGGCTCCCAGTGTAGTATTATTTGTACAGTGTATCATGTTATTCGAATCATTTAATTCAAATGGCATTAACTACAACATTATATTAAATTAAACTAAATTAAATAATTAAATACTTATTTACCATAAATAGTGAAGAACCAATGATAAATATTTAATTTTTTACGATTTAAATAAACTGGATAAATACAATTTCACTTGTCTAAAAATATCATTGCATTTATGTATTTGATATTATTTTTTGCATTTTGTATTCGAATTTTTAATTTATTTGTATTTATATGTATTTTTGTTATTTTGTCAGCCGCAGGCTGATGTTACTGATGGAACCTCTAAACAGGCATTGCCTTGGAGGCCCTATTTTTTCCTTGTGGAATTAGTTTGTAGTCATTTTTACTTTTTATTTAAAATTAATTATGATGGTTTTATTGTTTACAATAAGAATATGTTTTATTCTTTTTATGTTCTATGTCTTATTCTTATGTTGTTAATGTATCTGTCTGCAACATATGAAATAAATTTTCTTATTCTTATATTTACTTGGCCTCCACCTGGACAGTCGTCTAACATGGAGAACTCACATATGGAACAAACGAAAACAGTTAAATCTTAAATACCAACAGCTGTATTGGATGCTTAATGGAAAATCCAAATTATCGGCACAAAACAAATTGTTACTTTATAAAACTGTACTTAAACCTGTGTGGACATATGGGATACAACTCTGGGGCACAGCAAGTCACAGTAACATTGAAATAATTCAACGGTTTCAGTCAAAAATACTTCGAAACATCATGGACTCACCTTGGTACATACCCAACACTATATTGCACAGAGACACGAACACTCCCACGGTACACGAAGCTATACAGAAATTTTGCACCAGTTACCAAACAAGACTTGAAAATCATCAAAATCCAGAAGCCATCAATCTCCTAGACAACAGTGGAACACACAGAAGACTTTACAGACTACACCCTACAGATTTATTTTAATATGTGATTGTGTAATTTATTTGACATTCCTGGCAAGATCAATTCAACAAAATGGGAAATTTTATAGAGTAATACCAAGGGGTATTACTTACTCAAGATTTATACTTACAACACATCTACTCATTGTTCTATAAGAGCAGATCGTAGATTTACAGTTATTCAAAAAAAAAAAAATATTTACTTGTTTATTTTGGAATCAGGGACTTTCTTAAATATCCATTCAATGGAATAGGTATCTGTTTTGAAACAGTATTTTTGGAAACTGTAGGCACCCAGTGTTTTTTTCTTTTGCTTTAACGGAAGCTGTGGTTACAATATAACGTCGTTTGCTTAACCAGTTTATTACACAATTTAAAAAATATTGTTTTGAACTTAAACTTTAGTTAGCCTCCACTCCTACGCCCTATTAGAGTCATATTGTCGTTCGTTTAGTAATACGTAACACAAGAGTTGAAAAATGTCTGTTTCAGTAGCATTTATAATAGGAGGATCCGTGTCGTTTTAACTATTTTGTTTTTGTTACGTTTCTTTGCAGATTTCACTCAAATCTGTTAAATTTGTTAAATTTATTACTGAATTATGATGCCTACATAAAAATTTGCTTGTGTATAGTTAATATTAAAAAAGTTGACATAAAAATGGAAAATGCCAGACTAGAATGGGAAAAGAAACCAAAGGACCAGCCAAACAGTAGATTTGGATTGCATTTGGTTAAATTTAAATTATTTATTTTATCCAAAGGCCTTTTACTTATGAATCAGTGAAAATAGTGACATTAAATAAACTACCTAATATAAATATTCACCAGTAGTCGGGTATGTTCATTTGCTAAGAAATAATCTCTATATAATCTTAGCATAAGATCTCTTTATACCTTAGTATAAGAATTTATTAGTCGGAACATTTACGATTTATTTCGTCGCATTTTTTTAAGTAAATAGATATCTCCTCCTTTTTAAGCAGTTCATCCATTGTACTTATTAAAAGTAAATCTAATCCTAAGATAAATATTGAGTATGTTGTTGATATTATCGTAGCTAAATGGGGATTTTATTTCGAAAATCGTTCTTAACATAAGCTGAACGTTCAACCTTTCTTTGTATTTTTAACATACTTTGACAATTTCGTAAGTAAGCTAATAAATATTTAATTTTAAAACCCAGTGCTTCAAATAAAGTGAATAATGAACTATTTAGGTTAAGTTTGTTTGTTTTCGTCTTAGACATATAAAACGAAGAAATACATTCACATTAAAATTAATTGTTATTTTCCGAAAGTTTTTTTAATTAGATAAATTTTTCTTTTGTGTTTTTTATTGTGTAATGGGTAAGAAAAAGTAAGCTAATTTCGATCACAAAAGAAAACATTCCCGTTTAGGTTTAGAGCAGAAGAGGTAGACCTGTATAAAACCATCAATAGTGGTTCGATCCAATAAACAGGCTTTAGCATCCTACTTTCATAGCGTCACCCCTTTTAACCTTCCCCAGTCTCCACTCAACAGCATCTTGGATCGACTCCAGAAAGCGGACTTCTCACAGATTTAATTTCAGAGTATTAAGCAATTCCAGCATTTTAATTAAGACTCCCGCAGTCTATGTAAAAAATTAATAGACGCCTGAAAGGGCGAACGTTTTACATCTCAAGTTTAAAATTGATGACGCAATGAAGTGCATCGTAAACTCTCCCCTTTCTTTTTACCGACACGGTCTCAAAATGTTACTCAGAAACATTACTGTATTATTGTAGCACAACACTGTTGCACTGCATGGGACGAGATTGTATATATTTAATATACCACCAAGAAGTTGATTATAATGCACTTCTCCTTCCCTTTGCGCTAAAGCAGCTGCGAACAAAGTACTTATATGGTCCTTATAGTCTCCTTAGTTTATGTTTGTGGTTCTGCAATATAACTTGCTCTCGCTCACTCATTCTTGAATGTTATTCCACTTTATAATACCGGAATAAATCATTTATCTTGTTTTTGGTATCAGAAGTATCATTGCTTCATACTCTCCGTTCTTACATTTATTATCGTAACCATTGTTCTTTCATAACAGTTGTTACAGCAGTTAATTTTAATTAAATATTTCATATTTCTGCTATTTTATAGACGACATTCAAAATTGTATATCTCTTTCCTCTGATATTATGTTTTGGTAAATTATTTTCTACTTGCTTAAAATTAAATAGCAAGTATGAAGAGTAAGTTATCAAAATGTCTGTAAAATTGAACAGTTAATCTTTCCTTTTTATTCAGTTAATTCCTTAATCATTGTTATCCACAAAATTGTGTAGCCACCTTGATAGTTATAATTTATTTATTTTATTTTTTTACTATATACTCGTACTATACATATATTTAATACAGTATATACCGGTGTCCCACGAAGAGGTTGCTATTTTTGAATTAATACGCTGGACGTATCGCACACTCTACAGACTGGAAACTTTACAATTATAATAAATAAATACGTAAAAAGGTACCCTCAAGTTTCATTTGCTTATGATTAATCAAAACAAAATGGCGAAAGTAACTTTATTTGCATAACAATTTCAAATTGGTGATTTGTTACAACGTTACTTAAGTAATAAAATGAAATAAATGAAAGAATTATAAAAGTGATAAACTATTAATGAACACAATTTGTTTCATTAACCTATATTCGAACTGACGTTCTTAAATAGTTATGCACTTATAGCAACGAAACAAAAATGAGTCATAAGCGTTTTGAAAAAATTGCCGAGGTATCAACAATAGTTCCTCTTTAATCAGCCTAATTAATTCATCGTCTGTTGCAATGGTATGTGAATAAATTTTTTCTTCAAAAAGCCCCATAGGAAAAAATCGCAAAAAGACAAGTCTGGCGATCTTGGAGACCAGTCCATGAGGCAGCTGTCACGACCTATCCAACGGTTAAGAAGATTTTGGTTTAAAACCGCTTTGGCTTTATTAGCATAATGTGGAGGAGCTCCATCATGCTGGAAAAAAACGTTCTGCATCTCCGCCTAAGAAAGATGAGAAACTATGTCATTAGTTAAAATTGATGCGTATCTGTCTCCAGTCATTGTTTGATGGGATATGTCACACGATAAAATACCATCCTTTCTATCTGAATCCTATTGTAAATATAAGTGGTTTTATCCACAAGATTATTGTTCATTTTTGATATTATTTTCTTATTCCGCCATTTTTTTTTTTTTTTTTTTTTTTGATTAATCATAAGCAAATAAAACTCGAGGGTACTTTTTTACATATCTATTTATTATAACTGTAAAGTTTCCAGGCTGTAGAGGGTGCGATACGTCGGGCATATTAATTCAAAAATAGCAACCTCTTTGTGGGACACCGGGTATATAATATATACCCGGTATATTTTACTATATTATAGTAAAATGAAAATAAGTACATAAAATAAAATTTAGATATTTTCAGCCAAGATCTGAAAACTTATCCTCTTTCAAAACCTTTATGCTAATGACCGTGTAGTCGATTAGTCAAACTTAAACAAAATGAAGAAATTTTTGAAAAAGACTTGATATCGGCTATACTGTAATACGCAAAATACGCCCATGTGCTCCTGTGTTGTGTATTTTTAAAAATAGCTAAACGATTTTGAAACCTGAACTGTATATTAAAGACAGCCTTAAATTAAATTCAGCCTTAGATTAAAGAATTTTACAAATTGTTTGAGAATTTATCACTTACTGATGAGCAATCCACCGGGTTGGTCTAGAGGTAAAGTCGCCGCCGCGAGTCTGCTGTTTAACAGCTGATTTTCAGAGACGAAGGTTCCTGGTTCAAAACCTAGTAAAGGTAGTTATTTTTATACGGATTTGAATACTAAGTTGTTACCGAAGTACTTTGATAGTTGGAGTTCAATTAACGATACTCTGTCAGGAATGGTCCGCCTAGGTACAAGACTACACCTCGTCATGCACATCATCCTCATCTCATTTGGTCATGGGTTTGCCTATTGTTCTAAATTAAACAGATTGCAACATACACACAGGAATTTAAATTTTTTTTTTAAAAACTCATGAGCTCTCTTTAATCTTATTGTCGAACGTTATTTAACAATGTTTTTCCGCTAAACCTGATAAAAATCCATTACGGCTCTTTTTCATTACGAATTTCCTTAAATAGAAGCAAAATGGTCAATGGTCGTTTGTTTGACTTACAATCTTTAATTTTCATTTCTGTATTTTATCAAGTGTTTAACCCTTTTGCTTTCTTGATTCTCATACGAGAGATATGACCAGTATTGCACGTGTTGTAGTACAAAAATGATTAAAAGAACTTTTTTATTCTGAATGAAGTCTATGTTCAAAGATATAGTTAGGAATTTATAATATATTTCTTTATTCATCGTTAAACTAGTCCCTATGGTTATAATTATATAGCTTGAATAAAAAAAATTTATTGTTGAAATAAGTAACCAATTTTGTAATAGCTCTTAACAGTTGAAACAGTTCAACTGTTAGACTTATCTGACAGTTAGAAGACGAAAAGCAATAAGCTCGTCGATTTAGTCTATGAATAGAAACATACTAAATTTATTTTAAAAATAAATCCGATTTAGTTTGTACGTGAGATGTAACTTAAATAAATCACTAAAATACGGTGTTGTTGAAATTATAAGAATATGTGCTAACGCCAGTTGGTAAACGCATATTTACAGTGGAAGGGGCTAAAAAAAAGCTGGTTAGTTTCAAATAACTGGTTGCAGTAAATTTAAAATTTAAAAAAAATATAGGCTTAATGATAAATTTTTTGTTTATTTAAAGGTGCATAAACTACTTGGTCATTAGCGACAGTAGTGGGTTACGGAACAGTATCAATGAGTTTTAAGGTGCTAAGATTTTGTAGACCCTGCCAGGAAATTCGACCTGGGATCTTCCGCTTAATAGCACTTCAACATTACTTCAGTTTGGCTCTAAAGCATAGTACCACGAAGTCGATTGACCGAACCATGGAGTAGTAGTCAGTACAACTGGCTTTGGCTCCCGATCAGATCTAGCATTTTTCATCACTCATTTTCATCTATCATCCTTCTCCGTTTACATTTGCATTTATGCGCAAAACAGTCGCGTGTTAAACAAAACAAAAACTCATTTCTTAATAATTTTTTTTAATTATTCGAAATATTTTAAAGTGCTCATGGAGAATTCCGTAGAAATAATAATTTATATTGCTGCTCTCTGTTATTTCTTGCCAGAATTACTGTGGTTAAATTGCCTTGTTTTATTTAGGAAACAAATTGTATTGCTGAAGCAACTGTATTATTTTGTAAACAGATGCAGTTCTTGAGAGTTTTCATTTGCAGAAACGTAAAACGGAAAGCACGGGGTAATGTTTAGTAGACTGTAAGTAACGTTTAGAAAAATTCTTGTTTTTCAGAAAGTAACAAACGAATATATTGTGAGCGCGCAGTTTACTGCTTCATTTCTAAAAGAAATATATTCCTTTTTATATTTTTTCGTTTAGTGGAATGTATTGTATTGTATCGTATAAACGTTAGATAATGAACTACTATAAATGGTTATTTTCGTCCTGATATTCGAAGTGCAGTTATTCACGTCAGGAGGAGATCAGTAATGCAATTTCTTCAATTCTAAATTGATACTTCATCAATTATCTATCAGTCCGCTGTAATTTACTGGAATAATACTGTTTGAGATAATTCAAGAAAGACTTTTTTACGACAATTTTAGGTTATATAATATTAGGTCTTAATAAAACATTGATTTTTTTAACAGCAAGTAGGCCTATTTTAGAAATCTCCCTAATTGTATGAACTGAATTATTTTTTTTACAGATTTTAAAATCATTCACTCCTTTTGTAAAATGTTATCTTCAGCAAACAGTAGGTTAACTCACGTCTCTATCAGTAAATATTTGTGAAGGAAGAATATTCTACGTTGAGAGAATTACAAATATTAATCAGCGGGAAAGCATATTCAGTACGTGGCGTTTTGCGCAATCAAGGAGTCAGAATTTAGGGTTGCACACATGTACGTCTATATATATGCGTTCATTCGTGCGCGCTGCCACTCACACAGATGTAACTGAGAGTTTAACGAGGCGCACGGTTCAGGCCAGCTGTTACCAGTAACTGTACAACTACCTAGCGGTTTAATTAGTAAACATCTGTCCTGCCATTGCATACTATATGGGGTAGGTCTACATGTTAAACATAACTGAAAAGTACCAGATTTTCAGAAAATTGCATGGCATTCCAGTCAAGTCTCATATACGCAAATTAATTTTAGATATTAAGCCCACTAAAGTTTAAATTAATGCTTTTATAGTCTTCAGTTCATCGACATATTATAGAACTACATCCTCCAAAATCTTTTGTGTACTAGAGTTCGTCATCGGTAGTTATTTGAAGGATGTTTTATTATAAATTTACTACGTAGTTCTATTCGGTAACAAACACAATTGCCTTCTACGTTGAGCGTTCGCGGTTCAAAATCCGTCCAGGTCTGGTTTTCGTCGCTCATTTTTAACTGTCATCCTACAGTATGTGTATTAGTAGTAATATGCTTAATAGTCGGCCGTTAAGATGAATTACCGGAACATGTACAAAATCTTAATATCTTAGTTCCAGACGTTAGACTTATAGCTTTTAAAGATCCTTTGTAATTTAAGATAACGATTGTGCGTTGCTCGTTTGTTAATAAATTTTCATACTACAAGAAACTGTAGTTATCGTTTAACTTGAGGAAAGAAATATATACGTTCAGTGAATGTTATATTTTTAGAAAGATGAGATTTTTTATGTCGAATTATTTACGTGTAATAATAATTATAATTTTTTAATTATCGAAAGCCTTGAAACGAAAGGTAAAAATAAATTACTCAAAGAAAAATTATTTTTAGTAATTGTTAAATACATATTATAATTTTAAGTAAATGAAAGTAGTCTAGTATATAATATGTTTGTAACATTTTTTTGTTGCAGGGACAGCCCTGGTTTGATTACTCTTGAAATGCAGATGAACCCTCTGGATTCAGTTGACGGTCCTTTCTTAGTGTCTCGTTCTCTAATGTATCTGGATCTTAGTGACTGTCAACTCACAAAACTGACACCTTACTTCTTTCAGAATATTACGGCGCTTAATAGAGTTGATCTTTCAGGGAATCCCCTTGGTACTTTGGAACCTGGTGTACTTAGTCCATTGATAAGTTTGGAACATTTAAAATTAAATAGGTGTAATTTAACCCATATATCTGGTACTGCCTTTGCACATAATGAACATATAAAAACATTAGAGCTATCTGGAAATAATTTGAAAGGTGAGATTGATTGGATTCATGTACTTGGTGGATTAAGTCTTTTAGAACACCTCGATCTTCGAAATGCTGGAATTTCGAATCTACCTGAAGACGTATTTGCAAATAATTCTTGGCTGCGGAGCCTTATTCTTGCAGAAAATGAATTGATTGATCTCGATGTTGCTACAACACTGGGTCAAAATTTAAAACACCTTCATTCTGTAGACCTTTCTAATTGCCATTTAGTCGGACCATTGTCAGAAGATGCATTTGCAAATGCAACTAATCTTAGAACACTTATATTGTCTGGCAATCGTATGTCTGCAGGAGATCTTTCAGTAGCTTTAGTTCCTTTAACAAAACTTCAGAAACTTTCTCTAAAAGATTGTGGCCTTACTAGATTACCTGCTAATACTTTTCACAGATTTACATGTTTGCAAGAACTGGATATATCCAGAAATCCTTTGAACGATGCTTTTACTGCATTACTTTCCCCGTTAGAAACCCTAGAGAGACTGGATATGGGCTACAGTAATTTGGAGCATATCTCAAAAACAACCTTCTCAAAAATGACATCTTTGAAAACCTTAATTTTGTCTGGAAATCAATTAAGTATCTTAGAATCAGGTTTGTTTCAAAATTTGACTCACCTAGAATCACTTGAGCTCAATAACTGTGGTTTAAGTCGTCTTAATGCTACCGTTTTTCCAGATAATTTTACGTACCCAGATTTGGAAGAACTTCATTTAGCCGGAAATCCTCTTCAAGTACCTTCGAATGCTCCTCTTCTACCTAGACAACTAAGCAGACTTCGAACGCTTGATTTATCGGACTGTAATTTAACTTATATACCTCCAGATGCCCTTAACTCATTCAAAAATATCACTCGACTTCTATTATCAGGAAATAATTTAACTGCAACATCTAAAGATTCTTTCACATTTTTCAAAAATCTACCCCATCTAGAAATTCTAGATTTGAGTAGAAACCGATTGACAGAAATAACACCTCAAGTATTTAGTTCTAATCCCCAAATTACCGCCCTTAAACTTACGGAAAATCCTTGGAAGTGTGGGTGTCACATAGCAGATATGTGGGAATGGGCCACTATGGTCAAAGGCGACGTAGGCGTACTGATAGGGTCTACGACATTACCGGAAGATATCATCGCAGGAAGTGGTAAAAAGAAAAAGAAAGGCCTTTTGTGTCACTTTGATTCCAAGATTTCTCCCATCCACAAAGATATTCAGTATAAAAGACCCGGAAGAAAAGAATTTGTAGATAACGTAAACAGAACTTGGGCAAGATTCGTAAGAGAGTCTGCTTGTAATGCAAGTTCGAGATTTAGGCCTGCAAGACTGCTTGCAAATAGGCAAGTCCGTGACTTAAGAAGTCAAATTCAACCAAATGTGGATGGAAAAGTTAATGAATTTACAGTTAACTGGTTAATGACTGTTACTGGTTTATCAACTGTTATATTTGTAGTGTCTGTGATTTTGGTTGTCATGACTTTGTTTCGAGGAAGTGGCAAAACGACACGGAAAGCGTACAAAGTAGATAGAAATTCTGATGACTTAGAAGATGATATTCAAGGCGGCAGTTTCTCCGTGCCTGGCAGTCAACACAATCTACGCCGGCTTGCAAAGTGAGTGAAAATCTGTTTTTCACGTAAAGAAAAATAAATTGTTCTTCTAAAGAAGAATAATTTTAGAGAACACATTCCTTCCATGACACATTCCTAAAATTAGTAATTTTATACACATTTATTTGCTATAAAAGCTTTAGAGTGTAGTTGATATCTCATTAATTGTATGTATGTATAAAATATTATTAGTATTATATTATAATACATTCCATTGTACAAAAACATAAATAAATGTTTACTCTTTTGTATTTATACCTAAATATTACGTGTACAAACTCATGTTAGTAATATGTAGAATAATTATTTTAAAGTGCGATTGTCATTTTTGACGTAATCTGAGAAATTATTTACCTTTTTTTAATCCATTATTTAGTTTAGAACACGCTTGTATTTTTTAAATATATTTTCCTTTAAGCACTTTTTAATATAGAGTGATTAATTTTTAAATTAAAAATAAATAATTTAAACCAGGTGTAACCAATATTCAAAAATTAAAAATAGAACAATAAAATTTACTCTCAACCTTACTATTGTTCTTTCTAAACGTTTGTTTTTTTTAACTAGTTACGACAATTATTATAATATGTAAGTATTTTTTTTTATACATCCTGTTTGTAGTAAATAATAAACTCACGTTTATCATATATGAGCACAAATTGTAGGCTATGTATAAAATGAATTCAATGGTGATCCTGCGAATGTTTATAGTTATTGTTTTGCTTAAAATATTATTTATTTTGTCACAACTGTTAATTATTAAATTAACTAAACAGGAAAATAATATTGTTTTTTTCTTTATGCTTTCACCAGTTTAGTTTCATTAAATTTTATAATGCTTCTGTTTTAGTTATTTGTAACATCAAAGTGTTATTTAGGTTGTTATAAAATTTTGCCGTTTTCTTCTTTTTATTTTATTCTTAAAAGTACAGGTTTATTTTATTTATCAAATTTAATAAAGCTACATTTTTGTTTACTGCTGAAGAAACATAGTATGATAACTGTACATTATATTTATGTTTGTAATACATAAAATAAACAGTATTCCGTTTCAATCCATTTAAAGTGATAAAGAAGAATTTCTTACATAAGAAAAAAATTAAGGCAACATCATATTTGCAGAAGACAACAAAATATTTTTTCAAGGTAATATGATAGTTTGTCTCTTCTGGATTTGTTTTATTTCGTCTTCCATTGTATAAATTGCCAAGCATGTATTCTAAACAACTTACTTCTTCTTTACACATTTGCAGAACTATTCTAGTAATTGCACGAGATTGCAGTAATTACATCTTTTTGCTTTGCTGAACGATGAAAAAATGTTTTTCTTTGTGCTATATGAAGGTAGAGACTGTTTGCTAGTTAGATTGTACAAAAATATTCTGTTCTCTCCCATTAACAACGAAAATTAAATCCCTTAAAAATTCAGATAGCATGTTACGCATGCTATTTTAATGAATCATGTCAGCATCAGCTCACTCATAATAGTTTAAATAAATTTATAGTTACAAATTTCTATAAGATTCATAAAATAAAATATCAAGCAACTTACCCCATCCATTTATAGTTTTCACTTAAATTTTTTTAATTTGTTTAGTATCTCGATCTGGTTAAGTTAAATATGTTATCGTCAATTCAGAATATAGTATTAAATTATAATGGAAGTTAGGCCACATTAGTTTAAACTTTTATGTTTTTTTTGGGGGGGGGTGGGGGTCCACACAGTCAACTGAGGTTTATTAACTGTTATGTATAAATATATTTTTATATTTACCTTTGTGGTACACGCGTACAACCCTTGAAAAAAATGTTTTAAGTAAAAATTAGGAGTGAAACCCAGTTGATGTTTTCAATATTCAATCTTTAAAAGTTAAAGAATATTCTGTCAACTGGACAAGCCCTATATTAAATAGATCGATCCGACGTAACCGAGCTCGGGCTTAACTAAACTAGTATTTTTAGTGTCACATGTAATTTTGCAAAAGAAATAATAGAAAATAAGATATAAGATCAAACTATGAATTCATAAATATTTTAAAAATCAGAAATGTAAACTTGGAATAGGCCGTTCTATTTCATATTTTGTTTGTTTTATGTTGTAACAATTGTTTAAATATTTACTTGGCTCTCTAAAGTGATTTAACTCTTTAATGTTTACGAAAATATTTTTAGAAATGTTTCTAGTTAGTAATGAGTATCATCACAATTTCTTCTAAAAAACACTTAATGAATTTTGCATGACCAAAGAATAAACGGAAACAGACAGTAGGTACAGGTTATATTTGATCGTGAAATGCATATATACGAGGTGTGGCTATTAATAACGAGACTGACGTAAAAAATTGTATTTTTATTTTATACGTAATCACTTATTGTTACCTTCAATATACACCCCTTTTGTATTTCTACAACGCTCCTTGCAAATTTTCCATTGTTGGTAACAGTGCTGGAAGTCATCTTCTGTCAGCTCCTTCAGGACACGTGCCGATTTTTCTTTGACAGCTTTCATAGACTCAAATCTTGTCCCTTTTATTGCAGATTTCACCTTAGGGAACAGGTAGGCTAGGTCACATGGTTCAAGATCTGGTGAATAAGGTGGATGTTTTAACCCTGAGATGTTGTACTTGGCTAGGAACCTCTTGACAGATAACGTGAAATGAGCTGGCGCATTGTCTTGGTGGAGAACCCATGATTTGTCCTTCCATATTTCGAGGCGTTTTTTCCTTACTCTTTGACGTAGTTTAGAAAGTACCTCAAGGTAGAAATATGGATTAATTGCTTGGCCTTCAGGAACCTAGTGAAGGTATACAAGCCCATGTATATAAAAAAAAACAATCATCATTGCTTTAAATTTTGACTTGCTCATTCGAGCTTTTTTGGCTCTCAGTAAAGTTCGGCTCTTCCAGTGCATGGATTGGCGCTTCGTTTCCGGATCATAAGTAAAAAACCACGTTTTATCACATGTTATTATCGTTTCCAAAAAATTTGAGTCATTTTCAATTGCATACAAAGTGTCAGTACAAACATTTTTGCGAGCTTCATTTCAAACATTTTTGAGCGGCACGTGTCCTGAAGGAGCTGACAAACGATGACTTTCAGCACTGTTTCTAACAATGGAAAATTCGCATGGAGCGTTGTAGAGATAGAGAAGGCGTGTATATTAAATGCAACAATAAGTGATTATGTATAAAATTAAAATAAATTTTTTTACAACGTCAGTCTCGTTATTTATTAGGCACACCTCGCATTGAATATTTTAATTATGTCCATGAGCTGTGAGACGGCAGTCGCCGTGCCAATTTTATACGATCCTGTCAAAGCACCTTAAAGATGTAAAAATAAATTTTGGGAAGATTCTTTAAGGTTAATAAATATTTAGGAGCCAGAGAAATCAGGGAGGATTTTCATTGTTAAATGAACTCACCAGATTAACAAAACAAATTCACCCTAAAATATTTTTCTTATCTCTAAGACACATTTTCGTATTAAATATTGCACTTTATTTTCTACAGAATGATTAAAAATAAAACCACTTTATTAATAATTACTATGTGTACATATAAGATTTTTAAATTACTCAGAAGTCTATTTTTTAAATATCTTACTTATTTGCAATTCTATTTTCTCTTAGCTACATAAAATATGTAGTGTAAATGTAAAGTTAGTTAGTTAATGTAGTATGTTTGTTGAATACATTACTGCAAAAGTTTAAAAAATGCGGTTAAATTCTAATTTAATAGATTTTTAATCCTACGAATAATATCTTAGATCAGTTAGCTTACTAAATTTTATACATAGGTCGTACATAAAAACAATTATTACTTTATTAATTTTGAGAGAAATTACTAAACTTAAAGTTTAGCTCAAAATACCCGAAAAACCATGTAATCACAGTTGAGAAACACAATGAAATTCTAAATAGAAAATTTAATTTTCTGTAAACTTATGTCATCATACAATAACAATGATGACTTATTTACTACTATGCTGCGTTTTATCTCTAAATGAAAAGTAATTTCACTATGTCTCTCTCACGTTTTATTATGTCATGGCATGAATGTATAAACACTATTTTAAAGTACTAGTAACTAACTTTAGTTTTACGTTGATTCTACATACATTATGTCTCTAGAGATACAGCTTTCCTTTGTTGTTCTGGAGCTTTCATAAAGATATAAAATAAATTAATTCTTTTGACTTTTATTGAAAACAGCCTATAAGTTAATGGTATATCTGTATCAGAACATTTTAAAGGAAGTGGTTCGCCTTACACTAAATCACGTTTATGAAAATGCACTTTTTTCAAGAACCACTTAAGATATTTTACTTTTGTTTTTTATATGAAACTAAGAAATTTGCTTTACAGTTCAACCTATGCATTTTATGTTTTATTCATAATTGTAATAGTTATGTTTTTCACCAATTAAAATAAAATCAAAAAAAAATTCTTATTCATCATGTACACAGTATTTTCATTTGAATGTGTTAAAAGTTACATATTACTGTAAGGAACATACTGTAAAAATTGTATACTGATATCTTTAGTAGGATTTGATAAAAGTGCAATTTAATGTCATAAAATATTTAATTTAAATTAAATTTTAATATTAAATTTAATTTAAATTTAAGTTTATCATGAAATTTTGTACAGAACATAATTTGTAGAAGACATTTTCGTGAATAAAACCATGTTATACAATATAATTTAGAGTAACATTAGCCCTAATAATTGCAGTTAGAAATTTGCATCGCGCAAAGTGGGAACAGATTCTGTAATATTCGAACAGTGTTGCATTGTCAAATTCCTGTCATTCTTCTCCTTCTTGTTCACAATACGTATGTGAATAGTATTGACAGTGAACACATATACAGTTACAAATACACATACAAAATTATGTAGTAGTTGTAAAGGGATAGGGTTTGTAATAGGCCATGAAACAGGTCGAGGGAGCTTTGACGAAGAAACACAATGTTTATTCTCAGAATTTCCGCATACCACGCTAACAGTTGCACGGAGGACAAAAAGGTTTGGTTTTATAGTATCTACGCTTTGTTCTGATTTAGTAGGTAGTTCTACAAACCTTATAGATGAAATATTCCATAAGATACACTGTCTTGAAGATAGGACAACTTCAAAAGTAACTTGGCTACTTACGACCATCGTTTCAACCTAGCTATCAATACATTTGCATTGGGTTTTATATATGGATTTTATATGAAATTATAAAACCATTCAAGGCACGTAATTTGATATATGAACCGAACAAACCGCTTAATAAATACGTGTGCTATAGGCTTTGAGAACTGGTAACTACCAGGGCTACTGAGATTGTCTCCCGTAGAAAAAGGGTTAATGTAATAAATATAAAATAGATTTTTTTTTGTTTTTCCGTGAACCACTCCCCTTAACTGTTATTTCTTGTAGTACTGATATAGAAATTCAAGAATGATGGTTTAGAATGCATTCAAATGAGATCAAGAGAGTATTGACTCGGGAAAATGAAAATAATAGTACCAAACAACCCCTCTTATACGAAATTTCGGAAATTCAGAAATGATTTATAATATTTTTTAACGTGCTTTTAACGTACAAAACGTGTTTTAAAACAAAAATTATGTAATTTTAGAATAAAAAAACATATCTATTGGGTTTAAACATGAAAATTATATTTAAAAAAATTATAAACAGTTTAGTTGAGACTAGAAATCCAATATAACCAAGTTCTTAATACAAAATTTACTTAACGATGTAAACCACTTAGGCTTACAGATAAAAATTATTTTAGTTTATTAGCAATTATAAGGAATTATACGGTTTCACTGCTGTCTGGCTGAATAAAATCACTAATTGTTTGCTGTTGTAATGCTTAAACCGTGTTGATGACGCAATATTTCGCGAGCGTCCCATAAACAAGACGTTTAGGTGAGTATCGTTGTGTTGTTATACGCACTACAGTGATATTCCAGTTCTTTTGGTTTTCCTAAATTTGAATTAGGCCGCCCATGTTACATATTCCAGCAGTTTCTTGATTTTTTTTGCAGTTAGCCACATTGTTTTGGGCAATCCGAACAGATCTGAGTACTAGTTAGTACGGATTACCGGAGCTGTTGTGTACGGCCAAAATATTATGATCAATCACTATTAACTAAAATATTTCAATAAATAACCTTTTGTATGGTTTGAAACCTTGTGCTTCATCTCCACTATAGTGTAGATAAACAGAACGAACAGTTAATGTAATGTTGCATTATGATTTAATAATAATCAATTAATAGACTATAATAATCTCTATTCAATCGTACAGGTTAATTTGTGAGTTATGCATCCCAATTATTTTAGCCACAGTAGCAGATGAATGTTTGAATTGAGATGTATCGTACGAGTATATTACATTCTTGTAAGAACTTTCCAGTACCTACCAATCTTTTGTACGTCACTTACTGACTATAAAGCTGCAAGTTTTTCTTTTCATTTTATAAAAATACGCATTAGGAGAGTCAGAAGTTCAAAAAATTTTTGAATTTTGTTTTATTTTCCTGTAGGCCTTTTAATTTATAATGAAATATATAATGTATTACTTTATAATTTGTCTTTGTATTTTTAAACAACTTTTTTAAAAAGTCTCGACAGATAAATTTTTCTACTTTCGTTTCAAAAAAAAGTTTAGATGTTTGCTACAACTTCGATTAAAATTGTGTTAGCAATATATTTTTTTTTAATTGTACGATTTTTACATTGCGTTGGTCACACTGCAATTTTACCTAACAAAAATACATATCAACGTGTGATGCTAGAATGTTATGAGATAAATTTCACTGCTTTCTATTTTGTGATTTTTCGAAAATTGTTTTTTGCACAAAATGAAAATTTTCTCAAAAACCAGTCAGCCAATTTCTTCAAAATTTTCAGGAATGTTTTATCTAACTGAAGTATACATTTTAACAAGATATTTTATTTTGATACCTGGTACAGATACAGGTTATGTAGAATAGACCAGGAACTTTTATTTATAATGTATTAAAACCATTTGTTTTTAAAACTCCCATGATAAAGACCCAACAACTATGTAAAAAGATTTATAATTATAAAATTATTACAACCCTAGAAACTGTTCCTTATCAAAAACTGTTACTATTTATGTTAGGTGTAACAAACACATCCTCTACCGATTCTTCTAACATAACTTGTTTTGTTAAAACCAACACCTTTTGGGTAAAAACCCGTAATAGTTATCATCGCAAATCACCCCACGTCTATATGTGTTAGACCTTTACTCAAAATTATTTGTGCTTTCTCTTACCAAATAAAATTATTAAGAATTACTACAGTATTTTATACTTCACAATCCATTCTTACAATAAGTAGTACCAAAGGCAAGCTTAATAACTACACTAAAATTTAATGTAATACGATAAAATTAAAATAAATACTGTAACAATTCAACTCCTTATGTTTGTTTCAGGAGGCATTAACATAAAACGTATTGGCAACGAAGCTATAAGACAGGTCTACTAATCCTTGAATCTTTGCGCATGTATAAGTGGTGTAAATACTTTACTCGTGTAACAAATAAATGCTGTTGGAAATACAACATTCTTTTTTTATTACTATTGTATGTACATTGTAATAAATTCTATGTACAAAATATTGTAATAATTAATACTCCACATAACTGGAGCGATTTTTTTGTATTCTAACAAACGCAAAAATTAAGTACAGGGGTCCCCGACTTACAAACGTGTAGGCTGATGAAGTAAATGTACAGTTTTTATGCCCGAATTACTTTAATTGTAAAAAAGAAACGGAAAACGACAAAGATGAAGTAATAAACAATGTTACGGAGCTGGGAAACCAACTGAATTTGGGAATAGACAAAAAAGACGTTTATAATCTTTTATAAAGTCACTCGCAAGAACTGTCAAATGAGGAGCTGATGGAATTACACGAACAAGATGAAGAAGAGGATGAGGATGAATCTCCTTAATTACACTTTTAAAACAAATGGCAGAAGGCTTTAATTACTTGTAAAAAGCCTTACAATGTTTTGAAGTGCAAGATCCAATCGGCAACCGATTCAATAAAGTGTTGGCCGGTGTTAACGACGTAGTAGCATGTTGTAAATGAAATTTTAGAAGAGGAAAATTTGCGTCCGTTCAGACATCAATAAATCAGTTTTTCTTAACTAAAATATCAAGAGAAGCCGTTGCTCCGTCAACATTTACGAAATAAACAAAATGTACGTTTATTGTAGGTAGTCTTTATTAATCAGAAACGTTTGCTTTTATATATAATCCGTTTCTTATCAATAATAATTACCATTTTTACAATTACAAATATTGTACATACATTTTTGTTTTTTGTTTACGTATTAGAATTATCAATTCGTAGCTATAATCATTTTACTGTATACTGTTCAGAGTGTATTCTAAATTAGCTCGTGTATGCATGTCGTACAAAGGAATAGGTTCGTAAATATTTACTTCATAATTTATCAGTATACTTTTCAACTTACGAGCAACTGTATTTACAAACATTCGGTCGGAATGCAATATTTTTGTAAGTTAAGGAAATCCCCTAAAATTTAATTTTTATTTGAATCAAGAGTTTTGGCAGAACAAAGTACTACTTTGGTACCTGTCACTATAATTATCATTGTTGTGATCTTAACGTGTAAAATAACTAAAGAAATTGCCGTTATCTATACCTATATTTTGAATGAACATAAATCTATTTCTCGTTTGAGTGGTGCAATTCGTAAAAAATAAAGAATAAAATAACCATATCCTAATTCTTAGATTCATTTGTTGTGTTATTACTAGCTTATTTTATCTATATTACAATACTTTTAAAAATTAATCTTCACGCTAAGTTTTTTATTTTATCACATTTATTAATGTAATGATGCATTTAATTATTATTCATGTTCACAAAGATGAAGAATAAATATTTCTGATTGTGATTGGCCGTTATCAGCAGAAAACATCAAATGAACTAGCAATATCGAGACCTCAAATAATTAATATAAATTTCTGGTAAATAATTCTTTTGATATTTTTTACTTTCTCTTGCCTATATGAATATATAGGAAGGAAAGTATTGTTTTCATGTAAATTTTTTGAAATTGAGTTTCACCGGATCTACACTTTTGAAACCCCTGAACCCAAAAAACATGTTTTTTTCCGATTGGTCTTTGTGTGTGTGCCTGTGAACAGAATATCTCAAGAACGGAACATCGTATGAACTTGAAACTTTAAACTTAAGTTAGAAGCTACTAGAGAACCCGACATGAACATTTTCATCAAAATCGGTCTACTGGAAGTAGTAGTTTATTCTTGTAATTTTTCACTTTTTTGCAATTTTCTCAAAAACGGCTCCTACGACTTTTTAAAATCTCCTCATTTACTAAAGTTTTTGGGCTTACAAGATAGGTTAGTCGCCATGTCTGCTAAAATTCTTGGAGAGGCTGTTTTAACGCAAAAACATAGTTTTTTTTCAGATTGCGACTTTAATATGCATTTTAGCGCAAAAATCTGTATAATAAAAGTTGTAGACAATTTAAAATCCTACAACTTTTACTTCAAACACTTTTTGTATAACGCTTAGTTTAGCGATAATTAACGGTTTTCTGTTTTTTTTCTCACGAAAACTTGTAAAAAATTTAGATTTATTTTTTAAGATTTCAGCCTTAGTATGCATTTTACGACAAAAGTGTATTATAATCAAATTTATAGAAAATTAAAAGATCTACAACTTTTATTAAGAACGTTTTTCTCTAGAGTCTAGTTTAGCGTGAAAGAGTGGTTTCCGTATTTTTAGGCCAAACTGAGGTTGATTTTCATTTTGCGTCTTTCATTCATGATTAAAATAAGGTTATGTTTTTCGAGGTTAGTTTTTTGTTTATTTCTAATGTTTTGTTACTAAAATTGGGTAATATTGTTCATTATTTGCATTGGCAAGAGAATGTTGTGTGAGTGTTTCACACCAAATTTTTTTTTTAAATTATTTTATATTTTTATGTAAATATTTTAATTTTTTCAATTAATACATAGGCTTTTATTAATAATGCATTATATACTGGCGCTGGTTAATAAACAATAGCTATAACACAGGTACGTTTGTAGTAGGAGAATTCAGGAACAAGGCATACCAGATGTTTACGAGCGGTTCTGACTAAAGAACTTTGCACAAGATCCTCTAGAGATCTTTGAGAAATCATACGACCTTATTTATTCACTCAGTAGTGCTAAACAGAACTGCCATACCGATAAAATTAGGCTGTAGCTGAATAATGATGTTTGCGTACAAATAACGTGAGCTTTTATTAAAATATCTTCCATTATTTCAAAAACTGAATACATTTACTTAAGATAGTAAAGACTTACAGCCACCGCTGAACTTACTGACGCTGAGGAACACTGTTTAAATAAAAACAGTTTTCGTTGACATTCTTAATGTGACTTTCACGATGTACTTCCCTCCTGTCTGCGTTTATAACTTTTGTTTGCTCTTACCGACTCACTCAATGTATACGGCAAGTAACTCAAATTTATTGTCATAAGACATCTGAATACAAATTTTATTTAAGCAGTATTATACTTTACCTAAAATTATTTAACTAAATTATTCAAAATAGCAAAAGTATGTATATGTCAAATAACCGGGACCGTAAAACATAAATAAACAGTTTCCTGTCAGTTGTATAAAAGGAATTTTCAAAGTTTTGATGCAATTATTTCTTCAGTAGTATATAAAAGCAAAGTTCACACGTAAGAATATTCCATTAAGATGTCACATTTTATTTATTCATGATATAGTAGTCTATTCGTTAAAAAAAATTCAATTGCAATTCAAAACGTAGAACCCTATGTTGAAATAATTCAAAGTATTTGTTACACATAAAAGTTTTAAGTAATATAAAATTAATTTGCATAAATAGATGAACTTGAATAAGTTGTATGACTATTAATACTATGAATATTCCTAAATTTTTAACTCAGTCATCAATGACAACGATATCGACAAAATGTAACAAAATAATAATATTTCTGGATGTACTGAATCTTTTTAGCATAAAAATGTGAGTAATTCAAACCTACTTTCAAAACTTTTTATCGAACACTTTTTTTTAGATAATCAAAATTTGTTTCATTTCGTTCGTGTCAGTATGTAATCCGTGAAATTTATCTTTTAAATTTTTTTATTTGTTATTTAGAAAATACAGAAAAACAATGTGTGTTCTAATTGTAAAGTAATGTCTGTAATCACTGGCCGTTTAATATTCTGTTTCAGATTCTTTTCGATAGTTTCCTAGTCTATAAGGAGAAATTAGTAATGCACAACAATCCAATTAAAACGCCACCAGAAGTTACTTTTCTGCTTTATTAATCCTCAATCAAACTTGACACTTTGTTCCAAAATTTTAATTTGCACAACTCTTTTGCGATAAATATCAGCTTATGGTGTTCAACTCTTAGGAGCAGCAGCAGATAAACACAGCAATAAGCAGTATTAAGCAGTGGCTTAAAGTCGATTAAAACCTTTCAGTCAAAATTTTTAAGACTTCTTCTGGCACTCCTTTTTATGTAAGCAATGAAACCCTCCACGACGATATCAAACTTCCGACAGTAAAGGAACTAACCGCGTCCTTCTACAGTGATTTTCCCAATCGACTAGATAAGCATCCCAACCAACTAGCCCGTGACTTAGCTATACGGAACTTCCCAGACGATATCAAACTTCCGACAGTAAATGACCCAACTGCGTCATTCTACGGAGATTTTCCCAATAGACTAGATTACCATCCCAACCAACTAGCTCGTGACAGCTATACGGAACTTTCCAACTGTACGACTCTAAATCAAAAATGGAGCAGAGCCCTCTTGGTCTGAATAACGGAAAACACCGATAATTCTAAATGGAGAATGTTACACCGGATATCTTCTCGTGACAGTACACACCCCATCTCCCGTTATATATATTAAATACCGTTTACGGAAATTGTACAGCTCAGTGTGGAGTACCGTAATCAAAATCAAAAACAAAAAATACATTATTTTCACGACGTCAAATGCGGTTTTCCAGTAAAAGAATTTTTATGTGACTACACTGATGAAATTACTTTAATAGTCGCCAACGGCTTCCAAATTTTCCAGTTTGCGCTTCTTTGATACTATGGTTTGACAAAAACAAGGCTCAGAATGAATTCGTTCTTTTAATATATTTTTAGTTTATATTTTAGTGAGTAATAATGCAAAGTAGGCCTATTCTGCGATTTCGAGGTCGATAAAAGAAGGTAAATTTTGCTTTGTCATGAATGCCTCATTCATCTTAGCATTTCCTTTTAGTATTGCTATCATCCATTTTCTATGGTTCATTTCTTCCTAACTGCTATTTAATGGAAGTTCACTTTTTCATTTTCGCTTTTTCTGCGGTTTATTACGACATTATTTTTGGCTAAGTAATTTTTCTTCACAATGTTCTTTTAAAGTAATATACGAGTACTACTTTATAAATAAATAATGATTTCTTTTAAGCCTATTTGACAGGTCAATTTAACTCTGTTTCTTCTTCATTAAATTATTTGATAAAAATACATTATATAATTTGCTTCATAAAATGAACATTATTTTTACATCATGTATAACTACATTAACGTGGAATATATTCCTGAAGAAGTTAGGGCTAAAGATAAGATGTCAGTCTCTGCTGTTAGAATCAATGAGAAAGACAGAAAGCTAATGTAATTCCGAATTATTTAAATTCCTTAATCCTAGTATGTAAAGGAGACTAGATAAAACAGTGGTTGCAACATTTGGAAGATCCCTAGAATTAAATATAAAACCTTAATTTAATTGTTTCTTCTTGCAACGTCTGCAATAAAAAATTCTTCGAATTATTATAGGCTACCCGTTGTTCAAAACCAATGGCGTAATTCACCACGACTTCCGTTTAAACATTATTTTAGATGAAATACGACAACAAAATAAAAAATACGAAGAAACACTTATAAGTCATCAGTGAATCACCCTTTGGCAATGAATCTTTTGGATAACTGTGACTACTACCAAAAACTCTAAAGTTTCAAAACTTTGGACTTAGCATACTTATCAAAACTTTGGTCTTAGCATGTTTAAACATTTGGTGTAAAATACTCACACGACTTTCTCTCGCCAATACGAATTATGAACAATATAAACTAATATTAGAAATAAAACATTAGAAATAAAGAAAAAATCTAACCTCAAAAACCATAACCTAATTTTAATCATGAGTGAATGATGCAACGAAACCAACCTTAGTTTGGCTTAATAATAAGGAAAATCACTCTTTGTCGCTAAACTAGGCTCTGTAAAGAAAAATTAAAAAAAAAAGTTGTAGGTCTGTTAATATCCTATAAAGTTGATTACACACAATTATGTCGTAAAATGCATACTAAGGCCGATATCTTTAAAAAAATTCATTTTTTACAGATTTTCATGAAAAACAAAATATCACTAATTATTGCTAAACTAAGCATACAAGCATATAAGCATACAAAGAAACGTTTGGAATGAAAATTTTAGATTTTTAAACTTTTTCTACAACTTTTATTGTATACACTTTTGCCCAAAGGGCATATTTAGGCCGCAATCTTAGAAAACCATTTTTTTCAACAAGAGCACAGCCTCCCCAAGAATTTTAGCAGCCATGACGCCTACCCTACCTTGTATAACATAAAAAATGTAGTAAACGAGGAGATTTAAAATAATTTCGTAGTAGCCGTTTTTGAGAAAATCTCAAAAATGTGAAAAATTGCACGAATAAACTACTACTTCCGGTTGACTGATTTTGATGAAAATGGGCGTGTTGGGTTCTCTAGTAGACTTAAGTAGGCCTACCTAACTTAAGTTTCAAGATTCAGTTTTGTACTATGTTTCGTTCTTGAGACATTTTTTCACACACGCGCGCACGAATACACACACAGACCAATCGCTAAAAAAATATTTTTGGGTTCAGTGTGTCTGAAAACGTGAATTTCCGGTGAAAACTTGATTTCGAAAAATCGACATGAAAACAATCAGAACTTTCCTTCCTGTATATTCTATGTATATTATTCTGTATATAGGCAAGAGAAAGTAAAAATTACCAGTGATAAAACATTAAGATTTTATTTTAGTTGGATGACACTTTTTCTTAAATTTTGCCCTTGCCAAAAGGACAAATTGAAAGTTTACCTGATCGACTACAAAATCTGATTTGTACACTCGAGTTACGCCATGAACGTCATCTCCATCAAGAATTGTTTCAAATGTGAAACCATTTACTGATAATTAACTAACTTAATTGATTATAAATAGTCTACAAGTTTGTAAAAGAATATTTCATACCGGCACTAATAAATTATCGTTGTATAAAAATTTGTGTTTCCGATTGAAACTAACCCGAAGCAGATAGGTACTACTTTCTTAGGACTCTCTTTAAAACAAATTTTCATTTTATAATTTATTATACGTGCCCATTCCAGTTAACCGTATTACATTGTTCTTATCCGCAGAATTTAGTAATCACGGTATTTAAGAAATCTGGCTGCGTTAATTAATATGCTTAAAAAGAAATAATTACTTATCTCGCGAATAATTACCAGTACAAAGGCCATGACAAAAGGCATTACTGTAACTAATAAATATTATTCCTCTAGACAAAAGAAAAGACAAATACGAGAAGAAGTTTCAGTTTTTGGTTTATTTCATTTAAATGTTCGTTCATTTTTTACGTGAACCCGGTTATTTTAATTTTACGAAAGAGTAGGATAAATGCCTGGCGAGAAATTTTTCTTTTTTGAAATGAAATTGTACTCCGAGTAACAGTCAACAAGTGATGAAGAGCTCGACCCATTTTGAAGACAAACAGAGACAGTCTTTCTTAATTGCGACCAACCCTTACAGCACTTGTAATGTTACACAATGGATCCACCCCCAAATAATGTGCAGCTCTCTGGTAATATTTCTTTTCTTTTTCTGATTAATACTACTGTCTTAATATTTCTATGGTTAGGCCGAGTAAAACCTTCCCACATAATCTTGCTATTTCATCTAAAAATTGTTACTGACATTTTATAAAGTACAGTTTTACAAATAAATCTCTTTTAACTTTATTAAATGTTTTGTTACATACATAAATTATTACGTATTAAAATTTAATATACGGGTTTATAAGCGCTCTGAGTTCATAGGGGTTTTAGCGTAGTAAATATATACACACAAAGATAAATTGTTTCAACCTCGTTTTATGAGAAAAAGAAAATTAATAAGTAATTGAAGGCTTATTTGAAGTACAAAATGTAAATGGTAAGAAATGTTAGCATAATACAAAAGAATTTCAATCCTTATTCACACCGACATCTTAACAGTTTAGATTTAAAATTAAATTCAAATAGTGTCTACAAACTGTATGAAATTAACGAATGAAGAACACTTTTAAAACTGTTCTTGATCACTCAACAAGACGAACTTGTCCGTTCAAACGAATAAAACGACTGCCACTTAGTTAAAAGAAATAAGGTCTAATTAGTTCGGTAAATTGTGCCCTCTAATAAAACTTTCAGTTTTAATGAGAATTACCTGAAAAATATTAGTCCTTTAGTTCTCTCGCTTCAGATATAAATGTTTTATTTTTGTAAAAAATAAAGTATTTTATAGAAGTTATTTTTAATTTATTGAATATTTTTTATACAGAAAAACTACTGCATTTATGTTATTCATAACTTTTTTTAATAAGCGAACTCAATTCAAACTTTTTCTGTATATTTGGTTAAATAGCGCAAAATTTTTCATTTGCTCAATCATTTTTAGCTTAGGTTTTTCATATTTTACGTTTAATTCTCTTTCATTTGCTTTATCCAACTGCACGTTAACTAATTTATTTTATATATATATATATTTTTAGGGAGTATTTTACCATGTCTATCCGGCAGATCTAGTTCCTGGTTTTAAATTCCCCATAGTAATATAAATCAAAATGCAAACTATAAATAATAAAAGTGAATTAAAGTTTTTAGACTCGCAGAATACATCCGGATGAATGTAAAATCCCAAGCGGTATCATTTTACACAGCGCAGCACAAAAATATAGGTCATACGACGTAAATTGCCATGCGTTATTCTAAAGATTGACATCAGAATTCAACAAAATGTAATTTTGTTTTCCTCTTGTTAGATAAACATTGTTTTGCAGTTCAAAACCCCTTGATTAATTTTATGACTTGTTTTAAAGTTGCAAAGTAAATCTTTTTTATAAATAAATATAAGCCTATTGTCTTTATTAATCGTAATTTATCATAAGATCTTTATCATTATGATCTCTGAATAAACTACAAAAGAAAACAATTTCTCCACAGTGTCGTTCTGAACAGCTTTGTACAATTATTATATTTTATTGATTAATTTTCCTAAACTGTTTTATTTAATTTCTAATTCAATACCAAATTGAGTAAAAGTACCCAAAAAATTCCTTAAGATAAATTCCCCGATACCTGACGTGGTACAGATAGCTACACTGTTGATATTGTACAAGAGTCGTTAAAGATCTTTGATGCAAGTATGATACAAAGAAAAGTTTTACATCTATGCAAAATTTCTAGCATTAAAGTTTTAGACATACGGACGTTACTTTATTGACTTATAATTAGTGAGTGGAAAAAATAAATGACAAAACTTGTACTATAACAAAGAAAACCTGTACTTAAGTATCTGTACTTAAGTAATCTACCAGAAACGCCGTTTTATAATGTTATATAAAATACTCGAGTAAGTTCAATATTTAAAATTTCTCAGTAAATTATACATTGAAGATTCACATAATCTGGGCTAAAATGTTTATTATAATTTAGTGTAACATTGTTTTCAAATAAAATGAAAACAATGATTGAAACGTGAACATAAAATAATAGAATTCTGTTTGTCTCGTCTGTTGGTTCATGTCGTCACATGGTGGCATTATTCCGCCTGGCCTCCCGTCGCAGATGTGCCCAAAAAATAATTTCCTCAAAACCATCGGACTGAATTACACAGTGCTTTAGAAACTTCCCTCTGTTGGAATAATTACTAAACGTTTTCCAGTGTCAAAGTTTTAATTTAATATTCAAAAAGTTGAGAGAAAAATCTGTTTAAATTCTACAACACCTTTGTTAATTTAATTTGTAAATTAGATATTTTGAAATATTGTAAGAAGTTACTTATTTGTTACTGCAGTTGTTATAAAACAGATCCGGTAGATATTTTCATAATTAATTTAATTAATGACAAATATAATAATAAATTAGCAATTGCGTCTACGCTGCGCACAGGCATTTCTCTAGCATCATAGGTATGGATTAGATAAATTTGTTCCATGGTTCTCCTGGTTTTGCTTCATAATTTAGATTTTTGTAGGTATCACATTTCTTACCTAGGTATGATATCACGCCAACTTTCAGAACTGAAGCTTTTCACGAAGGTATAGCAATCAAATAAATTCTTTTTGGTGTAGTTACCCCTTTTAACTCATTCAGCGTGAAGTAAATTTCAAATGCTTTAGATTTACTATTCATCAATTTTGAACAAATTTTTAACTGTTAGCTCTCTGTGTTATCAGGTAGTTAGAGCATTAGTGATGAATTTGTCAGTTAGTTGGTCAGTAGTTCAACGAGGTTTTCGTATCTATATTTATACTGATTCAAGTTGTAAAGTAACGTAGGTAATATTTATGTGTAGCTACCCGTTATTATTATTTTTTTACATCCGACTGTTTTTCACATTAATGTAAATGCAGTCGATAAAGGATGGCAGGTGAAAATGAGTGATTCCAAGACCTTGTCGGAAATCAAACCCTGGACCCCCGGCGTAGAAACCAATTGCGCTGACCACTACGCCACGGGCCGGCCAGATAACCGTTATGGATAACACGTGAATATTAGATAATCGAATTATTCTTTATTAAACACTATCCGGTATTTATTTTGGCATGTTCATTTCACAAAATTCAGTCAGCTTTTTTCTTAAAACATGCATGTATCACTTACATTCCAATTCAAAAAATACGTTCATTTTTCATAATTTAATGCTATACCTATATGTCTAGTATAAAATGAGTTTGTTTTACGATGGGATAAGTAATCCAATGCACGGATTTTAACTGCACTCCATGTTCCATGACCTCCTGAAGCAAAAACAATTAACTTAAAGCTAAGATTTTCTCAGCAAACCCAAGAGAGGGATTTTTGAACCTACGCAGCGCCAAAATTAAGGATATTTTACTCCAGTACAAAAATAAAGAAATTAAATTTTATCAAGAACAGTTGTAACCTTCTTTATTAAACGTTTCTTATTTACATATGTTAAAACTATTATGATAATAAAAATGGTATTCCCGAAAAACTCGTAGTGATTTTGAGCTCATTCTACGCGTAAATACCTGTTTTTCTTAAATTACAGCTCTAAGGTTCATTTTAGTGTGAAAGTGTGCTTACCAAACATTAAAGATAATTATTTAATAAAAATACTACAATGTTTACCTATATGTATGACATTTTTGCCACACTTTTGGTTTAGGCGCTGTAGGATCTATGTAACTACAGTGTTAAAATTAATGTACAGCAAAAATTCGTGAACCAGTTTTTTTAAATAAAAAATTCTAAAATTTTTTTTCTTCTTATTCCATAGAAGTATAAGGAAACAATCTATTACTCCATACGTCTTTGAAAACGGTCCTTTAAACGTTTCATCCCAATTTCCTTTCACATTGTGATATCCATAAATTAACCAGAAGGGGAATTCATGTTACATCAGTACGATGGAAAGTTCAGATGGTTTGCCATTTCTATGTATTGTAAACGAATTTTAAGAAAAGTATGGTCAGTTTCTTCTTCTTCAGGTGCCATCTCCGCTTTGAAGGTTGGCAATCATCAGAGCGATTTTTATCTTTGATGTCACAGCCCTAAACAATTCGTTTTTGCTGCAACCATACCAATCTCTTAGGTTTATCAGCCAGGATTTTCGTCTTCTTCCCAAGGATCTCTTTCCTTGGATTTTCCCCTGGACAATCACTTGTAATATTTTATATTTTTCTCCCCTCATGACATGTCCCATATACAATAATTTTCTTTTCTTCACTGTTAATAGTACTTCTCTTTCTTTATGCATACGTCTCAACACCTCCACATTTGTCATCTTTTCCACCCATGAAATCCTCAGAATTCGCCGGTACAGCCACATTTCAAATGCATCCAGTCTCGTTTCATCAATCTTCTTCATTGTCCAAGCCTCCATCCCATAGTACAGTACGGGTAGGACATATCATCTTAGGAGTCGTTTTTTTAATTCAAGGCTTAAATCTCGGCAGCAGAACAGTTTCTTCATCTTTATAAATGTTTTTCTGGCCTGTTCTATTCTGATGCGAATTTCTTGAGAGCTGTCATTGTTTTCATTAACAGTTGTGCCTAGGTACTTGTAAGCATGGACTCTTTCAATGCATTGGTTCCCTACATATATCCTACCAACGTTCTGATATGCTTTAGCTATTAACATATACTTTGTTTTATTAATATTAAGTGAAAGATCGTACTCTTCACTAACTGTGGCCACTCTGTTTATTAGCATCTGAAGGTCTTCATGTGTTCCAGCTATAAGAACTGTATCATCAGCATATCTCAAATTATTTATCGTCATGCCATTGATTTTAATGCCTGTGTCCAGCTCATTAAGTGCCTTATTTACTATATCTTCCGAGTATACATTAAACAGGATAGGTGAAAGTATGCACCCCTGTCTAACACCTCTCTGTATTTCTATTTCCTCGGATGTCATGTCTTCCATCCGTATTGCCGCTTTTTGGCCATAGTATAGGTTCGATATTATTCTTATGTCTCTGAGATCTATTCTTCTCTTTATTAATGTTTCAATGAGTTGATCATGCCTAACTTTATCAAAGGCTTTGTTATAGTCTATGAAGCACACATGTAGTTCCTGGTTCATGTCCAGACACCGTTCAGACAGTACATTGAGAGCAAACAGTGCCTCTCTTGTTCCTAGGCCATTACGAAACCCAAATTGTGTGTCACTGATATCTACGTCTAACTTTCTGAATATTCTATTATGGATTACCTTCAACAGGATTTTCAATGCATGTCCCATCAAGCTTATTGTACGGTAGTCAGAACAGTACTTTGCATTTTTCTTTTTAGGGAGGGTTATAAACGTTGATAGCAACCATTCATTTGGTATTGTTCCTGTTGTATATATTGTGTTAATTAACTCAACCAGAACATGTATTTGATCTTCCTCAATCAATTTGAGAATTTCTGCAAGCAGTTGATCTGGACCTGTAGCTTTTTTGTTCTTTAGAGTGTTTAATGCATACATCACTTCATCTTTAATTATGTCTGGACCTAACTCACCTTCCATATTTTCAAAATTAGCCTGCTGCCTCGTGTCCTCAAAGAGTTGAGTAATGTAATTCTTCCATAACTCCATTTTGTGTTCCATATCTGTCACTATTTTTCCATTGTTATCATACAATATATTGAACTGCTTTTGTCTATTTGTCCCAACGAGTTCTTTGACTTTTTTTGTGTACATTGAAATTGTCATGCTTTACTTGCAATTCTTCAATCTCTTCACATTTTTGTTTGTAGTATTCTTCCTTTGCTTTCCTGATTTTTGAGCGGAGTATTTTGTGTATTTCTTTATACTGTTGCTCATTTTCCCCTTACATTCTCTTCTTTTATCCATTAGATGAAGGATTTCATAATTCATCCATTCTTTCTTTCCTTTGGGCTTTTCTTTTTTCAGAGTGCTTATGGATGGTTCCAATAAAGCTGATTTAATCCTATGCCATCCTTCATCAATACTTCTACAGTTTTGATAATACTCCTCGCTTTCTAGGGTTTTCAGGTTTTCATTTATTTTTATTTGTAGCTCGTTCTTTATGCTATGGTTTCTCAGTAGTTCTATATTTATTCGAGCTTCTTTTTTCTTTGGAATTCTTATGAGTTTGATATACATCTGAGCTACCAATGGGTTATGGTCTGAGGAGACGTCAGCACCTAAGTATGTCTTAACTGATGTGATATTGTTTCTGTATCTTGCACTTATTAAGATGAAGTCTATCTGATTTCTTATTGGGTTCTGATCATTGTCCCGTGGTGATCTCCATGTATATAGACGTCGCTTTGGGAGCTTATAGAAAGTATTTGTTATTACCATATCTTCCTCTATGCAAAATTGTACAAGCCTATCACCTCTTTCATTTCTTGTCCCCAATCCATTTTGTCCTACGTATTTATCACAACTCTCACTGCCGACCTTTGCATTGAAGTCTCCAAGAATTAAATTGATATCCCTTCGATTTAGTGACTCCAGTGTCCTTCTGATTAGGTCATAAAATTGTTCAATTTCTTCTTCCGACTTGTCTGCAGTAGGAGCGTAAACCTGTATTATGTTTAGTTTCCTTGAGTTGGACTGTAGTTGTAAAAGCATGACACGGTCTGAGATGAGCACAAAGCTGATAACAGATGCCACAATGTCTCTTGATTTAATTAGCAAACATTAGGAGTTATTTAATCCCAACAGACAGATTAGTAAAAATTGGTTATAATGAAGATACCAGAAATGAGATTTCAGTATTACAAAAAAAAAGCCCACGTACTAGTAGACACGGTAATTTCTAGGAGGGCTAAGGGGTTAAGTATTTAGCTTCGAAAGATGTATTTGAAGACAAAGATTAAAAAGTAGAATGAGTACAAAGTTACATGACATTATAAAAAGAATTTATGTCAAATTCAAAAGTAAGTTGGAAAAGAAACTTACGTTGGCGGATCGTAAAATAAAATAAGATCAGCTTGGCGACAGAATACCAGTGTACTACTTATTTCAGTAAGTAGACTTTTTCTGAAATTACTCACTAAGAAGGATTAGTTTCTAAAGCTTCGCCTAGCCAAAATTTTCAGGTGTGATATACAAGAGAAAAGTTATTCGTTAATAAAAATTTATAAACTAATTCAGAATAATTATTTTTCTACTAACACCTATTACTTATATGGATCAACTAACAAATACATTACAACCTATAAAACAATTTACAAAATAATTCTCTACGGTTTTAGGTATACCTTAGCATTTGAAGTACTGCGCTCTAACCTGATCACTTTATAAATATTTTACTATATATTGGCAAGGTAAATGGCTTTCTATAAATTCAGTCCGTACAAAATTATGTTATTTATTAGTGTTTTACTTTAAGTGCCGTTCGAAATTTTATAGGTGTTTCTGTGTTTTGAAAAATATCTGTTTGTTCTCCGTTGATGTTTAATACATTGTTTGGTATGTACCATGAACAGTTTTCGATAATACGCAAGAAATTTAGACTTGAATCATGTCAACACTTACTTCAAGTGTTATTGTTTCTTGAAGAAAACATTACATATATTTACGAATTTTTATACATATCACTAATGCGCCGTTTTTATGAATCCAGATAATGTAATACATACAGAAATATATAATATAAAAATTATTTTATTAAAATTGTAGTTTCCTTTGTTTCCAGGTACTAACTAATAAAATTGACAGCCAAACAAAATTATATACAATACTCAACAGTCAAAAATTATCGAATTATTGTAGTTGCATTTACATACACCTAACAAAAATACACGTAAGGTACACGTAACACATAAGGTCAAAGACCACGTCATTAAATGTATTAGACTATACATTTATGTATAGGTACATGTATTGAATGTATTGACTCGTAAGGTCGAATACCACGTCAATAAATGTATTATATTTATGTATACATGTATTGTATGTATTGACATGTAAAGTCGAAGACCACGTCAATAGTCAATAAATGTACAATACATTTATGTATAGACTACATGTATTGTATGTATTGACACGTAAGGTCGAAGACCACGTCAATAAATCTATTATGTATAATACATTTATGTATAGGTACATGTATTGTATGTATTGACACGTAAAGTCGAATACCACGTTAATACATTTATTGACATGGTCTTCGACCTTACGTGTTTTATTTCTGTTAAGTGTTTCGTGTGATATGTGTAGTGTTAGTCCTGATAATGTCACCGTATGAGACGAAAGATGTCTCGATATTGTAATACTCTGAGGAGAGTATTTATATAATTTTGTTTAGCTGTTAATTTTATAAGTTAATATAAAAATCTGGTGTGAAACATTCACTTAATTTTCTCTTGCCAATGCAAATATTCAACAATATAACCTAATAATAATAATAATAGTAATAAAACATTAGAAATAAATTAAAAAACTAACCTCAATAAACATAATCTAATTTTAATCATGAGTGAAAAACGCAAAATGAAAATCAACCTCGTTTGGATTAAAAATATGGAAAATCACTCTTTTACGCTAAACTAGACTCTGTAGAGAAAAATTCTTAAAATAAAAGTTGTAGATCTTTAAATTTCCTATAAATTTGATTATATACACTTTTGTCATAAAATGCATAGGAAGGCTGAAATCTTTAAAAAATCGATATTTTACACGTTTTCGTGAGAAAAAAAACCTTACTAAATAATGGGTTTTTTAATTTGTTTTGTTAACACAATTTTATTTTAATTTGCTAACACAAATTATAAAAATTTGAAGATTTTTATATTGACGCCAAAGTAAGCGTACCTAATACTGGAAAACACTTAGCTAGTTATAAAAAACGCTAACGTTTAAATGGTTAATTACTGCTAAACTAAGCGTTAGTATACAAAAAAATGTTTGAAATAAAAGTTGTAGGATTTTTAATTATCGGCAACTTTTATTATATACTTTAGCTCTAAAATGCAAATTAAAGTATCAATCTTAAAAAACGATTTTTACGAGAAAACAGCCTCTCCAAGAATTTCAGCAGACAGCGCCTACCCTATCATGTAGAGCATAAAAAATTTAGTAAATAATGAGATTTTTAAAAAAAATCGTTGAGCCGTTTTTGAGAAAATCGCAAGAGTAAAAAATTACACGAATAAACTACTTCTTCCGGTAAACCGATTTTGATGAGAATCTTAGTGTCGGGTCCTCTAGTGGTATCTAACGTAAGTTTCAAGTTTAAAGTTCGTACGATGTTTCGTTCTTGAGATATTCTGTTCACACACACGCGCGCGCACACACACACACACACACACACACACACACACACAAACACACATAAAATCGCTAAAAACATGTTTTTTGGGTTCAGGGGGTCTGAAAACATGTAGATCGGGTGAAAACTCGATTTCAAATAATCGACATGAAACAATACTTTCCTTCTCATATTTATATTCATAAAGGCAAGAGAAAGTAAAAACTGTTAACACAAAATTATAAAAATTTGAAGATTTTTATATTGACGCCAAAGTAAGTAAGCGTAATACTGGAAAATACTTAGCTAGTTATAAAAAACGCTAACGTTTAAATGTATATCCTTCTACAAAATGGTTTTTTGGCTTCAGGGATCAATAAAACGTAAATTAATTAAAAACGCGGTATTTTAAACTTTTACATTGCAGAACTTTATTACTTAATTGATTTATAATACGTATAAAACTGGCGTTTAAAATATCTTACTAATGACGATGACTTAATAACGCGGAGAAAATGCGCACCCTCCATTTCTATTCGTTTCCTTATCGCATTCTAACTCAGCATAATTCGCCGTGGGCCATTCGTTGTCGTGTATTAACTCAAAGCCACGAACAATCTAATGAAGTGAGACGTAATACTATCTCCAGAAATAAATCATTAAAACAAAAGGAATTGCAGCACTCTGCAGTGACTATCGTGTGAATAGTTAATGAGTCTCCTGTTATTAAAATGTTTTTACAATTGGGTGGTTATAATAGGAAGAAACTTGGTTTACAGGATAGAAACTACGAGAAGAAGGAGATGTAATGAAGAGTATATTCTCTTTGTGCTACTTGGAAATACAGCAAACAAAATCCTGAACCACGTCATTGTCAATTTAATATTTAATAATTTCTTCTCTCAGCTTTTATTCCTTTCAATTCCTCAACCACCGTCTTCCAACTCAGATATTACATACATGCTCATTCAAAATAACTTTCAAGGAGAGAGCTTTTCTACTGTTTACTACGTCAGTGCAATATTAATGTAAAATACAGTTATTTCTCTGTATCAAAACTATTTTATCGTGTACCTTAATTTCATTGCGCCATTCATTCACCTATCTGTTATTAGTGTGATTATCATAGTGATATCTCATGAATCTATTTAAACATTTTATATCTTATGTACCAAAGCCCTTAAAGCGGAGGCTTTACAAATCTAATATTTTTCCTCGATAATACGTACAATTATTCTGTTTATTGTTGTATAAAGAAAGTTACTTTTACAAGAAATTCTATTAAGTTCTCAATTTCTCTTTTGTCACCATTTTAATCCGTTTTAGTATATTGTGACACTTCTAGAGTGTTTGGTAAAAGGAGTATAAGTCAAAAATTCATAATTTTCAGGAGACACATTTTATTGATTCTAATTTTTTAAAAACATCAATTACATTTAACTTAATGATTATTAATATGATTATTTAACAATTAATTGTTGTGTGTGACTGAAGTTATAAAACTTTTAATATTTACAGAGATGCATGACTTATACTATTTTGATCAAAAATTTTACATGACTTATACTATTTGACCCTGTGCTTTAAATTCAGCTGTTGAATAATTTTATGAATTTTATCATACAAATTTAATAAAATTTGGTTAATCTTTTTTTTTATTTAAGATGCCTAACAAAAGTACAAAATATGTCTTTGTGCGTGAAACATAACTAATGTATTTTCAGCTTTCTGACCTAGTTAACTAAACTAAACCAAGCCTAACGTTTAAAACTAAAGAAACAATACAAAAAAATCATTAAATCGCCTATTATTTAAAAAAATCTATCATATTAGAAGTTCACAAATTCATTGAAACTGAATAAAAGTAGGTACATTTTTGTAGAACAATAAAATAATGGAATGATACACATTTTTACTAAAGGTAAAATTAACGTTTAATAGTGATATTTTCTTAAATAAAAATCTTAAAAATATTGTAAAATAATAAAAATAAAAGATAGTGATAATTGTAATTTAAAATAAATAAAATATAAAGTTCAATTTAACTGATAAACCTTATGTGAATTAAAAAGTTTAATCATCTTCTTCGTGTCCTTCAATATCCGGATAAGTGTCTGGTGTTCCCTTTGATGATTTTAAATCTTTATAAAATTGGTGAAACACATCAGGGATATGTTCAAGTAACTGAAGTATATCCTTCTTCTTTGCTTCAGAAATTGCCAAAGGAGAATTGTACAGTTGTTCTGGCTGCAGTTCTTTGTTCTGGCTCAAGTAATCTAGCATCACTAATTTTATTTGCCGGAGTTCTTCGGCCTCTATTATCACGTTCAGGTATCCCTGACAACTAAAGAACTTTATTTTTAATAACTTGAGTAATAAACATGTTGGTTTCGCCCAGTGTCCATAAAGCATTTTCTACACACCTTTTTCTACATCCCCATTAATACAAAAATGAAATGAGTTTGTTGCAGTCCTATTATGCTGTTTTTCTGGGTCGTTAGTTCTTTTTCGGCTTGTTGCAGGAGATTTGGTATCAATTAGACCACATAAGTAAGCCACACGTCCTGTCCCTTTCTCCCATAGACCAGTACTCGTCAAACAATAATTCTTTGACCATTTTGTTTCCCACTTGCTTTTCCAATTTTTCCTTGCATTTTGATCTACACATACGAATATCTTTAGAGACTCGACCGACAACTACTTTTCCCTTACTAGTAATGTATTCTTTGCCACTGTTACGACAATATTTTCTTTCTAACCTAATTTTACGGCAGAAAACACCTTCTCCTTTTGCACTACGTTTTCTTTTCTTTAAAATATTATTGGAATTTTTTTCCGTCTGATTTTCTCTCAGATTTTTAGAAATTTTAGAGTCTAATGATAATTCAATTACTTCCGCATGATTGTTATTAATAATTTCATTACCATCAGAAGTATCAGCTGCGGTTTTAATCAGTAACAATTTTCTTTTTAATTTCTTAGGTGTTCGTTTATTTGATTGTAATGGAATCTCATCTTCAGAACTATTTGTATCTTGGTCGCTTGAGGGAATATAATTTACATCAAGATCTATGTCATCACTTTCAGAAAAGATTCTTCCTACTTCAGTCAGTTCACTATCAATAAAACTAACCCTAATTTCTGACGTACTGACAATGGATTCTTCTATAATAAAGCCATCTTAATCTGTTCATCATTAAGATCAGATGATCTGTCAGACATAGATTCATCAGAATCTGAAAATAAATTAAGATAAATAAACATGATGAACAGATATTTGGGACCAAGAACTTAAACCTTCTTAAAATAGGAGGAAAACAATTACCTACTTTATCTAGATAATATTCATTTTGTTGGCTTCAAATTATTTGTTTTTCAGAAAAGGACGATAATTTAGTTAGATCATAGCACAATGATAGTAATAATAAGCTTCTTTATAATTATTTATTGGACTGGAAAGCAAATTTATTAGAATATTCTGAAATCAGTAAAATACATTAACCAAAAACACAAAGTAATCTGTTTTCAGAGTTCATTGCGGATGTTTACAACTTCTTGAACCTTTATTAGTTTTATAACAACAAAATAAAAGAAGACAACTGAGTGTTTATAAACAACTGAGGTTATAAGAAACGAAAATAAAGGGCTTGATTATGATTATGAAATAAGCAAGCAGTATGATAAAACCTGATCTTCCATCAGAAATAATAAAAATATATTGTATGCAGTTATTCATAGAAATTATTTCAGAAGACAATAATAACCAAACCCGTTATTATAAGGTTTCCAAATTTCCTAACAAGGTTTAATAACGTTTTATAGGTTAACTTTGAATTAATATCAATACATACCTTCATTTGTCAGGTTTGCTAATGTCATACTGAACTGCGTTATTTCCCGAAAAGACATTTTACTTATTGAACTATAAAGCATAATTACGTAATTTATTTTTAATAAACAGTGAATTCAAAATACGTTTACAATATTAAACGCTTACATACACACAGAACAGATTGAAACAATGCAACAGCTGATTACCATATGATATGTTAACAAGCACAACCTATCCTAACTTACGACTTGTACTATTATGACCACCAATATCTAATTCTCGTAATGGTGACTCTAATAGTATAAGTCAACATATACTGTTTTTACCAAACACAAATGTAAGGCTCAGAATTATATTATTTAAACCAAACTGAATATCTCTTCGAGTATTTATTGTTGACTTATACTAACTAGACCAAAAAAATCTAAATTTTTTTTTACATCTGCTTGTTGACTTATCTCATTTTGACCAATTTTTGACTTATACTCTTTTTACCAAACACTCTAGACTTGTTCCTGAGGTCCTTTTCGGGATTTGGGTGAAATAAATAATTAACAAACTATTGATAGAATTACAAACAAGTATTTATTACTCTATAAATTACAATTAATAATGTTACTTAAATCTATAAATAAATTACAATTACTACAATTAAGATACTTGTTGTTGTTGTTTAGGTCAACAGCCGAAAGGCTGGTTTGAACCTGTAGAGGTTTTACTAAGTAAAACGAGGAGTGAGATGGTTTAAGATACTTACAATAAGTTAAATAATAAACTAATTATTATAAATTAATGCCATTAAATTAACTCAACTAGTGCACTTACTAGATTAACTAAACCCTACTTACGAGTAAAACCAATTATACGATACTCAGTAGACGTTATACCATACACAGATTACATAATAGACGTAAGATCTTCTCTAAACGTAACTGTTAACTTACGCGGTACACGTTTCACTCGCCAATCATCTCGATTGATCAAGACTCACTGACTGAAAAGGGCATCATGGCCGTTTTAAATACCTAACTCTTCGACATTCTAGATTAACAAAGATTTTTCTGTGTAATACTTTTTATTATTTTTTTAACAGTAAGAATTATTTACAAACAAAAACTTTCAGTAAATGTTTTGATGATGAATATAACTTGAAGAAGACAGCACTCAGCAGCGTTGCTTCCGTGTGATCGTTTGGTTATAATTGATGAAGGGTTTCTTCTTGGTCCTGGTGACGTACAATTTTTTTTTATATGGATGAAGTGAATGAAGGTGTGAAAAGGAGCGAATGAAGACGTGATACTGATGATCTGTGTAACTGATGATTGAAAATTTATTAGATGATTAATTTTAGATTAATGAGAGTTATCAAGATTTAGTTTATTGATAAATAAGAGTTGACCATCTGCAATATACACATAATTTTGTGTTTTCAATCTTAAAAGGTTGGTTAAACATTTTTGATCAGGTGAAACGGAATGGAAGATCTAATATTCTCGCCTTCTTGAGTCTTTGATGTTCAATATTGTCATCTAGAAGATTTATAGCCAAATGATTGGAATGAGTGTCCAACTTGGTTAAATACTTTTCACTCCGACTGCTAATTTCTTCTCCCACCGTACGTATGCCCAGGTCATGATGGAGTACTTCATTAGGCACATACCAAGGTGCACAGCATATAAGTCGAAGAAACTTCGATTGGAATCTTTGTAATATTTCTACATTAGATGTACTTGCTGTGCCCTAGAGTTCAATTCCATAACTCCAAACTGGTTTTATCATCACCTTGTACAGTGTCAATTTATTTTCCAAAGACAACTGTGATCGCCTCCCAACAAGCCAATATAGTTGTCGTAATTTGAGTCCAAGTTGTTTCCGTGTGGTCCATATATGTTTTCTCCACGTCCATCGCTTGTCTAGATAGATGCCCAAGTATCTCACAACATATGAATGTGGAATTACGTTGTTGCGAAACGTTACTGGTGAACATGATTCTCGTTTCATCGTAAATGTTACGTGTGCAGACTTCTGTTCATTTACTTTGATCCTCCATTTTTGGCACCAGTCTTGAATGTTATTTAGCTGTATAATACTAAAAATACAAAAATTTGCTGGCAGTTTCTAGAAAGTAAACACATTAGGATTCAATAAAGGATTACAACACTATTTAAAAAGTGCTAATTATTCTAAATACGTAGATACATCGATCTTTCTCAGGTAGCTGTCACAACAATAGGCCAGTACTAACCTCTTATACACTATAATTATAACTATTTCTTGGAAATAAACCGATTTATTAGATATCATTATTTACATTAACACTTCTTAAAAACTCAGTACTGCTAGATAAATCTGGAACCATAGCGTATTTAAGGAGTTCCCTATTCCTACTACAATACCATAAGGACTAACTGTCATACGCGAAGAGCGTCATCAAAGTAAATATTAAAAAGAAAGGAAGATAGATTGACGTAGGTGGAGGGGCTTGTGTGCTCCTTTGACCCGGAGAGCTATGCCGGCGGTAGTGTAACTACTGGCAGGGCCTCCCAAGCCGGACAGGTCGAAGGGTAGGAGCCAGACAAAGAAGTACTCTAAGCAATGCTGCTGCCTTGTAGATGTGGTATTGATTTATCAAAGGCTGAGGGAAGAAAACCCTGAAAGAAAATTGACCGGTCCTCCTGGTAGGGGGTTCGATCGATGGGCCTGCACCCCGTTATCTGTAAAAATTACCTCACGCAAAAAATCCCATAAACTTGCCTCGGATAAACAGGACTGGAATCTCGGAAAAACAAAAAGGACATACCAAACAACGAATCAGAAATCGGAAACGGATAATCAACTTTGCAGCTTGGAATATACAGGGAATAAATACAAAAAAAAGAGAAGTGGCGGAAGAGCTGAAGCATTACAAAATTGATATAGCTGCACTTACTGAAACAAAAAAGAAAGGATTTGGCTTTGAGGACATGGGTGATTATATGCTCTTTTTCAGTGGAGTCCCAAAAAGTAATAGAGCGCGAGCTGGAGTTGCTATTGCAATAAGAAAACAACTTAAACCCCTGGTAAAATCATGGGAAGAAATTGATGAACGTCTTATGAAAATCAATTTGAAGATGTTGGGCCATGATGTTGTTGTAATTGCAGTTTATGCTCCCACAGATGACTCAAACAACGAAATAAAAGATAGTTTTGAGGATAAACTAACAGACTTGTTAAGTAACATTAATAAGAGGAAAGAGATAATACTGTTAGGTGATTTCAATGCTCGAACAGGTAGAAGAATGAATGATCCAGTTGTAGGACGCTTTGGAGAAGATGTTGTAAACAATAATGGAACTCGACTCATAGAGACATGCCAAACTTTTGAGCTCAAGATACAGAACGGTCACTTCCAACATAGGGATATTCATAGATTCTCATGGATCCAACCAACAAGACAGCTAAGATCCATCATTGACTACGCTATCACTAGGCAGAACACCTCACTTAACGTTCATGATGTAAGGGTGAACAGAGGTGCGGAGTGTGGAACTGATCATCACCTACTCAAAATGGAAGTATTTCTACCTATCAAAAGATTGAACAATCATATGGAGGGTAATAATAACCAAGACGAATCTGGCAGATTGGACCAGAGGAAATATATGACAGAAAGTTTGAACGATGACTCAAACAGATTTCTTTATAAATTAAGACTATCCTCCAAACTTCCAACCTACACAACAGGTACGGCAGAAGAAGAGTATGATGCATTGAAAGAAGCATTACATTCCGCAGCTAGAGAAGCGCTTGGTGAACGTGAAAAACAGGTAGAACAGAAGAGAAACTCATGGTGGAAGGAAAGTATAGAGAAAATTGTTTTGGAAAAGAAAAGGTTGTATAACAATTGGCTCGTGACAAAGAATGAACAGGACAGAAAATTGTATCAGCAGAAACGGAAAGAAGTCAAAATAAAGATACAGCAATTCAAGAATGAAGAATGGGAAAAAACATGCACAAAAATTGATCAGTATATTGGTGGCACAAGGACAAAAGAGGCATGGAATGTTGTTAAGAACCTGAGGAAGGATAGGAAAGGCATAGCAATAGATCTGATAGGCATTGACAGATGGAGGATTTACTTCTCTAAGATGTTAAAAGAAGATAGAGAGGTGTATCTAAAACCGTGGGGAGAATATGAACCTGTCGGCCAAATAGATGAGATAACAGAAAGAGAAGTGCAAGAGAGTCCTTAAGAAATGAAAAATGGTAAATCACCAGGTCCTGAAGGTATCCCAATTGAGCTCTTGAAAGCTGCAACTTCTAGAACTTTTGAAATCCTTGCATATATATTTAATAGATGCCTATTCATACACGATAAAATTCCCCAAGATTGGAAGCTTGCCTACTTGACACCGATCCACAAGAAGGGATCACGTGATGACTGTGCGAATTACCCGGGTATCACAGTATTAGCTACAATAGGGAGACTGTATGGACGCATAATAAGGAAGAGAATTGAAAAAGAAATAAATATAGGTGAAGAACAAAGTGGATTTACCGCGGGACGCTCTTGTACTGACAATATGTTTACATTAAAGCAGCTAATTGAAAAGAGAAAACTGAGGAATTTGGAAACTCATTTGATATTTATCGATCTGGAGAAAGCTTTCGATACGGTACCAATATAGAGACTTTTTGAAATCTTGGATAAATCAATCATTAATAAGCATTACATTTCTGCTGTCAAAGAAATTTACAAGGACCAAATAAATGTGATAAAAATAGGAAATAAAGTGTCAAAGCCATTTGGTACAGATAAGGGCATGCGTCAAGGCTGTTGTCTCTCTCCGACCCTGTTCAAAATCTATCTGGAGGAGATATTGAAGGACTGGAAAGGAAAGTGTGAATATATGGGTATCCCAATAAATAACGAATATATCTACTCACTCTTGTTCGCCGATGATCAAGTAATAATGGCTGGTGATGAGCATGATATTCATTACATGATCAGGAAACTTGCTGATTCTTATAGGAAAAATGGAATGAAAATAAATTTCAAAAAGACCAAATACCTAGTTTCAGGAGGTACAGCAAGGGATCTACAAGTAGGAGGTCATAATGTGGTTAAATGTGATGAATATAAATACCTGGGCAGCATAATATTATCGGAGAGCAATTCAAAAAGAGAAATCACAAGTAGAATTGGGCAGGCCAGGCAGGCGACACAAACATTAAACTTCATACTCTGGTCTACAAATATTAAAAAATGTACGAAAATTAAAATCTATCATTCCATTGTACAGAGTATATTGCTCTATGGCTCTGAAACATGGGAATTGACCAAAAGAGACAGGCAAAGAATAAATGCTGTGGAGATGGATTTCTTGCGCCGGAGTAGTTGTGTTTCAAGGATGGATCGAGTACGAAATTCGGAGATAAGGAACAGAATGGGGAAATGGATACAACAGTGGAGCAAATTGAGAAGAAGCGCCTTATATGGTTGGGACATACACAGAGGATGAGAGATGAAAGATGGCCCAAGAGAATGCTGAATTGGGATCCACCTGGAAGAAGAAGAGGAAGACCGCCCGAGCTGTGGAACAAGCAGGTGTATTCCGATATGAGGAATAGAAATTTTGTGGAGGGAGACTGGATGAACCGAGAGAGATGGCAGATGGGATGCGAGAAGCGGCTGGAGCTGTAGATCAAACTCGCTTATATATATATATAAGGAAGATAGATTATACCTTTGTTTTGCACCTAAATTCATCAAAATATACTACTCTTTTCGAGTGATGGTTTCAAAGAAATACGCTTTCTACTGTAGACTTTATCCTCTCTGTAAGATATGGTGGGTAACTATACAAATAAAATTGTGATTTTGTCTGTAAAATTTTTCAAAATACCACAAATTTTGTTTCTACGTCAAATCTACTAAGTAATCGCCGAAAATAAGTTCAGCTAAATTTTTGTCTGTTTGTATGTTACGGCATCACGCAAGAACCGCTGAACCAAATTCAATGAATTTCGGTATTTAGGTTCTGGACACTATCGAAATAATAATAGACTATAATTTTTTTTAATATCAAAAAGAGTTCAGATCGAGGGATAAACAAAAAACTGTGAATATCTCCGTTAAAAGTCAATCTATCAAAAAATGTTATATATTCAAAATTACGAAACTTTTTAAGATAAATAAGTTTGATTATGTAAAGTTTTTAATTTTTATGCATAATAACGGAGATATTACCAATTTTATAAAAATAAACATAGCAATATTTTAGAAAACAATAAAAGCAGAACAATAAACATAGGTCTACGCGCCGCTGGTATTCATTCCGTAGCTCTGTACCGTCCCCCTTTCACCACTACCCAACCTTACACGACCCACCCGTTCGCGGTCACATTGTCAAAAATGAATGACAGTCACCTTAGTAGTTAACCATCGTGGAGTGTTCCATCGTGTTGTGATTTACCTTTCCTTTCAATTTGTATTGCTCTGTAGCAAATAATTAAATTACCTACAGTTACTATACACACAGATTCGTGTGAGTTAAACTTCAAAACATCAATTTTCATTGCTCTATATAAATAGTAAATTTATTTATTTATGTAAAATAGTTTTATTTTACGTCCAACATTTGGTTTTGTCACTAATAATAATGCTGACGTTGAAAGGAGGCATGAATGGATAACAATGAATGATTAAAGAATATCAGACCTGACAGGGATCGAACTCGGTACACCAACAAACTGTACACAGCACCAGAAAAACCATTCGAAGAACGGGCATTTTAGCTAGTCCTTGATAATAGATGATTCTCCAAAATTATTTCCTATCAATAATTTTGGTTTCACTCTATTATGAATTTATTTAATATACGTATTGTAAAGAATTAATGAACTCTATAACATTTATAAGTAATATGTTTTGTTAACTACAGCCGCTGATTTGAAATTTTACATTTGCTATATCAAAGTGATATGGTGTAGGCTCTACTTACTGTTATTTACAGCTTATGCATTTAAATAGACGTTATATTAAAATTTAAAGTTTTTAACGCTTTTCATGTAGCCTACTTATAAAAAAACTGAGTATCAAATTTAGCTTAGGTTTCTGGAGAATTAAAAAGATAAACCAGTTAACATATATCTTGATAAAGCTGCTTTATAAGTTCTCTAAGAGAATTTAGAGTTAACTATCATTCCTGCAACAATATGGTTGGTTTTAACTGGTCAAAAATTATTAAATGTTCTTAGAACGAGTCTACTAAAAACTTTGTTCATTAACTAAATAATAATGTTTTTACTTGGGCGGCACAATGTATTTTTCAAAAGACATTTTATTTTATCTCGTATCAGAGTTTCAATTCTACTCAAATTATTTACAACACAATAAAATAGGATATGGTTAAGAGAAATAATTGTGTAAGAACAAAAGTTAATTAAATAGATATCCTAATATTATAATCCTGTGAAATTCGGTTTCTACCTAGTATGTAACCCTCTACTAAAATTTTTCGATTCTAAAAAAATATTACTGACAAACAGATAAGCGAACACTAAATTTTTAATATTCATTTTTTTTACTTTTTCGTGCCTATATGAATATAGGAAGGAAAGTATTGTTTTCACGTCGATTTTTCGAATTCGAGTTTTCACCGGATCTACACGTTTTCAGACATCTTGAACCGAAAAAAGATGTTTTTAGCAATTGGTCCGCGCGCGCGCGCGCGCGCGTGTGTGTGTGTATGTGTGTGTATGTGTGTGCGCGCGCGTGTGCGTGCGTGAACAAATATCTCAAGAATGGAACATTGTACGAACTTGACACTTGAAATTTAAGTTAGATATTACTACAGGACCCGACGCGAATATTTTCATCAAAATCGGTCAACCGGAAGTAGTAGTTTATACTTGTCATTTTTCACTTTATTGCGATTTTTTCAAAAACGGCTTATACGATTTTTTTTAAATCGCCTTATTTACTACATTTTTTATGCTCTATAAGATAGGGTAGGCGTTATGTTTGCTGAAATTCTTGGGAAGGCTGTGCTATCGTAAAATGTTTTTTTTAATATTGCGGCTTTAATATGCATTTAAGCTTAAAAATGTATTAAATAAAAAGTGTAGACAATTTAAAATCCTACAACTTTTATGCAAACATTTTTTGTACAACGCTTAGTGTAGAGGTAATTAACGATTTCCTTTTTTTCACGAGAACTTGTAAAAATATCGATTTTTTTTAGATTTCAGCCTTAGTAACTTATGCATTTCACGACAAAAGTGTGTATAACCAAATTTATAGGAAATTAAAAGATATACAACTCTTATTTAAAGCATTCTCTACAGAGCCTAATTTACCGTGAAAGAGTGATTTTTCGTATTTTTAAGCCAAACTGAGGTTGATTTTCATTTTGCATCTTTCACTTATGATTAAAATAGGGTTATGTTTTAAGAGGTTAGTTTTTTGTTTATTTCTAATGTTTTATTACTAATATTAGATTATTTTGTTCATTATTGGCATTGGCAAGAGAAAGTTGTGTGAGTGTTTCACACCAGATTTTTATTTGTTCCTGTTACTTAAAACTACAAATGTGATAATTAATTTGACAGAATAAGTCCTGAATCACATAAAGAACCTAATCACCCCTATTAGGTTTCAAAATTGTGTGTGTGTATGTGCGTACTGTAGTTTGTGTATAAGTATTGTGACCTATTTTCATAATATATAATTATGCATTAATAAATAGTAATATTAGTATAATATTAATATAAAACCGGTAACTAAAAATAATTTTGATTTCTGTTATAGTTCTCTTTAACCTCCTCTGGGGGAGGTCAGGTAGTTGTCGTGTATGTATTCATTTAATTTCGTCGATTTTATCTTTGTCAGTTTTTCTATGAAATCGCCTGTAGTTCTCATTGATGATATTAACAACGAAAGGGATTCTTAAGTTGTGTGTAAGGTTTCGTTCGGGAGTTGGTGATAATCCTGAGTACCTTAAACTGAGTTGCTTGTATACGAGATAAATTGCTATTAGCTGCGGAACTATATATCTGACAAGCATGTAGACAGAAATCCTCCATTTTAAGGTAGGTAAGTAGGTCTTTCAATAAGATGGTATAGAAATTCCGTTCTGCTAGTCAATGTTTGCTATTTTATGCTATTTTGATGCGGTTCGAACTAACTTTTGTGAAAAAGAATGTGAATTATTTCCGCTTTAACAAAAATATTATTAAAATCTTTTACAAGAATTACTTTCTGAAGTATGTAAAGTGCATTGGTGTTAGTATCAGTTAAATTTTTATAATTAAGACTAATCTCCTTTGTTGATAGTAAAGTTAGCTATACGGGGATGTATTAAAGATGTATGCAAATTTTATTTAAGTTGATTATCAATGCATTTATTCAGATAGTATACATTAGAAAATTCATTAACGAAAGAGATCATACCGCCGTAAAGTTTGCATTATGAACACCTCAATATTTGAGAAACAAGGAAATATCACACTGAATGTTCACAGAGTTCAGGACTAGTTTCTAAAGTATTTTATTACATGGAATCTGTCATAACTTGAAGCTGAACCTGAAACTTATGTACCTGCAAGTTATTACTGGTATCAACTAAAATTATTAACTTGCTTTACAAACTTAGTCATTAAAATAGAGAACAATAATACAAAGCAGGGACTAAGATATCTGGACTCAACTCGCATGTATCATCGTCTTAGAAAAGTTAGAACATGCACATCCTGATGAACACTCACTGCACTTTGTACACATAGCAATTAGTTCTACTTTATTTTAACTGCAGTTGTTAGCTGAGTTGTCCTAACAGAAAATAAAACTTAAGTTAAAACTTTTCTAATATTATTAAAAGAATAAACCTATTGATGAAATTTCTTAAACGAAGATTTTGAGTGCAAAATATAACAAATTTCTAAATATATTCTAACAACAGTCGTTCAAAATTAAATATAGAGTGACTTGTAGGAAACTGAAGCTATGTACTACGGACAAGTACAGAATACGCATAAAAGCTACTTGGTGCATTCTCTAACAGGTACAAGTTATCAATCACTCTACAGTTACTTACAAATTAAAATAATTTATCAAGGTTGTGAGAGGTAAGGCGAAAAATAATAGTATTTCTAACGTCAACAGAAATTTAATTCATTGTTAAAAAGTAACAAGAAATCAAACTTGACCGCAACCAACTTTATTCAACTTAACAGCATCAAAACTAGAACAAAACTTATCAATAATTCACAAATGCACTCATATTTATATATTTTGCTCTAAGCTAGCCGTCTAGAAGGTTCCAAACAGTTAAAAGCTAGAAAGTTCCAGAATTTTCCAAAAAAAACAACACAAAATGAAAATATGTGAGTTTCGTTATATGCATAACCACACTTATTATACTTAACATAATATAAATAAAATACTAATATAAATAAAACATAATAAATCGAACAAAATTCAGACCTCTAGTTACTGACTTTAAGGTATTCCATGAAGAACAAAATCAGAAAACCGGTTGGAAGAAAGGGGAAAGCCTGCAGCGAACGAATGTTAAAACTGTTAGTTGCATAAGAGCTCGCAGGAACGTCTTAATCACCTCACTTGGTCTAAAATTGGTCCTATACGAAAAAAATAATAAATAAAAAGTAAATAAATATAATATATATTTATTATAACACGACGTACGTCATTCATTTTTTTCACATGATTATTAGCAACTGTATACGTAAATCATTTTTGAAACATGTAGACTAAAAAGGAAAGACGAAACATAAATAGAACCTCTGGAATTCAGGCCTAAACAGTGTTCTTCATGTAAGTACTCATATTATTGTTGTTACTTATTATTTATTTTACAATTTAAAAAGAAACTTGGAAGACGCAGCTTTCTCTGACTGTATTGTTTTCGCCTCTCCCACTCCTTTGCATCCAGATTATTCCCCTACTGTCGACCAGCTGTTATCATCGCTGACGTTGCTCCAACTATCATGAGAGGGCAGTTAGAGGGGGAACTCTTCCCCAGTCTTTAGTTGGCTTTTGTGCATAAGAAATTTATTATTATATAGTTCTGTTATTGTACTAGCTTACTGCTTGTCGGGTGAAGGTGAACAGTGCAGTTAATCACGCATGAGAATAGTCCAAAAACCGCAGTAGGAACTGCTGTAGTTTTAGCAGTTGTGTTCTTATTAGGCTTATTCACTTGTACCAGCGGTGAAGTACCGGTTCCAACGATTTACCTTTCCACGACTGAACCGAGTACAGAGAGAATGATAATCTTTCTTCTAGGAACAGAAAAATCAGATAGAATAGTACATGTAAATAAGTTTTTTACACTTTTAACGGTTTTGTGGAGAGTTGATGAAAGATTTAAATATTAGCGGCTTCTCAGATAATTTAGTCAGCTGGAAATAAGTCGCTGTTAGAAATAAAGCAATACTGTTTGATCGTGCAACTTCGTAAAGTGACCAAACAACAAATTGTTATGAAGTCATCGTTGAGCAACCCTGTTCAAATTCAAGTCAATGAAAGCCAAGGAGTGAACTAATTTATTAGTTTTCAATAATATAATTTTCCGATAGTAAATAAAATGTATGCCCATAACGGGCAGGTGGAGTGTTAAATTAATTGCACTTGATCTGTTGTTTCCCCAGGGTTACAAAAAATATTTCTGTTTCTTATCACGTAGTCAGCCAATTATATGACTGAACTTTTTAAGAACTCTTCTGTTCTTAAAAAGTTCTACCTCTTCTGGTAGAGGTGTAAGAGACACTAGCCAGAGTTATCTTTTCTGAGAGTAATGAATTTCACTATACAGCCAGACCCAATGGTGAATGAAGTGAAGGTGTCATTTGCAGGGTGAAAAGTTGGCACTTTGCTGGGCCTGGCATGCTGATAAGCATACTGTTTCAACTCAGTGAGGAAGGCACGGTAAACCACCTTACTCCTCGTTTTTACTTAGTAAAACCTGTAGAGGTTCAAACCAGCCTTTCGGCTGTTGACCTAACTTTGTTGTTTACAACAAATAAAATTTAACATAAATTTAACTTCCTTAACATTGAACTCCAGCAGCTCCCTTAATTTTTTATTTAAGGAATATTCAAATGCTTTAATTTTTTCTTGTGCAAAAACAGTCCAAAATATTTTTAATTTACTAATTTCTTGCCGTTTTTGGGTTTGTGCTTCTCATTTTGAAAAAATATCAAGGAAATTTTTTTATAGCTCAAAAATATTTTATTAGGGGCTATACACTTTGTTGTTCAGCAATCTAATATTTTTTTCGAATGTTAAATCGTTGTATTTGTTATTAGTAAATACCCCACTGCTTGAATTTTCATCAGGTTCTATAATTTGAGTGTCCGTGAGTTTTCCTAAATTTGATTATCGTAATATTTTAAACTTTATAAAAGGTTTATTGTAGCAATTTATCAGTGATGATTTTTCAATAATATTAGAGTATGTATTATAAGTATGAAAGTGTATTTTACAAAAAGTACTACTGTTTGAATAGCCCTGCAGTAAGTAATCTTCTTGATGAATACGTAATAGGTTACAGAATAGCCGAACAGCGAACGTTTCTTTAAATAAGATAAAAAGGACTTGATTATAACGAGAAAGGAAATTGTTTTGCGTTGATAAAAGAAGATAATGAAGTGGGGGCATGCGGTATCCTACTTATAAAAGATTCGAGAACGTTGCTTAGCAACCTTAACTAACCTCATTATGAACAATTTTGAGTAGCAGGATAAATGAGATTGTATGTCCAGAGTGTGGAAACGAGTACCGTGCATTGTGCTTTATTATACGGACTTAATGCGAACAAATTCACTATAATTCAAATTAGTTCCTCTTATTAAATAAATTACGGTTATCAATTTCAACCAAATAATGAAACAATTTTCTATTTACATTGGAAGTGGATGCCATATTTCATACGGCGGAACATAATTATTTAACAGAATAATATTCTAATTGGAAGAGAATACTAATTTAATGGAAGACTGATTTCATATTTCAGTATTTTATAATATTTATAAAAGCCTGGAATGGGGTTGATTTGTATGAAAGCAATTTTTGTAACAAATACTTTTTAGCCACTTAGTTTTAAAAGATTTTCATACTAAATTTTCTGAATTGTGGATTCGCCTACGAGAGCCTGAGCAACCCAAATATAGTTTAATCTTCCTAATCGCATAAGCTTTTACATTTTATCTCCAGAGATGTCATAAAGACTCTGTTATTATAAAATATCAAGTGGTCTAACTTTAAAACCCTAGATTAATAATTTAAATAATAAAAATGTAATTATCTTGACTAATGCTTTTGAAACAACCAAGTCAGCTGGTAAAAAATAGCTTTGAATTTTGAAAAAAAACCGTTGTCGAAGATCCGTTTTAAAGAGCTACTTCATGCAGTGAACAACTGAATCATACATAAACACTACTGAGCGTCTTAAACTGGATGTTCAAATGCATTTAACACTCTACAAAAATGCTGTACAATGCAGCGATACAATTGATTGGTTACTTAAAAGAAATATGTTTCAACCACGACGTTTCCTTTGCAGCCTAGCACACTAAGCACTTCTTCGCCTTCTTCTTCCTCACCTTCTTTTCCAGCCTTTTATTATCCAATGCTGAATATAATATAAAGCTGTTCCAATTTCTTATATATGATTCCTTGTCGTGAGTTTTTCTTAACCACTCCTTCCAGCCGTCCCTCTGGCATCATCCACTCACTATACCTGTCGTTTTCCAACATCTCTGCTGGATTCGCAAGGTCTCCATTGGATCAATCTGAGTACCCATCTGTCACTGTCCTGTCTCACCACATGTCCATCCTATCTCCATTTGAGACCCGTAATAAATTCCATGACATCAGTTACCTTTGTTTTGCCTCCGATTATCTTATTTCTCATTCGGTCTTAAAAAAATTTCTAACGCCCAGTGGTGGGTCTTTTCATTGGTATTTGTGCAACTCTTTGTTTGCCAGCTACTTTCTTGTGAAGACCGTAGTCTCCAGTCCATATGTGAATACAGGAAATCCGCGGTTGTCATATATTTTACGTTTAGGACTCGTGGGAATATATTTATCTCGCAGTACAAAACTGAGCTTACCAAAGGCAACCCATGTCAACTGAATTCTACGAGTCACTTCAGCTGTTTAGTTTTCTTTACCATTTTTAATTTTATTTTTATTTATTTGTTTTAAAGGCCAACCACAAATTCACAAATGACCAATAACTGAATTTTATAATAGTATAACCTATGATTACGAGTTCTTAGATACTTTACATTCTATCAAACAATCAGATAAATTTAAGCACTTTAAATGTTTCTTGTAGACAATTTTCTATCAGTAAATCATTAGTAAATGAGTGATGACTTGGTCAGGCGGTTATACATCTCATAGCAATCCCAGGTACAGAAACGACCAAAAGTGGCTCAGATTTCACCTCACTCAGAAGATCATCGCTTCCCTAAATGCGCTAACTTCTTTTAAATACCATAAACGGAATAAAGGTAATAAAGCTCTGATCTTTGAGCTTCCGCATTTATACGCACGTTCTGTTACAGACAAATCTTGGTAAACTGTAGGCTACATGATCATCCATTATCCTATTGTAAATCTAAAGATGCTTGTTACAAAAAAGTAGACCTTTACCCAACTAGAGAAGCCTCCCTCATAGAGATAGTTTTTAATTTTTTTTTATTTCAATTTTCTTCCCCCATTAAAGAGTTTGAATAATACCAACCGTTTCTTTTTAACAACTTTTAACAATTATTAATTTATGAATAACATGACAATTGTGCCCGCGCTTAAAAATTTAAAAGGGGTTGCATTAAAATTGGTTTTGTGAAAATCACAGAATGAATAAAAATTATGATTAATGTTTGAATTCACAAGCTGAATTCTAGAATTGTACCGCTTTCCGGAATAGATTTTTGTTGGGTAGTTATCTCCTTTCTACGCCCCAGGCTCAAGTGGTAGTAATTAAAAGCTTTATTCTTCTAAAGTATTGCTTACAGAATACGTGTTTCAATTTCAGAACTGTAGCTCTTCGGGATGGTACAAAACAATTTTTATTTCTTTAGGGTTGTAGCTTCTTGTTTATCCCTTTGGTGCAAGTAGTGCTAATTAAATTGATTTAGTTGGCCTAGGTATCATCGTAGAATATGCTTGCACGTTTTCAGATTTGTAGCGCGTCCCGAAAATATTAAAATAATTTCTACTCTTTTAGGGTTCTTGCTTCCTAGTTACCCCCTGCAGGAGTTATTTTTGCTTTAGTTTTTGTTTTCAACCTTCTGATGAATAAATCCGCTGAATTTCAGCTTTCTAGGTAATCGGAGAGTTAGAAAATTATTGATTACTGAGAACTGAATCAGTGAATAATTAAGTCATTGATAAATATCAGATACATACATAGTATATCAGATAAATATCAGATACATAGGTAGTGGACTCAACGACTTCAAAAACGCCGATAATTTAGTTTCATAAGTCTACCATATTAATTTATTTTTGCAACCATTTTAAGTCCTGTTACCCCTCTTTTACCTTAATACAACAGTTTTTACTTTAAGAAAACCCTTCAGTGAAAACTATTATTTATTTTAATTTTTACGATAACTGTACCCTTAGTTTCTTTCTAATTTAGCAGTATAACAATAGCCATTAATTTTCTTTCGTTAGGTAATGAAAACAATATCCTACTTAAGTCGAAATCTGTTTTTCTTAGCTACAGAAGCCATTCTGTTACCATTACTATTTTTAACGTTATAATCTTCGTTTCCGTTATTACGCTATAAATTTTCTTTTAAGCCTTTCTAGGCTTTGGTAATAAAGATAACACATTAGCCTAGACTATGTCTCCGTATACTCGTGTACATACTCAACGTTGCATGGGTACTACATAACCTTTCTCGTTTAGCGCTATGTATTTAATTTAAAATTGAGTGCTCACTAATAACTTTTTTTTATTTTTTTATATTCCGATGGGTAATATGAATTATTTATAAAATCTTTCCCCAATTGATTATAATGATTTGTTCCTTTACTTTAGAAATAATCTTTATTAACATTCGCTGACACATCAGCCAACTACTGATCCTTCATGTCAATTTGTCTCTACCAGAGGAAGTTGAAATTTTATGCTGTCAAATAAGACGTAGAAGTAAAGTCTTCGCCTTGAGTTAGTTGTTTAACAGTTGATTTTCTGAAACGAACGTCCTGGTTCAAATCCTAGTAAACGTAGTTACTTCTATACAGATTTGAATACTATACAGTGGTTGCTGGTGTAATTTCATGGATGAAGTTCAATTAACCATATACGCTCAGGAATAGTCGGCCTGGGTCTGTACAAGGCTAAACCTCATTTACACTCATACACATCATTCTCATCTCATTGGGGCATGGAATTGCTTATTGTTCTGAATTTAAAAGATTGCAACGCACACATTAGAGATTTAAAGCAATTTAAAAAATTAGGCATGAATTTTTTTAAAAATTGAAAAATTACCTACCTTGGTATAAAAAAATAAGGTTGTGTTAATGTTACAGTCAGTTAAAAGTATTGTGTTTACAAGTTACGAATTCTCCCAAATAATAAACGTTAACGAAATACAATTCCTTGTTAACTTGGTATTTTAGTAAATCTCATGCTTTTACGCAATTTTAGCATTTTTCAACTAATCACCCACTCAAAAACGTATTTACTTTACCGACCAAGTCTAAAGATGAACTGCAGGATTTATCTAGGCTATATATTTAAAAGGTTGAGAGTTTTTCTTTTCTATACTTTGATCTCAGCTACCACTGAATATCTTCGATCAACCATTTTTGAAAATGCAGCTTTCCACGTGCATATTTGTCATCTTCCATCGTTATTTTTCCAAATCCCCGATCAATGCAGAAAATAAAAAATTGATGTTTTTTTATAACTCGGTTCTCTGAAGATTTATTGCATAGAAGATTTATAGGCGTAGAAAACGAAAATGTTTTTGCCGAGTTTAGAGTCTTTACCGTAGAAAAGGCGACCAAAAAAATTTTAAACTGCCGTATTTATTCGGGGGTACACTGTATCGGTTCAGCAAATTTATTTTCAGAATTTATGCCAAAAATTACTGCAGATTTGAAAATAATAAAGTTACTACCAATGGTGATTAAAAGTATTGAACAATAACAAAAAAGGAATTATTATCCAGCCATTTTATGTAAAATTAAGCAGAGAAAGTGTTACAATACTAACTAGTTTATTTGGACTAATTGGGACAGGTAGCGAGCCGGTAAATCAAAAATCCTGTTATACCAGAAACAATAGGAGATCTAAGAAAACAGAACAATGGGAAAACCTTACCACTTATTTATACTTTTTGAGAGAAATACACTAAACTACTGCACACTAGCGCTAGCACTACTTAGCGGGCTACCGTACTAAGTTCCGGGTTCGATTCCCGACTAGGGGTCTGGAAATTATTACGTGCCAAAACCCACCGACCCAGTGTCTTAACCCACCATGATCGCTAATGACCAAACTGTTGATGCAACTTTAAATAAAAAAGTGTAATATACAAATATTTACAAGTAGTTAGTTTTCTTTATAAAAAAACATTTATTTTTCTTTGTTTTACTGCTTTCTTGAATGGCTTTTAAAGACACCACGATCGTTTCACCATCATAATTTCAGCCGGGGTAGTGCCGAGCTGTTCCTCCAAGAACACCATAATCGGTATAACCACACACATAACCATCACTATGACTCACCAAGCAAATAGGTATCGTAAGTGCAATCGAGCCACTAATACAGAGTGACCTTTTAGTCCTGTTACTCAATTAGTAATGAAATTTATTAAAGGGAAATGTAGGTGTAATAAAAACCTGTAATTCTTGCTTACAAAAAAGATTTAATGAAAAGTATTATTACTTACATAATTGTTAAAGAATATGCTCAAAATACCCACCCCTTGCGGATATACACGCTCATACTCTTTTCAGCATAAGAGTTGCATTGGATACATTCGTGATTAAGTCTGTAATATTGACTTAAGTTCATCAATAGTTTGCAGATTGTTTTTGAAGGCCTCGGACTTAATGTAGCCCCACAAAAAACAGTCAGGAGATGTGAGTCTGGTGTCCTTGGAGGCCATAAGCCCTTGCGTATTATTCGACCACTAAATAACTCTTACAGAAAATCCATGGTTTCACGAGACGTGTGGCATGTAGCGCCGTCTTGCTAAAACCTGCAATACCGTTCTTGAGGTTCCAGGAGGGACAAAAATTGGCACACTATTCCTGTATATTTCACCATTTACTGTCTGTTCGAAGAATATGGGTCCGACTACACGGTGAATCGCACATCGCAAAACAATATTTGAAGGATGCAAAGATTTTTCTTGTAAAGTGTTAGGATTCTCAGCCACCCAAATTCGAGTGTTTTGACTGTTCACATAACCGTCGAGATGGATACAAGCTTCATTACTAAAGAATACTGTGTTTAAAATTTCTATTCTGATATAATTTACGAAAGACCTAAACCAACGGCAGTATTGCAATCGCTTGTTTAAATCTGGAGGCTGAAGCTCTTGGACTAATCGTACGCAGTACGAATACAATTTCAATTTTTAGCAGCTTTCTGAAGATTCGAATAATATGACAAACAACTTGCGAGAAAAGTTTTTGTACATTTTTCCGTGGAGAATTGAGCAATCTTTTTCACACTCTCTAAAACGTCATGTGTCAAGAGTTGGTCGACCGCTACGTTTTCTGTCGCAAACATTACCTGCCTCTCTAATTCGGTTTGTTAGCCTAGAAATTGGCATTTTTTCTGGTGGGGGAACACCAACAAATTCAATTTGAAATATTGTTTCACACTCGCGTACGATTTCGTAGCAAAATGTTGTTCAAGAATGAAACCCCGTTGTTCTAGGGTAAAAGACATTCTGTTCGTAACACGACCGAAAACGGCACAAAATTTTTACAGTAAAGGAGAATCAACTCACACTGCCGTATCTATGCCGGTTGAGTAGGGCTACCAACTTCGTATCACAAAAAAAAATTTCCCTTTCTTAGAAAAAAAATTACCAGACATTAACACAGTACACCATCAGTAGATACAGTACATACTGAAACTTCTTCTCCTTCTTCTACCTTTCAAGGATTAGGCATCTGCCTGTTCCGAACCTCTCAAATCTGCCCATCTCTTTCTCGGGTGTCCTCGTTCCCTCCTGCCCTCCGGCTTATAGCCCAGTGTCTGCTTAGGTATCCTATCCTCCCGCATTCTGTTTACATGCTCTAACCACTGCATTCTGTTCTGAGATACCTTTTTCTTTATAGAGAAGATGTTGAGTTCTTTCCTTACCACGGTATTCCTGTAACGATCTTTTCTACTACACCCATTCGTATGTCGAAGAAATTTCATTTCAGATGCTTGCAATCTACTCTCCTCTCGCTTTGATAGCACCCAAGGTTCACTGCCATAGAGTAGGGTTGGCACTGCTAATGTTTTATAAAATCTCACCCTCGTGTTTTTGCTGGTACTATTTTTTAAAGTGCGGTGGATAGTTCCGCATATTTGCTGAAATCGGTTCATCTTATTGTACAATAAGATTACAATACTGCAACTGCACTTTTAATATTTAAAACTTTGATAAATGTACAATACTGTTCGAGTTACAGAGTGTATAATGCACTGTATCTAAATTTTAGTGTTGTTCAAATACTGACGTGGATATCGCAATTTTATGAATAACAGATTTTCCGATCCAGATTGGTCCGGATCATCCGGACATCGGAATAAAGGATGTAGTACTGTAGACCCTACGTAAGACATTGCTAAAGATTGTCTTTTAAATATGGCTCTTTGTATAAACTGTCGATCTGTGTCAATATATATCACTACTACAGTTCAATACACGAAATTTACTTCAACCGTATCCCATAAAGCGTTTGTATACTTACACCGTCCAGATAAATAAAAACAACTTTTTAAAAAGTGATCACATTGTAAAATTGTAGGGATAGGCTACTTGTAATTTTAACTAACGCTTTCCGAACAGTTTCCTCATTGATCTTTCACTCGACCGGGCAATATTAACAATATCGACATTAAAAGTGATGTATTTCACGGATCAGTTCCAAATGTGCGTTTTATGAGCACCCAATTAAAAACATAACAAACTGACTTCATTTGGTTCAATATTTTGTTTGATATTTCAGTTTATTTTTTTCCATCTACGTAATATTACTTTTTTTAATGTTGATAGAAGCAATAGAAGGATTTTGTTGTTTTTATTCGGTGCGGTTGGTTTTGCCATTGAAGTTGTAATTAATTAGGAGCATTCATTCAAGAACTGATGGTCGGCTAACCGTCACTCTTCATTACTGCCCGTGGTTTGCCCTGAAAAGGATGAAATCAAATATTTCACCGTTAACTAAACTACCTGCTATGTCCAGATAGGTAGAAGGAGCCCATTTAGCGATGCGTTTTCCGCACATTATTCATTTCATAGCCACCCATCAATTTAATGTGTTGACATTTTTTCTGTTATCACTGCTCACTACTGGCACTGAAGTTAATAGTGTATGTTCGTAACAATTATGAATTACTGTTCCACAAACATGAAATACGGTTTAATTCGGTAGTCACTTTTACGTTTGCTTTTGATTATGATTTATCGGTTCCAGTGAATTCTGAACAAAATAATTTGGTAGCAACTGTAACTGAAATATTTGATCTCATCCATTTTGTTTTTAACTTGATGGCATTAACTTTTAAAGTTGCTATTTCTTTGTGATACTTGCTGAGGACTATGAATTTATATTACTTCGATTGTTGAAGAAAAACCTTTGTACGAGTATTGTGTCGTTTGGGTTATAAACCGAGAAATGTGAAGACCACTTAAAATGAGTAGGTTAGACCTTCGTAAATTTTTTTAATAACTGTTAACAGATATTTACGAGTGCACACAGTTTGGTAAAAAGTTATACTTATATGTACTCAGCAGCATTGCTTATGATCTTCTGATTATTACAAATCGTAAAAGGTCTCTTTTAGGGTTCAGATGATGTACAATTTTACGTTAAGATAAAAAATTATACAGTTTTGCAATTAATAATGGGAGATGGAATGAAGATGTACAATAAGTTTAACCGATAATTGAATACTTGTTTTAAATTTTTTTTTATTCCTAATTTGTGTACGTTGCAATCTGTTCAATTTAGAACAATAAGCAACCCCATGACCCAATGAGATGAGGATGATGTGTATGACGTGTAAATGAGGTGTAGTCTAGTACAGAACCAGGCCGACCATTCCTGAGAGAGTATGGTTAATTAAACCCCAACCATCAAAGTACAGCGGTAACCACAGTCTAGTATTCAAATCCGTATTAAAGTAACTACCTTTACTAGGATTTGAACCAGGAACCTTCGTCTCCGAAAATCAGCTGTTAAAAGCTGATTCTGGTGACAACCTTACCTCTAGACCAACCCGGTGGGTTTTTAAATTAACATTAATTTGTTATTGTTAACATTAATCAGCTGTTTAACAGCTGATTTTCGGAGACGAAGGTTCCTGGTTCATCCTAGTAAAGGTAGTTAATTTTATACGGATTTGAATGCTAGACAGTGGTTACCGGTGTACTTTGATGGTTGGGATTCAATTAACCATACTCTCTCAGGAATAGTCGGCCTGAGTCTGTACAAGACTACACCTCATTTACACGTCATACATATCATCCTCATCTCATTGGGTCATGGGGTTGCTTATTGTTCAGAATTGAACAGATTGCAACGTGCACATTATTAGGAATTAAAAAAAAAACATTAATTTAATATTGAAGAATAAGATCTGATATTGTGTTTATTTTATAAGTAACTGAAATTTCTATTTGTAATATAATTTTAAATGTAAAATAATTTTTGTTTCAATTTGAAAGGATGGTTAAAAGTTTTAATTCCGATGAACCGGTAAAGGAAGATCTAATATTTTGACCCTTTGAAGTCTTTGATCTTTTACACTGATGGAAAAGATTGATTGCCACATGATTAGCATAAATATATAATATTTTTAAGTACTTCATACTTTGACTTCTAATTTCTTCTTTCACCGTAGGTTTGCCCAAGTTATGATGGATTAATATTAAGTTTTCTTCGAGTTTTCGCAGTGCGACTTACTGTGCAAAAATGTTCCAACTAGAAAAACCAAATGAAAGAATGGGTAACGTCTTAACGAAAATAAGCACTGACCTAAATTGAAATAAAAAGTAAACTTGATTTTTGATCAAATTTAACTGCTGAAGTAATAAAGTTTTGAATGGGTTGTATTCAGCTGTTTGTACTTGCATACACAAAATTAAATTAATTGATTTGCCTTTGGGATTACTGAGTGGAGTATTTCATGGAATTAAATAGTGCAAGGAAGAAGAGATTGGTTGAGAATTTTCTCATTTACATTAAGGATTAATTTTGCGACAAAACAGTTACAAATCACACCGTAAGTAAAATTTACAATGGATATTAAGCTTTATCTAAAACTCTTGCTGTCAGCTTACCACCGTAACAGTGCGGCCAAACAAAAGATCCTAGACACAATACTACATGAATCAATGTTGTCATGTACTGTATTTAGAAACAAAATCGAAGTAAATACTGGAGCCAGAAAAAATGTGAATAGAAAATCGTTCGCTTGTCCAGGTCATCAAAGCTCAATTTATATAAGTGCAATCTTTTTATTTAGCTTGTTTTCATTCAAATAATAAACTATTGAAATGTTAGTTTACATAGTATGCTGCAACGTAAATATCGACATGAAAATATTTAACATAGCAAATTCTGTATGCACATTATAAACGTTACTGAAATACACATTTTAAAATAACAAAAAAACTAAATTTGTTTTCAATAAAAATAAGAACTGATGAGTAAACTTTGAGTCTCGACTGATTTTTAAATTTCACATAATTATCAACAATTTTAACTTACTGGGAACAAAATCAGAATTACTTATTTAAAATGTATAGTTCTATTATTTTTATGAAGGCAAATATTTACTACTGTGAAGATATTACGAAGATTAATTAAGACTAATATTACAAAGATTAATCCTGTAAACCATTGATCAGTAGTTGTTGTTAACATATTAACCAATATCTCCTTAATAAGTTACCAAGATGTCAATATTAATAAGCTATCGTAAATCAACCATACTGTAAAAAATTCCTTGTTTAGTTTGTTCTAGTTATACTATTTGAATTATTTCTGAGTACTAAAAAATTTATTAATTGATTTTGACAGGCAGAAATGACAAAAAATATATATATTCATGCGAGGATTTACAGCCCCAGCCGTATCTTGCTTCCTAAGCACCACCTCTCTTTGTCTCACCAGTCCCTAAATTAGCCATCGGAGAGCCGCCGCAAAGACATCGCCATGTCACTTCGCCTACCCCTCCTTCTTCTACCGGCTGGCGTCCACTCCCATACCCTCTTTGGCCACCTATCACCTTCCATCCTCTGCAAATGGCCAAATCATTTTAACTGCTTCCGGTATATGGTGTTCATGATATTTCCTTGAATGCCAATTTTTCTCCTAATTTCAGAATTCGGAATTCGATCGATCCGCGACACACCACAGTTCCGCCTCCAGAAATCCATCTCCACCACTTTTAGGCAACCCTCTTTCTCTTTGTCAATACCCACACTTCCGCAAAATAGTTACACACACCCTCCAGGATAGCATGATAAATATTAATCTTTATCTTTTTCCACATTTTATCATTCCAAAGGACAGAATTTAACTGCCCTGTAACCCTTCGCCCTTGCGAAATCTTGCTGTTTACTTCCGCTGCACTTGTTCCGCTCCTATCAAAGATGACTCCCAGGTATTTAAAATAGGTATTTAATAGCAAAATAATTTTCTAATAATTAAGTATAAGTTTTTAAAATTGTTATATCTATTTAAATAAACTCCGTTTAATGCCTGCATTACAATAAGTTTTTTTTTACAATTTATCGACAGATTTAAAAAATTAAAATGTATGATTTATAGTCATAAATGAAGTCCCAGTTACAGTCAAAATTTGCTACTAGTAGTATATAATATTTAAATCAAATTAAAGTATATTCAGTGTGAAACATTTCATTTTCAGTTTTCAAATTGACAGAAAATTTAGCATAAAACTAAAATGAAATAGTTATAATTAAATGTTTAAATATCTAAATGTTTGAAAAGTGGCAACCAACAATTTTATACAACCGATGTAATGAATTGGAACAGCTCTAAATCCATTTATTCTTACTATAATGTTTATGTTTTTGAAAGTTGGGTAAAATATTATTTAGTTATGTACAATGTATATCCTGAAGGTTTTGTTAGTAGTAAGTAATGCCAATGTAACCCTACAGTCACAATTATATTTACATTTTGCTTGTTTACAGAATATGGTTACCTACTTGTAAATTACTAAAAGGCGGATTTAGGTCAAATCGTTGAAACTAAAGGAAAATATTTTCCGTCTCGACTTCAATTATATGGTTAAATTTTATATTTTGAAAAGTGCCCGGTCATTTAACCACGCCGATTAAGTTTTAAGTATAGTTATAGTTACGTTTACCTAAATTAACATTACAGGAATCTGGAAAGCCAGAGAAACCACCTATTTCTGCAAATTGTATTTTAAGCCAATTCCTTTTTGTTTTTTTGTTTTTTAAGCCAATAAAGTAGTTAAAAATGGAAAACTCAACATTTTGATTTGATTAATTGAAGACCTTGCTATTGTAATTTAAACTTCGAAACTGTTATCAAAATATATGTGTTAGAGTTGGTGGTAATCTGACAATTATTCTTTCACATAACATTCACTATAACAGAATAACGTAGAAAAAATTTCCTAAGTGCATGCGCCAACTGAAGTCTGGGGAAGCGTTACCCATCCAACTGCCTCTTTGTCATAATTGGAGTAACGTCAGTGATGATTAACAGCTGGATCAATATTAGGGGAATAGTATCTAAGCACAGGAGTGGAAGAGGCGAAAACAGTAAAAGAAGAGGAAGCCACGTATTTCAAGTTGTTTTTTTAAATTGTAATACAATACTGACATTCTGTTTCTTTTGTTCTAATGGGTGAATTTTGAAAAAAAATTTATGATCGGACTTTTATGACATTTTTTAAATAATGAAGAACTTTTGGAAGAAGCTTCTTTGATATAAACCATCGCAGTTTTTTTTAACAATTTAACTAACGACTAACTAGCGACTGAGCTATAATGAATTAAGTTTAGATACGTAAACAGTTTGAGTTTGTTAAACAAAGTAGCAACCAATATACAAAAAGTTGCATAACCTGCCTTATTATTTGTGAGTGTAAAACAATATTGTACGGCGTGAATATTTTAAAGACCGTAGTCGAGAATCAAACTCAAGATCTTTATTATCTCGGCTTTTTGTGTTCGGAGCAGGTGTGAATATTCACGTAAAATATTTAAATATTCGTATTCAAAATTAATATTCACGTAGAAACTTCAAATGCGATGTTAGTGTATAGCATATTCGAGATAATTAATTTAACAAAGTCTTAAAACTAAGTTTTCTTAGTTTATTTGTTACTTTCTCTCGCTCTATATCAATATAGGGAAGAAAAGTACTATTTTCATAGTTTAAGCCGCATCAACTGCTTTGGTTAATAATTGCAGATCCTAGTCGGGAATCGAACCCGGGAACGTTTACTTTGTTGTGCTGCTCATTCTAGCGCTCTAACCAACGGGGTACGAAAGTAGTAAACTATGTAAGTTAGTTATTTAACTGAAAAACCATTTTCACTGAATATCCTGTCACAGTTGATAGAAATTGACGATCCTACATTTTAAATATTTAGAGTAAGGTACTGATTGTTCTAGATATAGGAGTTTCCACTGTACGTTCAATAATTATCAAGATGTTATTTTACCTGTAATTATAAGTTTTGTATGAATAAAAAATTTTTTTATCACATCTTTTAACCTGTAAGCCCAATTAATGACAAAAATCTAGAAAATTCATAAATCATTCTCGTAGTCCATCGTTTGTCATTCATACTTTCATAGTCTTTGTTAGAAACTTTTCCTTATGTTACTTAAATAAGTTCAATTCCAACATGTGTTGTCGTCTTTGTATGTCTTATATCAATACTCGTATTATACGGCAGTATGACCTGTCTCTTTCCTGTTACAATAAAAATGTTTGTACTTATTTATTTATTTGTCTGAAAATGTGTTCTAGTGTCACTGTTTTACGTGTTTAAAACATTGTCGAATATCTCCGTTAAAAAAGCAACGAGAACAAATACACAGTATTCTTTCTTTAGAACATAAACACTCTTCTCTTAGCATAAACACTAAACACCTTTAAAAGTTCTTTTCACACCTTTTCGTTCTTTAGAACGATAGGATGCCCAGAAACTGATTACCAAATTTGGTGTCTCAATATTTCACAAGCCGACATATGTGTCGGCTAGTGAAATATAGTACGTATAATAGTATTTAATCTGTATTTATTAATGCAAAATTCTTCACTAATTTACTCATAACTAATCCTGTACATTTCCCACCATCTACAGACCTAAAATTGGCAGATTATTCCTCAGGGGTTGAACATCAAAAGTAAGTTATTAAAAATTCGATCATTAACTCGTAAAGGGTAGAAAGGGAGTAACTATTCTTAAGAAATAAATGTAATTTACGTACCAAACCAATGAGCTGTAATTCTGAAAATCAGCAAAAGAATTCTTATGTGATAGGCCTACGTACAGATAGTAAAGTTTAAGATGTTAGCGCGACACCGGGACAAGCGATAACCTAGTTTATTTAATGTTCATCTCTAAAGTTTTTCTTTTTCTTTAGGTACTGTCTCCTGTAAGAAGGTCAGCAACTAAGAATTTGGATGCTGCAGGTCTAAACAAAACAATGGAGTAAAGTTTAAGATGTTAGCGAGACACCGGAACAAGGGATAACCTAGTTTATTTAGTGTACACCTCTAAAGTTTTTCTTCTTCTTTAGGTACATCTCCTGTAAGAAGGTCGGCAACCAAGATTTTAGATGCTGCAGCTCTAAACAAAACAGTGGAGCAGCACCTGAAACTCTTTCTCTAGTTGTTCAACAGGATATACGTCTTCTACCCAATCTCTTTGCCTGTAATTTTCCCCTGAATACAGCTTACTTGTAGTAAGCTGCACTTTTCGCTACTTATCACATGACCCGAATCTCGAGTCCCGAAATCACGAGTATTGCAACTTGCATATTTCTATGATTTTTACAACTTCTTCTACCTCTCTTCTAAGGTTAGATAAGATTGTTTATTATTATAAAATTTACGTTATTTTCTTTCTTTTTAATAATTTTTTATCCTAATTTTTGAATTTTTGATTTGTGAATTTACTGTCCTAGATGATACATAGTAAGCAACCTTCTACCGATAAAACAAGCTAAGTTTTTTCAATGCGCTTCTCATTACGTAGCCTACTTCAAATTCTGAAGAGAATCCAGTTAATATTAACGTGGCAATGAATTCACTGATTCATAATTTCATTATATATTTTTTGTACACTGTTTATCTATTGCCAATTCTACTAGGTAAGCAAGCGTGTTAAAAAATTGTAATCGTCTTATTACTGCAGTATATTTTCAATCTAAATTTGTGAATTATTATAAACAGGAAATTTTGTATTGATTTGTTATCCCATCCATTTCTGGAATGGGGGAAATGAATGATGTGATAAGACAAGCAACAGAATATTACACATATTATGTATAAATGTAGCCTATGTGTGTACGTGTGTTATATATATGTGTGTGTGTTTATAAATTATATAAATATTGTGACAATATTTAAAGGGAATAAGGGCTCGAGAAGATTCGAGGAAGACCGAGAGGTTAATAATATTAACGTAAATAATAAGAGTAGTAGTAATAGGGTAACAAAACAATAGATAGTGTTTTCTGAGAACAAGTTAAGAAATATAATGTATAATATAATGGTCATGTATAGTAAAGGTAGGCCTGGTTGTTTTTTGTGTCACTCGGCATTATGAGAGTCGAGTGCCTTTTTATAACACCTTTTACTCAATCCTAATTATTGTCTACAATTGTTAAGATTTATCCAGAAGCCGTAAGAAGGATTTTGTATTTTATTATTATATCAAACATCTCTGTCTTTTCTCGAACTCTCCATTAGCCCACCTATTTAAGCGCTGGTTTGTTTACGATCGGGGTCAGTATTTGATTTATCTTTCACGAGTGTACATTGCGTAGTGCTTAACAGTTACGTTTGTAATAGGCCAGCGTACTGTGAATTACTCTCTGTTGTAGAAACGTCTACTTACTCTGTAGCTTTTCTGTAAATAGTATAAAGTTAAACTAGTTAAGTTATTAACTGTATTATTTAGTTATAGCCTAATTAGTTTATTATTTATTAAGTGATTTCATTGTGATATACTTGTAGATTGTAGTCACTTATTTAACTGTAATTTTTAGTTGTAATAAATACTTGTGATATTAAACTTTAGTGTGTTAATTATTTAATTTACCCAGATCCCGAAAAGGACCTTAGAGATAAGTGTCACAATATTTTTTTTTTTTTTTTGCTTGGTTGATCACTACCTCTAACTAGAATAAACTAAACTGGTCATTAATACGGTGTAACTAAAACACATTAGTCATAAACCGAAGTTTATTCCAGGACCTTTTGATTCGGAATTAAAGTAGCAACTATTAGAACAAAAGGCCAAACAGAAAGAAATTTCGTCAATGTTTCGCGTTGTGAGTGAAGATAGAGCGATTAGGGGAACTTAAGTGTGGCTATCAAACGTTATCTGTGATACAATTTTACGGTTGTTATAAACGTTATATGGTAGTCTGTTAGTAGTTAAATAGTCTTCTGGTAGAATTTAGTAATTGAGTAAAATATTATTGCATGTAAGCTTTTATTACAACAATTATAAACAGCAACATACTTGTTACATAATATCTAATTTAGAACGCACTTGTTTCAAATACATCAATTTCTATCAGTAGAAGTAGTGTATTACAATACTCTATTTCAAAATAGTATCTGTATTATACTTTTAACTACTCAAAACAAGCTCAGTAAAAGTAAAAATAAATATTCGATTCTGAATTACTATTTTAGAAAGTAGAAATAAACATATCTTACAAAGGGATACTAAGTTAGATATTAATTTGTTGACATTTGTGGAGGGTAGGCATCCTGTCTATTCGCTCCCGCCTTCTGTTAGCCTCCCTCGTAACAGTTCAGGATTCCCACGGGAACCGTCCTGCTGATTGGGCCTTTGATGCAAGTAATGAGCGGCTGCTGTCTTAATGGAAAACAAAGCAGTGATGTTGTCTTTCCTGATTGATTGCTTTGAGGGCCAATTGCAAAGAGAATCCTCGTATTTTATTCATGATATTCAACTATTTTTCGTTTTGACTACAAAGACTACAAAAGAAAATATATTTACCGGCAAAAATAATACGTAAAGAAAATTATTATTTCATTTATTCGTTAATAGCCTTAATAACCTTTCGCTTTCGAAAACCCCATTTTTTTCAATATTTACTAACAAAGACATTGATAGATTGCATTACTATTGTTTTTATTCAGAGATTAATTGTTTTTTTTTAATTGCAGTGTTATTGGTACAGTTGGAAAAAAATACAATTAAATTACAGTTTAAGTAGCTGTTATTATGTTACAATAGTTTCAAAAATTAAAGTTGACCTGCGTAATAAAAATATATTAACCAAATTGGAATTTTAACCAATATGACAGAACTTTGTACGTTCGGGCATAATTGTTTGATTTTAATAAACCTAATGATCCTTCTTAATAATTTTAAGCTTAATAATTCGGGTAGTGTAGTGAGAATTATTGTAGCAAAAGAATTGGTTATGCTGCACTTTTAGGTAGGTAAATCTATCAATAGTCGCTGTAGTCATGCAATCCGTTTATCTCTTTTGCTAATAGCCTTTAATTTATGCAAGACCTTTGCTCTCAGCCGTTATGTACTTAGCTATGCACTAGATATCAACGCAGGTTAACTTATGGATCAGGAGTTTAAATGCTTTAACGATAATAATTTTTTAAAGATGTTTTAAAATTAATATATTAACTTTTACGCTTCACTTCGTATTAATTGAAATTTGTTTTAAAGATTTATTGATTTATTCAAACTGCTTGAAATAGAATTGAATAGATTTTTTTTAACGTTTGATGTCAATGGCTGAGCCGTACTTTAGTAAAATTGCAGAATAATATGAACAGTGGTCGTTATATCTAAGTAAACAATACAGGGTAACGAAAATAAAGAAAAATATTCTGACGTTTACGAAGATGAGTTTGTATGTAGCCGTTATCCTATTACATGAAGTAAATCAGTTAATTCGTTTCAAATACCTTTTTTTTATATTTTGATCTGTTATTCCGGAGCAGCGAAATCTACATTGTCAACAAAAAACTCCGAAATTATATTACTCTTAACAGATTAATAATTAATTATAAATTTCTTATAATATTTTAACAATAAAATTTTGTAGTAACTGAAAGAGAGTTCAAGTTAGAACAGGATGTAGAACTTATAATATGATGAATGAAATTATATATGAAAATTTAAGTGCATCTGCTGAAACGCAAAATTCTTTAAACTAATAAAAATCATGTTATCATAGTTAACCATTTTATACATTTAAATGATCAGATTCTGAACTGCCTACGTCATTCTTATCGATTTCTTTTGTGGAAAAATGTACTATATTTCAGCCCACGAACTAAACAACTTGACCTTTTATCAAGGGATTTTATTTTTCAAATAGTAGTAATAATCATTCATTTTTTGTTTTATATTTTCTTATATTATTTAAAATTTGCTGCGTGTTAAGACATTTGTTACGAGTCAAAAATAAGATCTGGATCCGTTTTATTTTTATTTTTCTTTCTGGGAACGAAATAAAGGGGGCTAAATTAATGTTTAAGTTTAATTTAAGCGTTATGAATTATATAATAGCATAAGATTATTTTAGTCATGTTTTTTTTAAGTTATATGATAACTAATAAAATCATTTCCATGCCTGAAACGAAGTTAAACTACTGAAATGTTATTCGCTTGTTACATTAAAAATATTTCGTTATGGATTCTTTTCACAATTTGTTTTGAGTTTATCAGAGTTGAGTAATTTGTTTTATTAAAAGAAGTAAGAAATATTTATATGCATTAAAAAGGTATTTTGAGAGAATAATCTAATTCAAGACAGAAGCAAGAAGTAATTGATTCGTCTCAACCCACACTAAGCAGTCTCTAGAAACGGCTACCATGAACTGAGTTTATTAAAGCGTGTTGCAATGAATAATTAAAAGAAGAACTCTCTGGTTTTATTAGGATTTTCGTATAATTTTTCGATTAAGCTCTTCGGATGGGGAGTACTTTAATTTACCAGTCTGTCTGGAACCCTGGAGGACAGCCCCTAGCCACCTCAGCTCTCGGCCTTTTGCCTCTATTCGTAAAACTGGCATCGTTCTGATTTGTAATTCCTCCATGATACACAGATACCTTTTCTATCTTTTAAACATTTATTCTAGAAAAATTATATCAAACTTCACAATTACAGTATTAATATAATAACTGAAATATTGATAGTGATTCATTTCGTTAGAGAGATACTCGATCTTATGTGCCGAGTTAGCATTACAGTACCCCATTGCTTTTTTATTTTTATCTTAAAGTTACCCTCGTAAGCGTTACTTGAGATTTTACAAAGTTATTCTAACAGTTGTCTGACTGGAGCCGAACTTCTACTCTGTTGAATTGTAACTTATTTATAATCTTCGGTTAACTTATCTGTACAAATTCGGTAAAAAGTAAAACAGTATTGTTGTATTATTCTACTTTAACCAGCTCAATGATCCAGTTTTAAATATAATCTTCTTATTAAAGTAATTTCCTTAGGGATACGGAAAGATTGTCTATAATACAACAGATACAAACAATATTATGGATCCATGACCAGTATAGTGTTTCTCTCAAATAGAAATCCCCTGATATATTCTTCTTCTTCGTTTTTCCACTGTTTGAATGATTTCTCTATAATTTACAACCAATTTTTATTTTTTGTGGCATTTTTTTCCAAAAGTATATCAAAAGTCCCGATAGGCATGCGCACATATTCAAAAAACTTTATTCTATCATTTCTTAATTTTCATCTTACAGATGACGGAATTCACCAAGTTCATGACGTCGTCGATTTATTGGATGCGTCCACATTTTTTGACATCCAATTTCCATTAACATAGGGGATCTTTTACTTCAAAGTAATAACTTCACAAACCGAGACAAAAGAGAGCCATGACTGAACTAAGTGATACGCAGATGAAAAGTGTGTTAGCAGCTGTCTGCTTTCTGTATGGCCACGGTACCAGCTTAGCTCCACTGCTTGAATCTGCTTGAACTGCTAGCCTGCTCTAACCTGCTTGCTGTCTGGCCACGGCCTTCTCCACCTCCTATCGGAGGTCAGAATTCATCATCTGATATAACTCTTCTAAACTTTGTGTACAACGGACTAGGATTATCCAGATACTGTTTTTACTTGGGTAGCAGCGTTGTTTTCGATAATGTTTTTCACTAGACTGTGAGTAGTGAAACGTTTTATATAAGAAATAGACCAGGATTTTTTTAGATGCCCAATGTAAGTATCTTCTTTTTTAATGGCGAAAACCCGAAGTAGTGATCATCACCTGATACCCCGAGTTCGGGGGTATAGGACCCTGACAAGGAGTGCTCGATTTTTAAAACTTTTTTAAAAATAGTTGTTTTTTTAAATCCTAACTTAACTTAACCAAAATGGAAATAACAAATCGAAATAGGAATATCAATAAGGCGTGATAACAACATTTTGTTGAAAAAGTTTCCTTCACTCAACAACTCCTACTTAGTAATAAACTCACACTTAAAACTACGACCTTTGCGATAATTCGGTTTGTAGCGCAATCGACTACTTAGCTGAAGGCCCTCATTTCGATTCCCAGCTAGAGAGTGAAGAATAGTCACTTCCATCTTAAACTCCAACTCGTAAAACTTCATGCTTCCCATTTAATGGGCACTGATGAAACTCAAATGATAAAATTTAAGTATCTAAATTGAAATAAGACAGGTAATATCGATTCTAAAGAATTAAGCCTATTAGTATGCTGCATAAAAATCCGTAACTTTATAAGTTCATCATTTTTTCTAAATAACTTATCTGATAATTAGTTGTGTTCCGTCTACAAATTGACTACTTCTAATTTGTTAATTAACATAAATCAATCCACTTTTATCGATTAAAAGTCTGTTATAATTAGTGAGTATTCGTTTTTGTGTGCCAAGCAAACTTCTTTCGGCTTAGATTCGTTTATTTTTCCCTGAACTTATAGAAGCTCTAAAACAATCGCTAACAAAAGCACAAGACCTTCCTTCATTAAGAATTTGCAAATGTTATGGTGGAAAAATCGCCTGAAAAAATTCTAATTTACATATCAAAAAATATACATAAACAATGAATTGGTTTAAAAAAGAAGTACGGGTAAAGTAAACTACGTTAGTTAACTTTAGAAAGTTTTATAGCAAAAAGCCATGAATTATTATTACAAAGTATAACAAAAATGGTAACTTTCATCTTTTAACTTTCTCCATTAATATATAAACAAAAGAATGTTGGATAAGAAAGACAACCACCTGAGCTCAGCTACAAACGTCTTGAATTAACACCAAAGCTGCAAACACTCCCTCTTCTTATATACTTTTAAAACTCGCCAAGTTAGGCCAGATCTCTTTTCTATTTTATTCCTCGTTACCTTCGTTTAGTTTACTTTTTTAACAACGACGCAGTCGTATTTGTGCTTCAGTTTCCCTTATCTAAAGTATCAGCGTATTAGTAAGCACTAACCTCAGAGAAATTTCAATAATCATAGGGGTTGAATACACCATGATATTATTAAAGAAATTGCTATAAATTAGATATCAATACATCTCGTTGAACTAATTAAATCGTAATGGCAATTAAAATCTCCTTGAAAAATTTACCGAAGTATCGTTTAAAAAGACATTTAAAACAGGGCTTCTATCGGAACAAAAACATCTTTAAATTAGAAAAACAAATGTAGGCCTATACGAAATACGTCTATCACGAATAACTTCGAGAAAAACGATTACATTAATGAAAATTTTAACCGAATTGAAAAAATACAATTCCATGACAAAGTGAGAAGCAAAAGGTAAAATGCTTCTATGCTTCATAATTTTTCACATTGATTACAAAAATTGCATCGCCAAACCCGTAGAGTCCACCTCTGAGTAAATATAATAATTTGAAATATTTAGTCGCATTTTCTTACGATAAGTAGTATTTGAAACACGAACTCGGTATTTCGACCGTTTTCGATTTCTACGCCTAAAAATCTGGTGTGAAACACACGACTTTCTCTTGCCAATGCAAATAATGAACAATATAACCTAACATTAGTAATAAAACATTAGAAATAAACAAAAAATTAACCTCAATAAACAAAACTTAATTTTAATCATGAGTGAAAGATGCACAATGAAAATCAATCAGTTTGGCTTAAAAATACAGAAAATCACTCTTTCACGCTAAACTAGGCTCTGCAGAGAAAAATGCTTTAAACAAAAGTTGTAGATCTCTTAATTTCCTATAAATTTTATTACAGACTGTTTTGTCTTGAAATGCATACTAAGGCCGTAATCTTAAAAATCCATTTTTACACATTTTCGTGAAAAAAGAAACAGAAAATCACAAATTACCGCTAAACTAAGCAAAGAAATGTTAGAAATAAAAGGTGACGATTTTTAAATTGTCTTCAACTTTTATTATGTACACTTTTGCTGTAAAATGCATATCGAGGCCGCAAACTTAAAAAAAAAAAAACATTTTTTTCAAAGAGAGAACAGCCTCCCCAAGAATTTCAGCAGACATAGCGCCTACCCTATCTTGTAGAGCATAAAAAAATCTAGTAAATAAGGCGATTTTACAATCGTAGGAGCCGTTTTTGAGAAAGACGCAAAAAAGTGAAAAATGACATTAATAAACTACTACTTACGATTGACCGAGAGAACAACTGCAGATTCCGAGATTTTTCGAAACGATACAATTTCATCAACGAAAAAACTACCTTAATTTACAAATTCATATCATTTTATCACATTGTCTAAGTTTTATCTCTAAAAACACAGCCTCACAAGCTCCAAACCACTATTGTGATACAGATACAACAAAGACTGTTAAAGTAGCCATTAAAAAATTTATTTGTGTAAAATCTAATCCCTCATCATGAAATTTCCAGAACTACAATACCCAGAAACTTGAGATTTATGTGTGAATTTCAAATTTTGGGTCATGTGAGCTAATTGAGAAATAATTTTAAAAATTCTCATTGAAAAGATGAAAAATTGGTTTCTTAAAAATTACAGTGTTATGTATTGTAATCTGTAGGTAAGCTCCCTCCAACAGATTGACTTATAGTATGCAACTACTACACAAAATGTATTTTTAGTTTTTGTTTTTATTTTATTTATTTATTTATTTATTTATTTAACGTCACATCGACTACAAAGGTCATTAGCGACGACGTTGGGGTGTAACTATATACAATGGAGGATGAAATGATTTTTGGTAACGTATGAAAATATGATGTGCCTGAGTGGGATTTGAATCCACTACCGCATGATCGTGGGTTTGAATCCTACTCAGGCAAAATAAAAATGTATTTTTATTTTACAACTTACTGTTTGTAATAATGAAAATTTTATCTAGCAGGCCGTCCATAGGCTGTCGTACCTCACAGGCCTCCTGTAGTTATGCAATTGACTAGATAGGACTGAATGTAGTCTAGAAAAACTGGATATGAGAAATTATCTTCTTTGTATGCGTACTGAAGTCACTTTTATTGCAAGGTTTTGAAAACTACAATAAACTTGTAAAGAAAGTAGATGTGATTACATTTTTTTAATGACCTAAATATTTAATATTTACGTACAGTGAAATCAATATTTAAATACTATCAATATTATCAATATTTAGTTACTTCTGAATGACTGGTCACAAGTAAATTTGTTATAGAGAATAATATTTTGGAATAGATATCTCACTTTCAGTACCTAAGTAGCAACATGACTTACCAACAGGATAAAGATGCTTACAATAAGATGCACCAATTTCAGCAAATATGCGGAACTATCCACAGTACCTTACAAAATAGCACCAGCAAAAACATAAGGTTGAGATTTTATAAAACAGTAGCAGTGCTGACCCTACTCTATGGCAGTTTAAACTTGGGTGCAATCAAAGCGAGAGGAGAGTAGATTACAAGCATCCGAAATAAAATTTCTTCGATGTACATATATGAGTGTAGTAAAGAAGGTCATGACAGGAATACCGAAGTAAGGAAAGAAGTCAACATCTTCTCTATAATTGACAGGGTATCTCAGAACAGAATGCAGTGGTTGGAGCATGTGAGCAGAATGAGGGAGGATAGGATACCTAAGTGAACATCGGGACCTGAGAAAGAGATGGGCAAATTTGAGAGGTTCAGAACAGGCAGAGATACCTAATCCTTGAAAGGCAGAAGAAGAAGAAGTAGTACAATTATATTAATACTTCATAAATCCATTATTTATATTTGCTTTAAAAATAAACATATACATAATCTTTAAGGGATTGTTTGGCTTTTGCTTAATTTTTTACCCTTTAAAATACTACTTGAGTAGTTTGTACAGATGTAATTATTTTTTTTAGAAAAATACTACCTATTACATTTTCTATGTAAATTATAAAACAAATTATCACACACTAATGGTTTAACTAAGAATTAGCACAGAATATCTAAATCTGATTTCACTAGGTGATATTAAAATTGTTTCTGAAAATCGATACATTTAAATAATACACATAAAAAAGAATTAACATAGATATGAGACGGGTAGGTGACAAAATTGATAATTAAAATAGAATCAGTTATACATTCAGTACAATTTAATATTCTAAATATGAATTGAATTGAAATTTTTCATTGTAAATATTGATCATATTGATTGCTATTAACTTTTTATAACAAATTGTACATAACTAAATGAAATGAATTTGAAATTAATAATCATGTAAAAGAGCTGACTATAACAGGTATTAATGTCTTTATAATATTGTAGTTATATAAAATAACATTTCAGTTAAATGACAGAAAATGTATTTGCATTAACTGTACAATAATTACAGTTACAATATTAACACTGTGTAGTGTAGTTACAAAAACACAATAAATTACATTTAATCTTTCATATTTTAATTCATAAAATAAATGTAAAAGCTCATCTACAAATGCCAAATCTATTTACTAATGTAAATTAGAGACAAAGTATAAAACACAATATTTAATTTTTGTAAACTCTTTGGGAAACTGTCACTACATAAAATATAAACATTGAAGTAATTTTTTTTTTTTGTATTATATTTCTACACTTAGAAAAGACACTTTTCCAACAGTGCCTTTAAACAATAACATCATACTACAGGTGTAAGAGGTTAGGTACTTAAGTAATAATAACAATAATAATAATAATAATAAGTATGAACTTTATTTACAAAAGACAAATAGTTTGAATTTGACAAATAACTAAGACAGTAAAGTACCTTATAAATCAATTACAAATTGATACAATGTCCCAAATATCATTTCTTTCTAATTCATTAAGCTTGGCCGAGGCCGTCAGCAGAGTTGAAAGTCTAATTATATTTTATTAAAATGCACAAGTAGATAAGCCTAATCATTAAATGAATTATTTCCTTGCCAGTACACTTTTCTGTAATATTATAAAGCGATTATCTGACAACATTTTACATAAACACATTCTCCAATTACAAAATAAAACTAAAAATTATCTTTCATGAATTAAAACATAACTGAATTCACTATAAAATGTAGTTAAAAAATCCTGACCCACCGGGTTGGTCTAGAGGTAAAGTCGTCGCCAAAATCAGCTGTTTAACAGCTGATTTTCGGAGACGAAGGTTCCTGGTTCAAATCCTAGTAAAGGTAGTTACTTTTATACGGATTTGAATACTAGACAGTGGTTACCGGTGTACTTTGTTGGTTGGGGTTCAATTAACCATACTCTCTCAGGAATGGTCGGCCTGGGTCTGTACAAGACCACACCTCATTTACACCTCATACACATCATCCTCATCTCACTGGGTCATGGGGTTGCTTAATGTTCTAAATTGAACAGATTGCAATGTACACAAATTAGGAATAAAAAAAAAAAATCCTTTTTTTTAAAAAATAAAAAACAAAATCTACTTTAAAAAAATGTAAATACTTAAGTACCTTAGAGGAAGTTAGGTACTTAAGTATTCACTTAGTCAGATGATTTACATGGAAAAACACATCCGGACGAAACATAAACAGTTACACATTTAATTACACCAACTATATTAGTTACTAGATAGAAAGTCAAGTCTATCCTTAGCCAATAAATTGTTTATTTATAAAACAATAGCAAAGCCAGTGTGGACGTACAAAATTGAATTGCGGTAACAGCAAGCTCATTAAAAATTGCCATTTTGCAGTGTCTACAGTCGAAGATCCTTATAATTATTACTGACTTTCCTTGGTTTAAAACCAATAATGTAATTCATCATGACTTACATACAAACACTGTTCTAGATGAATACGACAACAAAACATACCAAGACAGACTTAAAAACCGTTATCAAAGCCATTTGGCAATTAACCTGTTATATAATATACTACCACTACTGCAGACTAAAATGTTTCGAAATTTTTGGCTTACTGTACAAATAAAATTAAAAATTAACAGTAAAACTAACTATCACTGACAAAATGTTTATTTCTTTGAATTTTTTAATTAGCTAACCATAATATCTAAATTTTGTATTAATAAAAACCACATTGTAAATTAACCTAAACAGCAACTACAGTTGATTTTTTAATAGGAGTTATGCTAGTGTGTGTTATCTCCTTAAAGATTTTATTTTATTAATTTTATAAAATAAAATAAAATGTTTTACAAAATATGTTATAAAATTTACTTATAGTTAAATAATTAAGTTGATTCTAAATAGTACTCATAGAAATTAAAATAAAATAATAAAAAAAGTTCTAGCAGTTCGCCCCATGTAGCTTTTTTGCTTATTGCTAGCCTCAGAAGAGTTGCATTCAAATTGGGATTGCAAAATCGCTGCAGGAAATAAAAATAACTCTTTCAGTAATAGAATGTACATGCTGAGTTTTAGAGCTGTCTTTCTTTTAGAAGGTAAAGATGTAATTTTTATTTCTAATAGGTATTTACCGTTAGGTGCTAGTGGTTAAAATTAAAATGCTTTGTACTTCCCATGTATTAACTACTAAGAAAATATGCATACCGATTTTCAGAACTGTTCTGCTATGTAGGCAAGTTACCCCTGTTTTGTCCTTTAGGCAAGTACTAAAAATACCAGTGGTTTTAGTCTTCACAGAATATTTTAGCCTGCTCATAAGAAACAAATGTGCTGAATTTTAGGTTTCTACGTTATTATAAAGTTAGAAAACTACTAATAATGATAAGGGTGTGAGTGAATCAACCAGTCGGTGAAAACTTCTGTTTTACATGTATATAGATGTGTTCCATCACTACAGATTTTGTACAAGAAGAACTACATGACAAAAAATCATTGTTTTTGCAATATGTTCATGTAATACTCTTGAAAAATAATTTTTACAATACATGCCTATTACATACATTACCATAAAAATAACTAAAATTTAAATTTAAATATACCATTGTTTCCATATCATGTGGCTAACTGTACCACAAAATTGTTTGAACAAAAGCCTACTTATGCGGGGAGAAAATACATCAATAAATTACCCCAATTTTTAAAATGTTGTGATAATTTGCATTTCTTCAAAAAAATCTGAAAAATTATTTAATTGGTGAATTTTTTTTTATAGCGTACAAAATTTCTTTCTAAATAGTAGTAGTAATATGATTGTAATATGTATTTCATGTGTTATAACTTCTTGACATGTCCTACGCTCCTGAACGCAATAGAAAATATATATATACATTTAATATCTGATTTCATTACAAACCATTACTTAAATTTATTTTAAGTACACTTTTTTTGTAAAATTACTGTAATTTTATTCACCCTGATAGGGTTCATCAGAATTCACAATATTATATAAGAATTTTAATTTTTTCGGACATTACAATATTTTTTAACTGTCACAAAAAAATTTAAGAAAATATTACAAAAAAAGATTATCTAATCTGAAGTTGCTTTCTCAGTTTAAAAAATCCCTGCAAAGAGGCCTAGAAAACATTATTTCATGCCACTGCAGCTAATTTGGCTAAATGGTATTAGCCAATTGGATGGTATTGTATTGAACTCTTAGCTGCAATCTTTTCTGACTTTGCGTTTGCTTATAATGATCACTAGACAACACAGATTTTTGTAGGTAACTTATGAAATATTTTTATACAATAAATACTTAAGTACTTTAAGTACTGTATTTACTTCTATAAAAATAACACAATGTTGTAAAACAATGTAATCATACAGAAGTATCAAAATTTAGACATTAAAATTATTATTATTATTTTAGACATAAAATTATTATGTTCATTCATATTATTAATTTCTGTAATAAAAGTTGTAATTTTACTAACTCACCAGGTCAGATGTACTGAATTCATTGGTTTGTGCAGACCATTTTATGAAGTGTTGACAGTTCTTCTGTTTAGGATGTTTTATTATTGCAGTATGCAATAATGCGATTCAAGTCAGAAGATCCTCTCAAGAAAGAATATTTTTTAAAACTACAACTTGAAAACATCATTACAAAGCAATTTTTACAAGTAAAAATGGCTTAGCATTGTTTTAAATACAAAACGCAATGTACACTTCACATTTACTTAATTGTTTTAAATTGTTATTTATAAGCTCTATACATATTGCAGTTTCTCCTGTCCTCAGGAATAAAAACTTTATTCTTCAATGACTGGTAATGTTTTAAGCCACCTTTGCTCCATTGGTCACATATCAGAGTGCGTTTGTTAGTTTAAAAAAGAAGAAAGTTAACTCCTTAATCTGAAAAATTAACCTTGTATTACAGAAATCCCAAATCAAAAAATTTATTAAATGTTTCTTAACTCTGCTTTCTACCACTTTCGCACTTATAGTTTGGTCGGTCTGTAGATATCAGAGATATCAGAATATCTAACAAATATCTAATCTAAAGTTCAGTAAATAAAAAAATCAGTTTTCTCTCTGTTCTTATAATTTATGATAGCAGCTATAATGATTGCTTAGGTTTGGGTACAAAATACTTTTTTTTAATAGGATGTCTTGTATATTAGATCTTGATGTAAGTCACTGAAAACAAATGGCTTTCATTGATTCTTATTGCCTTCAATTAGGTTGAGATGTAAATATAAAAAAACTTATTTTTAACTAAATTGATCTAGTGCGGTTCTTTTTGTTTTTAACTTTTTTAGAGTGTCTGTAAATTTGTTATAAGTATCACTACTGTACATCAATTAAAAATTGGTACATTACACTAGTACTTTATTCATTTTTTATGGCTTTACTACCCTCATGGAGAACATTTTTATGTAAATAATCAACTAAATTACACATTTGCTTTGCTTCTCATTTTCTGACTACTAAATATGTAAATTATTTTCAACAATTTATATGCAATTCAAGATAGAAAATATGTGAAAACCATTGTCAGGAATAAATGATGTATGACTTAAAATAGTAATAAAGTTACTAACAGTTTAGTTTGATGTATAACTTTTTTAATTATCATTGATTGAATCTAACTCTACTATAACATTCCTCATTCTATCTTTTTCTCTTTATTACCACATTCCATTCTTTTCTCATTTCTATCTTTCGTCATTATTAACCGTTAATTTTATACAATAACCAATTTTTTAAATTTAATAATCTCCTTTGTTTTCTTCTCCTTCTCCTTCTTCTCCTCCTTCTTCTTATTTTTCTCCTTCTCCTTCTTCTCCTCCTTCTTCTTATTTTTCTCCTTCTCCTTCTTCTCCTTCTCATTCTCATTCTCCTTCTCCTTCTTCTTCTTCTTCTTCATCTACTGCTGCTGCTGCTCCTCCTCCTCCTCCTCCTCCCCTCCTCTCCTCCTCTTCCTCCTCCTCTTCCTCCTCCTTCTCCTCTTTCTCCTCCTTATTCTTTTTCTTCCTTCATTGATTAGATCTCAACTTGTTTTGTTCTCACCCCAACATCAAACAACTCAACCTTGCTCATACTAAACTACCATCACAGGAAAGCTGTTAGATCTCACCCTATCCAGATGTTTACACTGCAATCTCCTATAACCTCTAATCCTGTCAATCTTAGCCAAAACTCGCAGTTCCTCCCTTATTCTATCATTCAAAATATTCTCCAGCAGTATACATATATTAGCACTAGTTAAAATCTTCATCTCACCTGCTTGAATTTTATTATCTGAAATACTGCATAAGTAATTAACTGTAATTTATTTTTCTGAAAAAAATTAATCTAGGAATCAATAAATTCATTGTTTAAAATTAGTTTCTTTTTGTTGTTTCTGTTTTCACTACAATAGAGAAAATCTTACAAATCTAGAAATATATCAGAATCAATATTATTCCAATCACATTAAAATATGATAGACATTATTCCAGTTTTTTTTCTTTGTTATATTTTAAAAATAAAGTAATAGAAATGAAGTCTCATCTGTATTACAGTAATGATATAAGAGAATTTTATTTTCCACACTTTTCTCAGTGTAATGGATTAAGTATGTTTGTTAAGCCAGTACAATTTCTTAGAGTACATACAAGTACCCAGTACAATTCTTTTTGAGTATGTTAAAGAGCAGGAGAAACAAAAACACGTCACTCATATTGTTGTTATACAACTACAGTTGCCAATTACATAACAATAAAAACAAAACAAAAACTCTCTATCTCTACCAACTTCCTGCTGTTTTATCAAAATAACAGCACTCTGTTTCTACTTCTATTTTTATTCCTACAGCACTTCTTGAGCTTCTTCCTACAGCATTTCAAAATTTTAACAAAGGTTGTAAGTATTTTTTCTGACTATAAGAGAATGGCTTAAAACAAAGAACATTATCATAATGTAATACTTGTGATACATTTTTGGCTATTGTAAAAAGACACTTCTAATGTAACTAACACTTCTTTTAGGATAAATTCCTCCTTGAATATTTTATGAATGAAAATTTCTTAGTTGCCATTAAAAAGTTTTTCTTTTAATTACATTGATGTAAAATATTGTACGCAACATTGTTTTAACTGTTAAAACTTTTAGAACCAGTACGATTTAAAACAATAAACCGCAAACTTGTTACTTTAAATTTAAACTGTTAAATTCCTGTACTTTTATATTAAATCCTTTATGAACAGCTACCAATATTTAATAATGAAACAACCAGAAGAAGATATATCTGCCTGAAGTGCTTCAGCGGAGAAATACTTTAAATTTGGAGGCAAAATAATGAAGGTCCATGTACTTTTATAATAAATCCTTTGTGTACAGCTACCAATATTTAACAATGAAATGACCAGAAGAAGATAATATATCTGCCTGAAATGTATCAGGAAAGAAATACTTCAAATTTGGGGGTAAAATAATAAAGGTCCATATAGTGACATAAATATGTTAAAAATTAACAGAAATGAAGAATATTGCTGCAATACTTTAAAAATCTAACACAATTCGAAAATGTGTCCATATTTTCTTTCATGGCCACATTATTAAAAATTTTAATTGAATTAGACGTTTTTGCTAATGAAGGAACTACAAAAAAAATGAATTTTATTAAAAGAAATACACCAGTTTTTATTCAATGTATTCCAAAAAAAAAGAAGAAATTTATGTGAGAAATAACAAACAATAGGTACACAAGTTGATAAATAATTATTTATCAAGATATAACTCTTTTCAAAGTTGTTTGTGCTTACAAAACTACATTACTATTCCATTAATAACAATCTGCAACAAACCAATTTATTGTAAATTTACTCGTGCAAGAAAAAGAAACGAATTCATTCCTTATAAAAAATGTGTTTCAGAAACATACATGAAAAGTTTGAGTACCTTACATACAGAAGAGCATTAGGTACCGACTTAAATAAACTGAGGATAAATCATAAACAAAATAGATTTTTTAATCAGGCAAGTTTATTATAATGAAAACATCTGGTGTGAAACAATCACATATCTTTCTTTTGCCAATGCAAATAATGAACAATATAACCTAAAATTAATAATAAAACATTAGAAACAAAGATAAAACCTAACCTCAAAAAACATAACCTTATATCATGAGTGAATGTTGCAAAATGAAAACCAACCTTAGTTTGGCTTAATAATACGAAAAATCACCCTTTGACGGTAAACTAGGCTCTGTAGAGAAAAATGCTTAAAATAAAAGTTGTAGATCCTTTAATTTTCTATAAAATTGATTATTCACTCTTAAAATCCATACTAAGGCCGAACTCTTAAAAAATTAATTTTTTTACAGATGTTCATAAAAAACAGAAAATTACTAATTACTGATAAACTAAGCGCTTCACAAAAGAAATTGTGAATTAAGAGTTGCAGATTTTTAAATTGTGAATACTTTGATTATATACACTTTGCCCCAAAATGATTTTAAGGCCGCAATTTTAAAGCAACCATTTTTTTTCTACAAGAGGACAGCCTCCCCAAGAATTTCAGCAGACATGGCGCCTACCCTATCTTTTAGAGCATTAAAAATTTAGTAAATGAGACGATGTAAAAAAACATCGTAGGAGCCGTTTTTGAAAAAATTGCAAAAGTGAAAAATTACACGAATAAACTACTAGTCTACTTCCGGTTGGCCAATTTTGATGAAAATGTTCGTATCGGGTCCTCTAGTATTATCTAACTTAAGTTTGAAGTTTCAACTTCGTACAATGTTTTGCTCTTGAGATATTTTTTTACACACACACACACACACACACACACACACACACACACACACACACATACACACACCAAAAAAACATAGACGTACTGACCTAAAAACATGTTTTTTTTTTGTTTCAGGGGTCTGAAAACGTTATATCCGGTGAAAACTCGATTTCGAAAAATCGACATGAAAACAATACTTTCTTTACAATACATTCATATAGGCAAGAGAAAGTAATAAGAAAGTATAAACGTTTATGAAGATAAGAGTAGTTGAATCTCATAATTTTACAATTTAATAGGTAATGTTAATAGCAATAATTATTTTCAGAATTTTAATAACTATTTTCAGTTATTACAAGTAGGTGTAAAGATACTCAGCAAAATGTTTTGGGGAAATACAGACTGGGATAAATATTTTTCATCAATTGAAAGCAACTACTTTCAAGGGATGAAAAATTTTCTCATTGTACCAACTGCACCCTTGTAACAATTGTACTGTAATTAACACTCACTACAGTCGTAAATGACAACCATTTAAAGAAATCTTAAATTAAAAAAGGAAATATTTTGGAGAATGTTAAATGAACTTTAAGAATACACTAAAAAGTAGTTAATACAACTAAGAAAAAGGAAGTTTTTAAGTACTTGACGTAATGAGAAAAGGCTCTTGAAACGTTCAGAAGCATACAAATTACAAAATTGTATTACGTTGAAATCCTGTTGTTTTTTAAAGATACCAGTAAACTTTCAAACACTTTGTGAAGATAATTGGACATCGTATTCACAGATGGCGCAGCTGTTGAGAAACTGCCCCGGAGGAAGTTGAACGTGATGAAGTGAGATTGAGGCAATATTTTATACCGTAAGTTTCCATTTGTTTTTACGGACTTCAGAATACAGAAAATCGTAAGCTGTATGCAAAAGAAAAGAATTTTTTACTTTTCTTCCATTGGCCGTTACAAAGTAGGACGAGATGGGAGACATGTATATTAGGCGAAACTTTATTTCGCTTCGGTTGTTTAACACGGTGAAGAACCTAAACTTACAAATACCGTAGCATTACTTTACTATATATACACTGGATATAAATAATGGCAGTGTAGAGTTGAGTGTATAGCCATGCTCAATGTAATGCCACCAAAGTATTGTTGTTGTTAGGATGATTTACGCCGTGCCGCTAAGGGCGTCGTAAGAATCTTTTTGTGTTGTTGTTGTGTGTCGGTAAAAGTGGAATGGGGTGAATGGGAATTCTACTACATGGGATACATCACAAATCTGATTTATTGAGCAGTGCTTTCAACTGCAATGCCTATCGACCCAAAAACATACCCACTCTTTACCACCAAATCGGCAACTAAATTCCAATACAATGTATTTTAGTTATATCGTATCGGCCCGGCCTGTACTAAACTCCCACAGACCACCAGAAATATTTATGTTCCAGTAATTTTTAAAATATCACCACCGGTGATATTTTATCTGTGATGCCCATCAGTGAGAACACTTTTCCTTCAATATTTTAATTAGGTTACGTTTAAATTGAGTGATTTTTGTGACGTAATATTATATTAGGCGAATTAAAGTGCTAGTCTGTCATTAACGCAATATAAATTATACTTTGTATTGCAAGATAGGCCTGCTATTAAAAATTGTTTCATTTTGGCATTATTTAACAATAAACACATTAGGCCTACATTTTCAAATTTTCGTTTTCAAAATCGAAGAACTTGTGGAAATGAAAGGACGTAGCCTATTTTGATTTTCTTATGAACAACTACTTTTGAAACGTTATGCAAAATGTCAGGTAGGTTTAAAAAAGTTAAAATTAAGTCCATCCTTATCATTTTCAGATTGAAACGACTTTATTTTTACATCTAGTTTTGATTAAATGTTATAATTAGTTTATTTATAAATCCGATTTAATCAATTTTAATCAATATTTTCTAGAAAAAATATGTTGTTTAGGTCACCAGCCGAAAGGCTGGTTTGAATCTCTAGAGGTACTAAGTAAAAACAAGGACTGCGGTGGTTTACTATTTGCCTTTCTCACTGAGTTGAAAGAGTATGCTTATCATCTTGCCAGGCTCTCCAAAAAGCACCTACTTTCCACCCCACAAATGACACTTCATTCACCACAGAATCGGGCTATATAATAAATTCATTACTCTCAGAAGAGATAACTCTGATTAGTGTCTTTTACACCTCTACCTCTTCTGTTCTTAAATAGTTCAATCATATAACTAGCTAATTATGTGATAAGAAACAGAACTAATTTTTTGTAGCCCTGGAACCAGCAGATCGAGTGCAGTTAATTTAACACTCCACCTGCCCGTTATGGGCATAAGAAAAGTACATAAAGATTAATATTCTATGATAATCAGTAAATTACTTAGTCGGTCCCAAATATAAATTATTGTAATTTAAATAAGCTTAGGATCTTAGATGTAGGTGACAATCTCTAGTAGAATTATCTTTACAATTTTCAATCAGAGATGCAGCTTACTATTTTTAACTTATGGTATCCGTAATTAAGTAAACTATTGAAATTTGTATATCTATTTGGAAGTATTACAATTTACACAATGCACTTCCATTCGACGAAGAGATCGTAAATTGCTTAGTTTTGTTTGAATTCTTAAATTATTTTTAGCACCAGTGTTTAACATGTTTATTACATTTTTATTGAAGATACTGGTGTATAATGGTCAATAGATGCACGCACTTTCGTGTGTTGCAAACCAAAGACTTATAATGCAAAAAGAGAAAATATTTAAACTTGAGATGAGATACCTTTCTCTAAGCAGTAATAAAAAATACTCTGTGGGTTTAATGTAGCTAAATTAAACGCAACCTTTTGCCGGAGGCACGTAGTCAGGATTTTGGTTTGGGGTTTGAGTCTAGTGGTTTTTTTATTGTTTTTCGTCCGACTGTTGTGCACATTAGCCTAAGGCTAGTGAAGGGTGATAGATGAAAACGAGGGATGAAACAATGCCAACCGGGAATCGAACCCGGAGCCGCCGGCATATAAGTCTAGTTCGGAATTGCATTTTTAGTTCGAGTGGACTGAAGCCTCTGAAGCCCCCTTCCTGGTTACGTACACTGTATTTTTGTACGTGACTAGCGCGGTGCAGTAGCTACCCTCGTAGGACACTAGATTTATTGCTTTCCCAGATTTTCCCAGTTTCATTTCACGTTTTACTTTTTATATGTTTCACTTAGATCAGACGCAAATGTTTTTCGGAACTAGTAAGAAGTAGAAATAATATTCGTCACTGTAGTTACCCCTTTTCTACCCTGGAGGAGCTGCTATTTTTCCAAAATGTCTCTCGGAGAATATGCATTCCAATTTTTAGAATAGTATCATTCTGGGAAGTGTATACAATTAATGCAGTGCAATTAATGTTTTGATGTAGCGTAGTTACCCTTATTTTACCACAAAGGCTGAAGAAATCAGATTAAAAATATTTTAAGTGTTTCTTTATATCTTCGAAGAAATAATTGTGCCAAATTTCAGCTCTGTTTTAATATTAAAGGAAAGTTAGAAAATTACAGATGAGTCAGCCAGTGAAAATTTTCGCATTTTTATTTTTATGTAGATTTAAAAGACATGATAAATGACGTCATCCTTGCAAAAAAATGATACTTTTAGTATGACATCTATCGTTGAGGCATATCTGTCATTATAGATATCAATCAATATTCAACATAACTTCAGTAACTGTGGTTTGTATTCCGTGTTTACTAATAAAGAAAATTTAGATTGTTTCGAATATTTTGGAAAGTAGGAAAAAGAAAATTTTGTTATAGTTGTTTTTGTATAATAAATTGTTTACTTTTTAATTAAAAATCTAATGAAATATTATGGAGGAGATCTGAAAATAATAACGTTATTTGTTATCATCAACTTGTTATTTTAATTTTAAACCACAGTGTATGGAACGGTTGATGATATAATTAGGTATTTTATAACATGAAGGCAGAAATGTGTTGCAAGCCTTTATATATGAGGAAAAAGTTAAGGAATTTATTCATACGTCAGTGAGCACTGTAATAAACGAAGCAAAAGAGAGGTGAAGGCGATAATGTTCTTTCGTGTGGAAGAAACACCCCCGACATCTGTGTCACCAAGCGCGGTAAGGTGCATGATAAATATATCGGCATTCCGCAGACCCTCCCAATACATAAATCTAGCATTAGGAAAGCGTACAGAGTTACCACAGAGGAATCCGCTTACTCTCCCTAAAACTAAAGATTTATCTTATCCTCTCTGTTCTTATGAGGTCAGGGATGGAACACTGAAAATTAAGCTGTTGCAGGACAAATGGCGGGTGACTTACCCTCTTCTCATCACGGTTTAGGATTAAGTGTGTCAATGAACATTACACGTTTACTTTTCTGTAATATCTTTATTGATGTACCTACTTCTTTACTCTAAAAATTAACCTATTATATTTACCCTGACAACGAATTCCACCAAATTACACACGTTTTTCACTGATCTATTAATTTTTTACAACAGCCACCTTTAAACTTTTCTTAATCTGAAAAGAATTTGTTGACACTTTACGTGAAATTAAAGAAAGGAATATTTTTCAGTGAGCTAGTTACATTTTTCAACCACATAATTTTTCATATTATGTGAAATTATTATAGGAAAGAAAATTCTAAAACAAAATTATATTAATCTGATCGTACTGCATTACTCATGTAGCAACTAGTTGTTAATTATATCGTACTTCCGCAGTGTGAAAAATGTAGTAAATCTTTTTGAAATAAACATTTCAAAAAAATTATGTAGATTTCATGTTAGTTTATTATTTGTTGAAACATACCATTACTTAAACCTGAAGTAAAATGCTTTCAGACAAATATTTTTCAGTTACTCTCTGCGCATGTATCTTTGTTATTTTTTTTAAAAAACACAACTTTGTTTTTAAATTTTCCTATACCAAAAATACACACAAATTTACCTCGGTGGACCCATTAAGAAACGGCACATATGAGGTTTTGCAGATCTGAGTCTTTTGAAGAATACATACATGAGGTATCTTTTATATCTACTCTTAAACAAAGGAAACCATAGTTGGGTAGATTAATTTTCCCACCACGAGTTAATAAAAATTTTTAATTGAGTTAATACAAATAGTTTTAGATTTTTTATGTTATAATTAAGAAAATTAATATTGTATTGTAATGATTTTTTTAACTTCTGGAAAAATAAATAAATAAATAATCATTATCATCACCATCATCATCATCTCGTTATTGATGCAGTTTGCGGACAGATCACACCGGTCAATAATGAGAATATGTTTTACTTTTGTTATTAAACAAATGTTAATTATAAATTCTTTTAGAATTCTCAAATACAATAATAATTGCGTGAAAAGATTATGTGTGATAAGTCCGATGGTACACTCCAGAAGGAGAGAAATATGCTACCAGTCTTAATAAGAGATGGATATAGATATAGCATATCAGTTCGGAACAGGCTTATGCCTAGCCATGATTGGAAGAAGAAAAAGACGGCAATACTAAATGCATTACGTATGGTTTTTAGATTTGAGCTACAAAGAAAGTCAATGAGTCTATCATATTGATGTCGGTTTGCGTGTCACAAAATGATTGTGGTTGTAACGATTTTAAGGGTACATATTCATTTACACATCTTATGTAACTTAAATGTATTTAAGTTCAAACATTTGAACCGATTTATAAACCATAAATAAAAGCACTGACTTAAAACTTAAGCACAACACACTTAAAATAATTTAACGTTTTTGAAATAGACCCAAACCGATATCTACTAACTCCAGCTATTAAACGCTCTTTTAGTGGTTGTAAACAGAAAAACTGAAAAAATTAAATTGATAATAATGTATACAGTAACACCACAAGGGGTTTTCAAGAAATCTCCGGAAAATCTTGTCGGAAAGAGATATGATAATTACTTATTTTGCGTTATCCACTCTGTACTGAGCTATGGGGTCACGCAGTGGGGCAACTCAACCGAACACCTTCAGATTTTTTGCATACAAAAATATGCAATTAGAATTATCGCAAAAATTCCAAGTCATTGTTCTTGCAAAAGATTGTTTGTTAAATACAATAATCACTCTTTACCGTTTCTTTATATGAAAATTTAAAAATTACGAAAAAAAATAAAAATTTAAAATAAAAACAAAAATTTTAAATTTACAAAAAATCACAACTCGACGTTCAATGACCAACCTGTTGATGCGACTTGAAATAAATAAATTTAAAAAAATTATGTTTTTGTTTTTTTATAGTGAATACTATAGAATATGTATTAGATATTTTATTATTAGAATATTTTTATTAGATTGTACAAAAAAAAACTGTTTGCTAATATACATTTAAATGTACATGTAGGCTATATTACTTGTCTTTTTGACGATGTCTTTCCCTTTCTTGGTCGATGACAAATAAAGATTTATTTATAAGAAGTAAAACATGTTTTACAAATAGTCAAAAGTGAACCGAACAAAATATTTCACGCGGACGAGCCCATAGAACGTTAAAAATGTCCTTTGTCAAATTTCGTCATAAAAACTGTTCAGTATGGGTTTACTCACAACGTTTTGGATGGACGATGTTAAAATATTTTGATAAGATTACCTGCTCATAAAGTGGTAGGCTGCCGTAAAGCTCTGTGACCGTAAGACATTGGGTTATTGTAGTAAACTGTGTAGATATTTATAATTATATTTACTGTATCTAATCCTACCAAAATCCTGTTATAAAGTACTTTGTAAAATCATCGTAGAGATTTTTCTCCGGCTATTTTCTTGTTTTTAATTTCTTTCTTGAATTAAATTCTAAAGGAAATAAGTTTTATAAGACGTTGTGTCGTTGAGTAGGCCTATTGTGTGAACCCTTGATATTTTGAACTTTTTCTATTTTTTTTCAACAATGAATCAGATCAAAAATTTAAAACTAAAATTTTATATTGTTTTTATTTTAATAAATACTGACAACGTGAAAATATAAAGTGTTCGTTAGCTTTTTTAACCCGTTATTCTCATTTTTTTGTTTGCAGCGAATGGTAAGGTGCTGAACGATCCCCTAACGTGCAGCATTCATCTGTACGATCAGAGAATATATGAAATGTATTTCTCTACGATCCCCTTTTTGTCACTGTGGACCGATGGAAACACCTCCCTTTTGGAGATGAAAAAGTATCTATCTGTTTTGGCTCTAAAACCATATTTTCGAATGGGTTTCCTACGTGTCCAAATTGAAAGCATTCATATATCTACTATTAATCTTTCAAAGGGGAGAAAAATAAATTATATTTAAGTCAAATCACGTTAATGCTTATTTTACAATTATTTTACTTTTAGAACTAATCAAATAAGTTGATTTATTATAATCAATCTATGACAGAAAAATATTGAAGGAAAATTAGTGGTTTTAAAACAAATTAATTGATATTACTAATATTATTCATTCCTTTATTAAAGCTAAACATAGTCCTTTATTAAATATTAGATACAATTAAATCAAGAAACTCTATTTTGTAACCTACCGTTGATAAAAAAGAATTATTATAATAATTTTATCTATAACTTACAAAAAATGAAAATTATTGTTTTTATTATTAGATTTATTAGGCCTATACTAATTTTAGATTATAGTTTTTTGTAAATAATTGTACAACCTTAAAGTTATACCTAAAATAAGTTTTAAAGTTTTATTTTTAAAAGTTAATTTATATTAAAAGTTAAATTTAAATTTTTTTATAATTGTATAACTTTGAATAGTTGCATGATTTTTTTAAAGACATAATATATATTGTTTACTAATTAATTTTTTTAGACTTTAGATTGTTTTTAATTTTTTTAGAGACTGTATTTTCTTTGAAAATGTCATTATTTTAAAACCTTGCGTAGTTTTTAAATATCTTTTGTACTGTATTACTGTATAAAATAAGAGGACACCTACCCTAGAACAGGGCTTTTAGCCATAGTTAGGTAGATCAATTTCTTCCACCTCGTACAGTGTGAATTGTTGAAAATGAATTTATAGCTTTTGGAAAGTTTGGTTTACTATTGTGAAAAATATGGAAATAAATGTTTGATTATTATTATTAATTATTGTCTCTTTGGATGCGCTTAGTATGGATGGAGAGATTATGATTAAGCAAATTCAAATATCAGAGTCAATTTGATTTAACTACTGCACGATCTAGTGTACTTAGAATTTACTTAAAATTAGAATAAATTTTGTCAGTTTGCCTAGTTACGTACTAATAACGAAACTGCCTTTGACGTTATGTCAACATTATACATTTGAAGACAGATACCTTTACTAAAGTAAATTTTGTAAAGACGATGTAGATACTACTATAATTAACAGAAAATATAAATGTTTTCATGTTATTTTTCTCAAGGCGACAGATTTTACTGTAGATGTCTACACGAATTTAATTTTTACAAGATAGTGTCATTTTTACCAACCAAAAACCCATTTTTTCAAGACGTATAAAACAAGACGAAGTAAAAATATTCTGTCGTCAAACATGCTTTCTAGGCAGGATTTACTGTATAAAAATCATTCACCTTTAACATCAACGAATGTTTTATTATTTATTTTTTATAGAAAAATTTATTTCAGTGTGGACATCAGGTCACACTAGAGGATACAATTAAAAACCAGACTTCTCTGTCCAGTGACATTCAATATTAACATTTTACCAGTAGAAAGACTACAATATCTTTCCCAGCACGTACGCAAAACCTTTATTAACCGAAATTAATTATATTAAAAATTAGCAACTACAAGTGGTGAATTCAACGATTTTTCAGAAAAGCCGTTTCGGTGGCTGTTAGAAATGTGATTCATTTCAACTAAATATCCCAGATTAAATTCTTACCTAAGGTCTGAAAAGTTTTAATACACAAAAAATTCGTGCATCTTTTAACAACCCACTGTAATCGTTAGAGACTAAGAAGTTGATGTGAAGTTAAATGAATAATTCAGAAAATATTAAAAATGGATTCTACGAAAATTAAAAACCCTCTGAAAATCTATAATGAAATAATATTTTTTGAAGGGAGTGAGATTCTTTGAGTTGATGTTACAGAAGCTAAAATTTTGAGAAGATTAAATTTGGGGGCAGATCTACTTCTACTGAAGCTTTACTTTACTGATGCCTAGAAAGAAAACAAACCTTCGATTTGGCGTTAAATTCCAAAAGCTCCAGCAACACCTGTATTTTAAACAGCAGAAGGACAAATATTTTGGGTGTAATAAATGTATCACAATTCTAAAAATATTTTTTCCGACAAATAAATCAGCTTGTCGATAAAGTAGAAAGATTCCTGAAAGCACCCATGATAGTAAAATAACAGGCCAAAAATTGGAAAGAAGGAAAACACTAAATAAATTTTAAAATTAACTCTCACGTTATTGTTTTATTTTAAATGTGAAGTTTATTTTTCTTTCATTAAATTCAATATTACTAAAAAAACAAATACGAAACATTTTTCTATGAATAAATTCAAAATGTTATTTCACTCTTCATTTAAACTTAGTATACATTTTTATAAAAAAAAACAAGCATTACAAGCATTACAGTAAGAAATGCCCTGTTAATGTTGCGATTTTAAACTTAGGAACTCTTAACTTTTTACAAAACACAATTTTTCATTTTCATTGAAAAAGCAAAAATGCTTATATAAGTTTTGTTTTTATGATTTCTTCACTGAAGCAGCAGAATTTGTTCTGCCGTATTTGTCGTAAGCATTACTGAGAGCTTTCAAGATGGGACCAATGTATTCCAAGGATCTGAAAAATAAAATGTTACTGATTAATATATTTTGCACTGTTAGAGAAAATATAAATTTAATTAATACAACTTCAGAAACGATTAAATATGTCTTACTCTTATTTCCAATTCTAATAAATCCGGTATCGTCAAAGCTTAACCAGTTGTAAATTTATTAATAATGACTGGCATTGATATGTTTTCTTTTTGTGTTTCACGGCCGACTGTTATGCAAAGGCTAATGCAGACGTTGAAGGTTGATAGATGAAAATGAGCAATGAAAAATGCCAGACCTGGCCGGAAACTAAACCCAGTGCCCCTACGGTAGACTCCAGCAATACGTTAGCTCATTTAAAAACGGCTGAACAAATTTTAGCCGCCTTATGACTAGTAACGACAGAGTGCTTAACCACAAACATTGTGGTCCTGCGTTCGATTACGACCGCTTTTTAATCGCTCACTTGATTTTACCACCAAAACTACTAGAAGATAACATATTTTCATACAAATAGGTAGTTCACGTTCATAACGCGTTGTGTTATAATGCAGATTCGGATATACCGCTGATAATTAGGCCTACATGTTTTACTAATGGTTTTAATATTACAATATACCGGGTGAGCATAAAGTCTTACCCTGATTATAAAATTTTATTACAGAATAATCGCTTGACGTAATAATTTAAATCTGGCGCTGTTACATAGGTTATTGTTAGTAGATTTTGTGACCAATAGATGGCGCTAGTGCTCCTCAACAATGACATGGTCTGTTAGTTCACGTTAGTTGCTGGCGAAATGGCGTTGAAGCAGGAGAAAGCACAATGTGAGCTTTGGTTTCACGAAACGAAATCGTCCATCAGTGTTCAGCGTAATTTTCGGGCTTTTTTATGGACGCAGCCCTCCTGATGTTAAATCAATAAAGCGATGGTATGAAAGGTTTAAAGAAATATGCAGCGTTGAAGATCTTCCTAGAAGTGGCAGGCCTAGTGTGAGTGAAGCAACTGTTGATCTTGTTCGGGAATCGTTTCAACGGAGTCCGTCTAAATCAACTCGTCAAGCATCACGTGAACTTCAAATACCGCAAGCAAGTGTGGTGAAAATTCTTCATAAAAAGCTTAGGTTGCATGCTTATAAAGTGCAAATCGTGCAGGCCTTGCAACCGAACAATTTGCTGAGACGTGCAGAATTCGCAACTGAGATTCTCAACAGGATTGACGGCGCTAACGATTACTTAAATCGCATATGCTTTACCGATGAATCCACCTTTCATGTCAGTGGAATGGTAAAAGGCATAATGTCCGTATATGGGGATCAGAGAATCCACATGCTACTGTACAGTTACAGCGAGACAGCAAAAATGTGAATGTTTGGTGCGGCCTCATGCATAATAAGGTTTTCGGGCCGTTTTTCTTCACGGAAAACACCATTAACGCTAACATTTACTTAGATGTTTTGCAATAGTTCATTGCACCACAGTTAGAAGAATATCAACCATGGATAATTTTCCAGCAAGATGGGGCACCGCCCCACTGGGCTTGGTTGTGCGAGTGTTAACGTTGTTGTGTGTTATCCATTTAGTGCGTAATTTCCTGGATGAAACATTTCCGGATCGGTGGATTGGAAGGGATGGTCCAACACCCTGGCCACCCCGCTCTCCAGACATTACTCCCCTTGACTTTTTTTTCTGGGGCTATATCAAGGATAGAGTCTTCGCCACACCAGTTGCTGACGTTGACGAACTGAAGGTTAGGATACAAGCTGCTGTGGGTACTGTGACAGAACACATGTTACAAAACACCTGGCGGAAACTGGAATACCGCTTCGACATTCTCCGAGCTACCAAGGGGGCACACGTTGAAGTTTACTAATGTAAGTAATCTTAAAAAAAACTATTAACACTAACCTATGTAACAGCATCAAATTTAAATTATTATGTCAAACAGTTATTCTGCAATAAATTTTTATAATCAGGGCAAGACTTTATGCTCACCCGGTATAACCATCGTTTTCTGATTTTTGTTTTATGTTTTATAAAAATATCATCAATGAAATTGTACCAAAACAAAAGTTAATTTTAAAATATTTTCAGATCCATTTTAACAAAGCATTATACTTGTATTATTATTGCTTTCTCATTAGTTGTACAGACTACCATAATATAGAAAAGTATTTCTCATTTTAGATAATTATACCACAGACAAAACAACTTGGATATCGTGTTCATTTTTGTGCATTATTCGTCAAAACAACCAACCCTGAATCATCCTGATGCTGCTACTCAAGTATAAACTAGGTATTTGCGAACCAATCAAACTGCGAGGAAACAAAACTCTTGAATCGCCGGTGTTGAGTGTCAAAGACTTTTGATATACGCTTATGTTATTTCTATAGATATCAAGAGTGTAGGCCTATGTGCTAAATTTGAAAACTGTATGAATTATTTTCACTCAAATCACTAAATATCCTGGCTACAACGATAATATCAAATTGTTGTTAAGGTCATCAGCCGAAAGGCTGGTTTGAACCTCTAGAGACTTTACTAAGTAAAACGAGAAGTAAGATGGTTTACCATGCCTTCCTCACTGGGTGGAAAAGTATGCTCATCAGCATGCTGGGCCATTTGTAAAGCATCTACTTTCAACCCTGCAAATGACACTTTCACTTCATTCAACACAAGTCTAGATGTTCTTAAATGCTTCAGTAATGTACGTAATTATCTGACCATATGATAAGAAACAGATTTATTTTTTATAGCCCTGGAACTAGCAGATGGAGAGTAAATAATTTAACACTCCACCTGCCTGTTAGCACGACTGTATCAAGTAATAAAGAAATATTATCGAAGAGATCAAAGACTGTTACCGTATTATTCTGAAAATAAGCCGCATCCAAATTTAAGCCGCATTGGAAAAATTACGATCAAAACTAGGAAAACAAATTTCAAGTACAGTACAAATAAATACATAAAATATTTTATTTTATAAGAAAAAATTACCGTAAAAACAAATACACTTAGCTACTACTTTATCAGCATTTAGAATTTTTTGTTTGTTTCTTGTTCAATGCCGAACACAAGATTCATGTAGGCCTACAGTATGGGTATTTCCTTTCGACTTCTTTGGTGGATGCCTTTTCCGTGTAGTTAATTACGATTAGTTTGAAATGAGTATCGTAAGTCCTGCGATGATTTTTGGGTATTTGTATAGACGAAGTACCCTTAACCTATATAACATGGCGATATATAAAATTCAAAAAAACCAACAAAAAGCAATGATCGGATAAAAAAACAAAATGAAATTTAATAAAACTGCTACCAAACTGTATACTGTTAACACGAAACTGATCAAAATGACTGTACAGGCACTGCATAAGAAGTGTGCGTATAAGGAGTGCGTGTGTCCCTCTCTTCACACCTACTTATGCTTAATAAGAAACCATTAATAATATTATTAAACCGCGAATGCAAGTCGCAGGTAAAATTATGGAATCGGTTTTTAGGAAAAAAACTGCAGCTTGTATTCGGAACAATACGGTATGTAGCCGCTAGAATCAAAATAATTTTGTGTTTTAGAATTCTTGGTTGTTCTTTAAATTTAAATTTATGAATAAAAATAATTCCACGGCACAGTTGAAATAAGTCATTTTTATGCTCGAGCATTTTTACACCATAGAAAATAAACAAATTTTATATATTTTTAAATGTAAATTATTCTTAAATAAGTACTTATTATTAAGGTTATTTATACCTTTTTTGGTATGTGGACGGAGTGTAGAGCTGGGACGACTGGCCGTACCCAGCAGCAGAATTGTAGGCGTCGTTATTGTAATAACCTTGGTACGGATCACAATTGCCGAGTATGGAACACATTCGTAAACCAAAGAGTGGCATTATCAGCATTGTAACTGCTGCCAGCGCAATCAAACTAACGGCAACGGTTCCTCCATTTGCTATCATGGATAGAAGATTTCCAGGTAATGTAGAAAGTTCATCTGAGGGAAACAATAAAACAGAATTAGTTATTCATTGAATTAACAAAATACAACACGAAATTAGCCGACTCTGTGGCGTTGTGATTAGTGTATTAGACTTCAAATCAGAAGGTCCTGAGCTCGATTCCCGGTTAAGATCTGGAAATTATAACAAGTTAAAACCCACATAAACCTTTCCATAACTCTGAATAGTCGCCAATGAACAAGCTGATTTTCTTTTTAATTACATAAGGTTTACTAGTAATTGTTTCATCCGCATTGACTGTTCCTCACCCACACAAATGGTATTTAGTTAAACCTTGTTAATAGAGGCATATGTATCTGTTGTTTAGGTCAACAGCCTAAAAACAGCAAAAAGGCTGGTTTGAACCTCTAGAGATTTTACTAAGTAAAAACGAGGAGTGAGGTGGTTTACTATTGCCTTGCTCACTGAGTTGAAACAGTGTACTTACCAGCATGCCAGGCCCTCCGAAAAGCATCCACTTTCCACCCTGAAAATGACACCTTCACTTCATCACCACAGGATCTAGCTGTATAGTAAAATTCATTACTCTCAGAGGAGATAACTCTGACTAGTGTCTTTTGCACATCTACCTCTTCTACTCTTAATTAGTTCAATCATGTGAACTAATCACATAGTCAGCCTTAATTGGCTGACTATGTGATAAGAAACAGAACTAATTTTGTAACCCTGGAACCAACAGATCAAGTGCAATTAATTTAACACTCCACCTCCCCGACATGGGCATGTATATATCTAGTTAGCGAAAATGACCACTTTGCATTCAGAAAACATTTGGGACGCTACTAAGCCAAATGAAAACATTGTCAGCTTAATATTAAAGAACTTAGTTCACAACCAAATTTATAACCAGCTTTAGAAGCAATAAAGATGTACAACTGGTCTCATGCTGCAAAACGAAAACAAACAAAAAAACGAAATAATTGAAAATAAGATCAGATATAGACAATATTTTTAGTTCACCTGTAATAATTGCCCATACATTGGCCTACGTAAAATATAGTCTAAAGGTTCAAACATCAATACCTACCCCTCGATTAGTCTGTTAATCTACCGCTCTATTAACGAAATTAACTATAGCACTAATTAGTTTCGATAATTATTGTTCGACATCCGTAAAAATTGAACAGTTTCACGACTTCATTTGTTTATTTTCAATAATTTTCTTTAAAGTAATACCCACTTTTTATTACAAGTATTAGGCCCAAAAAATTTAGGAGTAGAAATATGAATAAAAGGTTTCTAAATTCTAAAAAATATAATGTCAAAATGTGTGAGTATAAAAATTGTACTCCGTAACTCAAATATTTTTGAGAGAATGCGACTTATCTTTCTAGATTTTAAAAAATTTTACTCTTTCATTAACTCAACAATTTTTGTAAAATTGAGATTTTCGGTTTGTCCTTACACTAGAAAACATATTTTACCTTTTTATAACCTCTTACAAATAGATTATTCAAAGCTATTTTAGTTCGCTTTTTTTGTTATGAATAATTAAAAAATTTTAGTTAATTTTATAATAATATTGAAGGGTAATAATAATATTGACTAATATTGAGGGAGTGAATTGTAGGGGGAGGCCATGGTTAGAATATACAAAGCAAATTACAAAAGATGTAGGGTGTTAAAGGTTTGTAGATAATGAAACGACTTGCGCAAGATAGAATAGCTTGGAGAACTGCAACAACCAGTCGAGTGACTGATAACAATAAAAAATAAAAAACAAAGATAGAGTAAATAATTCTTGTTTTTCACAACCCTAATAAATATTTTTAATACAGATCTCAACGTTTTGGGGTTTCTATTATAATACATAAATGGTTACTTTCTCAAGCTTTATCCATAGCATTAAGAGAGAAAGTATTGGGTTAAGGAAACATTTTTGATACCTGGGTCCAACGAATCTTCATGTTTAATGATCTTTGAAGCTAAAAAATATATATTTTTATATACAGGTATGTATCCATTTGTGTGTGTTTGTTATCCAAACTGGAGCCAAAACTAATATTTCTTCAACCTACCCCAGAGGGGCTTTTGAAATTAGTCATGTTGCCATGTGATCCCAAGTGATCTTACACCAAAGAAATAGAACAAAAGATAACTTTATTTATCAACCACAAATTTTTCCATAATTTAAAAATTACGCAACGCCGTATAGCTTATGTCACTCAGGAAGCTCTAAATTTTCCAATAGTAACAGAATTTGTGAAATCATTTGGTTAGCTTTTGAGATTACCTTGTACAAACGGACAACAGTTCTTACTTCTTTGTATATCTGTATAGACGGATATAGATTGTCAATTTTCTGTAAAAATATCGGCACTAATATTGTTCCATTCCAAGTAGAATCGTTCCACATTGTTATTATTGTGACTACATACAATATTATTTCATATCGGTCATATTATAAGTACAATAATTATAATACTCTTTGAAGATTAGCGGGAGAGACTTAAGTAAAAAGTTATAATTTATTGAAGAGCTACAATGTCGTCAAAATTATAATTAGTTAATTTTCGATGACCTCTCTGTCGTCTATCTGTTAATAAAAAACATTCAACAGAAACCACTGAGTCGTTGTACAAACGACCAAATCATCATGTCACCTATTCTAAACTATTCATAAAACCTGCAAATAACGACATTATTAGAGCGAAATATTCATAAAAGATGTTTTTATGCAATACTACGTATGGTGATTCACCGTTTCTATACATGATTCCAAAATAAAATCCTAAATGGTATCATTACAACATAAATATCAGGTAGTTACTCTCTCATACGTTCAAGTATGTAGCAGTTGATATTGTCAAAAGCGTTGTACAAAAATTTAACAGTTTTAATGAAGACCTTCGTATTTTTTAAATCTGTGATTATTAAATTTTTATTCAATCTTTAACAGAAAATGTTAATTATAAATTAGGTAAATATTTTACAAATGTAGCCTCCTAAAATTTCGAATATGCAATTAATGTAATGGGTTTGCATCACAGCTGATAGAATTTACGTTAAAGATTACAATAGGAGAACGTACCATTGAAATTCGGTATACTGTAGTTTACTACATTTTTCTACTTTTTACTTTCTCTTGCTTATATGAATATATAGGAAGGAAAGTTTTATTTTCATGTCGATTTTCGAAATCGAGTTTTCACCGGATCTACACGTTTTCAGACCCCCTGAACCTGAAAAACATGTGTGTGTGTGTGTGTGTGTGTGTGTGTGTGTGTGTGCGCGCGCGTGTGTGTGTGCGTGTGTGTGTGTGTGTGTGCGTGTGTGTTGGTGAGTGTGTGTGTGCGTGCGCGCGCGCGTGTGTGTGTGTGTGTGTGTGTGTATGTGTGTGTGTGTGTGTGTGTGTGTGTGTGTGTGTGTGTGTGTGTGTGTGTGTGTGTGTACAGAATATCTCAAGAACGGAACATGGTACAAAGTTGAAACTTAAGTTAGATACTACTACTGGACCCGATACGAACATTTTCATTAAAATCGGTCAACCGGAATTAGTAGTTTATTCGTGTCATTTTTCACTTTTTTGCGATTTTCTTCTAAACGGCTCCTACGATTTTGTTTAAAATCCCTCATTTACTGCATTCTTTATGCTCTATAAGATAAGGTAGGCGCCATATCTGCTGAAATTCTTGAGGAAGTTGTTTTCTCGTAAAAAAATTGTTTTTTTTTTAAGATTGCGGTTTTTGCATTTTAGCACAAAAATTTATCTATAAAAAGTAGTAGAAAATTTAAAATCCTACAACTTTTGTTACAAACATTTTTTTGTTTAACTCTTAGTTTAGCGGTAAAAATTAGCAATTTTTTGCTTTTTTTCAAGAAACTGTAAAAAATCGATTTTTTTATCAGCCTTAGTATGCACTTTACGGCAAAAGTGTATAATCAAATTTATAGGAAATTAAAAGATCTACAACTTTTATTCGAAGCTTATTCTCTACAGAGCCTAGTTTAGCGTGAAGGAGTGATTGTCCGTATTTTTAAGCCAAAATGGTTGATTTTCTTTTTGCGTCTTTCACTCATAAATTAAATAAGGTTATGTTTTTTGAGGTTATGTTTTTGTTTAATTCTAATATTTTATTACTAATGTTAGGTTATATTGTTAATTATTTGCATTGACAAGAGAGTGTTGTGTGAGTTTTTCACACCAGAATTTTAAGTTAGCTCTGAAAATTACTATACTTATGTTTTCATACTTGAAGAATGCAGTGGTGTTGGAGTAGGGGCTACGCTGTTTCTATCAACATCATCACCTTCTTCAGGAGGCGTTGAAGCAGCTTCTAGAAGTCCAACTACAAATAGCAGTGCTAAAGACAATTGAAAGTATACATGCGACATCCTAAAAAAGTAAAACAAACAATACGAATCTAAATAAAAGTAAACAAAAAATAAAATCATTAGATTTTTACCTTCTTAAAAATAGATTTAGCCATTTATATTCAATTTCCTAACGGCCAAAAGCTAAGAGTAAAAGGGTTCATTCCACTACTTATCTTCGGTTTAGATTGAAAATGAAGAATTATTTATAACTAGGTAAGTACTGTTATCGAGAAAGTTTTAAAACCAATAACAAGAGAAGTAATAAATAAATAAAGCGAAGTTCTTAGCTTTAGTTAAGTATGTATAAGCTTATAACGACAAAAAATAATTTATATAAAATAATTATTTAAAAAAAATTGAGACAAATAAATAACTTGTGAAAACGTTTATCTTGTGTGTTTTGCTTCATGGAAGTTTTTTGTCTTTAATTTTTATTACTGTACTGAACATTGAGCTGCACAATTTCCGTATATGATATTTAAATGGTGGTGGGGAGTTTCACTTTAAGGAGAAGAGGTACCCAGTGGTACATTCTCCGTTTAGAACTACGGGTATTGTCCGTTATTTAGACCAAGAGGTCTGTACTCCATTTTCGCTTGAGACGTCACACAGGTGGAAAGTTCCTTGCAGCTAGATCACGGGCTAGTTGGTTTGGATGGTCAAGTCGTTCGTGAAATTTACTATACAAGGACGCGGTTAGCTCTTTTACTGTCGGAATTATGAAATCGCCGTGAAGGGTTTTATTGCTTACATAAAAAGGAGTGCCAGAAGCAGGCCTTAAGAATTTTGATTGAAAGGCCTGAATCGACTTTAAGTTACTCTCTGCCGCTACTCCAAAGAGCTTGACACCGTAAGTCCAGATTTTTCTCAAAAGGGATTTTTGTATTAAAATTTTGGAACGGAGGTTCAATTTTGATTCAGGGTTGATTAAGCAGAAGAGTAGCTTCTGGCGGCGGTTAAGTTCTAAACGTTATGTACGCAGATGATGCCTCCACGTTAGTCGCCTGTCAAGCCACAAGCTAAGATATCACACCACTCTGGCTTAGGGGATATGAATGTTATTTAGCATCACAGGTTATTTAGCATCTCAAGTTTGACGGCGTAAGGTGAAGGTAACCTGTGTTGATTTAATTAGGCTCACCTTATACGCCAACGGGTAAGCTGGCCCTGTGTTAATAAAATATGTCGCTGCACCAACCTGGAAGCCTCATCCACGCCCTTTTCCTGTACAAAAATTGCTGGCTACATGGAAGTAAACATGATTATTGGGAAAGCGGTATAAGGAAAGACGGGTAGCCCCCGTATGGCTGTGAGGACAAATACAGAAGATCAGATGGACTGAGTAAAATACGATTAATACAGTTGCTGGGAACTGGCTGTGAAAAAACTCATTGCAAGTTAGAATATGAGAAGAGCGAAATCAAAATACACACACAATAATTTTCATAGTAAATATTTCTGACAGTAAGATGCTGGATGGGAGAGAAAAGGGAAGATCGAGGCACCAGGATAAAGAAGAGCGAATGAAATATATAAAATTCAATAAGTACGTATAGTAGATATAAAATAAAATTGTTAAAAAAGTAACTCATACTTGCAGCGACAAGGCAAAACGTTTAAAATGTGATTAAAACGAAGTTTCAATGCTAAGCTAGAACATTTTATTTATGTTTTAAAGTAAATCAAAATTTATTGATTAAGTGGCTCAGTTGGTATGCTCAGCTCTCTACCAGTCATGATGGTATTTCTAATACTTTATTCTCTAAGTGATAGCTAGGAAAAATAAAGTATTTTAATTACCACAATTTTTTCTTAAGGGGTAAAAAAGAGGAAAACTATTATACAGTAATAAATATTATTTTTACACTTTCTCAAAGAGATTTTTAAAACTCAGCATTATAATCATTTTTTAACACTTTCAATTGAAATTTAGTATCTGTTATTATATTAATAAAACAATTTCTAAAACAATATGTTCCAAAACGTGATTTACTTGAAGGAGCGTGCAGTTATCACCACAGTCCTACAGTTGACCAAGAAGATCCCTTGGCCAGAGGCGTTTTAAACGTCTGTGCTGAGTACTTGATATAGCCCTAGTGTACATGTTTTGAATGAGAGGGTTGTCATGTGATTCAAATTTGACATGCGTCTTCTTGTATTCTTGTTAAGCGACATCAATTACGTATGGGATTGGTAAGTCTTTGTGCAACATTGAGTTTGTGATGTAAATGGGGCATTGCGTAATCGTTCGTAGAATCTTGTTTTGAATCGCTTGTATACGTTTCGTATGTGAAGGTTTAGCAGATCCCCAAAGTTGAACTCCATATATCCAGATTGGTCTTAAGACTGTTTTTTAGATTGTTAATTTTAATAATTTTAATTTAGAACGTCTATCGAGTAAGCATTTCAGTTGATAAAAACGTGTTTTGAGTTTGTGGCGTGCGTGTGTGTAACATGTGCATTATAATCCAATTCTAATTTTATTGGCCAAGTAAACATTATTGCAACCCCTGTGAGGCCGCCAGCAATAATCCCGCATGCAGGGAAAGCACAATTTTGTTAGTAACGTGTAACGTCAATACACTATTTCAGCTAAATTTGCAGAAGTAATTATTATTGTTATTTCGATATAATTTATTTTTTAAATCCCTAATGTGTGTACGTTGCAATCTGTTCAATTTAAGAACAATAAGCAACCCCATGACCCAATGATATGATGTGTATTTCGTGTAAATGAAGTGTAGCCTTGTACAGAACCAGTCCGACCATTCCTGAGAGAGTATGGTTAATTGAACCCCAACCATCAAAGTACACCGGTAACCATTCTCTAGTATTCAAATCCGTATAAGTAACTACCTTTACTAAGATTTGAACCAGGAACCTTCATCTCCGAAAATATAAATTAAAAAAAAATATATTAAATGTAACTGTAAGTACACGCGTGCCCGCACACACAGTGGAGAATAAAATAATAAATTAATTATTATACTCGGAAGACAGTTTAAGGGGGTGATATTAAATAACTCTGAAATAATTTAGAAGAGTGATATTTATGAACGAATAAGTGTAACAGAGTATAAGGGTACAGTACATTTAAGTTTAAAATACGTAATTTTGCATTCATTTTATATTCAAGTTATGGAATTCAAAATTTGTTACCAAGTTTGTGGTAGTTATAAAGTTAGAAGATAAAGCTGGAATGAAATGCCAGCCATCTATGAACGCAAAAGGGATGAAGGTTGGACCCATATACATTTTCAAACTCTGGTAATATAACAATTGAAACTCACATTAATACAGGATTGCACAGTGCTCTAACTGCAATAGTTTGGCTGAGTTACACAAACTGATACCACCTCTTCGTATTCTCACTCTCCACATTGATTTTATATAAATCATAGGTGTGGTCGTAACTAAAGTTCTACCTTATGCTAAGAACGTGATAATAGCAGTTACTGGTATTAATATCGTTTAATATTTTGAAAAACGTGGAATTGTAAGAACATATTTCATATTTCATCCAGCCACAACATTGTCGCTTCTGCTTTGTTAATCGCTTAACTAGTTTATCGTTTATTCTTTTTTTATCCTACAAGCTTAAATATTTTATTTATATTTTTAATACCAACTAGAGGGAGTGAGCAATATCACTGAGGTTTCTGATATTTAAGTAAAGTGCTCTAGTACTGGCTGTTTCTTTTTAATCGTTAAACTTATCTGTTGTATTTAAACGAATATACGATTAATCTTCCAATAATATTTTATTAAATGAATTTTATAAAATACCGTTTAAAAATTTCAAAATCTGTATGAATTTTGATATATACTGTAGCCTATATAATAAAATATAATGAAACACGCCATTTCAGCTAATTTCATAGAAGTCTGTTCAGTTAGACAATAAAAAATAGTCTATAAAATAAAGTATTTTTGTACTTTTTTATTTTACATTAAATTCAGTAAGAAATACCAAAGAAGACTTGAATCACACACAAATCATCTCCCCATATCACTTTTAGATAGTTCAAACGACACTTACTGACTGAAGCCAAGACGTCCGACTGACTTATTTTAAAATGACAAAGCGTGAAATAATTTTACGAAAATATAGGAAGGTTAACGTCAGTTATGACTTGTAAAAAGCAAACTCATCTGTTTTTTACAACATAGGAATAGATCGTAGATTCCATTAATTATACAAGAAATAAAATTAGCCTAAGAACTATTTTAGAAACTGGGAGTATTTTTTGAGTTTATTTGGTAACTGAAATTGTACATTATTGATAACCACCAAATATTTTCGTTTTTTTTTTTTACTTGATTTTTGCCGTGAAGTAGTCCTAAATTTGAACAGCCACTTGTTTGTTCATCATTCAAAGTTGCTATTCCAACCGGCGTTACTTTAAAATTATTAGAAACTTTCTACCAAGTTATTTTTACTTGACTGACAGACTGGGCTGGCCCGAACGCCTTGAGTTTTTTTATGTGTTCTTCTTTTTGAAATTATTTGTATTTGGAAGTAATTACTTCTAAATTTTAAACGAGGTAAAGGCGATATTTTCTATAAAATATCAATATACCATCTATAGTCGGTATATATGTTTAGAAGTAAGTGATTTATTTCAGTTCCGATCTTCAAGAGACGCATATTAATGTTTATAGGAAACTCATTAACCATTTTTTTATTATTCTGAGAGAATAGTTTTTATCTGACTGAGGGATTATATAAAACTACTGATCCATGAATGAATATTTAACAAAATGTTAAATTTATCGGAAAACTTCTTAAAAGAGCTGCAGGTTAACAAAATATCAATGAAATTTAACTGACCTCAGGGTAAACAACATGGTTTATTATTAAACATAGACTATATGATTAAATTAATTATAAAATTTAGTTTACATGTATTTAGATAAATACATTATTTTATTTCTTTAAATGTTTATGATATATATACATACGAGTATAATATGTATAAACATAATACACACATTAAAACACGTATACATAAAGCCAAATACAGAATGCATAACTTTTAAATGACATGCAAAATGCATCGAGGGACAACAAAAGCGTAAAATTACAAAGCGTTGCAACTAATCAAAGGCAACTTCCATCACAACCGGTAATAACCACTAGAGCGTACCATTAACACATCATACAAGTAAACCTGATGTCATTTTCCCATATAATTGAAATAATTTCATATTGTTTGTTTCCAAAAAGAATTACTTACTAATGGATTCAACAATTCACTGGACACGCACAAAATGAGTAGTCACAACAAACTCGTTTTGCATCCTGTTCCTTAAAAAATAAACTGAGCATTTCTGATATGATTAACAATTTTACTTTACAGACTTTAAAAAAAATATTTTTCTTCATTAAATTAATAACACACAAAAAGGAATGTTTAATCAGAAATGTCGGAAAGTAGCATTAATTTTTTTCAACTTTATACAATTTTGTCTGAAGTTTGTGCCATTCATAATATTGCATTTTACTATTTAAAAAAGAAACGATTGCATCCATACTGCGTGTGAGCTTATTCCTAACCTCACAGGGGTTGCGTACAATTATGTTTTCAATATCACTGGGTGAATAAAAATTTATATTAATTAGTATTAGAATATACTCGCTTAGTTTTAGAACTGTATACTTTTCTGCAGATATCGAAATAATATTTATTTTTGTAGGTTTACTACCTTTCTTACCCCTTAGGCTTTAGCAGTCGAAATCGAAATCCTACATTTTTCCTACGTATCACTTACGCATGCCGACTTTTAGAACTTTAGCTCTTAGGGAAAGTAGAGAATACTTATAATTATTATTTTCATGTTTTCACTCCCCTTTTACCAGTTAAACGCAAGTGGTCAAAATTTAAATGACTGAGGAACAATTTTGCAGAATTTCAGCTCACTATGAGATTAGAAATCTCATAAAAATTTCATAAATAAAGAGAATAAAATTTTGTGATTAATGAGTGATGAAACAGTCAATTAGTCAGTGAAGACTTTCGCATTCATACATACATAAATATCTGAAACACATTGTTTGATTTAATGTAACAATTCAAAATTTAGTTCTAAACTGTAAAGAACTGTAAAGAATCGCCAGGCTTCATCGCTATGAATGATAAATAAAAGATGAACAGGTCGAAAACCACCTTGCGGTTTCTCTATTTGTTAAATACAATATATAAATGTTATACCTAATTATTTAATTTAAACAATTTTCTGTCATCAATTTTCAACTGCTTAATTTTTAAATAATATTTAATGATAATTAAAACCATTTTTTGAGCAACAGTCGATAAACTAACTCAATGTAAAGAACAACCGTTATTTCCTCTCGCGAGGCGGATTTACAAGTGTTCGTCTAAAATGACATCCAACAAGAAAAAAACTTAATGTAAATTCAGTATTGTTTACTTACAAATAAAATGTTGATTACTAAGTAAATTGCCTATTTCATTTCATTTCAAAACACTCGATTTAACAAATTAGACAAAAAATTTCCTTACTGTACTTTATTCATTCGTTACATATTAATCAAAATTCATGAGTCAGTATCATCAAATTTTATTGAAATGCTTCACTGTAAAACTGTCCAATTTTCAATATTACAGTTAATTTACAAAATAAATAAATTGTATTTGATAAAAGACCTACCATATAAAATTGCAAATCGATATTTCGTTTTACGAAGTGTTTGAATTTCAAATGATTATGCGTCCAATGAATTTCGAGTAACCGCTTCATCAACACGCTGTTACATGAATTCAGGCGTAAGTATACTAATATTAACTTGTATATTTTCACTAATTAGCTAACATTACGTACAATACGGATACCAGATTGTAACCGTAAAAAATAAGTAGCTACGGTAATATACACAAAATTACTCGTACCATAACAAAAAGTAAAAATATTTTAAAGTTTATTTTTTTCAGTTAATAATATTGGTTAACTAGAAAACCCGTCAATAAAATTAATTTAAAAAATCCTAATTCATGTTATTTCTCTTCACTTAACACAAAACATATTGCAATTATTAATCATTTGTCAAAATAGTTAGACTTCGGGCTTGAGAATCTTTACATAGAATTGATTTCTAACCGTGTTAAATATAATCAGTTGTACAGCATCGACGAATCTTTTTACATATGAGAGAAAATTTTTGTAGAACAGTTTTAGCTTTGCTGTTCCGAATTTAGGTTTTATTTATTCAAAAAGTCCATTTTTTCCTGAAATAGCGTTTTTCAAACCGTTTTTCTGTTCAAAACAGAGTTCTTTTGAAGTAAGTTTTTGACAAATTATTTATTTGATAAACGTTATTATTTATCCATGAAGTTTATGAGTTAAAAAAACTAAATGTTAAATGTACAGTTTAAAAAAAATGATTTATTATTAAATCTACAGTTTTTTATACATACAGTATTATGAAATTTAATAATACACATGATACACCTAATTTTGTATATTTTGTCGTTTCTCATAGTAATTAAGAGCTGTTGGTGTATAAATTTTATTTACAAGCAACATATAGCTAAAAACAGATTATTTACAAATTAATATTTTATACAGAAATAGGTATCTGTGAATTTAAGTCTTTCTATTCAAATATATCAGATAATAAATTGTTTCAAACACTCGTTAAGATAGTTTATAAAGAATTTTATATGTGTATTAAAATTTCTGAAGTTATAAAAAATATTTATGGAGTATTATTGTATATATTTGCTTCCCTTTTATCTATGAACAAAGTTAGGGCATCTTCCATTTTTAAACTGTAGATTTAATAGCTCCAAAGTCGGACTATAAAGACTGTTTCCGGAATTCACAATACTGTAGACTTAAAAATCTGTGGATTTGAACATTTAACTGTACACGTTTTACTTAAAAAAATTATAATAATCTATGATTAGTTTTCTAGAATAACGAGTTTAAAATAATTTTATTGGCAGAATAAAATTTAATATACTATGAAATTAATTGAATAGCAAAGTACCTGTTTTTTTCTGGAACGGTAGTTGTTAAAATTGACAAATTATTAAAAGACGTCTGGCACAAACCCAACAGGAATCAGGAATGCACTTGTTTCCGTCTTTTATATGCAACCCTTACGCAGGGAATTCAACCAATCGTAGTTCGGGTTCGTAAAGTGTGAATAAAAAATTTAATTATAAAGAAGAGGGTGAAACAGGTAATAAAAAATCTGTGAGACCTACATCTACCTGGCCGATCTTAAGTGCTAACCTACGTTTGATGATGTCTTGTAAAATCTCTTTCCCCTTTGATACGAAGTCTATTTCAATTCTTCCGCATACCTGCAGAACAAAATAAAACAATGTCTGAGACTACTTTTATTTTAAAATTTTCTAGCGGGCATAAATCAGATCTATTAAATACTACACATTATTAAAAAAATCTAAAATTGCGCCCGCGCTGGGCGCGGGCTAATTTAGCCTCAGAAGGGTGCATTAAATAAACTGGTTTATTGTTTTTCCTGGTTTCAGTTAATTTTTGTACGTATCACTTAAAGAATATTAATTCATATTTCCAGAATTAATTATTGCGAAGCTGCAGAAATAATATTCATTTCTTTTGGTACAGAATTTGAAATATCTCCTGTATTATCCATAGCAATACAAAATATCACACAACGAAACGTAAATGTGCTATTAAACGTTCCAAAACTCAGGTTGTATGGCATCTTTTAAGAGAGATATTCATAGTTTTTTCTGTTCCCCCCCCCCCCCAACTTTCGGTAATGATAAAAAAATTAATAGCCTAAATTTAAGTCCATCTTGTCCGGAACCTAGATAACGAAGTTTAATGTTTTTTTGTTTATTTTTGGTTTCAGCGGTGTTTGTAGAATACAGTAACAGACACACAGAAACAAGTCAGGTGAACTTATTTTTATTTTTTAATTGGTAGATCCGAAGTACAAACATAATTTGAGGTATTTTTAGAAATTTTACTGAAAAAATCACAACCTGAATCCGACGAAGTTCGCTACCTTGGATTGCACTAAGACAAACGACTGACATGGAACCCTCACGTAACCAACAAACGAACTTACTTGAAGACAACTAAGTACGTTTTAAATTTCCCCATAAACCTAAAAATTGACAGTTGAGTCATTTCTTTAAACTATCTGAATGTATCCCAGCCAAGTAGGAATACATGGGTGTTCAAAACACTCAGAGATAAATAAAATTCAAAGGTTTCAGTCGAAAACATTACGACAAATTGCAGTCGCTCCCTTTTAAGTAACTATCGCCAACTATATAATGACTAACTATATAATGACCTATGAATATAATGCTTAAATGACTGTACAGATTTTTCAAGAAGAAATTGTGACTCAGACCTAATTGATTAATTATATACATTACTTTTAATGTAGTAACCAACCTGGTAACCCACCTCCACGTTTGCGAAGTTCCTGGAGTACGGAACATAATAGGTAATACTTTTTACTTTCTCTTGCCTATATGAATATATAGGAAGGAAAGTATTGTTTTCATGTCGATTTTTCGAAATCGAATTTTAACCGGATCTACACGTTTTCAAACCCCCCCCCCCATATAGACCCTACAGACCCCTACATTTTTTAAGCTCTACAAGATAGGGTAGGCACCATGTCAGCTAAAATTATTGGAAAGGCCGTTTTCTCGTAAAAAAATTGTTTTTTTAAGATTGCGGCTTTAAATGCATATTAAGCGCATGTTAAGCGCAAAAAATGTATGTAATAAAGGTTGCAGAGAATTTAAAATTCTACGACTTTTATTTCAAACATTTTTTTGTATAACGTTAGTGGTAACTAGCAATTTTCGGTTTTTTTTTCTCACGAAAACATGTAAAAAATTTATTTTTTTAAGATTTCAGCCTTAGTATGCATTTTACGAAAAAGGTTTATATAATTAAATTTATAGGAAATTAAAAGATCTGCAACTTTTATTTAGAAACTTTTTCTCTACCGAGCCTAGTTCAGCGTGAAAGAGTGATTTTCCGTATTTTTAAGCCAAACTGAGCTTGATGTTCGTTTTGCGTCTTTCACTCATGATTAAATATAGGTTATGTTTATTGAGGTTAGTTTTTTGTTTACTTCTAATGTTTAATACTAACGTTAACTCATATTGTTCATTAATTTCATTGGCAAGAGGAAGTCATGTGAGTGTTTCACATGAGATTTTTAGTGTCTGTAAATAAAATCAATGTATATTATAAATAATAATATTAGAATGTATATTATTCTAAAAATAACTTTTAATTAACAGTCAAATTTTAAAGTCCCTTCGGAGTCCTACTTTAAGCCTAGTAAATAGCGCTAATAATAATGCCTAATAGAATAGTGCCTTCTCCAAGCTATAAGTCATTTGGTACTCATTTTTTATATCCACCACATTCACAAGTTTAAGTATTGTACAGTTGTGAATACAATGAGAGAAAAGCGAAAAAACAGTTATTTATATAGATACAGAATAAATAATTTTATTAAATATTGAAAAAGGAATTTCATTCTGACTTCTCTGTATTGTTTATATGATAGCATATTTCATTGTAAAATAATATAATACATTTAATGGCTGTAAAGAGAAACATTACACATAAATAATACAATATACCTTATATGGCTTTGTTAATCTAAATTAATTAAAATTTAATAAATGTCACAAATCAACAAAATTTACTTTCTATTGTCTTAAAAAACTAATGTATATGATTTTTCCACGTTTACATGTATAGGAGTAATATGTGAAATGTTTTTAATGGTGACATTTTGACATTTATTTGAAATTTAACTTGGTTAACGTAATTGTTCGAGAATATACAATACTAGTAGGATACATGAATTGCATTCAAATACACTTTTATTAATTCAAAGTATTCATCACATTAATGAAATTCAGACAAAAGGATTCATTTGAACCAAATTTAACTAACATTGTAGAGCATTCAGCTTTAGAAAACTAATTTTTAACTTCTCTCCCAAAGCTAATAAAACTAAAAATATATAAAACGAACAGAGAATTATTAATTTCAACAGATTTGATTCCACAAAACTTGTTCGTTACCAAAAAGATCAACATTGAAAAAGCAATAATGGATGATTTTATTGTGTACCATGTTCCCACTTCATCCTTACACAAAGATTGATTGAAGAGACATTGTAATTTTTTTTAAAATCCCTAATGTGTGTACGTTGCAATCTGTTCCATTATTTTTGACTTTAATTTTTATTACGGTACTGTACATTGAGCTGCACAACTTCCGTATATGATATTTAAATGGTGATGGGAAATTTCACTTTAAGGTGAAGAGGAACCCAGTGGTACATTTTCTGTTTAAAACTTCGGGTATTGTCCGTTATTCAGATCAAGAGGTCTCTACTCCACTTTCGCTTTAAACGTTCCTTGTAGCTAGATTACTAGCTAAATAGGAGTAGTTGGTTTGGATGGTCATCCAGTCCTTCGAGAAATGTACTACACAAGGACGCGGTTAGCTCCTTTACTGTCGGAATTTTAAAATCGTCGTGGAAGGTTTTATTGCTTACATAAAAAGGAGCGCCAGAAGCAAGTCTTAAGAATTTTGATTGAAAGGCCTGGATCGACTTTAAATTACTCTTTGCCGCTATTCCAAAGAGCTGAACACCATAAGTCCAGATTGGTCTTAAAAGAAATTTGTCTATTAAAATCTTAAAGCGGAGGTTCAATCTTGATCGAGGGTTAATTAAGCGGAAGAGTAGATTCTGGCGGCGGTTTAATTCTAAACGTTTCGTACGCAGATGATGCTTCCAAGTTAGTCGCCTGTCAAGCCATAAGCCAAGATATCGCACCACCCTGGTCTGTGGGATATGAATGTTATTCAGCATCACAGGTGGACAAGTTTGACGTCGTAATGTAAACGTAACCTGTATTGATTTAATTGGGTTCACCTTAATACGCCAACGGGTAAGCCAGTCCTGTATTAATAAAACATATCCCTGCGCCAACCTGGAAGTCTCAACCGTGCTCTTTTCCCGTACACGAATTGCTGTGTCGTCAGCATACGTCGCGGTTACCGATGTGTCCAAGATAAGCATATCCATTGCAAATACGCTATACAGAAATGGGGATAGTATTGCTCCTTGGGGTACTCCGGCGTCAATTTTGTGCAGCTCAGAGTAATTAGTACCGTACTGGACCTTAAAAAATCTATACTCAAAAAATGATTTTATAACCAAATAGTACGAGTCACTGAAAATGCGTTTCAATTTAAATAGAAGTCCATCATGCCATGCTTTGTATAATAACAATAAACAGCCCCATTACCCAATGATATGAAGATGATGTGTATGACGTATAAATCAGGGACAGTCTTATACAGCCTCAGGCCAACCATTCCTGAGACAATATGATTTATTGAAACCCAACCATCAAAGTACACCGGTAACCACAGTCTAATATTCAAGTCCGTGTAAAAGTAACTACAATAAGGCGTATAAATTAAAATATTTTTTGCTACGACTTGAACCAGAAACCTTCATCTCCGAAAATCAGCTGATTTGCGGTGTCGACTAACACTAGACCAAGCTGGTGGGTGTTTGTAGAATAAGTAAAAAATACTTTAGATCACAATAAGGACAAGACATATTAAACAAATCTAAAATTCCTCAATGAATTATAAGGGAAAAATCATAAGGTTTTGAACACCCGTTTAACACTGATCATCTGAGATTTGAAATAGCCTTTGGAAAATTATATTAATATTCAGACAACTGTTATTTTTACTCTACAAGATTAATTTGTTGAAAAAATAGTCAAAAGAATTTAGAATTTTTTGTATTTTAATAAATTACAATTTCATAAAAGTAGAATTCTTATTAAATTCCAAGCTAGCAAATTTATATAAAAATTATTTTATTAAGATTATTGAAATGCATATTAACTGTTTCAGAATATCCTGAGGAACACAACCAGTTTATGAGGGTTCTACAGAATATGACTATAATTTTTAATTTATCTAAACTTTGTACTCAACTTTAGACTTTTAAGTAATTAATATTTTTCGTCCGACTGATATGCACCTTAAGACTAATACCGATAGTGATGGGTAATGGATGAAAATTATTAATGATGAAATACCAGCCCTGACTTGGAATCGAATACGGAACCCTAGCACAGTTGCTTGGACTTCAGTTACCGCCCGATCTATTTATTGTTTTTTCAAATTCGTATAGTAACCAATTTAACACTGGCTTTTGTCGGTTATGGAAAGGTACATAATATTAATATTGTAACGTTTAATCCGGGTTCTGTCAGTATCTTATAATGGCAAAATAACAAAGCCTACTTATAAATTTGTAACTTAAATTAATTCTTACAGTTATAACAACTAAAAAAATCTAAAACTCTCATACATTCTACCTAGGTCTATTATGTATCTATAGAAATACATAAACCCGCAGTTTGGGCACCTGTTTGAAACCTATTAAGTGCTCATGACATTCATTTTTACTTTCTCTTGCCTATATTATGATTATGTAGAAAGGAAGTAGTACCTATTGTTTTCATGTCTATTTTTCGAAATCGAGTTTTCACCGGATCTATAAGTTTTCAGACCCCCTGAACCAAAAAAAACATGTTTTTAGCGATTGGTCTGTGTGTGTGCCTGTGTGCCAGTGTGTCTGTGCGTGTGTGTGTGTGTGTGTGTGCGCGCGTGCGCGCGCGCGTGCGTGTGTGTGTGTGTGTGTGTGTGTGTGTGTGTGAACAGAATATCTTAATAACGGAACATCGTACGAACTTAAAACTTGAAACTTAAGTTAGATACTACTACCGGACCCGAAACGAACATTTTCATCAAAATCGGTCAACCGAAAGTAGTAGTTTATTCGTGTAATTTTTCCTTTTTTACGATTTTACCAAAAACGGCCCCTACGATTTTTTATTTTAAATCGCTAATTTACTACATTTTTTATGCTCTACAAGATAGGGTAGGCACCATGTCTGCTGAAATTCTTGAAGAGGTCGTTTCCTCGTAAAAAAATTGTTTTTTTAAGATTGCGACGTTAAGCATTTACCGCAAAAATGTATAATAAAAATTGTAGAAAATTTAAAATCCTACAAAATTTGTTTCAAACATTGTTTTGCATAACGCTTGATTTAGCGGTAATTAGCGATTTTCTGGTTTTTTCTCACGAAAACGTGAAAAAAAATCGATTTTTTAAGATTTCAGCGTTAGTATGCATTTTACGACAAAAGTTTAATATTCAAATTTATAGGAATTTAAAAGATCTACAACTTTTAATTCGAACATTTTTCTCTACAGAGAAAAATGAGCATGAAAGAGTGATTTTCAATATTTTAAAGCAAAACTAAGGTTGATTTTCATTTCGCGTCTTTCACTCATGATTAAAATAAGGTTCTGTTTTTTGAGGTTAGTTTTTTGTTTATTTCTAATGTTTTCTTACTAATTTTAGGTTACATTGTTCATTATTTGCATTGGCAAGAGAAAGTCGTGTAAGTTTTTCACACCAGATTTTTTCGTTTATAGTGTAGCCTACGGTTTATCACATAAATATTGATTTCTACCTGATTATTTTCTAAAATTTAACCGGACGGATTTTAAGGAAAGTGTAATTAATGGAATTAAATTAGTTATAAAAATACTTGACAATTTCCATTATATAGGCAATGCAATATGCACACAGTATAATAATAAATCATCTATTACTAAGCTGGTTGGAAGAAAACTGCATTAGTAATGAGATATGTGACGTTGAATTAACAAAAGCACTTTACTACTGCTACAGTATGTACTAGTAAATTCTACACCGTTGGAGGTGTTTTGCGGTAAAGTAACTGCAGTCGCTAAGGAGTTATAATTAATTGAAAGCAATGAGGTCGCATGACAAGAGTATGATTTAGTTCCCCATTATTAGAAGAGGCGGGAGTGCACTATAAATTCATATCAAGTTTTTCCCTCGGAATTTGTGCGAGGTAAAACACCTGCCTAGGCTCTCTCCAGTCGCTCTACTTCCTCTTCAAAAATTTATCCACTTGGAAACTGATGGCTTGACTCCCAGCATTAGTTGTCCGTCACTCGAAAAGCAGCCGAGCTTTAGGGACAACTTTGCTTCTTCACCTGCACAACTACGTTTACTGCTATCTAAACGGTAAATTGTTTCTCTAGCAACTAGAAACCTCCATAAATTTTATTTTAACCGCTTTCTTTAAATCTTTGGAAAATATATTTCTAGCAATTTGGTTATGATTGACATCTGTACATTGAAGTATTACCCAAGAAATTAATTAATTATAGCATATCAATTGATAATAACTTCATAATTTTTTCCTTTAAAAAAGGCAATGAAGTAGGGCCTACATAGAAATACAAAGAAATCGATAAGAGAATAATTGTTTACTTCTACTCTTACAGGTTCACCCTACCTTATTTTGCTAGATTAACTAATATAATTAAGATTTATAAATGAATTTAATATATTTGTCAAAAATATTAAAAGCCCTTTTATTAACGCGCTGTGGTTTAAAAGCTTCAGTTTGTCACATAAAATTTCACAATAAATTTCAACGTTACAGGGTGATTTTTAACCAAATTATAAATTAATTACTATGACCTTTCAGTGACACAAACGTTTTAAAATGCCTTTAAAAAGGCCAAAATTTAATTTAGTATAAAATTAGGAGTAACTTACGCAAAATAATAATACATAATAAATAATAATACATAATCGTGGTAAACTAAAAACCTAAAAAATAGTAAATGTTAAAACAACTTTAAAAACAATTAATTAAATTTTAATAAAACCATTTATTTGAATTATTGATTAGTTTCTGTATAGAAGTACAATTCTTAACTAATAAAAATGCTCATTAATTTAAAAACTACTTAGAAACTGCACTGGTAAAAATTACGCCAACAAAACCGGAACTTTATTTATTTAACCGGCATTTAGACAAACTAATTACTTCAAGTTTAGTTTTGTTTAGAAATAATTTTTCTTGAACTCTAAATAATACGCTCGTTTTCTATTAAGTTTATGTATTTCAATAAAACAAAGTTCAATTTAAACCATGTTCAAAAAATTTCAGTCAGTTTGTCGAGGTAAGATTTCCTTTTGAAATTTTTCATTTTATTTATTAACATAATTAGTCCTTAACAAGTAAATACCTATACACGAATAGATAAATCATTAAAGGTTTCTTTTTTCTTTTTTTTAATTACAGAAGAATTTTTAATCTATATTTTTCATCTATTTTCTCTTTATTTCAAATTTTAACCGTAACAGTCCGATTTTGACTATAAGAGTTTATAAAGTACTAATCTTAGAGGTAATGCGGGCCTATACAAACGCATATTAGTATTGCCCCTAGTATTTAATTTTTAAAACAAACTTAGACAATAACAAAAAAGTATAAAAGTGAATTAGCTAGGTTCAGTAAATATACCTCCTAGTAAGCTGGCTATTTCTAAAAAGGCAGATATTCAAAAGAATAGGCTATTCCAATATAAGTATAACTAGCTAATAACCAAGTTTACTGAAGAAGAATCGTAAGTTTCATTCATATAAAATTAATTAACGCTTAATGTACACCTGGTACTCAGCATAGGTATTAAAAACGTCTCTGGCCAAGGGATCTTCTTAACCTCTTGACGGACACATGACTATTAGTAGGCCTACCACAGCTTGATATCTTTCAACTACTTTGAAGCCCATTGCCACAAATGTGGCCAGAAACCTTTGTTGGTTGCACTGCTTTCTTTTTGCGTTATCAGTTATTTTTAAATGTACTGGCAACAACAGGCAGGTAGGGTGTTAAATTATTGTCACTCGATCTGCTAGTTCCAGTACAAAAAATAGTCTGTTTCTTATCCATAGTCAGCCAATTATATAACTGAAACATTTAATAACAGGAGAGGTAGAGGTGTAAAAGACACTAGCCAAAGTTATCTCCTCTGAGATTTATGAATTTCATTTTACAGCCAGTGTGGTGAATGAAGTGAAGGTGTCATTTACATGGAAGAACATACGTAGATGCTTTTCAGAGATCCTGGTATGCTGATAAGCATACTTTTCAATTAAGTGAGGAAGGTATTGGTAAACCGCCTAACTCCTCGTTTTACTTAGAGATCCCAGAGACCTCTAAAGAGGGGCCTCTAAAGTGGGGGGTTAGAGGTCTTAGAAGTTATAACGGGACCTCTAGAGGTTCAAACCAGCCTTTCGGCTGATGACCTGAACGACAACATTCATACGTAATGAATGAACCATAACCTCAGAGCGAGGTTATAATTAATTTTCAAAATTAACTTGTTCCTCAAGAGGTTAAGGTGGGCCAATAGTGAAATTACTTAATGTAGTGCAGACTGCGAGCTCCAGCAAGTAAATCAGGTTTTGAAACCAATAGCACCAAATTTAGTAATATTGTTAAAATGTTGTTTTAACAGATTTTAAACGTCCAGTAAAGATGTTACAAAAAATTTGATTTATTTTATATCTAATTTGGACCCTTAAAAGATTAACGTCAATTTTGCCGGCCCGTGGTGTAGTGGTCAGCGCAACTGGTTACTATCCCGGGGTCCCGGGTTCGATTCCCGGGGTCCCGGGTTCGATTCCCGGTCAGGTCTGGCATTGTTTCATCTGTAAATCACCACATATCATTACCTACGCACAAGCCCAAGGCTTATGTAGGCATCATCACTCAAAAAAAAAAAATATATTGAATCCCATTTAAGTTTTTAGATTTTCCTTACATTTGAATGTATAAATAGTGTAGCAAATTCGACTGTAAACATTTTTAGGAAAATTCAACTACTTAAGCTTCAATGTGATGTACGTATAATATGCAGCACTTCAACTTCTTTCTTTTAACAAAAAATTTGATCAAATGAATGCTCTCACGCGTAAATGTATTTTAATACAGATGTTTTAATAGTAACCTTCTGTGGACTTCTGTTGTTTCAAAACAAAACGGTTTGTCTCAGTTTTTTTGTTGAAAACGATACCTGAATCTAAGAACAACTGATAATATTCTTCCCACGGAAACCTACTCACCATTTGCTTCTCTCTCATCCTCCACCAAACTTACATCCCATCCACATTTTCACCCCACCATCACTATTTTAACCGCATCATCATTACACAGCTACAACTTACTCCTTCTCTATAGATTTTCCATGGTGATCATCGTCATGATGGTTGTAAACACATCTACACCCTAAAATACATCACGTTATCTTTGTACAATACTTAGATAAAACAAGACTAATTGACAAGTATTTTTTACGGAAATGAATATTCATTTAGATTAAATATTTTTCCATTATTAACGCCACATTACGTAATAATGCCTGTTATTTCACAGCGAAGAAGTATTTCTTTTACATTATACAATGAGATTACTGTCGATTTCTTTATTATAGATACCTGAGTTTGGAGCCTTGTTTCTTCAAAACCGCTTGTTCAATTTTAACGTAGTATAACCAAAATTTAGCTAATTTTAATCTGCGTTGTTACATGTCAGTTTCATTATTTTTGCGTGTTTTTAATATTGCGATATCTGGATGAGAAGAAAAAAGAGCCGGTTTTTTGTTGCTGCAACAGATCGGATACGTTTAGAGGCTTATAACTCAAATACCGCTCGACCGATTTATTTGAAATTTCGCCGGAGTATAAACTTGTATGTGTTTATTACACGTACGAAATTTTAAATTTGTAGCGCATTTAAATTTTGAGTTATTAGCAAAATTCTGAACCCCTGTTAACTCCGTAATCGCTCATTAACTCGGCAATTTCGAAAAATCATTTTATTCAGTATAAAAAAATAAATACAAATTCTTTAATATTATGAAACAGCGATTGACCAGTTATTCGGTAGATTTATTTTAAATATTTAAATAATGGTAGATGCTGCTAATAGTAAACTAAATTTTACTTACAAATTTCAGAATAAAAATCACGAACATGATCTCTTGCAACTGAAACCCCCTTTTTGTTAATTTAGAGAATGAATTCTCTAAATTATTATATGTTTTTATGTTTTATTGTGTTATGTTCATTGTAAATTTATTTTATGTTTTTTTTGTAAATTTTGTTTTTTCGTTCTATGAAAATTTAGTGTAAATATCAATAAGCTTAAAATATACTAACTCATGCCGGCGCACAGGCTAGACCTATGCGGGTATTAGGAAATACGATAGGATAAGAGAATCGTTGTAGCTATTTGTTTTTAGTAGTAAATATATAAATAAATAGAATAAATTAGGTATTAAAAGAAGAGAATTTAAAAATTTTAATAATGTATTTATTCATATAAATATAGCTTAATATTCAATTTTCTACGTTATAAGCTCCTCGTTTTACTTAGTAAAACCTCTAGAGGTTCAAACCAGCCTTTTGGCTGATGACCTAAACAACAACAACGTTATGAGCAAGACACTTATTTGAGTTATCAACAGTATTACGACACAAGAATTTTTCCTGTTCAAAAATTATCAGTAAGACAGTTTCAAATTTACGACGACTTCAAAATCGTAGAGTAGAGACCGTTTACTTTACCATCTGCACACCAAAAACTTCACTTCCTTAGAATCTTCGGATTTCAATCAAACCTGATCTTATTTCTATCTATCTGAACTGAATCGCTTGTAAATCTGGAAAACGAGGTCTTGTAAATAAATAATAGAGAGGTAAAGGTAAGACGAAAAGTACTTTACAATAAGTTAATAATACTATAATGAATAATGTTGCAAAATATTATCCCCTATAGACAAAATTATAGCCTACAATGCCAACAAAACGTTTTGATATATAATTTAACATTCTAATAGAAGTGGGATGGTATGTTTCAAAGTTTTATTAATAACAAGGTTTATTAGTTAAACGATTTCATTCATCAATTTGTAGTGCAGTTTATTACTAACCAACGAGCGTTGTCCGGCTAAACTCAGCTGCTTGGGAAACATTTAAATTTAAATGGAAAACTATTCAGTAAATCTAAACTACTACTGAAAACTATCACAACAAATAAAGAAAACGAAATATCAGAGACAATGAAATTTATTTTATTAAAATATTACTGTTTAAATGAAAAATTATTGACTTATGAAAAATAAATTTTAAGAATTTAAATTTTGAAAAATATGTAGTTATATTTTGTTCATTTTCGGAGACGAAGGTTCCTGGTTCAAATCCTAATTCATTCGGATTTGAATACTAGACAGAGGTTACCGGTGTACTTTGATGGTTGGGGTTCAAATTACCATACTCTCTCAGGAATGGTCGGCCTGGGTCTGTACAAGACTACACTTCATTTACACGTCATACACATCATCCTCACCTCATTGGGTCATGGGGTTGCTTATTGTTCTGAATTGAACAGATTGCAACGTACACAAATTAGGAATAAAAAAAACATTTTGTTCACCCATCGGGTTGGTCTAGAGGTAAAGTCGTCGCCAAAATCAGCTGTTTAACAGCTGATTTTGGCGGAAACGAAGGTTCCGTGTTCAAATCCTAGTAAAGGTAGTTACTTTTATACGGATTTAAATGCTAGACAGTTGTTAATTACCGGTGTACTTTGATCGTTGGGGTTCAATTAACCATACTCTTTCAGGAATGGTCGGCCTGAGTCTGTACAAGACTACATCTCATTTACACGTCATACGTATCATCCTCATCTCATTGGGTCATTGGGTTGCTTATTGTTCTGATTGAACAGATTGCAATGTACACTCATTAGGGATTTAAAAAAAAATTTTTTGTTAAGTTAGAAGAAGCACCTTACCACTGATTATGATGAAATAATTGATAATGATGCTGATATAATAAAATATTTAACAGATTCTTTGTAGTTATTGTGGTAGGTTTGTTATTCAAATACCTACAAATTAAAATTTACATTTCCATTGTTAAAAAAAATTATCCATGACCTTCTGTATCAAATTCATTTTCACCACAAATAAATAAATTAAAATGAAAAATTATTTTTAAAAAATAAATTCAAATAACATTTTTAAAACAAACAAAAATTACTAGTACTTAACAAATTGAGTTTATAAATAAATATTTACTTTAAGTATGAATCATTTTTGTTTTATTAAAATAGAATTTGGAAACGTATACAAAAAAATTATTCAAACCGTAAATTTTGAAAATCATTCATTTTTAAATTATCATCTGATTTGATTTGACTTAAATGTCAGCAGGTAAAACTGACTGCTACAATTTTCTTAACTTTTGTTTGAAATTTTTAACAGTACACAAATATACGACTACTAGAAAATGTGTTATACGTTCATTACCTAGTAACATGAAAAAGAAAACATAAAGACAAAGATTGATACCCGTTGGTATATCTTTGGGTATATAATTAGGTCTTAAATATGATAATTAGTCAATGTAATACGTTTATTACTTTTATTATATTAATATTATTATTTACCTTTTTTATTTAGTTATAATTCAGAGAAGATCTCTATTCCATCTTTTTTTTAGGTGCCGGGCTGGATTCCCAGGAAGGTGAAAGCTATGAAGTTCTTGAATTAGAGGATTTGGATTTTGTTGTAACTTCGGAAAGAATTTTTTATAACAGGACTGAACTACTTCTTCAACTCTAAGAATCCCTAAATCACAGTGTAAAGTATCATTGATTTCGATGTACGGAGCTCTTGATATTAAACGGAAAAATTTTGATTGGAATGTCTGTAGATGATTAAGATTACTGAATTTTTCTGAGCCAAATAACTGTACCCCGTAAGTTCAAACTGGTTTAAATAAAGATTTGTATAGCAGTAATTATGAAGAAACCGGTACAGTTGACGTAATTTTGTATTTAACTGAAGTCTTTTCTTTTTTATGTGCGACTGCCACGTAAGTCTATTGCCCAAGATAAGCCCTAAGTATAGAATTTCACACTTCTAAGACATGGGAACGTTATTAAGAAAGACATTAGGGCATATTCCTTTTCGAAGAGTAAAGGAAACATGAGACGATTTGGCTGGATTAATTTGTAATCTCCATTTTTCTAACCAGTCTTGTAGAATATCCAGATTATATTCTAAATTAGCGCTTGTGATTTGCGGATTATCGGAGTATGAAAGAAGGAAAGTGTCGTCGGCATATGTAGCGATGGTTGTCACGTCAGTCTCAGGCAGATTAGATGTGTAAATATTGTACAAAAATGGAAAGAGAATCGACTCTTGTGGCACTCCAGCTAAGATCTGTCTATATTCGAAGTAATCATCCTCTTGATGAACAACAAAAAATCTATCCTCTAGGTATGAATGAAGAACATGGCCGAGAGTGTCTGGTAATATACGTTTCAGTTTGAAGAGTAGTCCGTTGTGCCACACCTTGTCAAATGCCGCACTTACGTATGTCTAAGGAAACTGCTCCTGTGTATTCCTTCCTTTCTAGACCTGAAGCAATTAGATCGACGACACGGTGTAGTTGGTGAACTATTAAATGCTGTGACCGAAATCCGAATTGATGAGTAGGTATAACATTTTCATCATTAACGAAATACAACAAGCGGCGAAGAAGAAGTTTTTCAAATAGATTTGAGAGAACCGGAAGTAAACTGATGGATCTGAAGGAAGAAGAAGAACTGGGAGGTTTATCTGGTTTCAGAATCATTATTATCTGAGACATCTTCCATTGAATAGGAAAATAAGTCGTCCTTAGTCTATGGCGTTGAAGATGTAGGTGATAAGTGAAACCGCTTGTTGTGGGAGTTCACAGAGAATTACCGAAGTGATTAAATCATAACCAGGAGTTTTACCACAAGACAGATATTTAATCTCTTCATATATTTTTTAGTAATTTTTTCCGGAGGCAGCGAGAGAGGCAGAGGAGAGGAAATAAATTCTTCAACAGATGTCGAGAAATCACGTCTGCTATTACAATGCGGGCTGAAAACGTGCGATAGATTTTCAGCAAATAAATCTGCTTTCTCTTTATTTGACTTAGCCCAAGCACAATGTGAAAGACGAAGTGGAGAGGATGAGGGAACAGAACGAAGTCTCCGACGGGTAGCTTTCCACAAGCCACCATCCTTAGAATTTAGTTCTGCTAGTTCTTGATTAAATCGAGCTATCTTAATAGCCCTAATTTCGGTTTTCAACTGATTTGTGAGCTAGTTGAGTCGTCTCTTGTGTGATGGTAATCTGGTACGATACCACAAGTTTCTCGCTCTTCTCTTGTCCCTGATTAGTTCCCTGATGAATATGGGATAAATTGGAACATTGCTTTTCTTCACCTTTGCTGGGTGATTTGAGCTCCAAGCAAATTGCTGATTAGTTGATGTTAGGTGGTCCACCGCTTCATCCATGTCTTCGGGTGACTTCAGTGGCAGGTTCAGTCTTAGATTGTTTGCATCAGACGGCGAAATAAATCCCAGTCTACGGTTTTCTTAACTTAGTAAAAATGTCTAAGAGTAAAATCTCATGTATGAGAAACTCAATGAAAGGTAAACGAACAGATAAGATAACAATAAATTTTCTATTCAAATTGAATACTTTTTCGAAGATTAATTTATTCCGTGCTGGAACTACTGGCAACAACAAAACATTTTTATAAAAAATAGAATTTATTAGTATCAATAAATTACTAAAACAAACAATAATGTATTTATCCATACAAATATAGCTTAGTTTTACAAAATTGATAACGTTTATTCATTAAGAATGATTAGAAGCAATAATTACTGGACGAAAAACAAAAAACGAAAATGATTTTCCACCACAAATATTTTAGGTGATTGTCAATCTACTTCTTTGGCAAAAATTCAAAGAGATTTCTTTCGTTACATCAATTCAATAATTAATAAACAGAAAAAAACATGAATTTGACTAAAAACAAATGAACAAAGAAGAGATTTTAATTCTTGACATAAAGTATATTTTTCTAACTCTTCACAGTAATTTTTCAAAGCATCTGACTTTAAAGAACTGAAATTAATTAAAAGCCAAACTTAGAAAAAAGAATCCTTTGCTCTGATCTGATAACGGACAGTGATTAAAACGGATTCCAGCTTGGTAAAGTTTGTTTGCTTCAAAGCAGACTTTGAAGTAAGCGACCACAGAGGAGCAGCACCTTCTCTTTACGCGAACACAGAGAATTATTTACTCCCAAGTGATGTGCTAGAAACAAATTAAATCAATCGGCAACATTGTTAATGGATCTCATATCATTCAATTAGAAGGAAACTATTTTGTTTGGTAAATAACCAAACAAGCCCATGCAAATAAAAATTTAGATAAAACAAAATGTTTTAATGATTTAATGTGATAAGCTTTAAGCTATGCAAAGCCTAATTGTTTATAATTAATTTTTAATTAGTAATAATAATCGAAGTTTAATACATACTGTATTTTGTTACATCGAACAGTATCCGCCGACTTTATGATAGAACATATTTTTATCTTTCATTTGAAATTTTCAAAAGTACACAAATATACGACTACTAGAAAATGTGATACACGTACATAACAAAGCAACATAAAATAAATCTGGTGTGAAACACTCACATGACTTTCTCTTGCCAATGCAAATATGAACAATATAACCTAACATTAGTAATAAAACATTAGAAATAAACAAAAAACTAACCTTAATAAACAAAACCTTATTTTAATCATGAGTGAAAGACGCAAAATGAAAATCAACCTCAGGCTTAAAAATGCGGAAAATCACTCTTTCACACTAAACTAGCCTCGGTAGAGCAAAATGTTTTTTATAAAAGTTGTAGATCTTTTAATTTCCTATACATTTAATTATGTACACTTTTATCGTAAAATGCATAATAAGGCTGAAATATTAAAAAAATAGATTTGGTACACGTTTTCGTGAGAGAAAAAACAGAAAATCGCTAATTACCGCTAAACTAAGCGTTATACAAAAAAATGTTCGAAATAAAAGTTGTAGGAGTTTAAATTGTCTACAACTTTTATTTTATTATAAACATTTTTGCGTTAAAATGCATATTAAAGCCGCAATCTTAAAAAAGGAACAAGATTTTTAGTATTTGAAAATCGCCTCCCCAAGAATTTCAGCAGACATGGCGCCTACCCTATCCTTTTAATCCTAGCATAAAAAATTTAGTAAATGAGGCGAATTTTTGTTTAAAATTCGCCTCATTTACCAAATTTTTAGGAGCCGTTTTTGAGAAAATCGCAAATAAGTGATAAATAACACGAATAAACTACTTCTTCCGGTTGACCGATTTTGATGAAAATTTTCGTGTCGAGTCCGATAGTAGTATCTAACTTAAGTTTCAATTTTCAAGTTTGTACGATGTTCCATTCTTGAGATATTCTGTTCACATACACACACGCACACACACACACACACACACATCAATCGCTTAAAACATGTTTACAAGTTCAGGGGGTCTGAAAACGTGTAGATCCGGTGAAAAATCGATTTCGAAAAATCTACATGAAAACAAAACTTTCCTTCCTATATATTTATATAGGCAAGAGAAAGTAAAAAGGAAACAAAGAGACAAAGATTAATACCCATTGGTATATCTTTGGGTATATAATTAACTATTAAATATGATATACAATTAACTTATTTAATTGTTTTTTTATTATATAATTATTGTTTTTTATTTTTTAGTTATAACTAAGAGAAGATCTTTATTCCATCTTCTTTTTAGGCGCCGGACTGGTTCCCAAGAAGATGATGGCAATGAAGTTCTTGAATTAGAGGATTCGTATTTAGTAGTAAATTCAAAAAGAATTTTATAATAGGATTGTGCTACCTCCTCAACTGTAAGAATCCCTAAATCGTAGTGTAGAGTGTCACTGCTTACGTAGTACGGGGTTCTTGGTATTAAAGGAAGAAATTTTGATTGGAACGTCTGTAGATGATTAAGATTACTGGATTTTTCTGAGCCAAATAACTGGATTCCGTAAGTCCAAACTAGTTTAAATAATGATTTGTACAGCAGTAATTTTGAAGAAATTGGTAAAGGTGAGGTTCTACAGAAAAATCGGTAGAGTTTTCGTAACTTTTGTATTTAATTGAAGTCTTTTATTTTCTAAGTGCGACTGCCACGTAAATCGTTTGTTCAAGATGAGCCCTAAGTATCAAATTTCACACTTTGATAGAACATAAAACTCATAAAAGTAAGGTGCTTTTCGCGTAAATTTAATGTAATTTTTTATAATTGTTAGTTTTACATGGTTTGGCATCCATCTCTAATAAATCATACAGATTTACATAAAATAAGGGAACTTAAGACAGACTAAAAGAGAATTACAAAAACAAGGTAATTTTTAAGTAGATGGTAATTTTTATGGTATAATTTTTAGATAATAAAATTATGGCAAATAAAATTATAAAATTATGTAAATTATGATTAAAATATTAATGGTAATTTTTAGATGGTAAGGAAATTTTTAAGTAGTCTTCTGGTAATTAAAAAGTGAAGACAAAATAATAAGGTAAACAGATTAATCATTTAAAGAATTTCTACTTGGACTATTGTAAATTTTTTTTTTATTCCTAATTTGTGTACGTTGCAATCTGTTCAATTTAGAACAATAAGCAACCCCATGACCCAATGAGGTGAGGATGATGTGTATGACTTGTAAATGAGGTGTAGTCTTATACAGACCCAGGCCGACCATTCCTGAGAGAGTATGGTTAATTAAACCCCAACCATCAAAGTACACCGGTAACCACTGTCTAGTATTCAAATCCGTATAAAAGTACTACCTTTGCTAGGATTTGAAACCAGGAACCTTCGTCTCCGAAAATCAGCTGTTAAACAGCTGATTTTGGCGACGACTTTACCTCTAGACCAACCCGGTGGGTCCTATTGTAAATAACTTTTAAAATCTTCATGAACAATACAAGTAACGCAAATATTGCATGACGAGTATTACCATGAAGCAATGTATTACGAAAATAATGTACGAGTAACAAACTTACAATTTTTATGTTTGGAGCTCGAAGATGATTAATTTGCATCAGCGTACTTTAAGAATGAAGTAAACATTTATTCTTGAAAATTATTTACTAAAATATTTAGTTAAATTTACCAGTAAAAAATATTTAAATTTGTAATTTTTTTGGAATGAAAAACAAATAATATTATATTTCTACTGCTCCCAAATTAATACAACATAAGTTTCTAACTTTATTCAAGTTTTAAAACAGCCAATTAACTAAAAAAGGAAAAGGTAACTTAAAGCTACACGGTTGTACTCTAAATTTTTAATACAGGCAGGAGACTCGCTCATTATACGCTGGACTAAATAGAAACAAATTATTATTTAAAATATATACATTACATTTTTAATTTAAATCACTTCAGATCCATTATTCTGACATTTTAGTAACGTTTTGGACACGAAACGACTATAACAAAAAATACGCTGTTAATAAAAATAATATTAAAGTCATGATAAGAAACACGCAATGGTCTCTCGTTGAACCTAACAATATGTCTATGTCATGCAGTATAGTAGTAGACATAGATTATTACATTTATGTATGGCAATTACATTAAAATAAATGAGTTATTCAGTATAAAAATTTACAATTTTCTTTTTGTATTAAAACTATTGAAATAAATAGTACACAATTGATTTATACATCATTCCTTTTTTTAGTTGTATTAGAAATATAAATTGTTGTTGTTTAGGTCATCTGCCGAAAGGCTGTTTTGAACCTCTAGAGGTTTTACTAAGTAAAACAAGGAGTGAGGTGGTTTACCATTGCCTTCCTCACTGAGTGAAAAATTACGCTTATCAGCATGCCAGGCCCTCTGAAAAGCACAGATTTTCCACTCTGCAAATGACACCTTCACTTCATTCACCACAAGGTCTGGCTGTATAATGAAAATCATTACTTTCAGAGGAGACAACTCTGATTAGTGTCTTTTGCACCTCTACCTCTTCTGTTCTTAAATGATTCAGTCATTTAATTGGCTGACCATGTGATAAGAAACTAAATTAATATGTGATAAGAAAATATAAATTAATAAACTGCTACTATCACGTCAAATAATATGGATGTCAGATGTGACATAAGTTATATGATACATGTCAAATTTTCTGAAAAGTACCGAACAAATGTGAAAAATTTCCCGTGATTCCGGAAAAAAGTGTAACTTGTTGCGTGTGTGTGTGTGTGTGTGTGCGTGCGTGTGTGTGTGTGTGTGTGTGTGTGTGTGTGTGTGTGTTTATACATTTTATGTAAATTTTATGAAATTTTAAGTGAGTTTTACTTGTACAGTCAGTTAATCCATTCGATAATTTGAAAATGAACTCGTTTTGTGGGGTGAGATTCAGTCAGGTAGAAATAGGTCTATATCGCGTGCTTTGTACGCTCGGTTACTTTTGGGGTTTGATTTAAAAAATGAATTGGAACTTGACGGGAAGAAACGCGACAGCGCTTTAGTGAATTTGTTTTAATTTTGAAAGGCCTACAGAGTTCTCGAAATGTGAGAATATTAATAACTTACTCATTTGTGTGATAGCTCAGTGGGGTTGAATTTAAATTTACTAGGACCTCTTAGGCAGAAATTTTCATAGTTAAAAAGCTTTACTTTTCCTAGGTTATTATTATGAACAATATGTATTAAGCCTTCTGACCTCTTCTAACTTCAAAATTAGTAGTCTACTATTTTATGAAGAAGTCAGAATGCCCACCTTCTCTGAAGTTGTCCAGTACCGCGTTATCCGCTCTGTTTATAAATAAATATGTTTTCAATCATCGGGCATCCCAAACAAATACTATACCAGTCTTTCGAACAGTAAATCAACCCTGGCACATCAATTTCATGCCTAATACATTCATTTCTTTTACGGCTTGGCAAATGATACCTTGCTAAAGGTCTAACAATTTTATTTCATTAGTCTCTGTTTTTGGTACCTGCTGAGCAGTCAGGGTTCAAAACGTTTCCTACGCATGACTTAAAATACGCATGCCAATTTTTAGAAACGTAACTCATATGTTAAGCATAAAAATATGTATATTTTTTTAGGGTTGTCGCCCTAATTTTCTATAGGTACTGAAATGCAAAGTTTTCATTAATTGAATGTTTTAAGTATATGTTTTACTTTTAAGGAACATGTTTGCCAAATTTCAGCACTCTAGATGATCGGAAAGTTAGAATTTGAGATAAGTGATTTAGTCAGTCAATCAGTCAGTTACAGCTGCTTACAAATATACAGGGTGGCCCATATGTCGGTTTTCCCAATATTTACGGAAATCAGAAGAAAGGGTAATGGAATAAGAATCCTATAGACAAAAAAAATGGTTCAACTGTAGTTCATTGCAACTATTCAGAGCAGCAGCCAGCAAAGTGACCATAGCCATTATGATATCCAACCTCCGATAGGAGATGGAACTTTAAGAAGAAGAAGACAAAAAAAAATTTATTATATGAACTGTACATATATTACCTTGAAAATGTTATAGCAGTTGTTCAAAATGTCCACCATGATTATCTACACACTTAATACAGCAACTTAAAACTGATTCACAAATTTTTAACAATAACATTTTATCGTCATTTACATAGTCAAATTCAATCAATTGAACTCATGCAAATTGAACTCGTGCAGGTTTTGTGGCCTGGAAGAATACACTAGTTGCTGTACAATACCCCACAATGAAAAATCACATGGCGTTAAGTCTGGCGAGTGCGCAGGCCATTCGATTGTACCACGACGACCAATCTATTCATCAACTTTGGAATTTAAAACCTTGCGAACTTCGATACTGAATGTGCTGGGGTGACATCTTGTTGCCACATGAGCTATTGAATATTGTAAACAGGATTGCTTTCAAGTTTCGGAAATACTACTTCCTGCAGCATTTATAAGTAATTTTCTGAGTTAACATTTCCCTAAGAAAATAAGGACCTATCAGTGCAGTGCTCGAAATACCTCCCCATACCATAACACCAGGCACATTAAGCTCTTTTTAAATTACAATATGAGGATTTTTATCCGACCAGTAAACACAGTTAAGCCGATTAACACGTCCATTGAATTTGAAACATGCCTCATCGGACCACAAAATTGATGGCAAAAAAATTGGATCGCTTCTGCACTGATAGCAACTGTCTCACAAAATTCCAGCCGCCTGATACTATCACCCTCATTCAGCGCTTAGAGTAAAGATGGACGAAATGGCTTCAATTTTAATTCCTTCATCATCCTTTGCACGCTAGTTCGTGATAACTTTAGTTCAGAAGATGCCTTACGAGTTGATTTACCAGGACTGGATAAAAACGCTTCAGCAACTTTTTGTAGGTTATCGTTATTGCAAATCGATCATGGACGACCACATTTAATACGCTTCCTGTGTTTTCAATTTTTTTATTTAACTTTCGTAAATGTTGCTGAGTCGGTAACGACACACCTGGATACTAATCACTAAATTCTTCCAGTACTTTAGCAGTATTTTTATGATGCTTCCACCACAACTGAAGCATATAAACTCGTTGTTTAGTTGAAACATTTTAAAAGTACCGTTACGAAGGAAAAAAATTAGTAACTACACGGAGACGTACCTCACACTAGCCACTGTTACAGACAACTAATGAATGTTGTACGTGATGCTGCCAACATTATACTATTGTCAACTTATCAAAATGAAATATCTCATCTCATGAGGAACCCAACATATGGGCCACCCGGTATATACGCCTACCGGTTTTCAAAAGTACGGGCAATAGGTCTACTGACCAAATGACCATTTTCTCCGATCTGGGCTGTTAATTACAAATTTTCAAAAAGGAGAAGACGACATAATTATTCTGGTTTTACTGCCGTTATTTATGTTAAATTTTATATAAAAATCATTTTTCGTATGATCTAACTCTACTTAGAATAAGAATTTTTAATTTAACAAGGGGAATCCAAGTTGACCGAAAATATTTCGAACACAATGCAGAGTAGGTTTTTATTGTGAGATCTTATTATAGCTTATTATTTAAGTTGATGCAGATACATAGTCTATGAAAATAAAGTACATAAAATAAATTTTAAATAAAGGAAATTAAAAATTAAGATCTCACACTATTAATAAATACTAATTAAATTTTAAATTGCTTATCTGTCTTAAAAAAATTTTAATTTATTTTTAATTCATTCTTCTTAATTTGAAAAAGTCCAGCCAATACTTTTTCCATTAGTATTCATTAATAAAAAAAAATATTTTCAGGAGGAAAAGTTGCTAAAGAGAATAAATTAAAAATCAATTACCATTAATTAATTCCTTGTTTCCAACTTGAAAAACAAATTCGTAACTTTGAAATTATATTTTTTCTTTAATGTCTTATTTATTTTGCACAATTAAAATATTGTAACTGATATCTGAATTTTTCCTAGTTTAGTTTTTAAAATAATAAGTAATAAATATATATGCTTTTATTATGAAATAAAAACTTAAATAATTGACATGTTATTAAAAAAACTAGTTTTCCGATTAATTTGTTTTATTTTGTACCTTATATTCTTATGATTCTAAATAAAATTTGTAAACAATTCCTTTTATCAATTTAACGTTTCAATATCTAAGAACATTAATGGCAAGGATGGTTGTTTTGATTTGAAACTGTATCAGTTAACGGAACTACTTTTTTTTGCATCAGCAAGCAAACTCACAATTTTCGGAATAGCAGTGAAATAGACAAGACTACAGAAGTAGTTCTAAATATTTTATTTACCTAAATAATTCAATTTTTGTTTTCTTATGCTTTCCTTAGCACAGCTAAGGCAACGCGAGTTTACAAAAACCATTTTCTTTTCTGAGTATATACTTATTCCATTAAATATTGAATATTGAAAAACTTATGTTTTTCAATATTCTGTAACATAAGACGTTTATTCTTAGGTAAAAGTATTTTTGCATATTTTTTGTATAAAATAATAATCTAGCTTCACCAGAAATTCTTTACTATTATTTTTATCCGAGAAAATCCCAGGTAGAATCCCACCTACTAAATATCACCGCCTAACTAAGCAAGGAGCCATACGGAATTCAATTAACATGAAATAGTTATTTTGAGTTTTCAAAATTTAACACTTAATTTAATGTAATTTTGACCTCCCCAGAAGAACAGTTAAGTACATAATTTAATGGTTGGTTAGCTGAAAGTGTTAAATTTGGTACCTGTTACAGTCTGCACCTAATCAAAATTTTATATTTTCAAAATATTCAAAGAAACTGTAATACCTAATTAAATTAGAAGTTTACACTGTAAAACACGACAAAAGTACAGAAACAATCGTAACAATAAAAATACAGGTACAATAATTCAAGTACTTGTGTGGCTTTCAGACAAAACCTTTCACAAACAAAAGTTTTTGGAAAGTCTTAAGTCACGGTAAGAGAAGCTAGAAAGTGAGAAATTATTATTCCAGTTGAGGAGGGAGTTAACCACAGAGAAACCAAGATCCATTCCGCAACGTGTGGGCAATTAGACGGTAGCACAAACTTTGTGGTGACCTGGAGAATTAGCAGCTTTTGTGAACTTATGAAAATATTTTGATTAATTGCTGCTATACATTACTTGGCTAAATCTAAAGCTATTTATTTATTTTCATAAAAGAAACTAAATTAAAATTTATTAAGGCCGCCTCCTTGGCGTAATGGTTAGGGTGCTAGCCTACATAACGGCAATTCCCAAGTTCGATTCCCATGTAGCGTCTGGTAATTAAAACAAGTCAAAACCCATCGTAATCGCTAATGACCAATCAGTTAATAGAACTTTAATTAAACTAATAAAATAATTGGAAGTATTTATCATCATCTGTCAAGGATTAGGTTCAATGGCCTGTCCAGCATTCATCTCTTTTTAGGTCTTCCCAAGCCTCGCTTCTCTCTAGGTTTATATTTCCATGCTCGTAGAGGAAGTCTGTGTGCTGGCATACGAAGTAAATGGTTGGACCAGTTTTTCTTGTATATTCTTAACGTTTCACACAGTGAATGAACATTTAACTCGGCGCGTAAAGCTTCGTTACGTACTCTTATCTAACTGGGTACAACCTTTAACTACCCGCAAAATCTCATTTCAGCAGCCTGGATCGAGATTCATGTATATTTATGACATTACATAAGAAAAAATAATATACTCATTTACGCAGTCGATTGAGGCGTCTTAATGTTTTAGTTATAGACCTATAATTTTAAAGTTAAATAAAACAATTATGGTTTAAACTAATATATAAATTTCTTGTTTTTAGATTTCGTTAAACTCATTTAAAAACTGTCAATTTAGAACTAATTTTTGCAATGTAGCAATACCGCTTCACATTTTTTAAGTCTGCTGTAGGATATATTCGGGTTCATAACACAGATTATGGTGGGAATGTTACAGAAAAAGACAGTTAATAATAAACAGGATTAAAGGAAATATACGTATATCACAAAACGACCAACACTATAGTAATCAGGGTAAATAAATGAACTATGAATACCTACATGAATATTACATTATTATTTGCATGAAAATTAATTTAACTGAGGATATACATAACAGATTAATTCTTGAAGAACAATTCTTTCTGAAGTCAGCAAAATGTTTCCCTCATCCTTTAAAATACTTGTTGATACTTGTATTTGCTTCATGTCCACGTCTACTTTGACTTCCTTTTACTATATAATACATTTTACAACTATTTATTGAAATCTATTTATGCTATATGCTATTTTTTTTCCTAGGTTAGGACCAACAATCGATTACATGTAACCACTTACATGTTTGTTTTGTTTTACAGTTTCTTCACTTGATGGTATTTTGACATTCTCTCGGATCTCCCTCTCCTCAACTCTTCTGTTAGTGTTTGTTGGATTTGTTTCCTCTTGATGGAGTTTAATTCGCAGTCTTCTTTGTTAATTATTTGTTGTTCTTCTCTATTCATGATTTGTTATTCCGTGATACTATATGTGTAAACTAATAAAATATAGAAAAAAATTGAATGTAAATTTAATTAGTATTTTTTTAAATACGGAAATGATTTTCGTCGTAATTTTTAATTTTACGGATATTTAAAGTTGTATAATTCCGGACTCATTTAAATTACTATTTCATATAATGAATTAATATAATAATTTCACTAACCTTCTTTTTAAACTGCGTCACCTTTATTTTATTCCTACTTACACGTATTTCGGTGGATCCACCATCATCAGAGTAAATGAAAAATTGAAACTAAAAATTTTTTTCATTTATTTAAAATTTACAGAAGATGATACATCTTCAGTCACTTGTATAAAACTGTAATTTAAATTAATTACTCGTATTTTGGTTTCACATTACACCTAGCTTGTTTCTGCTTATGAATAGTCTTAACAGTGGTGGAGGGTGGATGAACATCATTGGTAACTTCTCGTAAAATAAGCCTCTATATATTCCTTTTACAACTTAAATCATTAGCCATAACTCCTGTTCGCTACATGTAAGTATGGAATATTAAATTTTAAATAATTACTTTAATGGGAAATTAAAATATAAAGTTAATTGTATCAGTAATAAATGAAATAATGCTCATAACGGGCAGGTGGAGTGTTAAATTAATTGCACTTGGCCGGTTCCAGGGCTACAAAAAATAGTTCTGTCTCTAATTACATAGTCAGCCAATTATTGACTGAACTATTAAAGAATACAAGAGGTAGAGGTGCAGAAGACACTAGTCAGAGTTATCTCCTCTGAAAGTAATGAATTTCACTATACAGCCTGACCCTACGGTGAATGAAGTGAAGGTGTCATTTGCAGGGTGGAAAGTGGGTGCTTTTCGAGGGGCCAGGCAAGCTGATAGGCATACTCTTTCATCTCAGTAAGGAAGGTAATAGTAAACCACTTCACTCCTCGTTTTTACTCATTGTATTTGAACAAAGAAGGTGTTATTCTTTTCACCAAAAAAATGCGTAATATTTCTGTAATAAACGTAAAATCAATAAACAGCATGGTTGCTGAGATATTTTTATTTAAAAATTTTGAGCGTCTACCATTTTTAAATTTACCTATTAAAAGCAATTCGATACATTTCATCTTTGCAACATAAGTACTTCCACATGCATAGCAAATTTGAGTAAAATATCTTCAACCGTCCCTAAGAAAATAATTTTTCTTTAAAAAACAAAAATGGCAGACACCCTGTATATGAAGCGAGATAAGAGGTTAGTTCATATAAAACTTTTGGTTTATTTTAAGGTACTGAATCATCTCCCAAAGTTTGGCACCCTACTTAGTGGACATCTTGTATATAAATCTGAATGTTTGTAGTTGTGTCCGGAAATTCTAATCCATAAGGAGGCCTCGAAGCAAAAAAATGATAAGAATGTTTTTGTTCCTCACCCTCTGAAACCCCCAGGAAAAATCTAAATTCCGAGGTGCGATGCCCCTGGGCTCAGAAAGCTTAAAAAACTGTGTAACTCCTTAACGGCTTGAAATATCGAGCACGGACCTTTTTTAATTGATTTCTCGACCCAGAAAACATAATCGGTTGTTATTCTAAAGAATTTAATTAGCTCGAGTACTATAGTACTTCCTGCTTACGGCACGGGCGGAATATGTTTCATGTTCGAGGGTTAGCGATAAAAATAATTTATACATTTTAGCGCCAATAGCACAAACTGAAAATGTTGTTAATAATTCAAATTCTTCCACTAATCCTTAAAACATTTATGAACCATCAAATTCTTATATTTAATTAACGTAAACTCATTACGATTTTACAAAACGTGCTGCGAAGCGCACGGGTCCTGCTAGTATTTATTATATAAATATGATGATGATTGTATGAATGAATATATAATGAATACATTGTATGAAATACATTTTAAAAATTACATAATGAACAGCTTAATATACGAGTAAATGCAACATGTTTCATAAATAAATACGAAATTGCATTATAATCATCTAAGAATCTACTTAAATAAATAAAATAAGAAAATGCAAACTTCAGTAAAAATTATTGGATTAGTTAAATTATTTACGCAACATAAATGAATAGTATTTAGTGCTCTAGTAATGATATTTAAAATAAATGTTTTTATATTGCTCAAAAAATTCTATTCATAATAAAACTTTTTTTATTTCAGTCGTCTTGTATTTATTCAATTAATGAAAAGGGTAAATTACCCCCGTTCAGAGCCGTGGTCTGAAACAGGTTTCATAATGCTGACACATTTACAAGATATTTTATTTTTAAATTCTACGAACACATAATTGGCTTTAATAACAACTCATAGACAAGTACTACACGTAATGGAAAGTTTATATAGGTATTATCAGTATAGGCAGTCGAAAGGGGTCACAACCTACTCCCGTTACAGAGCTATTATTGCAGTGTGAATGTCTCGTTAAGAAACAAGAGGGCTCTTTCAAATGGTAATTTCGTTATTTGTTCAATTGGTTATTTCTGTTTTAATTAGTTTTTGTCTTGCACAGCCGTCATGAAACTGAATATGCAAAGCTATTTTCTTTCTCGGTCTGAAATATATATAATTCTCTCGTAATATTTTCAGTCGAACGTCAAATAAAATGGAAGCGAAGAGGGGAAGCGGCTCATTCGTTTATATTAAGGGGATATTTTCTGGGCGTCAGTATTGTTCCCGCATCATAAAAACGAGTATAAATTCCCAACTTTGCGCTAACATCCCCGTGGACTGCCTGCCCGGCACTGATTGATCACAAAACTCTACGCTAGCTAAACCTAAAGCCACGTCACATTAATTCATTGTAGAATTTCTGTAGTGATATCAACTTACTGTTATACTTTTATTTAAAGTTTTGCACAAGAAAAATGAATAAAGTATGCTTAAACTAAATCCTCTGTTTTAAGTAGGATAGACCTACCACAAAAAGTACGGTAAAAAATTATTGCTGTAGCTTCAACTTCTAATCTCATCGTATTTATTTCTACGCACATAATAAATAAAATTGTTAAAATAAATTAGTTTTCACCCTCTCAGTCTTTTATTGTTTTCTCTAATATCTCTTACTTACATTTTAATTTTAACACATTTTGGCCGGTCCATGGTGTAGTGGTCAGTCCAACTGGCTTCTACGCCAGGGGTCCTGGATTGGATTCCCGGTCAGGCCTAGCATTTTTTCATCGCTCATTTTCATTTACCTCGTCATCTGCATTACTAGTAATCTGCAAAACAGTTGGGCATAAAAAAAATTAATTATATTATTCTGAAAAATAATAAAATAAGCAAAGATGTGTTAACATTATAACTGTGTATAAAAATTAACAACCTTTACTGATAACTTTCATTAACTTGAAATAGAAATACAATTTTTCCGATAAGGTGGCATAAAACGCTACTAGTGAAAAAATTCAGTTCCAGGTTTCGTTCGCCGGCCGCATTGGCGCAGTTGGTAACGTGCTCGCCTCTCATCATGCGGTCTTGGGTTCGAATCCCATTCAGGCACGGCATATTCTCATACGTTACAAAAATCATTTCATCCTTCACCGTCTGCATTAGCTAAATTGCAAAACAGTCGGACGTTAAAAAAAAAAAAAATAGGTTTCGTTCCATCCCGTGTCTGAAAGTAAACCATAGTTAACACACCGTTAAAATTTAGCAAACCCAAATTATCGTATAATTTGATCAATTGATGTGAATAAAAACTACAAGGAAATTTAAACAGGTATTAACTTTCACATCCTACAAATATAGTTTGAAAGATTATTTTATTGTATTTTGTCAATCCTTTACAAGTACGACAGTCATGAAAATAAGAAAAAAATTTTAAATTTGAGATACAGGCATGAGGAGGCGGACTCTTATTGGAACTTCCTCAATTTCTTCAATTCTTGATATTTTTGAAGTAGATGTAATAGGGAATTTTTAACTAAAGAAATTAAAGATGTGTCACAAGGTGGCGCCATTAAGTGGCGAGTTGAAACCTTTACTTTTTGATGGCCCTGAAAAGGGCCGTTTAAACGGTGGTTGTCTTGGCGAAGCGTCGGTCGTAGTCGTCGTGGCGGTTGAGGGGCTGGGCGACACAGCGTGTCGTCGTCCAGCGGAGACGTCATCTTCTTCCCTTGCAGTAGAGCGTTGACGGCTGCTTCGTCGGATCCGGCGGGTGCAAGGCTCGGTCGAGGGACCGCTGTGGGCATCGCTCGCGGCAGCGAGCGATGACGGTCCCTATCGACTGCTTACGGTGTCGGGTCGGCGAGCGGAAGCGTCATCTTCTCTCTTGCGGGATCATCGATAAGTCTACACAGGAGTCCGGTAGCCGTGTGCTGATGCAGGAAGTCTTCGATGCTGTAAAGTAGTGTGGAATCAAATCTCTCCGGGCTCAGTGGAGCGCTCTTTATATTGTCGCCGAGAACGCTGAGGTAGGGGGCGGTTACTGGTCTCGGCCTTGGTGATAACGGCCTCTGTTGGTACGCCGCCACAGGCCTACCGCCCCTTTCGGAACTATTGGCAGTTCCCTCTGTCACTAAGTCGGAAGCTTTGTAGCCGGCAGCACAGTTTCTAATCCAAGGGAACGACGGTGACAGATGTTAAGAGGAGTTATGAAGATGAAAAAACTACCCAACCGGGATTCCAATCCGAAACTTCTTCCATATTGACCACTGCACCAACGGGCCGGCCAAAATGTAAAACCATTTACGTGTCATTAAAAAGATTCTTACAAAAAAATTCAAAAATATGTTATTTTATGGAAAGGTATGGTAACAAAAGGCTGAGGCTCTTGAAACTTTTCGATGATATATTAGTAACTCATTAATTCTAATTCCACCATTTAAAACAAATTAATGCAGTTACTGATTAGAAAGAGACATAAAACAAATAAATCACTATCATTTAACATTATAATTGCTTTTGTTTTATCCGTTGTAATAAGATGAAATTTAAATCGGCATGTATTGAAATGTATTCATTGACAAATTTTACGAAGTTTATAACGTAGATTACTTTAAAGTTTGTTTCTGCTGAAAATTGGTGTTGATTCCATAAGTGCAACAATATTCCCCAACAACAGCAATATTCAGGGAACAACATTCCCCGTTTTAAAAGTAAAAATTCTTACAGAATATATGAATAGTGTTGTGTTGTTTAGGTCATCAGCCAAAAGGCTGGTTTGAACCTCTAGAGGCTTTACTAAGTAAAACGAGGAGTGAGGTGGTTTACATATGCCTTCCTCACTGAGTGGAAAAGTCTGCTTATCAGCATGCCGGGCCCTCAGAAAAGCCCTCAGAAAACTTTCCACCCTGCAAATGAAACCTTCACTTCATTCACCACAGGATCTAGCTGTATAATAAAATTCATTACTCTCCGAAGAGATAACTCTGACTAGTGTCTTTTACACCTCTGCCTCTTCTGTTTTTAAATGCTTTAGTTATATATTGGCTAACCATGTGATAAGAAACAGAACTATCTTTTGTAGCCCTGGAACTAGCAGATCGAATGCAAATAAAATTTAACACTCCATCTGCCTGTTACAGGCAAAATAAATGTTATTACGGCAAGGATTTTTTTTAACTACTGGTATTATTACTTTAATCTTATGTTGTGTTTCAAAAACGGTATTTACAAAAAAAAGGAGGTTATGTTTGATACCTTTAGGCATTGTAAATTAAAGATTGTATCAAGCCGTAAATAGGATCAATAAATTCCTTGATCGTTAGACTGAGGAAGAAGAACAGGACGTAGATATGTGGTTTTCAAAGCCAGAATGGAACGTGACGTCTGGTGATGTTCTCAATCAACCCCGTTAAATCTACCCCTGCCAGTCTGATAGAGAATTTCGTAGGAAACGAATTGTTAACAAACAGAACTCTCCCTGCGGCTACTTTCTATCTTGTATTCTGTACATTTGGTAGTACGTATTTTAAGAATAAGCATCGGATAAAAGTAACTTGATACACCTTTAGAATATATAAACTAAGTTTATGTAACATCTTATTTTGCAACATGCTTCTCCAGGCAAACACGGATTCGAATTTTGCGAAAAGAATCTGTATTACTTTTTTTACGTTACTTAATGATTTACTACAGTAAACTCAGAAATAGTTAAATAACAATGTTCGTAAAAATAATGAAGTAGTCAAAACTTGGGAACCCAAAGAAAAGTTAAGTTATATAAAACCAAGGTATGAAATCAACACCCCGCTCGACATCAAGTTAAAAATAAAAAGTTACTGAGATTACTGTTCTCAAAATGAATATAAAAGCTTGTCATTCAGCACCAAACAAATTTTTTTTCATTTTTGTCACTAACCGAAACATAATCTCTCAATACGTATAGTTAGTTCCTTGAAGTACCATACATGCACAAGTGACTTTAGATCGAGTAATTCAGCAGCGGTAGAATGTCCGAACGTGCGTTTCTTTTTGAAACTACTATACTTTTTCCCAGTACTCGTATACATCAAAGGAAAATTTCAAATTAATCTACTTTTAATGAACACCAAAATACACAAAAATTAAATTAGGAAATTAATAAGCATGAATAAAAGAAGTGTGACTTCTATTTAATAGAAAACATAGTGTATAACGTTACTTAAAATTTTGTTCAGAAATGGTTTTATCCCTAAGACCCTATTTTTACAAAATTTTAACTTATTTAAAAGCTTTCGATCGTTTAATTAGACTATTACTACGAACAAGTTATAAAAAATAGTTAATTCCCAAAATCACTTTCTAACTTTTTATTACTAGTGTTACATTATGGCAGTAGGGAAGATTTGGTGTCCAGTTATTATTGTGCTGAACAAAACCAAGCTGTATAAACGAAACTCCGCCAACAAATCCAAACTTAATTGGAATCGGGAAATTGTTCATAAAAACTTATGAACTTCATCGGGTATCTAAAAAATGAATTTACAGGAAAAGTATTAGTACTAGTATTTCAAAAAAATCTGAAGTTGCGGTAAATAGCAGAAAACAAAAGTAGTAGTCTTTAGTATACCCAGCCTACTTGCCTTTAATTTTACAAATAGTTTGTAGTGTTAAATAATTTATTGGTGGCAATTTTAAAATTCTCATCTATCATTTTGTTTTGTCCGTCTGTCCGTCACACCCAGATATCAGAAACTACAAAAGACACCAACAAACGGTTTTCGGATTCGTAATCAACACAAAAAGAAGTGGATATACATTGGGTTTGAATTTTCGGTTTTGACTGAAAGTGGCCCAAAACCGAAAATCAAAAAATCAAAGTCAGAAACTACAAAAGATTCGGATTCGTAATCTACATAAAAAGTTAGTGAATCTGAATTGGGTTTGAAGTTTCGGTTTTGACCGGAAGGAGCCCAAACCGGAAGTCAAGAATTCAAAGTCGAAATTTCGAAACAGAAATAATGTCATTAGATTCCTCTTAAAGAGTAGATACAGGAATAATTAATGGTTTTTGCTATAGGTCCATAGGTAAGCCTTTTTAAAAATTGCCACCAGCCATGTGACGCGTCGTCTCATGAAAAGGATTTTTATCTCTAGTTAACTTTTATTACTTATAGCTAAAACTGTTAATAAGTTTTATGTTTTATTTATGCCGTATTTTTGGACTTTTCGGGATTGGCAACACAAAAATTAATTTTTTCTAAAAAAACAATATTAAATGTATGTATTGACCAAGACAATAAAAACTCATATTATTTTATTGTGTATTATCTTATTTCTTAATCAGGAATGCTTAACTAAATTTTAGAAATAACAAACGACTCAAATCGAATATTCTTAACTTATTTTAATTTGATATGAATAGTTTATTTCTTACAAATTTGTAAGGCAAGCCCAAATGATGGAAATTGAAATCTCGAGTAAGCTTATCTCATGTATATGCACATGGGCTACTTTAAACATAAAATTTACAGATTCCAGTAGAAATTATATTTGAAATTATTATCTATAAACACAGACGGTATTTATAAATGAAACTATGCCCAGACAGAAACAGAGTACGATCACCTTTTTAACTCTTTTGAAACATAGTTTTCTTAACATTGAAGTGTATTATATTGTATAGTATAGAGGTCAAAGTTGTTTTTTACTTTTTCTGTCTCTACCACTTTAAACGTTTTGAATCGATTTAAGTTTCACATTGCTTGCTCTTGAAATTTAATTGCTTTCATTCGATGTGACCAGTTACTTTTCTTTCAAGTACAGCTTGTCTTAAGTAACAGTATGAACTATACTTATTTTTAACTACTTTGTCAATATTTGACTTGGGGTGAAAAGTCAACGATTATATAAAGAACGTTCAATACTCTTGACTACGTAGTCCGTTGCTGTATTTTTTTCTTTAAACTGGATTTCCATCGACGTTTGCGAAATCCCATGTGCTCGACACCCCTTCTATCATTTTCCTAGATCTACCTTTTTTCGGTAACGTTGAGTCATTCCATTTGTTTTGGCAATTTCCCATTCGCCATTTTCTCCTTGAGTTGAGCCGCAGATGTATTACTTCTTTACCTTTATCCTTATTGGCTTAGGTTTATTCGTTACCGATCTCATTTTTCCCTTTTTCCACATTTTCATAAAATGACTGTGAACGCCGCTTCGTGTAAATTGGTTTTGCCTTACAGTGAAATGAACTTATTAACTTAATACATCAGTTCCCAGAAACAGTTTTTAAATGACTGATTTATAAATTATTGACTTAATTACCGAGAAATCCATTATAATTAAAATCATTTACACAAATAAAATATTTAAAAAAGAACGGATGTTCTGTAAATACCAGTTCAGAATTTCAGTGTTATAAAAAAGCTATATTAAAAAAATTATAAAACAAAGGAGCTACAAATTCTAAATAAATATTTTAAGAAATCCAATTAATGCAGTACAAAACGAGATTAAATTTCTTTCATGCTAAAGTAAATGACAGTAATGAATAACAAATAAAGATGTTTATTTTAAATTATTTTTTCTGTATTTGATTCCATTATAAAAAAACTCGCTTTCACTGGGAACCACTTATTAAACTGCAGTTTGCACACAATAAAATAGTAATCCAATTAATTCATTATCTCGTCAGACAAAAGCCTACTAAGGAATATTGAAATTAAATCGTTTCCTTTTGTCTCATTTTCCTTTAATTTAAAATTTAAATTTCAAACTAAATGAAAATTCAATTTCCCTTTCAAAAGATTTTTTTATTTTAGCTTCATTCAAACATTTTACCCAATGTTAAATTATTGGATTTCAGTAAATTAAGTCTTAACAGTACTTGTCACGACGTATTCACTTCTGTATTTTCGTAGCTTCACTATATTTCTTAATGGTAATTGTACGTTATACTAACAATTCCTCAAATCAGACCGTTGTTTTTATTTTTCAGTTCATCTTTATTTAACCAATATTTTTAAATGAGTAGAACTATAGTCTATCAGAGTAAGAAAAGCATCTCCTGTTGTTACGTTATGAAAACTAACAGTTTTCTAAGTTTGTTTGAGAATACATCCCGTTGTAGACCTCATTTCTGTTGAAGACACACCAAATAGCCACTACCTTATTATTTAATAATTTAGTTACGCTTTGAATCTTATCCAAAAGTACACAATCCAGTATATAACAACCAGTGTATCATAACCCTAAATCTATCATTTTACATTAAAAATCAGTTATTGACTGTTTTTTTGTATTTTCCTGATTCCGAAAGCAATAATGTACTTCATTGTATTACCTACAGCATTTATTTTCTTCTATACCATACTTTAATACTTTAATCTAAAAAAATTTAATCTAAAGAAGATAAAAGAGATCGAAATGGACCCAAGAAAGACGAGAACAGCACTCACTGTGCTGAAAAAGTACTGGGAAAAGAAGAAAAGCTACAACAAAAAGTGAAACTATTTATCACGAACCAGCACACTGGGGTGTCGATTAAGAATAATAATTATAGTATAAAATTCTTGTACTTTTTTCATAAATTCGCCAGTAACTAGTTTTAACTTTTATTTGTTATTGGAAACTGTACATTGTTTACAACCCCCAATTTGCTCACTGTTTTTCATTGAAATTCCTAATATTTTTACTTTCTCTTTCCTATATGAATATATAGGAAGGAAAGTATTGTTTTCATGTCTATTTTTCGAAATCGAGTTTTCACCGGATCTACACGTTTTCAGACCCCCTGAATCCAAAAAACATGTTTTTAGCGATTGGTCTTTGTGTGTGTGTGTGAACAGAATATCTCAAGAACGGATCATCGTACGAACTTGAAACTTGAAACTTAGTTACATACTACTAACGGACCCGACACGAACATTTTTTGATGAAAAAATGTTTTATTGGTCAACTGGAAATAGTAGTTTATTCGTGTCATTTTTCACGTTTTTGCGATTTTCTCAAAAACTGGTTCACGTTTTTTTTTAAAAATCGCCTCATTTACTAAATTATTTATGCTCTACAAGATAGGGTAGGCGCCATGTTTGCTGAAATTCCTAAAGAAGCTGTTTTCACGTAAAAAAATTGTTTTTTTAAGATTGCGGCTGTAATATGCATTTTAGCGCAAAAATGTATAATAAAAGTTGTAGAAAATTTAAAATTCTACAACTTTTATTTCAAACATTTTTTTTATAACGCTTAATTTAGCGGTAATTAGTGATTTTCTGTTTTTTCTCACGAAAACGTGTGAAAAATCGATTTTTTTTAAGATTTCGGCCTTAGTATGCATTTTACGACGAAGGTGTATGTAATAAAATTTATAGGAAATTAAGAGATCTACAACTTTTATTTAGAGACTTTTTCTCTACAGAGCTTAGTTTAGCGTGAAAGAGTGATTTTTTGTTTTTTTAAGCCAAACTGGAGTTGATTTTCATTTCACTCTTGATTAAAATTAGGTTAGGCCTATGTTTATTGAGGTTAGTTTTTTGTTTATTTCTAATGTTTTATTACTAATGTTAGGTTAATTGTTAATTATTTCCATTGGCAAGAGAAAGTTGTGTGAGTGTTTCACACCAGATTTTTTTTTTTACTTTAAATTTGAACAAAGATCCCCACTGGAGTTGCTGGCCCCCAACCGCCTATCCCACGCAGCTGCTCGCCGGTGTTAAACGATTTTTTATAGGGACTGTCTTTTACGCGGCTGAATAGACTGGCCGGAGACTACTAATGACATTTAAATAAAATATTTATATTAAATAATATATCTTAACATACTGGATTAAAATATTGGTACGAAATTTTGTAAGTTTAGTTACAAACCCAACAACTCTCCAACACGTAAAAGAAACTATTATTTAAAAATTCCTTCGTACGTATTTTCTATTTTTTATTTTAAAAAATATTTTCAATAACTTTCCAATAAAATAAATATTCCAAAATTTATTCGACGAAAATTATAACAGGTATCAAAATTTATTCATCATTTGTTTCAATACAGAAATAATGTTAATATGTTCCTTTTTGTTTTACTTTCTTTTAGAATTAAAGTTCCCGTTACATAGGAGTGTCACAGGAACACCACAGGAATAATTGAAACGGTTAAGTAAACAATAAAGTAGAATATATTACAAAAGACACGCTACGTCACGTTTAAATTGAATGTAACCGAGTGAGAGTTCCAAAAACAGAAAAACTTACAATAATATCGGTGAAATGTTTTATGCATTTATTTTCTGTCTCTCTTACATCATGGAGAGCAATTTGTTAACGAATGTGAATTGCTCAATTAAACTTTCAAAATAATACATAGACTTCACTTTCTTACATTATGAATTAATAAATGGGACACCCATGAAATATACAAAATTTGGTGGATAACTTTACTTTTTTATAATGTATTTCTTCTTTCCCAAGAGGAAAAAGATTAGACAAATTAAATGACTTTTTTCTTTCGAGTTCTGATTATAACCTTTGAAACAAAAACGTTTAGTAAGATTATTACCTTTCAGTTTACTCAAATCTATTAGTCTAAAACTAACACAGAAGATTTTATGTAGTGTACTTTAAAGAAATACGTCGAATTAGTAAAAATTTGTATTAAATCATGTAGATTTAGTTTACTGAAATCCTTTTCTTCTCATCACCAGGTAAAAAGTACACAGCCTGTTATGTCACCTAGTTTCCAAATATCTTTTAACTAAAACCGTTACAGTACAGCCATGACCAATGGTTTTCACCAGCATCCGTACACTACAATTATTATTAATATTATTATTACAGCGGCTGCTTTATAACACTTGGCCATTTACTGCAACCCAAAACTCGATTCATTTCTTTTAGGCACGTCTTCATCCCTTAGGCCCATCCTCTTCTTAGCTTTTATAACACCATCCGTCCACTTCTTTCTGAGTTGTCCTCGCTTCCACCGTCTAGCTGGAACCCATAGCCAAATCTTCAATGGCAACCTGCCCTCCTCCAATCTTTGCTGATGACGGTCTTTCTTCAATTTCGTCAATTAATAAAACCTCTTTGCCAACCTTATTTAAAATATCTTCATTCCTACACGATTTAGCACAGTAAACCGACAACTTCTCCAGTAACTTTTTTTAATAAAAAAAACTGTAATTCTGCTTTTAAATCAGAATAATTGGAGCGTCAATTATTCTCTGGAGAATTTTCTGAAGATAATTTTTCTGGAGATAATTCGAAGTTTAGAGATTTAATGAAGAGACCAAACCTCTGAACCGTAAATGGAGGAGCTTTCTAAAAAACTAAGATCTCTTTTTAGTGCCACAAGAAATGTGATCACTCCACAAAACAGAATGTAAATTCTGGTAACGGTCCTACCTCTGCCAACTTTTTCCAAAATGTATCTTTGTCTAATGTACCATCTGATGTTAAACTAGTGCCAAGATGTTTATACTTGTACATCAATTAAATCACCCCTTTGTCGGTCTGGATATTATTTCTTGGCCCTCGAACGACCAAATTCAGTTTTCTTAATGTTTTAATATCCAGTCCCCACTTGTCGTATTCCTCGATCAACTTTCGGGTTAATTTTATTCTATTTTAGAAATTAATTTAATAAATTTTACACTCTTGTTAATTTAAACGTCCTAAAAATTATAGCTTACTGTACGGTTCGTTTTACGTTTTTATGGATTAGTTAATAACATTCATAATACTCCATAATAGTTTTAAACGTAACATAATAAATTTTTCCGTTTAAAGATGAGAGATGTGGATCTTTGAAATGGTACACTTTTTAATTATTTATGCTATTGTAAGGTCAAATTGAGGTAAAAGTTATATGGACTCTTTTTAATCCTCTTTTATACGACAGAAAAGTAAAATAAACCTAGATAGCCGAGTGACGTACTGACCGTAAACGTAGGCTTACTTATCAATATTTCATTGATCACCAACGCGGGAGTCGTTTGTTACTGACTCCTTTTTGTTTGTCAAAAACTGATTTTTTTTTAAACTTCATATAGTAGTATAATATTAAAAAAATATTTTAAAAAAATTAATCTTATACAAATATTTAAAAACTTCTACACAATAATTTCCTTTACTCTCGTTACTTTCTTGCTTTATTGCCTGTACTAACAGCCTGGAATCACGAAAACGATCTCTTTATCAATTTATAGAATAATCCCCATTTATAGAATATCCCCTTGATCATTTAATGATCAAGGGGAGTTAGAGATAGTTTTAGTATCTCCGACAGACTGCTTGTAAGCAAGCCACATTTCTGTGAGCTGTAGAACCATATGTTTGACAATTACACATCCGATGATTGAAACTTTTCTGGTAGATGAAACTTTTAGTACACTACTTAGCAATTGGTATTCGTTTATTTGTTGGTTTCTTACGCTTTCTACTCACAAAAATACAAGTCATAATAATTTATTACTTGAAACTGTGCGGAACTACCGCAAGAGGATGTCCGTTGTGTTTATTGAACATGTATTTGAAGCGTTTTAATGCTTAGAGTTTTTCTTTCTGTCGATGAAGCCCAATTCCGTTTGAAGGGTCAAGATCAACAATGTTTCATTGATCCTACAACTTCCTTCATCCGAGTAAAAAGCCTAGATAGACTCGACTCGTGAACTAGATAAATTTGTAAAAATTTCTCTGTCCAAATAACTTTACATTTTCAAAATTGGACAAGCAAACCGAAATTGCTAACACGGTCAAGTAAAGGTAGCTGTAATACTTTCCCCGTATAGGCATCTAAACGAGTACTGTTAATTACAACTCATCCATCAACGAGGTGGAGGGTTTAAGAGGACATGATTTCAAAAAACTTCTTGGCTGTTGTCATAAAATTAAAATTGCCACGTTTATCCCAACTTCCGGTAATGGATAGGCTGGAGAAGTAGAAGGTAAAGATTATGGTAGTCAGATGGGAATATTCTGTTGTTTCCCAACAAACTTGACCATTTAGTTCAAACGGGGCATCTGCCAATTTGCTTTCAGATTTCTGGCTTTGTAATTCAAAACTTCAGTACTTTTGAATTTTTAATTTAGCTGTTGTAAATACATTCATAATTTCTCCAGTAATTTATTTTTTACACGGTTTTTAATGAAAACAGTAACCTGTTGTTCTACTGTGTAGATGACATTCGAAATTACTCGCCAACTAATCAGCAACCATAACTCAAATTTTTAATCGTAAATCTTGATTATAATAGAATTCATAATCAGTTACAAACCAGAGAATTATCAAATGAAAGTAAAAATTACTTTCAATCATTGTTACGTTATATTTATGCTGTTTACTTAGCTGCTGTGCTAATAATTTTGGACATTTTTCTACACTACACGTACGAGTACGCTAGAAATATATTCTTTATAAAGTAATGAAAAGGAAGATAGAAACTATAATTTTAATTTTATATCTAAGTATATTAAGTTTACGCCCATTTCTATTTAAATCAAAGTTATTTAATACTCTTTAGAAATCAATTTCAGCAGTGTAGTAAATCCTAAAGTTACATTCTGTAGCGATATTAATATTTTAAATTGTAATAACTTAATATTAAAACTTTAAAACGAACTTAAGATTGTTGACTATTGCTTAGCCAAGAAAGAAACCAACAAAAACATCTAGTTGAGACTTGAGAAGGGGTGACAGGTATTTTTTTCTTGGTGGGCGTAATAGGATGGAAATAACGGTATAGTTTTTGCTCCTAAAAGTAAGCAGGTGCAACTCCCTTCCAAACCCTTATTATAATTTTATGTTTCTTAGAAGGGTATAATCTATTTTTTTGTACACTAAATTCTTTCGAATTTTTTACTTGGGTAACTTAAAAAAACACGCATCTCACAAATTTAATCTTTTCATTGTCATAAAGTTTCTCTTTGTAATTTTAAAAGTCATTATAGGAAATCCTTCACGTTCTTTAGTAAAACTTGGTAGACCCTGTACTACAATAAAATAAACTGTTTTGCCTATAATGGATAATAAATTACCTTTTTATTATTAGAGTTTACTTTTTCATAACAACACCATTAAACAGAACCCCATTTGATTAAAATTATTAGATTATGGTTTTATTAATATAGATTTCTTAATAAAAAAAGAAACCTCTCCCTCGCTCTGTGAGCGCGTAAGTGTCCACGCGCGCGCACATATGTGTTGGGAATATATTTAACCAGTTATTAATCTATTTAACTATAGTTTCTGTTACTCTGTTACAGATAACCATTATAGTACTTTGATAAACAATCAAATTTTCTGAAAGCACCCAGGAAAAGGAACTCAAGAAATTTCTGATAACCACTCAAAACATCTACAAGAAATGTCTGTCAACCAAAACTAAACTAAGACACTACCAAACAGTGAACAGTTCTACCAAACAGTTCTTCCAGGAATCCACTATTCCAGTGGAAAGTTATTCGGGCCATATCGCTTAGGAGACACCGATAGAATTGAGAAAATAGAAAGAAAAAGCGTTAGACAACACTGGAACAGACCTAAACTTAAACTAGAATGATCCTATGAGGTCTCAAAATTAAAACAAAAAAAACAGAATGGTGAAACTAAAGAGTGTCGCTCTTACATTTTTAACTATTACCTACTATTTCAACAAGAGGAAAATTATTTTCTTCTTTAAAATCTGTGTAGGCTTATAAAGTTGTTCGTTTGCCGTAATGTAATCCTAAGTAAAGTTTTCTAATTTAGATTTTCAAAACATAATCGCCTAGTTTTTAGAAATCTTTGAATTACACATGTATTTAGGAACTAAGTGTTCTTTAATTATTTCATTGTATTTTAGTGGAATAAATTATTTTTAGTTAGGCATTGAATATGTATATGAGTTGAATGCAAAAAGAATACATTCATGTAGTTTATTCAAGAATTTCTCAAAAAAAGTAAATATTATTATATTTTCAATTGTAGGTTTAAGACAACCGTGACAATTTCAATAATACTTTGCATGGACTTGAGTTGAATATGAATTGCAAGGAAATATTTCTTATGGATGAGCGGATGGCATCATGTGCCGGTATAGCGCACAAGGTGCGCCTTTGTTTTCCTCCTTAGGTGGGGGATTTCATATATACATGAAGTCTAAAGAAAAATGACATTATTTCGAATGGAAAGTGGACAGTGATGGTAGTGCGATGCATTGGACGGCAGTGTTCTTTTTTATCACTATTTTCGTTCGGCATATCAGTTGCCTCACAACTGATGAATCTCGGGCCGGAAGAGCAGAAGTTGCCGGTCAGTAATCCAGTGTTCTAGTGTTAAACAAATTCAGTGTATTTTTTGTAATAAGTAAATTAACCTATCAAGATTTGTTTTTCTAGAATTTCAGAATATTATTACTACTTTTTATGTAAAGAAACTTTGAGTTTTTTTCTGTTCAATTATCCCAGGTGGAGTTACAACCCCAAGCCTAAGGCAATTCCATGGTCTATTTTTTATATCTGGAAATATCTACATTTTTATAGCAATAATTTCTACATTGGTATTTGTTCATATTATGTATTACTAATGACGTAAACTGACTTAGTTATTACTGTGAAGTTATTTTTTTAGTCCTGATAAAAAAACTTTAATTAAAATTTCCGTTAGGTACTGCAATTGATAACGAATGATACTGAAATGTGTAGGCCGTATTTATCCGTGAATTAACTATATACTAATTTTCGGTCTACGTACGTCATATAAGAATAAATATTTTTTTGTAACAAGTCTCAAAAAATAAACTGATTAAATTCATGCTATTTTTATATTTAAAAAATTCAAACAATTTTTAAGCGTTATAGAAAAAATGTTATGTGCTCATAACAGGCAGTTGGAGTGTTAAATTATTTGCTCTTGATCTGTTAGTTCCAGGGCTACAAAAAATAGTTCTGTTTCTTATTACATCGTCAGCCAATTATATGACTGAGGCATTTAAGAACAGAAGAGGCAGAGGTGTAAAATAAACTAGTCAGAGTTCTCTCCACTAAGAGTAATGAATTTCATTATACAGCCAGACCCTGTGGTGAATGAAGTGAAGGGTGAAGTGAAGTGAAGTAGTATTTCATTTGCAGGGTGGAAAGTAGATGCTTTTCAGTGGGCCCGGCATGCTGATAAGCATACTTTTCCATTCGGTGAGGAAGGCGACGGTAAACTACCTCACTCCTTGTTGTACTTAGTAAAGCCTCTAGAGGTTCAAAAACCAGCCTTTCGGCTGATGATTTAAATAACAAAAAATATATCTAAAAGCGTAACACTTTTATATTTCCATGGACTTGTTATGGATTTAGTAAACAGGCAAAAAGATTACGTATTGTAACAGTATAAAATAATTTTGTTTAACGTTCCCTTCAGAAACGTTTTTATGCCTATGTAGTAGATACTTAGAAAAATAATTTTTCAGATAAATTCAGTTTTACAATCAAGACTTCTCCAAAAGACGTAAAAAATACGGGCTACTCGGCAATTTATAGGACAGGGTTAACAGTTATGTAGGAATGTAATACCGAATATTATTAATTTAACAAGCATAGAATTTTGATAATTTGTGATTGATTTCATTTCAGAAACATTAATTTTTAACCAGAACCACAGGCGGGTGAACAATCACCAATGTTTAGCCAGGTTATTTGACCAAACCGAGAAAAGAGGTTGTATGGAATCGTTGTGAAGGCGGTCAAATTGTTAGTAGTTCCCTGATATCAGACTAATTGTTTTACAACACTACTCTGAGTTGTTCAATCAGTAAGCATTAATTTGGAACAGTGTTTATTTTGCTGCATACGCTGCTTTCATTGTACCAAAATATGTGGTGCTGAGTTAGATCGACAAATGTAATTGACGACGTTAATAGTAATAGATACTCCTCTTAATCTTCATGAAAACTGATTTAACTAAACGTATGTCTCAAACACATTTTTATTTTACTCATAGCAGAAACTGTATACACTTTTCTTTTAATATCATTTAGATTTGATATCTTACAATTCTTTTCTCATTTTGCTGAGATTGTAGTCACATACCTCTTTGTTGAACTTGAATTAGGATTACCTATGTTCTTTTTTATCAATGTTCTACAGAAGGTTTGGTCCTTCGTGTTCCTGACGTTCACTAGCATGTCATTTTCAGAACACTGCGGAATTAAATGATTTGGGATTTTAGGCCCAAAAAACTGTGAAACCGCTTAATCTGAAATTAAAATAAATAGCTGTATAATTTATACAGTGTGCTATCTCGGATGAGTTCACAAAAGACAATGTAGGCCTACTATACTATATTAGAGCTCTAATAAGTACGACAACCGTATTCTTTTTTTAGTTAAACCTTTAATTCTTTGGATTAGAAGTAAGTTACTTCATAAATATTTCCAAAGCACAAGATGGATGTGAATGCTTTTAACGTGACAGTGTGTAGGTACTACTGACTTTAATCAGAAACTTTTAACCGAGATTTTCTCGTGGACACTATTTCTACTCGACTGCTTATTAAAAAAAATTGTTTTCCGTGCTTTTCGGTTTAGAAGTATTTTACTAAAAAAATGTGTGAATAAAATAGCAATACATAATATTGCACAACAAATTGCGTTCGCTGAATGAATGGTACAAATTTTTGTTTTTATATTTTATCCCAAAATCATGAAAAAGGTTTTCATTCACGTTAAGAAAAGTAACCCTACAATTTTTCCCATAATCTACCAATGCCGATCATACTGAATTACGTACAACATATTAGTGCAATATCTCAGTATGCAATGTGCATTTGTGTAAAATGTTTTTAAAAATCATTATAAAATTTTCTTGAAAAATATGTCTCCTGTATATTAAGATAACTATCCTTAAATTTAATTCTTTCAAAGTGCAAATAAACTCGCCTGAGACAATTTAGAATCACCAGCTGTCTTCAGCTTTTTTTTATCTATCACACAATAGTACTTTGCCCATAACAGGCAGGTGAAGTGTTAAATTATTCGCATTTGATCTGTTAGTTCTAGGGCTACAAAAATAGTTCTGTTTCTTATCACGTGGCCAGCCAATTATGTATTATATATTATTAATATTACAATACAGCTTGAACGGTCAGCTTGAACGGTACTGTAATCCCACAGAAGGATGAAGTTAAATATCTGGGTTTACATCTAGATCGAAGACTCACGTGGAGAAGTCATATATGGGTGAAACGAAAGCAACTTGGGCTGAATTCTGGCTCTTAGGCAGTAGGTCTCAACTCTCCCTTGAAAATAAAGTACTCGTATACAAAGTTATACTCAAACCAATTTGGACGTATGGGTTAGAGCTATGGGGTACAGCTAGTTCATCAAATATAGAAATACTGCAGCGCTTTCAATCAAAATGCCTGAGACTGATCACTACAGCCCCATGGTACGTAACAAATGAAATACTACACAATGAGCTAAACCTGCCCTTCATAAAAGAAGAAATTAAACAACATAGCGAAAAACATTTACAAAAACTAGAAGACCATCAGAATCCATTAGCAATTAGCCTCCTTGACAACAGCGAAGATACTTACAGACTGAAACGCTTTAAACCATTGGACTTACCTTTTAAACCATTGGACTTACCTCTACGATTTTGTTAGTCATTTAAATTTTTTTCATCTTTTCTACTTCAACTCGTAATCATCAGCATCTCATAATTGGCGTCGTTTTCATCTCTACCATCGTCATTGTCATCTCCAACTTCAACAATTTTTGTTTCGAGATGTTGATTCACGGTTCATCAAGTTTGATTTTGTATAGAAATATATTTTTTGTTTCTTCACAGTTTGGTCTCTTACAAACACACTACTGAGTGTCGTTTGTGTTTTAATTCTAAGGACATTACTCAGATTTTCTCATATTTGCTTAAAGTTATTGTATTTATTAACTGATTGCAAAAGAAAAACTATATTGTTAAAAAAAAAAAATATTACAATAAATATTATTAAGCTTATATATATATATATATATATATATATATATATATATATATATATATGTATGACTGAAACATTTAAGAACAGAAGAGGTAGAGGTGTAAAAGACACAAGTCAGAGTTATCTCCTCTGAGAGTAATGAATTGCATTATACAGCTTGATCCTGTGGTGAATGAATGAAGGCTGATAAGCATATTTTCTATTCAGTGATAAAGGCAATGCTAAACCACCTCACTCCTCGTTTTACGAAGTAAAACCTCTAGACATTCAAACCAGTTTTACCGCTGATAACCTAAACAACAATAATAGCACTGAGGACAAACAGAGTAATGGCCTTGTAAAAACATCATTTTTAGACTCCTGGACGCTTGAGACAAAAATTAATCCAAAATTAACCTTTTACATGAAAATGCAATTTTTCCTATATTTATAATTATACAATTTACATATCTGTGAAATAGATATTCTTGTTTTTATTCCTCCAACAATATACAAATATCTGAATTTGTAGTTTTTAATTTTGCTCTGATATTTTCCTATACTGTTCAATTATTACCTATAAGATAAATACTTAAAATACTGTTGAAATTGACAGAGAAATTAATTCAAAGCATAATACACCAAACTGTTAATTTTTGAATAAATAAGAAAATTTTACTCCGTTTTTACAATGTTACCAAATTATAACAATTAATTAAAATTTGTGTTTCGAAGAAATTCCTTTCTAATGCAAAAATATTTTTTCTTATTAACAAAAAATGTTTACAAGTTACTTGATTAAAATTCTTATTTAATGAAGTTTTTACTTGTGAAGCATTTTTCATTTTCTCTCTAATTTATTATATTTTTCTCTTACATTTTTTTAATAAGTGGTTAAATTGTTATTTGTGTGTATTAAATTTTTGTAATATTTGCACAAAATTCAAGAACACAAGTAATATGTTCTACAATTTTACACGTTTCATAATTTGCACAAACCTTTTCTTCTTTTAATGCTCAAGTAAGTCAATGCAACACTAAGTAAAACATTAATAAGTGTTTATTTAATGTTAATGAATTGTTTATATATATCTCATTAAATGATATGGAATAGTAATCAAATATAAAAACTTAAATTATACTTATATGCAAAGAAGTTCACTGATTTGCAAGTAAAATGCATTATTTTAAAGTAATATATTTAAATTACCATAGAGTTCATTTGTAATTCATAATAGCTTTAAAAGTATTGATGAAAAGCTATTAAATACAAAGATAAGACAATAACAATAATATTATACAACATGAGTGGTAAAGCACTTGAAGTTAATTTTGAGGGAACAAACCGCATTAAAACCTATGAAAAGACTTTTCCTTGATCCTTGTTCTTATTGTGAGAGTAGTTGCAGAAAATGTAATATATTGGGTTGTACTTATGAAACTTTCATACTTTTCCCCTCCTCTAGCAATCTTAACAGTCTCACTCGCTCTGACAGAATGAGCTTCAAGTAAATTAAATTTATAATCTTTTGCTTCCATTGCATTTTTAATAAAATAATGCAATTTAAGAAAATTATTATATAGTAGAAATGTTCTTATATTTTAATAAAGTAATATACAGTATTATATTATTATATTCAGCTCTATAATAATATGGTTAGCCTTGTGAATCTTTCCAACAAGACACATTAAGTATCAAAATAATGAACATAATGATTAATGTACTGAGGAAATTATTTCATTAAAAATGAATAATACACTTAGTATGACTTTTTCTTCCCTAACCACTACATCTGCTCCAGATGTTGGCTACCACGATGATGCAAACTTTGTCTGCTTACACTTGGGGAAACTCTATCAAGGCGATGCCAGAAAATTATTATCCAGAAAATTCTTCTCCCTCCCTAACCTTCCCCTGTTTAGAAAACTACAGGATTCTGTACTATTTCAACTCCTCATGATGTTTCCAAGGTACTCCAACTTCATCTTTTGATTACCTCCTCCAGTTGCAGTTGGCAACCAATTCTTCTGAGGACCTAATCATTGTTCACTTGATCGACCCAGGAGGTTTCTGAAATTTTTGGTAAAGCCACAGATCAAATGCTTGAAATCTCTGTTCCATGCTTCAGATAATATCCAGACTCTACATGGTACATCAATGTATAGAACTTGTAGCACCAGATAATCAGTTGTCGTTTAAGGTCTGTACCCTGTAACTGGATTCTCATTGCTACAAAAGTTGTTATACCCTTCTTAATCGATATAATTAATTTCCCAAATATTATCTCAATCCTCATTGATGTTACGAACTAGTTACATAAAGAAGGAAACCCACTTGACTGATTGGTTATCAACCCCTAATGTATCTAGCTGGAACTTATTTTTAAAACCATGTAGTTTGTCTTTACAAAGTTAATGTGTAAACCATATTTCTGGATTGTAACTCTCAAGAAGATGGTAAATTCCTGATAGGCTTTGAGTATCTGTAATAATTATAAAATGAATAAATCGTTAAATGGTACGACAAATTGCATTAACATTTTTCAACTAATCTTCAAGCAGTAATTTTATTTAAACCAAGTTTGATCCTTCGTAGTGTCCCCAACAGCTGTAATTTTGTGTCATCAACAATATCAAATGATTTTATATTGGATACACCATTTTAATAGGTTTTTTGTTTAATTCAAGAATTTCTGCTACTTAAGTAGAGGATAAATAACATTACATAAAAATTATTGCATTTTAATCATCTTTAACTTATGTAATATTATATTTTTCCCATAAAATGCACAGTGAGGCTGTAATTTTAAAAACCAAATGAGGCTTATGTTGTCTTAATGAGTGGTAACGTAAAAGAAAGTTTAATCAAAATTATTAAAGCCTACTTTCAGAAAATTGGATTTTTTTATTTTTTTATTGGAATAATACTAATAATAATGGATTTTGTACTATCATACATTTATTTACAATAAAATACAGCAATAAACAAAAAATTGTGCATAAAGACTGCATCCAATGAAAGTTGTTACATGTATAGTCCAGCCTCTCTTAGTTTGCTCCTAATGAAAACAAATAAAGACGTCACTGCGCATGCGCATTGTATCAAAATGTGTACATGCTGATTAAAAAGTAACATCAAAATACTTTCAAAGTATTTAAATACAAAATACTTTTAAAAGTATTTTTATAAATGAAATTGTTAAGCCTACATCATATCATGACTGATGTTTTTAGTACTTTTAGTATTTATAATTTAAAAAATAGTGAACTTAATAGGAATGCAACATCCGTAAAGTCGCAGACTCTAGCGTGCACCCTGTAGTAGGTGGCTTTTGTTTGTTGACACTAGGAGCAAACTAACAATGGCTGAACTATACAATAATAATTTTAAATACAACCAAATACTTCTTTAACAAATTGTAATAAATTTCATTAGTATAATGTACTTTAATTAATGGGCTTTATACCTAATACCAAAAATTCCTCCTCCTGAGTTGGTTTAGAGTAAAAAGAGTGAAGAATAAGTTGAACCCTTCTGAACCCTTGCAATATGGTAAATTTTTCTGATTATTCTTTTTAATTTATTGAACAATGAAAAAGAATTAATCGTTGCAGAAAATTTTATTAAATAAAATCAGCGATTTAGACATAATTTTTGGACAGACTGATGGTTTTTCTATTGCTTTGTAGACAGTTTAGTTTTGTATGAACTACTGAGAAGAAGATCTGGTGCAAACTATTTAGTTTAATATTTTTTCGAGCTATTATTTGAGTAGATTACCTTAAGTAACTTTTTGTTTTCTCCCGCTCATCTGTTCATCTACTTCTCGGCTTTTCCTCTGCATGGAGACCCTCAAATTTTGTAATTTGTACTGGTCTAATGGATTCTTTTATTTCATTTTAATCCTTCCCGATTTCCTTCAATGGCTTATCAGAGACCAATTCTATGCCGTGTATAATAGGCATAAAAAAATTTGAAAACTAAATCTGTTCAAAGGTTTTTTTTCATCACTTTGTCAGGTTAAGTAGAAATGGCCTCAGAGTACAATTGCTTGCACATTGAACAGGTGCTCCTTACTACTTTTATAGTTCATGAGAAAATCACTGCCTACAGAAATTTAATAAAAATATGTTTTGAAAAAGGCAAAGTAAAGAAGTAGAAACATAGAAATGTTTGTGAAAATTCAGTAAATGTTTTAGTAGAAACATTATTAATTAATTATTACCTACTTAATGTTTGTTACATTTACATGTTTGTTAATTAAAGTGGGTTGATGGTTTTTGGTCGGATTATTAAAGGTTTTTAATGTGTAATTTTTTATGAAATATTGTTTCAGCTACAGGAAGTCTGAGTGCCATAAGTAGTGTTCTTGGAGCACTAGGTTTTTTAAAATTAAAGGTAATGTTGACTCTGGTAACAGCATTTGTAATTGTTGGAATTGTGGGTAAAGTATTAGGAGGTTTAGGAACTTTAACTTGTGAGGGATTAGGAATAGCTTGTCCACCAGCTGCTACAGGATTCTCTACCTCTTTCAACACCTACAGCCAGCCTGATTACACACACCATTATGACGTATCTTATAGATCACAGTCTGATGATTCAGGTTTCTTCAACTCTATTGCAAAAAGGTAATTCCTTAACATTTTATTTTAAAGTAATATTAATATCTGAAACAAGAAACTAATGTGTTTATTTACAAAAGAACATTTTCCACAGTTCAATTAAACGTGGCTACAGTCTGGTTGAATTTCTTGTAGAATGTTCAAAAGTCTGTTGTTAACTCGAGTTGTGTATTGTAAAAATAATAAATAAGATTACAAAGCAAGGTTATACGAATAATGTAAGTACATCTACAATGAAGTCATGAAGTTGTATGTGATGTAAAACTATTCGATTTGGCTACCTTTATAACACAAGGGGTTGTATGCGAAGCTGCAAAACAGAAGGTTCAAGGTTTGATTTCTGACTAGAGTCTGAAAAATTATTAAACATTGAAACATACTGATGTAGTACCACAGTCTACTGTAATTGCTACATGAGTTACATGACTGAGCAGTTGATCCTACTTTAAAATATAATTTTTGATTAAAGTAAGCATTCGAATAGTTTCATCTTTGAAGTAAAAAATACGATATAGTAAGAGAATTTCTGCGAAACGTCAGCCACTTTTGTAAAATCACAAACCAGTGTAATATCCATTTCACATTAAGGGGAGTTCATACCGAACATTCGATTCCATAATCAATTTTTTGAATTGTATTGAATATTAATATTTGGAATTTTCTGTTTACTTAGGTATATAATTTGTACGCATATATTTTATGATTTCTGGAAATATTTTAAATATTCTTTTTATAATAGGTCAGCAGGTTCGGAGTTTTGGACAGTGAAATTTTCAGACATAGTTATTTATTTATTTATTACTCTGAAACCACACAATCTGAAAGGTTGTGGAAGATGTCATTTTCCCTTGTTTTCTATTGGATTTGAAGGTTATGTTTTTACATAGGTTGTATGTTGTAATTAATTTTGTCTAGTGGGTGAAAAGAGAAAAGTCGGTTTTTTTCTGGTGTTATTTCTGTGTTTATTATATCTAAATATTATTTATTTTAATTTGTAAACATGTTTTTCCATACAAAAGACCCATTTTCTCAGAAAACACAGAACATAAAGAAATGAATTTCTTACTGTGTCTTTAGTAGGTTATAGTACTACTGTGGATCCTCTTTTAGCATTGTACATTTGGAATTTTATGAAAAAATTTAAAAAAAAATTTGGCCCCATCAAAATAATTCATACTTTTTTAAAAGTTGTTATATTTTAATGTCTGAGGATCAGAAGCCTCTTCTTGTATCCATAAATAATTCCTCAAAGTTACAGCTTTCAAACATTAATTGTTACTGAGATAATGGGTTTCAAATTTTTCCAATTTAACATTGGCGGGATACGCGGTATGAACTCCCCTTAAGACACCTGACCATAATATCAATATGTGTAATTTTTCCAGTCTCCTGTACATTTTTTTTCAATGATTTAGTATAGATTTATTAAGGTTATTGCAGTAATGTAGAAGTAAGTATTTCTCCATACTTCCTTATTACTGTAGTTTGATGGAAATAAACATACAGTCCATTGTATTAATATCATTAGGCTATCCTGCAGTGGAAGCTGATAATTGCACACCATTATGTTCTACCCAAAGTTTTGTTGTTATCGTTTCCAATTCAAAACTTTTAAAAATTTTAAATAACTCTTCTCAATACTGACAAGTTAAGCAAGTATAATTTTCTTCAATAAAACCAACGTTCGTGAGTAGTTTTCAACCCTGGCTATTAAAATAAAAAGTCCTATCAATTATTAATCACTTGTTGTCTATACCATAATCATAAATAACCTACTTACATACAATACCTTAATACAGATGTTAAACAAATGTAAACTACCTACTTAATAAGCTACAAGCTTATTAGAAAGTTAATTATTGATAACATAAAACCACGTATTTTTCCTTCCATCCCAGTATAATTGTTCCACTGCCAAAGATATCAAAACAAACTTAATTACTTCTAAAATGTGAGTCCAGATGTCATATTCAAGGAAAGGAATTAAACCACATTGATTTAATCATCAAAAAGTCAAACTTAGAAGAGTTTGAAATCAGAGCAGAATGACTATTGTAAAAATATGCTGTAGTAGACATTTTAATATCACAGGGAAATCATTGTTAAATTGCTGTCATTTAGTTTAGCAAATTCAAAACTTGGTTAAAAACCAAGTCACAAAATTCTAAAGTGATCTCTGTAGAAGAATCTCTATATTTTATTGATTTACACACACCATCAAGTATCTATAAATATTTATTTTCAATGGTTTTTAAAAAATAAACTGTGGATTCATTCTAGTTTGGATGTGATGGATGTGAGCTTCAGGATATTTGGTATAGAGGAGGAAGTTTGCAAAAAAAAATTTGTTTGTATGGCAGATAATGAAGCATTGCATAATCCACTCTATGATTTTGCTGTGAAAATACTTGGGTAAGTAATTACAGTGATGTCAGTTAATTTTCTTCATTGTAACTGTCGATTTTGTTCATTACTACATCAATCTATTTACTTAAACAAAAATAATGCATTTTAGCGACAGGATATAATATGATTGTGATAGATTAAAACCTTCTCTCACTATCCTCTTCCTCTTCTCACAGTTAAGGAATAGCCTCACCCCTGTTCCAACTCACAACAGCAACAAAACCATTGAATCATTGCAATCTCTTGTGTGGCCTCCCAACATCTCTCCTCCCCACTGCCCTGTATTTCAAAACATTGTGGGGGATCCTTTCCTCAGGTATTCTCTCTACATGCTCCATCCATCAATTTTGATATTCTGCAATATTACTATTCAGGTTGTAAACATCCTCATTTTCTTATATCCTCATTTCTTAGTTGGTCCCTATAATTGCAACCCTTTGTCCTCTGCAGTAATCACATCTCTGACACCTGTACTCTACTCTCTTGTGGTTTTGTACTAATCCACGACTCACTTCCATAAAGTAGGACTTTGGGCAGCTATCACCTTGTAAAACTTTATCTTAGTTTCTTTCCTTATTTTCCTGCCTAGGGTTTTGCTAATATTTTCGCACACTCCTTGGAATTTGGTAACTTTCTTCTCTATATGCAAATCTTGATCAAATCCAATGTTACAACCTAATGTCCGCGTCAAAAGTAATAGGAACCCGAGTTTGAAGCTCAATTGTTAAAAAACTACTGCATCGATTTTAACGGACTATATGTCAAATTAATACCTGTTTAATTCTGCGTTTAACGGTGTAAACTTGAAATTTTTATCTACTTTTTTTAAAGTGATATTGACATTGGAACAAAAAAAGTACCCGTTTTTGAAGACATTTTACGGATTGTGCAAACTTATTGGTATATAACTCCGTAAATACTCATCCGATTTTAATGAAATTTTGTCACAGTTTAGATTAGAGTGTTGCTATTATGCACACTGAATCTTAGGACCATAGCTTTTTTATTTCTCTATTTTTTGCGCTTTTTGCAACCCCTTCCTATCTCGCCAACCGATAACTTTCTGAACTCGCGACCGGGACCGTTGGATTCGCAGTAGATTCAATAATATAAATCACTTATTTATTTAATTCAGCGACTGCTGAGTCTTTTGGAATTAATTTTTTAAATTGTGGACCATGCGGGGGGTAGAAAATCTCGCTACTACGTTGCCGGTTCGTGCAGGACGCCTAGCATAAGCAATGTATTACCTTTTCTTACCTTTACACAAACCTGTTTCTGATTGACAATAGGCCTATTATACTTGTTTATTTTATTTAAGACACAATGAATGATTCTGCATAACAATTTTAAAAGGAAGTAATTATCTATTCATTTCTAATGTTACCAAATATAAGATTGTGGTATACCGCATTTCATACGACGATTTTATTCCACGATCTCATAAACCATTATATTCCTATCGCTAGTAAATTTTTAATAATATAGTTTATGAATAGTTAATTGAATAAAAAAATCATTTCAAGCTTACCTTACATCAATGAGTTCGCCTACACACGTAATTATTCTTGTATTGCTGAGAAGCCAGTGTTGACGTTTGCTTAAAACAGCCGCTTAAAGAAAATATGGAACTATCAATTTTGCATATAAAATGGTAGTACACAAATTTACAATAAGCGGCTGTGAAGTGTGTGTCATGTTTAAATATAATTAATTTACATAATTTATTAATATTTATTTACATATAATTCATTTCTGCATGATCATGTTTAATTTACACTAACTTGTTTTAATTTTAGTCGTCAGAATCGGATGACTCTTCTTTAATTGTTTTTTCCGTATCATTTCCAGATGATGAATCAGAACTCCAAAAATTTATAATTACTGGGTCAACTTCTAATAAGTCGTCCATCAGATTATCCTTTTTCCAATAATTTTCTTCGATCTTTTGTGCATGCTGTATACACTTCTTCCATATAGCAGGCGTAACTGAATGCAACGATTGTTTACAAAGCCGTTCCATTACTTCCATTTGGTTTCCTTTTTCAGCTGCATTGGCAAAATTTACTTTTGCAATTTTGTTCTTAACATATACCCATATCAACTCAATGGCGTTCAATTCGCAGTGCGCGACGGGTAGCCACAGAATTTCAACATCTGGACGCAACTCTTTAGTTATAACGTCCAGTCTTTTCTTAGATGTTTTAAAAATGGTTTTGCATGTTGCATTAGGACAGGCTTAGTTAATATTTCAAAATTGTCAGCATCAGGTGGCAATGGAATTTTGTTCATTAAGAGCGATTCAATAATATCCGCTTTTCTCCAAGCCATTGGCGGGTTTCTAGTTGAAGGTTCTGTCATTTTATGGTATGACGCCTGGTCAATTACTACTGCTGATTTTTCTGGCAGAAGATTAAGGACCATTCGAAACCATTCTTCATAATGACGAGCGTTCATTTCTGCATGATAATCGGAACTGCCTTTTTTACCGATGAAACACAACTGTGCTCCTTCCAAAAAGCCAGCTTCGCTTCCAATGTGTAATATAATTACACGTTTTCCTTTCCCAATTGGAGTTTGGAATCCTCCTCGCCAACCAAAGATTTCTTGTAAATGATTCATGTATACGTCATAATTGTTAAAGTCTTGCAGCAAAGAGTCGGTTATGTTTTCTTGCCATCCGTAGGCCATAGTGTGATTCTTACTGCACCAGGTTTCGTCAGTGTAGAAGATTTTGTATCCTTTTGATCTGAGATTTTTAATTTTTCGAAAAAATTCGTGACGAGAAGCTGCGACATTCATCGATTCCATTAAAATAGCGCGTTTATTAAATTTTTTAAACCGAAATCCCAACTTTTTAACTGCTCTACGGAGAGTACTCAGTGACATTTCAAGAAATCTTTCATACTTTCTTCTAATTTGAATTTTAAAGTTTTCATCGTAGGGAACAGTTTATTCAAATAAAAATCATGAATCTGTCTACGAATAACACTGCAAGTAAACTGATCAATATTAATAGAAGGACGTCCATTTTTCGCAATTCTCCTCTTCTTAGCCAACGGTGATTCGATGTTGATTTCATCAACCTTATTTTTTGCGGCAATTTTTTTGACGGACGAGTAAGTGACATCTAGGCATTCGGCAACGTACTTGTAAACTGGATATCGCTTATCTTCACACTTTTCACGCTCGCGTTTGAAAAAAAACTATCGCGCTTAAAATCATTGCTATTTCACCTTCGGAGAATTTTCACATGGTTGGCATATTTCACTAGTTGTTCCACACAAGGTACTTTATGCAATTGTATTTTAGGTCTGTGCATATATGTCGATCTAATCGGTTAAATACGAATCAGCTACATCCGCTGTAGGCCTATCAATGTTCGGATGACTTAGTTGTTTAAATGACTCAATAATAATTAGTTTAGAATTATTACTTTCCTCAACCCTATTTTATTTATCAGAAAGGCTCAATTTTTCAGAAAATAAATAATTGTATACAATTCAGTGTATTACAATTCTATTTAGTGACACATTAGAAATGAATAGATAATTACTTCCTTTTAAAATTGTTATGCAGAATCATTCATTGTGTCTTAAATAAAATAAACAAGTATAATAGGCCTATTGTCAATCAGAAACAGGTTTGTGTAAAGGTAAGAAAAGGTAATACATTGCTTATGCTAGGCGTCCTGCACCAACCGGCAACGTAGTAGCGAGATTTTCTACCCCCCGCATGGTCCACAATTTAAAAAATTAATTCCAAAAGACTCAGCCGTCGCTGAATTAAATAAATAAGTGATTTATATTATTGAATCTACTGCGAATTCAACGGTCCCGGTCGCGAATTCAGAAAGTTATCGGTTGGCGAGATAGGAAGGGGTTGCAAAAAGCGCAAAAAATAGAGAAATAAAAAAGCTATGGTCCTAAGATTCAGTGTGCATAATAGCAACACTCTAATCTAAACTGTGACAAAATTTCATTAAAATCGGATGAGTATTTACGGAGTTATATACCAATAAGTTTGCACAATCCGTAAAATGTCTTCAAAAACGGGTACTTTTTTTGTTCCAATGTCAATATCACTTTAAAAAAAGTAGATAAAAATTTCAAGTTTACACCGTTAAACGCAGAATTAAACAGGCATTAATTTGACATATAGTCCGTTAAAATCGATGCAGTAGTTTTTTAACAATTGAGCTTCAAACTCGGGTTCCTATTACTTTTGACGCGGACATTAAATAATTGCATTGTGATACTTGTTCCATCACCATATCATCAACCACAATTTTAGACCTGGTGGGATATTTACTACCAGTAAATGCCACTATCTATCAAAGATAGTGGCATCTATCTTTGATAGATGACCAATGAAAACTGCCAGACCTGACCAAAAATGTAACTTGTGACCCTTGGCATATTAGTTAGGTACAAAATTTAGATTTTCAGTTTTCTGGGGAGACTGAAGCTTCTGAAGCCCCTCCCTGGTTATGTGCCTGCAACTGCAGTATGTGTTTCTCAAAACTGTCTTAAATTCTATGTAAGTAATCACTACCAACAGTAAAATTAAACCAGTCCAGTGTCTATTGATATCTCCCAGTAGATGAGATAATTTCAAGTCGCTCCGTGTACTGATTTTTCTTAGAAATCCTAAAATGCAATAAATCTCATTATAATATAGTTTAATTTAATTTAATAAATTTAAAAAATTTATTTAAAGACTTTATTAATAAAGTAACCTAAATTTAATATGCAACAGAGAACAATTTTTGTTCTTTTTCCTCATTATAATTAATTTTAACAAATGTACGTTCACATTTCAGCAATAGAAGTACCACTGAAAGTTGTGGACTGCTCCATGAAAATGATACTACAGAAGAGATATTGGTCAAATTTTAATCAAATATATTATTTTAAACCATGTTTCATACATGAAACATTTTAAATGTATTTCAAATGCAACATGCTTAGTATATAAATCTTAAAAATTAAGTTTTTGTGCAATTGCTTTATATTGTTTCGGAAAATATTGTAGGTTATCCTAGGTGACTCCAACATATTGCCTCTATAAAAAGATTCCTTTAACATTATACAAGAAAGTGTAAATGAAAGCCAGATTTTTCAAACACAGATTTCAAAAGATGCTTTTTTTAATTTATTTTTTTACGATAAGATGAAACTGAAATATTTTGTGCAGCACTAAAGAGTTATTTCTGTAATTCTGCACTCTTGAAAAGTCACAGTAATGAGTAACTAAATATGTCATTTTGAAAAATTAATTCTCTTACGGTTACAATGGGTGAAGTGAATAAAATTTAGACAACACTTGTAAGACCGGACTTATTAAGAGAAGAGTGAACTTTTAAGTTCAAGCGAACACCTTTTCTTAGTGAAAAACAGTTTTCTAACACTTATAAGGGCAGTCTGGAAATCATAAAGAGTCTTCTTCTTTTAGTGCGCTATCCGTTTCGGATGTTGGCGACCAGCATGGCAATTCTCACTTTGCTGACAGCAATACGGAAAAGTTCAGCAGATGTCTTTCTGGTCCATTCCCTGAGGTTGTGTAGCCAGGATATTCTTCTTCTTCCTAGTCCTCTCCTTCCATCTATTCTCCCTTGCACAATGAGCTGTATCAAAGAGTATCTGGACTCATTCCGCATGACGTGTCCCAAATACTGAAGTTTACGGATCTTGATGGTGTTCAATATTTCTCTGGATTTCTTCATCCGTCTCAGAGCTTCTTCATTTGTTACATGCTCTGTCCATAATATTTTAAGCATTCTCCGGTACAACCACAATTCAAAGGCTTCTATACGTTTAATCATACTCTTGTTCAATGTCCATGTCTCTGCTCCATACAGCAAAATAGAGAAGATGTAGCACCTCAAAAGTCTGATTTTCGTCTCAATGGTAAGATCATGGCTCCTGAAAACTCTGTTCATTTTATTGAAAGCAGCTGTTGCCCTTGCTATGCGATATTTAATCTCCTGTGCCATGTCCCAATTTTCATTTATCATTGTTCCCAGGTACATTGTGTGTTTCACACGTTCTAATTGCTGGTTATTGACGAAAATTTTGGCATTGTCGTTTCTGTGCTTGGAGATCAACATGAACTTCGTTTTCTTACTGTTGATATCAAGGCCATATTTGCAACTTACTGTGGCTATTTTGCTCACTAGATGCTGTAGACCTTCTTCACTATCGGCAAGTACTATTGGTGTCATCCGCATACCTTATATTGTTGATTCTCTCACCTTGAATTGGTATTCCATGCTCCTCTTCACCATCCAATGCCTCTCTAAAAATCTGTTCCGAATAGCAGTTGAACAGCAATGGCGACAAGACACATCCCTGTCTGACTCCTCTTCTTATTCTTATCTCATCTGTTGTTTCGCCACCTACCCTCATTTTTGCTGCCTGGCCCCAGTACAAGTTTGTGATTATTCTCATGTCCTTTTCATCAATACCAGTTTGTCTCATTATTTCAACCATTTTTTCATGTTGTACACGGTCGAAAGCCTTCTGGTAATCAATTAGGCAGCAATAAACATCACAGTTTACATCTCTGCATCATAAAGAGTAGTCTAGTAAAATTAAGACAACACTTACTGAAATAAGTGAACTCTGAAATAAGTGAAACGAATATTATTGTAAGTTAGCTCTACCCTATGGCTTATTTTATGGTTGCGCCTGCCTTATTTTATAAATGAATTTAAACTATTTAACGAAAGTAATTTTTTTATCTAAAATACTAAACATTTTTATTAAAGTATTGACGCAAGGACTGCACACTTTGTTTTCACTTCTCTTGGCCTCTATTTCTTAAATCTGTTTCTGTAGTTTCATCGTCTTCAGGTTCTTCTGAAATATGATCTGGAGGGATGCCACAATCCTCTACGTTTAAATCAACTTCATCTTTCAGACTTTTAGCTATATTATATAAAATTAGGGATTTTATTCAATATAACACGCACTAAACCTTCCAAGAATTAGAAAAGGTTTTTTTAACTGATCAAAGCAAAGTTCAATTATTACTCTTTTCGATGCGTATAGTTTATTAAATAGTCGTTCCTCTCATGAGTTTGGTTAACTTATTTATAAGGTGTGGGTAGCCAAAATCTGATGGGGTACCCACTGTCTCCCAAGACAAATTGTATGGTTAAAACGATTCATAATACAGGTGGTAATAGTACTTATTCTTCAATCCGGCTGTCATGCGTACTTCCGACCATGTGAATCCACGCTGGTGAATTTCTCTGCCTAAAAACTCACTTGTATGTTGATGGATACATACCTTTTATGATTAACGTAAAATCGTTGTAAGGACTAGATTTTTCTATTTCAACATGTATACGGTCTACAATTCCAATAATGGTTGGAATTCGAAATCGTTCTATTCAATTTTCTTAAGAATTATTTCTCCACTGTAGTGGGAAAATGAATCCATTAATTGGCCTTTTCTATCATCTTGTTCAGTACAGAATTGAACACCTTTTACACTGTGCTTCTATGTACACCAAAATCTTCACCAATTACATTTTTAAAACCGGTTTTACTGAGACAGAGGAGAAATATTTCTATTTTCAAAAAATTATCCAAAGCACCTCCCCATGTTTCGTCACTATCTCCTAAAATAAACATCACCCAGAAATATTACCTACCGCTTATAAATCTAATAAGTGACTTAAATCTTTCTGGGCTTATTTCTCGGCGTTGCTTGTCAGTTTTTCTCTCATGGATTTTAAAAAAAGCAGTTATCTGTGGATGTTTCAAACGTTAAGTGAAAGAAACACCACACTTAAAAATGAGGAAGAGTTCTCTTTGATTATGAAGAGAAAACTTGTTTATTCAACAATTTTTAAAGACTTCACTAACAAATATAAGACTTCTCCGGTAATACAAAGACAGCACTTGGAAAAACAGAGATGTCTTAACCTCTCCAAGACAACTCTTAAACTCCAAGTGTTGTCTTATTTTTATTAATCAATATTCAAGTGTTATCTTTAAAAAGACCTAGAATAAGCTATGTCTTATTTTTATTCACTTCACCAATTTATTGTAGACTACTAATATTTACAGTAGTACTAATCTAATATGTAGATGTACATAGGCCTACAGCTACAAGTAAAACCTAATATGGTTTAGTGTAACCAGCATTTATTGCCAAATTATATTAATGATTTGTTTATATAATTCTCTGTACAACTACAGCTATTATACTGAGCTGTTAATGGTGTAGGTTACACTATTGATTTTATTGATGTCATGGATGAGCCTAAAACCTGATATGAAACTTAAGCTCAGTAAATGAGAAGTAAATAAGAAGCAGTGTGGTTTGACATTCATCTGGGCATTACATACAAAATACAATACGTATTACTAAATAATAGCTCTCTGCTATAAATTACTTTATCATGTTTACTTTTCTGTTTTTACAAACCTTAGCTCTTTATTTAAATTGGCAATGCAGAAACATATCAGCTTTTATGTGACTTCAATTTGATTTGTTATAACTTACCAGATAAAATGCAATTAAAAAGACATGTGAAATTAACATTGTCAGTCAGCATTAACATTGTTGTGTTCTATTCATAAAAGTTACATGTTTGATCTGTATTGATTTTTTATTCATTTCAGTGATAATTTGACAAAATATAGAGAGTATGGACCAACAAAATTTAAAAACTGCAACTTGTTATATCCAGAATGTACAAAAGGACTACCAAATCTACTAGAAAGAAAATTTGATAATAGAAAACTGAAAACACCACAGGAAGAAGACTCTAAAAATAATCTTGTTACAGTTAATTCAAACACATCAACTAAAACACTGTAAACTAGTAATTCTATTCTAATAAATATTTTTAATTGTTACTATGAGATATTGTATGTTTCCTTAATTTTTCCTGCTTATAAAAGGTAAAATTAATTTTTATTTTGTAAAATAGCTCTAATATTCACCAGGTTGGTCTAGAGGTAAGGTCATCATCATGAGTCAGCTGTTTAACAGCTGATTTTCAGAGACGAAGGTTCCTGGTTCAAATCCTAGTAAAGGTAGCTACTTTTATACAGATTTGAATACTAGACAGTGGTTGCTGGTGTACTTTGATGGTGGGGGTTCAATTAACCATACCTCTCAGAAATGGTCGGCCTGAGTCTGTAAAAGACTACACCTCATTTACACGTCATACACATCATTCTCATCTCATTGGATCATGGGGTTGCTTATTGTTCTGAATTGAACAGATTGCAATGTACACACATTAGGCATTAAAAAATAGCTCTAAAAACTCCTTCAGTTAGTAGAAGTGTATTCTGAGAACTCTTAGTACTCACCTCAACTAAACTTTTTTCCTGACTTTGAGGGCTGCAGAGGAACTCTCCATGTACCATGGCAGTCCTAGTAGTGATGATTACTGTATTTTGTGCTAACAGGAACAGAACTATTACTAAACTGTTAATTGAATGGTGATAAACAAAGCGATTGATGTGAAACTTTAAAATCAAGACCAAGGAACATACTTAAAAATTTGGATGACTATCTTGAAACCATTAAAACTCTTAGATCCAAAATATTGATTGTTCTGGTGACATACCATAATATAAAACAATCATTATCACCCACAATTTGAATCCTTGGGCTAGAAAGATTCATTCATATTACATTACACCTCATTATTTTCACTGATCAAAACAATTAAAATTTTTTTTGTTTTTCAAGAACTTTGCTGCAAATCTACACAAAAATGCTTCAGTCAGAGAGTTGATATCAGGGCCATTGAAAAGGGTTGATATCAAGCCGTTCGTATCAACAGCTTTGAATAAGGGATTCAACTGCCCTGGATTCTCTTATTCAATGGCCCTGGGTAGTATCTACTTATGTTTGCATTTCACTGCTTCTTGTAGCTTTCTTTAACTTAGTATTGAAATAAACTTCTTGAATAAAACTTCAATAATTTAATACAATTATTTATTTTAAGTGAAAAATTCAAGTACGTATAACTATAGAAATTTTTCAAACAAAAAAATGACTAAGAAAATTTTGTAAGAATCAAATTTAGAGCTAAAATCTATTGAAATGATTTACTTTCAAATCAATGCCACGTTTAAAAGCTATCATTAGTATCATTATTACCTACGAAATTAATTACCTAGATTAAAAGTCCACATTTCCTTTAATTCATTTTCATAAAAGGCGCAATTTGAAATTCTACAAATCTCAATGAGCACTCAGGCACCCGTTGATCAAAAATTTAAAAATCTTACAATTTTTGCATCTTGAAAAATGGGTGAAATTTAGTCATGCATCTTTAGTAATTTAATATCCTGTCATTGGGAAATGCCAAAATATATTAAAGTGAAATTAAATCAAGCCAGTTTATTTAATAGAAAAATCTAAAAGATGGCTATCTTAAAGAAAGAGCTTTCTCATTTTATATTTATTATAATTTTCCTCTCATTCCTTATTACTATTTTTCTCTGTAAAATAAAAATATGGCATGCTGCCAGCCTTGATTGAGGGCAATTCTCAGAGGCGAGGGGGCAAACCCACTGTAAAATCATACCTTCAGCAATCATAAAAATTATGACAATTCAATACTTTATTTTTTTTCTAAAATAATCATTAAGAAGTTACTACAGTATTGCTGCAGTATGACTATTCAAAACCTTTCTTATTTCTAAACAAAATACTATTTTATGATGAAACTAAATATTTTGTCCGCTTGAATGTAACATTATTTTTTAATTTGGAAGGTGGTCATGCATCACATGATTTCAATGTGAAATTTCAAGACAATTTGAATGGCAAAAACCACACATAAATATCTCTACCATTTCAAAGAAGCTTTTCTTTACATTTCAGCAACACCTTATTGAATGTCATGAGTAATTATTACTTACCATGACTTATTTATTTTGTTAAATTATTTAATTATGTATTAAATTATTTGCACTCAATCTGCCAGTTCAAAGGCTACAAAAAATAGTTCTGTTTCTTATCACAAGGTCAGCCAATTATATGACCGAAGCATTTAAGAACAGAAGAGGTAGAGGTGTAAAAGACACTAGTCAAGAGTTATCTTTTCTGAGGATAATGAATTTCATTATCCAGCCCCATTACTCCAGACCCTGTGGTGAATGAAGTGAAGGTGTCATTTGCAGGGTGAAAAGTAGATGCTTTTTAGATGGCTCGGCATGCTGATAAGCACTACTCAGTGAGGAAGGCAACAGTAAACCACCACACTCCTTTTTTTACTTAGTAAAGACTCGAGGTTCAAACCAGCCTTTCAAATCATAATCTAAACAACAATAGCATGATTTAATGGTCTTGGGTTCGAATCCCACTTAGGCACGGCATATTTTCATATGTTACAAAAAATTATTTCATCCTTCATAGTTACAACCCAACGTTGTTGGTAATGACCACTGTAGTTGGTGCAATGTTAAATAAACAAAGAAAAAAAATAGCATGATTTAATTTTATTTTTTTTAATTATTCATGTATATTTTTTATCTTAATAACATTACATAAGTTATTTTGTGGTACATAATTTATTACATTTAACAAAAATGTGCAACTCATTAAAGGTAATTTGTTCAAGACAAAAATATCAAATAACTATGCTAAAATAATAGAATTAATAAAATAGCACAATAAAGATGTTTACAAATTTAAATTTTAACAATTATTATTCATTAACTATTTGTTATTTTTAGTGACTAGATCTATAAATGGATATGCACCTTTCACCATTCAAATTGTCTTAAAATTTTGCATTGAAATTATGTCTCACATGACCATCATTCCATTTAAAAAAATAAAGTTATCAAGGTGGCGGACAAAATTTTTTAATTCATAAAACAGTATTTTGTATTCAAATGAGGTTCACATTTGCATGTATCTTAAAATTTCCCTTACATTTGAAATATTATGCCGTTTCAGACTTTTCACCCACAATCTACAGCCTATTAAACCCACCAGGTTGGTCTAGCAGTAATGTTGTTGCCACATGTCAGCTGTTTAGGCTGATTTTCGGAAACAAAAGTTCTGCAGTTCAAACCCTAGTAAAGATTACTTTTATACGGGTTTGAATACTAGACAGTGGTAACTGGTGTACTTCCTGGTTGGGGCTCGATTAATCATACTGTGACACTTATTTCTAAGGTCCTTTTCGGGATCTTGGTAAAATAAATAATTTACACACTAAATATTAAAATTACAAGTATTTATTACAAACCAAAAATTACAATAAATAAAGTGTCTTTAATCTACAAGTGAATTACAATTATTATAATTAAATTAATAATTACAATAAAATAATGAAAATAAATAAACTTAACTCGCACTTAATTAAACTAAATACTATTTACAATTGCCGGCCGCGTTGGCGATGTTGGTAACGTGCTCGCCTCTCATCACGCGGTCTTGGGTTCGAATCCCATTCGGGCATGGCATTTTTTCATACGTTACAAAAAATTCATTTCATCATTCACCGTCTGCATTAGCAGCAATTTGCAAAACAGTCGGACGTTAAACCAAAAAAAAAATACAATTGATACTAAATGTTAGACAGAAACGTTGACCTTCTCTAACGCACTGTTACACACTACGCGATTCGCTCACTGAATCACAGACATATCAAAACTGACCGACTCTAAACAAATTGGCTGCGCTTATGTAGGTGAGCTATGGAGATCTCAAGGACAGAGATTTTTGATATAATAATAAAAATTAAAAATCCTTCTGACTGCTTCTGGATGAATCTTAAACTGTAAACAAATTAAGATTGAATAAAAGGTGTTACAAAAATACCAATTATATAAATAGGAACCCAACTCTTTTTTACAATAGCCGTACAACAATAGGCAGGCCTACCTGTACGATACATGACCATTTATAGTACATAATATTTTTAACTATTTCTTGGAATGGAAAGAACATGTTGAACGAATGTCAGCCGATAGGCTTCCACTAAAAATTTTCAAGTATCAGCCGGTAGGCAAAAGAGATATAGGCAGGCCACGGAAAAGGTGGCAATGATTATTACCATAAGGATAAAAAAAAACAAATGTTATAAGATTGAATTAAATTTATCATTGATAAAATATTAATCAAACTGAATTACATATTTAATATTGAGGGAACTGTTTTCTAAAATTATTAATATAAGCTGAATGTGAGTCAGAACAGGCCATGGCCTAATCCCTGTTTGAAAGAAGAAGAAGAAGAAGACTATTTCTTGGAAACTCTACTTATCACTCTTATTATTTACATTAACATTTTAAAAATCTTGGTCCTCCTTGAAAATTCTTGAACACACATTCCTTTTAGATATTAACACAATACTTTCTAGGGAATGGTAAGCTTGAGTCTGTACAAGATTATATCTTATTCATACATCATACATATATTTAAGCAAATTACAAAAGATGTAGGGTGTTGTAAGTATGTAGACATGAAACGACTTGTGCAAGACAAAACAACTTGGAGAACTGCATTAAACCAGTTGAGAGACTGATGACAAATAAATTCATATATATCATTCTCATCTCATTGGGTCATGGAGTTGTTTAATGTTCTAATTTGAACAGATTGCAACGTACACATTAGGATAAAAAGTATATTTATATTTTGTATACATGGTGTTTCAAGAAGAATAGATAATACTTCAGGAACTGATTGTACAGTTAAAAATAAGAAATACAGTTTATAATAAACATTGGTCTGGAATTGCTTCCTTATAGAGTTACGGCTAGCGAAAGATTTTACCTGTAAAATGAACGCATACAGAAATTTTTAGGGCCTTAATTAAGGTTGTTAATTGAAAAGGTTTTATGCAAAATGAGCTAAAAATTGAACAAAATGTGTCCCACAGCTGTAACTACAGTCATTTTTAAGATATCTAATGAAATATGCAAAATTTGGTATAAAAAAACATGTTTTCTCTAGATTAACTTTGTAAAATTGGTAACAAATGCGTAAACTTATAATTACTAATTACTTATTACTAATTTTTATTAAATACAAAATACATTAACATTAACATATTTACTAATTGCCGCATAGGATGAGCTTGTGCGCGCGGGAATGAGTTGTGCATTATTTTATATAAATTATTAATCAGTAATTATTACTAAAAATATTTTTAACAATTTTTATTACACAGCTTACTGAAACTTATCTAGTTATAAAATTTACAATTCTAAATAATTAAAATTTACAAAATTATAAAATTTACTAAACACCATTATTAGTATTCCCGAGTTAGAAAAATTACACTAATTTCTACAAAAAAAAACTTAAAACAAAACTTGTAGAGAATTTAATTCTGAAGAGAATGATGTAAAAGGATCATAAGAAACAAACACAAACTTTAAAAAATTGGGTTTTCAATAAATCAAAACAGACCAAAAATATTTCACCAGAAATATTAATTTTCATGTCCCCAAACCTAAAACAATCGTGATGTACCAATTGGTGTGTGTGTGTGTGTGTGTGTGTTTTCTCAAAAACGCCTCTTACAATTTTCTTTAAATGGCCTTATTTTCTTTTTCCTTAATGTATGTACATTGCAATCTGTTCAATTTAAGAACAGTAAGCAACCCAATGACCCAATGAGATGAGGATGATATGTATGATGAGTAAATGAAGTCTTGTTCAGACTCAGACCGACCATTCCCGAGAAAGTATAGTTAATTGAACCCCAATAATCGAAGCACACTTGTAACCACTGTCTATTACTCAAATCCATATAAAAGTTAACCTTTGCTGGGATTTGAACCACTGAACCTTTGTCTCCGAAAATCAGTTGTTAGATAACTTTACCACTAGACCAACCCAGTGGGTTCACCTTATTTACCACATTTTTTTGCTCTTCATGATGGGGTAAGCAGCATATCTGCTGAAATTCTTGGGGAGGGCTGTGCTCTCATGGTAAAAAAAATGGTTTCAAGCATTTTATGTACAGAGCTTAGTTTAGGGTCAATCATAGTTTTTTTGTATTTTTCTCATTGAAATCGATACAGAACAGGTTTTTTTAAGTTTGCGACCTTACTATGGATTTTGGGGGGTAAAAATACTTATTAGGTATAATTAAAATAATTAATTATAAAAAAAATTAAAAAAGCTACAACTTTTATTTCAATATTCTTTTCTACAAAGGTTAATTTAGCAGTAATAATTATTTTGCTCATCAAAATCAAAATTCAACAGTGGTTGATTTTCAATAATGCCATCCACTCATGACTAAAATTAAGTTATGTTTTCATTATTTATATTAGAAAGACAAAGTCGTTTGAGTGTTTCACAACAATTTTTTTATGGAATCATTCATTTTGTAATAACATTTTGATTCAATTATTGTAATTCAGTAATGTTAATTAAATAGGTTTTGGTACCAAAATAGAAGGTAAAAAGTAAAACGTTAACAGTAGATCTAATTATTTTAAATCGATTACACAATACCATCATAATATTGTTATAATGTATTACAATTACTATGGATAAATTTCTAATAATATTATTCTAATAATCTAATTTGTCGAACGGCGAGGCAAGAAATTGAGTTCGCGGGTACAGTTCAAACGTAATTCAGGGCTACCACAATAACAGACATGGATATAATATTTCACCTACAGTAACATCATCAGTACTTAAAACTGAAATAAAAAAGTTATAAAAAATGTTATAAAAAACAAAAAAGATATTAATTCATCGATAAATGCGTACAAAATGTTTCTGACAATATAGTTTCTTACACAACAAGGTATTAAATCATTATTATGGAAGAGTTAGCTAAACATTGTTGAACAGATTTTAAAATTCCGGTTACGGTAAATCAGCAGTTACAGAGATCGGTATTGTTTTTGATATGTTCAAAATTTTACTGTTTTTGTGAAGTGCGAACACTTATAATTTATGGTAGTTTTTTTAATACAAAAGAACATAATTCTCTATTGTTAGAACTAAGTTTGTTATGTGCTGACTTTACAATGAATGTTAATTACTACTATAAATCACAAAACAAAGGAACGTGAAGTTTGTTTGATACACTACTAATCATGCAAGACTTAAAAAAAAGACATAAAAAAACAATGATAAAAGTTTTATTGATAACATCATCTAGACACCAGTGAAACATCTTCGACCAATCAAATATGACACTGTTGCCCACAGCAACGAAGATGGCTGAATATGAAGGTGAGTGTAAACATGTGTATCTATTTATAAGTGAAAAATTTCTTGTGATATACTGTTAATTTTAGAGAAGTGTTTGGTAACAATAATTTAGCATCTTTTTTTATCTGTTTTATGTATTGATTGAGTTGTTGAGCCGTTTTGTCAATTCGTAAACATTTCAGTTCTAACCTTGAACATTTCTTGTTACTTTCGTAAGTTTGACAGGAGTGTAAATCCCGATGTAAACAGTTTATCATTTTCACTGCGGTGCATATTATTGCTCGAAATTGTCAAACAAAATGGAAGTGCTCAGAGCTGAAGGTGCTAATACGTTTATTTCTTAGAATCAGTAGGTTGAATACCTACACAACTGTCATTAAATTATACATTCTATATAAGGAAACTTGTCCTCCTATTGTAGGTTACAGAATAAATGATAAGAATGTTTATTTCGTCATCAGCCCAGTTACTTAATATTTGTTTACTTAGGACATTGTAACGTGTAAGACTTCAAAGATAGTCATGTTGAAGTAATCTTGTTTGTGCTTGATTTTCTTTCTTGTGTTTTGTTAAAATCAACTGCCCCATGTAAAGAATACTCAGGTAGTAGAAATTAAATACTTTATAATGAGAATTTATTTTCTGTAGTTACTATTATTGATTATATTGTACAAACTTGTGAATTCTAAGAGTGATAGTGGTCTTAAAATACAATATTAAATGTTTTAAAAGTAAGTTGTAACTGAACATTCATGTTTGTTCTTGTTTATACTATTGCAAAATGAGAAAATACTTTTTTCTGATCCTCTTATTAATGTATAATCAAAATTGAATCTGTGGTAATTATTTTATAAATGAATGAACTTAAATATTTGTTTACTTAAAACAAATTGACAAATAGGTATGTTTTAATGGAGCTCATAAAGATTTGAAGTTTTGTAACTGTAGTAATTTAAATGGGAATAGAAACTTTATTGTGACCAATTCATCTTATCAATTCTTAGGGTGCAGAAATGAGCAATATTGAATTTGTGTTTCTGTATAAGTTTTTTATTGTCTGTAATGCTCTTATTTTTCAATAGTAATTTATTGAAAATTCTATTTTTACATACAATATCAAGTCAGACCATCTGGGCCTACTTTATTTATTTATTTTTTTAAATTTTACAGAAGAAACTGTTCCGTCCATATTATTGCCTTGTGCATCATGCAACCGTACATTTAGACCAGAAGCTCTCGCAAAGCATACAAAATATTGTGAGAAAACTTTAATAAAGAAACGAAAAGTATTTGACTCCGCAAAACAGAGGATTCAGGGCACTGATCTAGCTGAATTTTTACCTGTTTTAACCCACAAAAAGAAGACTGAAAAATCCCCAATTAGGAAAACACAATCAAAATGGAAAGAAAAACATATGGAATTGGTTCGTGCAATTCGTGCTGCTCGTGTTGGTCCTTCATCAGATGATCCTCCAGCTCCAATGAAGCCATCAGATCATGAGCAGTGTCCACACTGCGATAGGTACTTTGGACCTAAAGCTTATGATCGGCATTTAGAGTGGTGTAAAGAACATAGCTCACGAATCCAACCAAAGTCTCCTGCTAGTATTCAAGCAAAAGAAAGACTGGAAGCTAGAACAAAGGTACTTTCAAAGAATTGATCTTTATTGTAGTACATTTTTTATTGTAGTTAGTTGTTTGTATTTTATCAAAACTGTCTGACTTATAGTGCTGGATTCCATTAACACTATATTTATTTTTCAATATTAGATATAATATTCAGATGAACTAATGTCCCCCAGTCATGGGAGTGAAAGAATGCATAACGCTCTCACTCGCACAAGCCATACGCGCCATTCCAATAACATTGTCTTTAATTTTACTCATTGTTGTGAGGAAGCGTTTATGCATGCAGTAAACTAACAAGCAAGGTAACGACTGTAGTATGTTTTTACATTTGGATTATAATGGTAAAGACCTTTGGGCGCATGCATAGTTATGCCGCATCTCTCCCTCTCACTCGCTCGGCTATGGGACATTAGTTCGTCTGATATTATACTTGCTACTTCCAATAACAATTAGTTGTAGTAGGCCTATATTACTTTTTTAAATTTGATTTTGGTGTTCTGTAGTTGTATTTTGGTACTAATATTTATGAATTATTTCATTTTAAATCCCTTGAATTTTAGCATCTACTTTCTCCCTGGCTACCATTTATTAATTTCTCCATAAAACTTACATCATTAGTACTTCTGAGGCTTATACATTATTAAACTATACAAGAAATATTAGTTGTGTTAATACTAATTTAAAATTAACTACCTAGGTATAGTTTCAGAATTTTTTCTATAAATGCATTAAAAATTGTTAAGTTAATTCTCATTAAAAGTAGTTTGTGGTGATTCATTGATAGGCACCTTAATGAGAAGCAAATTTCTTTAAAAATTAACTTTCTCCCGTTTTTTTATTAGTAAATTACAATCCTTTTAGTGTTCAATGTTGGTTGTGGTACCAACTCATTACTTGTTTCTTATTTGCATTCCTCTTAATAAACAAGTTTTCATCCATTGTTGTATGTCACTTTATGGCTGATGGTTGTTATATATTTCTTGTATTTTACGTACCCTACATCCTGCAGTTTCACGTATGCTTTGTCCAGGCTTATTGCTAGATTAAGAGGGGTTGTGTTAAAATTGGATTGCAAATAGAACTTAGTGTTAGTTTAGAACATTCGTGTCGAGTTTTAGAACCAAGTGTCTTTCAAAATATATAGAAAAACTATTTATTTCTATAGAGTACTGACTCAGTTTTTACCTCTTTTACAAAAGTATTGTAATATTAAAATGTTTTTTTTCCTTGAGGTATTATTTGAATAATGTGTAGTCTGAATTTAAAGAATTATAGTTCTTCAGGTTGCGCATAACAGGCAGGTGGAGTGGTTAAATTGCACCCAATCTGTTGGTTTCAGGGCTATAAAATTAGTTCTGTTTCTTATCATATAGTCAGCCAGTTATGACTGAAATATTTTAAAACAGAAGAGGTAGAGGTGTAAAGACATTACTGTTGATTTCTTTATTATAGATACCAGAGTTTGAACCCTTGTTTCTTCAAAACCGCTTGTTCAATTTTAATGTACTATATACCAAAATTTAGCTAATTACAATCTGCATTGTTACATGTCAGTTTCATATTTTTAGCATTTTTTTGATATTCCAATATCAGGATGAGAAGGAAAAAAGGGCCGGTTTTTTTGTTGCTGCAACAGATCGGATACGTTTAGAGGCTTATAACTCAAAAACCGCTAGACCGATTTATTCGAAATTTTGCCAGAATATAAATTTGTATGTTATTATTTGACGTAGGAAACTTCAGATTTGTAGCTTATTTATATTTTGAGTTATTAGTAAAATTCTGAACACCTGTTAACTCCATAACCGCTCATTAATTCTGCATTTTCAAAAAACCATTGTATTCAGAATAAAAAAATTAATACATTTTCGTTAATGTTATGGAACAGCGATTGACCAGTTATTCGGTAAAATTTTTTAGATATTTAAATAATGGTAGATACTGCGGGGGGTGGAAGAAGCTTAACTATGTTGCCACGTTGTAACTCGGTAGGCGTACTACCTAATTTTATTACCATACCTGCGACCTGTCCTTCCAGCATATGAATAACAAACATGACAATGCAATGTTGATACCTATTCATCATTTACTTACAATAGTCAACTACTACTAATTGTATATTATGTCGGAAGGCGACTTTAGCAGGAAGAGGAAAGAACACAACCGATTGAGACATGGCAACATGGTTAAGCTTCTTCTACCCCCCACAGCATCTACTATTATTTAAATATCTAAAAAATTCTACCGAATAACTGGTCAATCGCTTTTCCATAATATTATAAATTTGTATTAATTTTTTATACTGAATACAATGGTTTTTGAAATTGCCGAATTAATGAGCGGTTACAGAGTTGGGGTTCAGAATTTTACTAATAACTCAAAATATAAATAAGCTAGAAATCTGAAGTTTCGTATGTCAAATAACAACATACAAGTTTATATTCCAGCGAAATCTCAAATAAATCGGTCTAGCGGTTTTTGAGTTACAAGCCTCTAAATGCATCCAATGTGTTGCAGCAACAAAAAAAACCGGCTCATTTTTTCTTCTCATCCTGATATTGGAATATCAAAAAACCGCTAAAAATATGAAACTGACATGTAACAATGCAGATTGAAATTAGCTAAATTTTGGTGTATAATACGTTAAAATTGAACTAGCGGTTTTGAAGAAACAAGGCTCCAAACTCGGGTATCTATAATAAAGAAATAGACAGTAGTCAGAGTTCCTCTAAAAGTAATGTTCATTATTCAGCCAGACCCTGTGGTGAATGAAGTGGGGGTATCATTTGCAGGGTGGAAAGTGGATGCTTTTCGGAGGGCCTGGTATGCTGATAAGCACGCTCTTTCAACTCAGTGAGGAAGGCAATAGTAAACCACCTCACTCCTCGTTTTTACTTAATAAAACCTCTAGAGGTTCTAACCAGCCCTTTGGCTGTTGACCTAAACAACAGTTCGTCAGGATTATATATAGATAATGTATTGATTTAATTGCCACCCATGTTTATTTGTTAGGTCCAGGTGATACAAATGCAAGTTCTTTAATTTTTAACCCTTGTGGAACAAATATGCCAAATTTCTGCTTATTAGGTGATTGGAAATTAAGAGAATTTTAGAAACGAGTGAGTGAGAATATTCACATTTTTATGATAACATTAAAGTAGGAAAGGCTATCGCCAATTGTATAAGTACATGTTTTTGTTCTTTTCCATACATCATTGAAGCTTTTATCTGATGAATGGGAAGGGATGAGCTAGCACTCAATGTGGTACAGGACCAGTAAAGAATCCTACACTAGTCATTGACCTTGAAGCTCAACTATTTCATGCCATTTAATGTATCAGTGGAACATACATGCAAATTTGATTCAATTTATTACTTTTATTTTGTAATTTGTCCATTTATTTGGAGAAAACATTTATTTTCTTTTGAAATCGATATCCTACTAAGTAACATAAGCCTACTTAATTGCTGTGTAATAATTATTTCAAAATGTAATAAATACTCATTTTTTCCTACATAGTCATACTACACATAATAAGAACTTGTTTTATATTAAAAAATATATGTAACATTTACATCTTTATTGTGTTTGTAGATAAAAATATAACTTGGCATACATTATGCATGAAGCAGCCCATTGTCAAAAAATGTTGTAGGCTTTAAGTAACGGTATTATTTCATTCCATTCATTATCCTCTTGGCTTTTTATTTTATTTTTTGTACAGTTTTTTATTCTTAGAAAGTGTTCTTCTTTATTTTTTACTTATCATGCTAAATAAATCTATGTTATCTCCAATATTTTCTAGAAAATCCTATTATTTCTCCATTTGTTCATTTTACTGATAAAATTTGGTCTTGTCACAAATTTTTCTAAAATTACTCTTACAGTAATAGATAAAAATTTAAAGGCAACATTTTAATTTTTTCTCGTATACTTTTTACTGATTTACAGTTTTTCAAACCATTGTTTTTTTGGCCACATTTTGACCATAATCTAAAGTAAAAAGGGCTGCCATATTCTTATTATTGGTATACTTAAATCAATTTAAATTTTATACGTTAAAAGATGTTAATAAAGTAGTAGTTGCTTTTCATTTAAAAATAAGTTTTTATGGTTTTAAGAAATTTTCAAGAAAGTATACCAAATTTGTTCTATTATTCCTTTTCATTAATAAATTAAAGCTGCATATAACAAAAATGTAGTTGTTTTAGGAATAGCTTAGTTTTGAAAAAAATCTTTAAAAACTTTTCTACAATAATAGTTATGCATGATTTTTAAAACCATTCTTAGAAATTTTAAAAAATTTACAATTTAAAACAATTCTCTGAATTAAAGAACAGATTGTCTTCCTGCTATTTCCATATTAAGTCTTAAACTTTTTGTATTTTTCCAGACAGTGGATTTTATCACTCGTCATTAAAATTGAAAATTTGTGTTTCGGTGTTAATGAAAATTCATATGTTTAGGCTTACAATAAAATGAGAAGTTTTCATTAAATCTGTATAGGAAAACTGGTTGATCAGCCAGTATTTAAAACAGCCTTTTTTCATTAATGAAGTAATAATAATTAATCTGATTAGCTTATGAAATTATTTTTTGTTGAGTATTATTGTTTGGATGGTTTCTTAAATTTGTTATTAAATAAGAAACCATGTGGAATGATTTATTTATAGTAGTGTGCTAGGTAGGTTGTTTCCTTGCCAAACTTTAAATGTGTAAGGTGATAAGATTTGTCAGACTGTTTATTTCTAATCATTATATAAAATCTATTTATGAAAAGTCAATGACTTATGTTTCTGTCTGAATACGTAGTGTTTTTTAACAAACAATACTTTTTTGCAATTAGGTTTCCTTTATCCATTAAAAAGTTTATGTTATGTGATTGGTTTTGAAGTCAAAGTTTTTATCCTGTGTGAACTCTAACTTTTATCAAGATTATATTTTTGGTTTATATCTTAATATAATTGCATTAGGTTAAGAAAAAAATTTATAAAATATTGCACCTTTATTAATTAATTTTTTAATTAACTTTTTAAAATTGAAACAAACATTAACCCAATTAATTATATAAACAATACAATTTATATATATTTTTTTTGTTATTACTTCTGCCATTTTATTTTATTATTTGTCTTATTTCTGATAATTTGCTTGTACCACATTTTAAACTACCTTATTCTCTCCTTGACAATGTGAACTAGACCAAAAACTGAGCATAAACAGCATTTAGCATTCATTTAGTAAATAATTGTATTCTCTTTTGCACTATAATAACAAAAAAGTTAATACAGTACAGCAAAAGCATTTTTTTTTTTGTATTTCTATGAATTCACGTTTTATAACTTTTGTAACAAAAAAATTAATTTTAAACAATTTATCAGTGGCTTAAATCCTAGATGAAAGTAGATTTTGATAAACTTTGTATCCAGTTATTTTAAAAGATTGCCTTGTTCATAAGTTAGGATAGTTTTATCTTAAAAGGTTTTATACAAATTTTCTAAAAATAACTAATTTTGTTTTTTAATTGTATTGAAAACTTTACGATATGTGATAAATATTCTGGTCAGATGGAGTGTCTTAGAAAATTCCTTTACGATAGCTTTTCAAAATATTTCTCTTCAAATTACTAACTTTTGGTTAGTTAAAGGACAAACAAGTTTAGAAACAAAATTAAAATACTTAAATAGTACTTGCCTTTAATTAAGGATGGATATCCGCACATCTGCTACCTACAGTAATTCACTTTCACTGCTGAACAGCTGAGACAAAGTATTACCCTTGTGCTAAGGTTTTTCTTTGATAAAAATAGAGGCCTTCTATTGCGCACCAAATGCATGTAGTCTGCTCAGTACAATAAAACAACCAGCACACACCCTGTGCATGGTCAGCAGTGAAGGTGTTAATGAATCTTTGTACAAATTTTTTTATCTGAAAATATTCTCAAAAGAGGTATTTCATTAAATTGGTATAGCCTTAAAATTAAATAATTGTTTATAAAAAAAACATTTTTGCCAGTTGTATATCATGACTCCATACACAGGATTTTTTTGTAATTGAATATTTTAAATTAGCATAGTTGTAGTTTTACAAAAAATATAAATATTGTCTAATGTTCATCAGATTTTTCAATTGTAGTTATTTGTTGTTAGTATCGTGCACCAATCTCAATAAAGTCTAGAAGAAATAGTAGTAGAGATAAATATCAACCTCAGCCTGGACATCATGTCAGGGATCCCTCTCCAATGGAACCGATGCAACGACGGATGTCTACTCGAACTAGAGAACCATCTCCTATGGAGAGAAATCGTAAAAATTCTTTTAGTTCACAACCATCTCCAAAACAACCAGGTTTGTTCATAATTTATTTGTATTTCATTTTCTTTTTTCAACTTTTTCTTGGTGTCAGTGAGGAAAGTTGCGTTTTCTTGTCAATTTTTCCAAATTGAGTTTTCATTGGAAATACCCATTTTAAGGTCTCCTTAGCCCAAAAAACATGTTCCAATCAGTACATGTGTGTGAACAAAATATTTCAAAAATGGAAAATTGTATGAAGTTGAAACTTGGAACTTAAGTTTGATACCACGAGGGAATCCAACATGAACAGTTTCATCAAAATCTGTCAACTGAAAATAGTAGTTGCTCATGCAATTTTCTCAAGATTGGCTTCTGTAATTTTGTTGAAAATCGCCTCATTTACTAAACTTTTTGTTCTCTACAACGTGGCGTAAATGGTATCTGCTGAAATTCATGGTGGGGGGGGGGGGCTGTGCTCTGTAGTAAAAAATTAGTTTTTAAAGATTCAGCTATGATATGTATTTAAATCATAATCAATAATAATCATTTTTGGATATGTATTTTATGGTGGAATCGTAAATAATTAAAGTTATAGAAAATTTAAAAACCTACAACTTTTATTTCAAGCATTTTTCTGGTGCTTAGTTTAGTGTCAGTCATTTTCCATACCTATATATAAAATTTGATGTGTGTGTGTGTGTGCGCGCGTGCGTGCGTGCGTGCGTCCGTGTGGGTGCGTGTGTGTGTGTGTGTATGTTTCCCTTTATCTCCTAAATTACTGAACCAATTTTATGGAGTTTTTTATGTTATAACTGTGATGCTGGTGCAGGTTTTAGGCTATTGAAACCCTTAAAAATTTAGTCCTAAAGGGTTGAAAATAATGTTTATGTCCTACATTAAGGCTTTTATGAGGTTAGATAATCTGCTGCTTTTAAACCAGCTGATGTGATTCAAATAAAGATTTGTCATTAATAAAGTCATATGATTTAGCAAATAGCGACGTTGGTGCTAAGGATCAGCTGGTGACAACATCAGATGATAATTTTATTATATTTTATTATGTAGATACGATTTTGTATTGTTGAATATTTTATAAAAGTAATGTTCCGTGTTTCTTTAATTTGTTTTAATTTTCTTTTAATTGGTGAGTGATCAATTGCTTTGATATTTTATTTTGTACATTGGAGTATACGGTCGATCTAGCAGCTACACAATTTTGCTACACATTTAAAGAAACGTGATTACACCATTTTTTGCATGCAAAGCCGTGGCGGAGCATGCTAGTTTTGCTCATAAAAATCGTTAAGTTAACTTATCTACTTATAATTAAAATTAGATTGTTTTTCATTATTTACATTGGTAAGATGAAGTTGTGTGGGTGTTTCACACCAGTTTTTTTTTCTACTAACGTTATAGAACTTGATTGTTTTGTTTAGTTGTACAATTTCCAGTTGGCTGTTTTGTTCAACACTCATTTAAGCCTAAAAATCATGTAGAGAATAAAAAATAGTGTAGCCTACACAGAAATTTATGTATGATTTCTAGAAATAATCAGGTTCTTATTCTGTATGTTTATTTATTTTTACATTCATATTTTATCTATGAAGACTCTTGAAATGGAATGTTGGTTTGAGATGTAGTAGGTGTAAGCCAGAAAGCACTTTGTGAAACAATCCAGACTGTTAGAGAAAGTAGCATGTGGTATAAATTAATTAAAGAAAATAAAATAACACAGATTTGTATCACAAATTGTATGCTAGTCATTTTTTCAATTAGTTTATTGAAAGTCATAGCAGGAGCTTAGTCATTAGTGACAACTGTTGGTTTTTGACTATATCCATGGGTTTTAATGTGTAAAATTTCCAGACCCTAACCAAAATTGAACCTTTGCATTCTGCTTAGAAGTCTAGAACGTGATAACCAATACAACATGGAGCCAGCTATTAGTAAATTTTGCTTTCAGGAATTCTAGTTTTAGAAAGCTAGGTACTAATGTTTGATATAAACAGAATTGAACCTTATTTTTTTCTTGCTATTTTTTGACATTAAAAAATATTATTTAGGGCAAGCATTTTAAATTAAATGTTGTTCCTCAGAAAATAAATTTATGGTAATAATATTTTTTGTAAACTATAAGCATTAGACCTGACCTGTTCCAACTTTAATCATAGTAATCTGCTGTTTCTTAGGGAAGTTGGGATGCCCATCTCTTCTGAGGTCATCCAATTCTATGTTGTTTGGTTGGCTTGTAAGTAAACAACTGTTTCAATTATCTGGTAATTGTAATAAATGACTATACCAAGCTTGCCTGTGTTTCTGAAAAGTTGATATCGCACCTGGCATATTACGTTCGTGTCTAATATCTTCATTTATTTTATGGTCCAACAATCGATTCCCTGCTAAAGGTCTAAACAGTCTCATCTCTGCAGCCTCTATCCTTAACACCTGAGCAGTTGAGGGTCCAGCACTCTGAACAATCCATTAAATCAAGTGGGACCAAGGTGTAACACTACTTTAAAATAGTCTCCATCTACACTTTACCACCCACTGTTTTCCTCACTGTGTGTAGCCTTTGAAATTTGTTCAATTTAATTTCTGCTTTTTGTGGCAGTGTTTAAGACATATCACATCCCAAATAAACACTTGAATGTACTTTTTCTAAGTTAAATAACTATTACAATTAAAAATATTTCTTGTTTAAGTAAATTTTGTATTTTCCATTCATCAGGTAGTTCCAGAGGAGATTCAAATAACATGGATTCATTAAGTAGAAATCAGCCTCATAGAAACAGTAAAAGAAACCCTTCACCAATGAAGAAAACTTCTAGTGGTGTTAGGTATGTACATGTTTAATTAAATTATTTTGTGCTTTATTATTGTAAGCGATATAAGAATTGTAGTTGTTTTGTTTATAGGATGTGTTCTTCAGTTACATTTGTTTATCAGTAAATCAAACTAATTTCTACTGATGATGTGATGGCCTATCTACATGGAAGTAAATTCCACAATTATTCTGTTTAAAAGTTGAGTGTGTTATTTAAAATTATGTTTTCTGTACTTAAATTTTTTAATGTATTTAAACAATGTGCATTAATGATCAGTTAATCTGCTGAAAATGTACATGAGTATTATTAATTACAGGATGATGTATTGTGTAGATAAGATTGTACGCATTTTCTACATTACTGTAGTACAGTGATCTCCAATCTACAGCCTGCAGGCCACATCCGGCCCACAAACAAATTTTAAGGAGCCCGCAGGAAAATTTTTGTTGGTAACAAACAAATCTATCTCCTACAAAACAAAAAAAATCTATATATCTGTCTTGTCACTAATATGACATTGTGTTTTGTGGATTTTCAATTTGTATATATACATAATATGTATTTTTGAATTGAAATGTATATTTCTAACCACCAGAATACAGTAACATAAAACACTTACCAATGTTTATAGCGCTTTCGTGTATCTTGTAAATATCTTTAGTAAATTAAAATTTATTTTATGTCAAAATTTAAAACTTCCTACTCCTACCATGGTAGATAAGGATATGGTAGGAGTAGGAAGTTTTAAATTTTGACGTAAAAAAAATTTTAATTTACTGAAGATGTGTACAAGATACACAAAAGCGCTATAAACATTGGTAAGTGTTTTATATTACCATATTCTGTTGGTTAGAAATATATATTTCAAATTTAAATAACACGGCTGTTTAAAATCCTACATAGGATGTTTGATAAAATAATATGTATTTTTATCTCAATACAAAGAATACTGTTTATATCTTATTAATATCTAGTAAGTACATTTAGTTAAATACACAATGCTATGGTTTTATATCTTCCTGAGTTTAAAATAAAAAGGGAATACAAGGCACTGGTGTAGCCTAAAAACACACCATTGAGAAATTAATTTTAATTTTTTCCCTGGCATCAACATTCCATACTCAACAAACCTCCCGGAATATTGCTGGCTTGCTAAGCCTTCTACAGTTTTTAGTATGGTTGTTGGGTTGAAAAGGTTGTAGACCGCTGTTGTAGTACATTCAGATTGTCTTTTATTCATGATTCCTATAAGTTACTTATCAACATGTGATTTATTTGAGTGTATCATTTATAAATGCAAAACAATATATTGTAAAACTAGCAGTAATATATTGTAAACTCGCTTTGCTTCGTCAACTAAAAATATTGTACCTAAAATAAAAGTGGATCTAAATGAATAGTGGACCTTCCCCTTGGCTTCACATGGTTGGTAGGCTATAAAAACGTTTTCATTAAGTAACTTTGTTTCTGCTGGAAACAGTGTTTTTCCCAGTTGAAAGCCCCATAACACTTTCATCGGTTAAAATGTCAACAATATTTATAATAGACTACCTCCTCGTACACAAAATTTTTTTTTCTTGGCAGTGTATTTTCTTCATTCATTTTTTTTTTAAATTATTTTTCAACTTGCACTGACTTATGGTTTGAAACTACATTAATTACGGTTTGAAACTGAAATTCTTTTGTATTCTGGGTCTAGAAATTCACTGGTGAAGGTTGCAATTCAATAAATTTAATGGTTATGGTGGTACCTAATTTTTTGAGTTTCCAGTAGGATTTTCTAAGAAAAAAAAATATTTGGGAATTTTTAGCAAAGCTATAGGCTATGGCAATAGCTTTCATAAGACAAAATAATTAAAATTGGGCCAGTACAACTCAAGAACAAGCACAACAAAACATTTTACCATTTTATTATTAGTAGTATAGATAATTGTATTTTTTTATTAACCTCATACAGTTACTTTATTACGGTTTTTACCTTGTTATTGTATGATTTTATCTTTTATTAACATGTTTTGGTGAACCCACCATCATCAGAGTATACAAATTAAAAAAAAATTGAAAGCAATATTTATTATACTCAGTTTTTTTAACTTATGTACTCTGATTGTGACTAATCCAACAATATGTTGGTAGAAAATAAAATTATTTTACAATAGGATTAATTTATAGGCCGCAGAATGCATTATGAAGATGTATTTATAAATAAAATTATAAAATTATTTTTTATGTTTGGTAAATACAGTTTATTATTTGTACAATTTTTTTAAAAGTATTATTGGCATATACATAATATTATCAGTTTTATGAGACAGTGAATTAAAATTTTATGTTCAGTTTTTTCCAATTTATTTTAGGTAGTGTTAAATTTTAATGAGAAATTGATTTTTTTAAACTGTTAACCACAATGTGTCTAGCCAAGAATAGCGTACAGGATATGCTGTAATACTAATTTTATCACCCACAGAAGTATCTATTTTTATTCATTATTATACTAAGGTCTATATTTGTGTATCCTTCTATATTCAAAAGTTTTGTAACAATAAACAGATTGAATAAATTATCTCACGTCCAAATAAACAATTTAATTATTATATGTAATTATTTAATAAATATCTTCTATTTAATAATTTTTTTTACACAATCTTAGTTTATTTTACTTTAATATGCTTAAACATAAAGTATTTATACTCAAAAAGTAGAAGTATTGTTTCATTTGTGACATGTGTACAGATAACTAAATGTTAAAGGAATACTAGCTTTAGGAATTATGTGCAAATTTACTAAAAAATTTAAATTACCAAATAATTACATGGTTATAAATCATGGAATTAGTAGGTATATTAATTTCATATTTTTATAAAATATTAGATAATTATTGTGGTAAGTTTACATTATAAAAATACCTCATCATTATCATGTTTTTTTTTTAATTATTACTTTAACACTTTGGCTCTGATGGGCCAGTCTGCTGTCTATGAGAATTTTGTTTAAAAACTACTTGAAGAGCCAATCTATCAGCTCTAAAAAATGTGTTTTTATTTCATGCCAACTCCTGTTTAATGTATCAGCATATGAGTATGTCTCGTATGTAATATAATCTTCTGAAAGGTTAACATTTTTTCTTTACTAATCTATAAATGACTTGAGTATCTTTGCAAAATTCGATGTTATTTTATGAGAAAAGATCTGATTATTTGCAGATTATATGTAACAACTAATTTTGAAGCATTGATAGAAATGTTGCATGATAACTAGTGTATTAGCAACAAAATTCTATTAATATAAACATTACCAGCTTTCAGATATTTTTTTGGGGATTTGTACAGTCTAGGAACTTGAAAATGGTAGAAATACATAAAATTATTGATTATTTAAATAAATTTTTTTATTCCTAATGTGTGTTCATTACAATCTGTTCAATTTAAGTACAATAAGCAACCCCATGACCTATAAAGATAAGGATGATATGTATGACCACCAATGGCGTAGATAAAAATTTTCTTCGGGCATTGTCGGTTTTGATGTAATGTACCTACTAATAACTCTATTTTCTCAAAGTGCTTAAAAGATTAAAACCCTTCATTTTTTCTATGGAAATTTCAACTTATAATTTCCACCCAGTTTTTTTTTCGCTCATATAGGGCCAGTTTTCAACTATTTGCAACTTCCATTCAGGATTTGTTCACTGTTGGCTTTTTTACTTTCTTCTGTCCACCCGGTGGTCCATTTTTTGTCTTCATGAAAACCCTCAAAGTGCGTAATTAGTTATCTGAATTTGATTCGGTTCATTAAGTTTTCTCAGTTTATGCTGTTTTTTTTTCAATATCCTTTTTCACATCTTTAAACCATTTATCTGACACCTTAGGTTTACTGTTTAGTGCCTTAAAAATTTGTTTTGTGAACTAGTTATCATCCATTCCCTGTTGGACTTTACCGACCATCCCTGTCAAAAGCATTTGCCGGTATTGATCGCTCCAAACTCTTTTCAGTGCAGGAGAACGAGCCCCTTCCACCCAGTACAGTGGTGAGTGTTTTTATATATGACCTTGAAAGCCGAACCCAAACAACATTAAAACAAAGGGTGATTTTACAATGATCTGAATAAATAACAATATTGAAGACTTACGTGAAGTGACACTTGTTTAAATTAGTTTAATTTAACTTGGTAGGTTTTCTGCTGTTGGTAAAATTTACTAATAGTTATAATTTTATTTTATTTTTACATTTCGGGAGTGTCTGGACACCCTGGACCCCCCTTATCTACGCCACTGTTGCATGACATATAAATGAGGTCCAGTCTTATACAGACCCTGAACTACCATTTCTAAGATTAAAATTTAAAACAAACTTTTAAAATTTTTGTATGCCATACTTTTTAGCTTTTCATATGGTTTTTAAAAATTATAAAGAAAAATGCGTGTATCCAGTGGGTATTTGAGGTATTGGTTTTGTCCAAATTATATTATCCATATAATATTGTTAAACATTTTCCTGTGTATTGTTTAGAATTATAATATAGAAAAAACCACTAAGTACACATTAGATGATACTGTTTTAAATACTAAATATAATTTTGATATTGTTATAAGTTGGCGAAAGTATGCGTGCATAAATATAGTTATATTATAACTGAAGTTGGGTGCATGATATCCAAAAGCACTTGTTGACTGTTTTAATCAGGTGAGAGTCATGTAATGTGTTGGTGGTTTTTTTCGGTATTATATTATCCAAATAATAGTTTAGCTGTATCGAATACACATGAAAAAATGTAAATTTTCACACGTAAATCTATTCAACAGGCTGGGAGCTAAAGTCAAGGTTAGTCATTGACAATTATTATTTCAGTAACTAAACAGATCCTTATTATACCCTAATCTGTCACTTAATAATGGTTCTGTTTAGTAGTGGAAACTTCTTACAACTGTCTAAAAAATATAAGTGTATGTTTGTGATGTGATGATTTGATATGCTTAGTATGCAAGTTATAGCCAAAAAATTGTAAATAATTTTCCTGATCTGATTAGGTCGTAATTTTGTCTCCAGGTCAAAAAATGATACCAGTAATAATTTATCTCAAAAAGAAGTCCAGCTGAATGATATGAATTTGAATTACGAAACTTCACACCAATTAAAAAATGATATATTTAGTGCTTCTTGTAACATAACATCAATTAAGCCGAAGGAAGGAATGAAGCCGAAAATGAAGATGAAGATGGCTGCTATTAGTGCTGTTACTGCAGCTGCTACTACTACTACGACAGCAACAACTACAAACCACAACAGGTTTGTCATTAGTATTATTTTCTTGTAATTTTTCCTTATATTATTTTACCAATATCTTTAACAGAAATATCTAATCTTGAAAATCTGAGTATTTTAAATTTCATTATTTTCTCTTGCCAATATGAATATATAGAAAGGAAAGTATTGTTTCCATGTAGATTTTTCGAAATAAGAGTTTTCACCAGATCTACACGTCTCAGACCCCCTGAACCCAGAAAACATGTTTTTAGCGATTGGTCTGTGTGTGTGTGTGTGAACAAAAAATCTCAAGATCGGAACATTGTATGAAGATGAAACTTGAACTTAAGTTAGGTATCACTAGAAGACCCGGCAAGAACATTTTCATCAAAATTGGTCAACAGGAAGTAGTAGTTAATTCGTGTCATTTTTCACATTTTTGTGATTTTCTCAAAAACTGCTATTAAAATTTTTTTAAATCACCTCGTTTACTAAATTTTTTATGCTCTACAAGATAGGGTAAGCACCATGTTTGCTGAAATTCTTGGGAAGGCTGTTTTCTCATAAATAACTTTGTATGTAATAAAAGTTGTAGAGAATTTAAAATCCTACAACTTTATAATCGCATCAACTGCAGCGGTCATTAGCGACGTTGGGTTGCAACTGTAGTGGATGAAATGAATTTTTTTATAACGTATGAAAATATGCTGTGTCTGAGTGGGATTTGATCCCAAAACCGCATGATGAGAGGCGAGCATGTTACCAACTACGCCAATGCGGCCGGCCCTACAACTTTTATTACAAACATATTGTATAACGCTTAGTTTAGCGATAATTAGCGATTTTCTGTTTTTTTTCATACGAAAAGTGTTAAGAAATCGAGTTTTTAAAGATTTCATCTTAGCAATGCATTTTATGACAAAAGTGTATATAATTAAATTTATAGGAAATTTGATATATATTATTATAGAAAAAGATCTACAACTTTTATTTAGAGTATTTTTCTCTACAAGAGCCTAGTTTAGTGTAGAAGAGTGATTTTCTGTATATTCAAGCCAAACTGAGGTTGATTTTCATTTTGCGTCTTTCACTCATGATTAAAATTAGGTTATCTTTATTGAGGTTAGTTTTTTGTTAATTTCTAATGTTTTATTACTAATGTTATGTTATATTGTTAATTATTTTCATTGGCAAGAGAAAGTTGTGTGAGTGTTTCACACCAGATTTTAAATTTTAAAGTTTCATTCACCATTAAAATATGTGATACCTTGCGAACGTTTCCCAGACCGTACCTGAGATCTGAATTGGGATCTTAACATTAGCTGTTATTTAAGCCGATGAGATGGTCAAACGTGATTATAATTTCTGCTAAATTATTATTATTTTTTTTTTTTAGTGACTAATTATATACATTATTCATAAAGATAAATAAAACAGTCAATATTCTTTAAACAAAGAAGTCCTGAAGGACTTCCAGGAACATAACATAATTACTGAAAATATTAAGAATATTTCTGTTAGTGTATATGTGGTTAGTTTTTAGTTTTACTTTTTTCTTTTTTACATAATTATGGACAGTAATCTTATATACTTTAGAAGTAACTAATAGAAATATAGATGGTACCATTTGGTGTGGCTTTTCAACCTGCCGCACCAGTCTGTAGAAATAATATTAACGATTTCTAATTGTCTTTCAATTAGTGTATAGTCTGTTTATTTGCCTACCTTTTGTAGTTAATCTGTTCAAACTAGTCACCTGACTCCAATTAGATTTATCACAAACAAAACCATGTTACACAGATTTAGTATTCATTTGTTTATTATACTTGCATTTATCAATGATTTAATCAAAAGAAATTATTTTCTGTATATATTATTGTTTTTAAGTACGGGTTTCTATAATTGTATTGTTAAACGTGTATAAAAACAAATTAATTTATGTGTACCAACAATAAATTAATGAAATTTATACTAATTGTTACTTACAATGACTGTAGACAGCTCACACTCTCCAAAGGCCATATGGAATGGCACCATCGATATATAACTGATGACATTGGATTGTGTGTACTTTGTACACATTATTTTATCTAGTGTTGAAGATATTATGTTTACATGACAGAAGAAAGAGGACTTTTTTTAAATATATTTCTTTATCAAAATTATAATAATTTATAGCTATACCAGTAGGATGTTGCAGTCCCAGTGCGCATGCGTCAATAAGTTAGGGTAAATTCCCACTACATAATAGCCTCACTACATTAATATCAAACATTAGGGTAAGCGTACAGTGAACGCTGGTTGCTGGTAGCTTACAAGCAGGAGCCTGCTAGTACCCATTATATTTTAATCGGACGTCTCACACTAAACGCTGGTGTAAAAAGCTGCGCGCTGGTCATCTGCGCATATCAGCTCACTGTTTTGTTTTGCATAAACCTGCCTGCTGCTTGCTAGCAGGTTGCTAAGTGTACTTAGCGTCGTATAATGTGTATTCATAAATAATAACCTGTTAATTAATTAAAATAAGATAGGTTCATAAAAATAACTTAAAAGATTATTACTGGCCAAACAATGCTTTATAATATTGAATATCGGTAGTCAAAATGTTCAAAATACATATTTCAAAGTAATCACAAGTCTTTCTTCAGGTAATATTGGTTGCTTGTGCAAGTTGCACCATTGTTTTTGAAAACGAGTTCTACTTTAGACAATTTAAAATTAAATGTTTCCAGAGTCATTCTTATGCATTTAAAAAACCTATCTCTTTATTTTTTTAATTGTGGAAAAAAGATGATTATTCCTAACAATTTTCTGTTCTTAATATCACTAACGGTATCGTCTTTAAAAGATAACAATTTTGTATAAGCGTTTTCCATTAGGAATAATTCTTAATCACTGCTGCTACTGGAACTCATGTTGAATTCAGACAACTGAATGAAGGTTAAGCGTGTAGTTACATGCTCCCACTATGCGCGTTCACTACTATGAATCGGTACCAGCGACCTGTGACCAGCATTCACTGGGCGCTTACCCTTAGGTTGCCAGTCTCTACTGTGAAATACTACAATGGTGGGGGTAATGCTTTCCCGCCAAGGTTGACGCTTAAAACGCTCTCACTGCAATTTTATTACAGTATGCCTATAATAGTAAACATCTAATGATGTAATAGATAATAATTTATAAATTTTTTCTCTCATTTAAGTAGATTTTTATTTGAGTTAGTCGCATTAGATGCCCACAATTAATATAGTTGTAAAGAAAAAATAGTTTTTAATGATATTAAAGTCTTCTGCTGATTTACTTTCTCGGAGTAATTGTTATTATTGTAATTATTACAAGCTTGATAAAGTGATGCAATTTCTTGAATTATTTTTACGTCAGATTAATTGTGATAGTTAACCAATTTTTTCACCTCTAAATAAGTGAAGTCTAGAATTTTACAGGCGTTTGTTACAAGTTACTTTTTTTGTGATTTATATTGTTTACTAATTTTAACAGCTATTAGGCCCTTTTTGATGAACTGTGTTCAGTTCTGGTAATTAATCCTTTTTTTTTTGTTATAATATTTCTGTTTTATTTAGGAAGGTTTTAAATACATTTTGGGTGTACAACCAATATTACCTAAAACAATATCTTCTCTGCACAGACATAAAATGATAAACGTTTGATGAACTAATCTTGTACTCAGAGGCTCACTTAAATTGCATTTCACAGTATAAAAATCATAAAACCAAATTTGTAATATATTTGCCATTTAATAGCTATGTTTTCCTCATTTTCATTTTATGTTCCTGGAAATCTTTCAAAGTTTTACTTCTATTTGAAATCAATTTCTATCATTTATAGTTTCATTTTCGTTATGTTATGCATTTATTTTATTTTATTTTCTACCACAATTGTTTTTCTCACCTTTTTTTTGAGAGTGCCATTTTTTGACATATCTTCATTCATTGTCTGGATATCCAAAAAAGTATAACTTGTTTTTTATACCTTATCAGGTTATCTTAAAACAGAATTCTTGAGTTTTCTTATTTTATCTCACGACATTCTTTATTTTAGTTTTTGATTTAATCTAGGATTTGTTTAGGATTCTCTCATTCATTTTTTAAGATGTTTTAATGCAACTTTATCTTCAGATAAAATAATATTTTCGAGCTGTACAGGGCTTCTGGGTTTATAACTATGGTAGTAACTAAATGTTAATGTCTTAAAATAAAATTTGGAGTTGTCTTCTTCCCACATCAATAATACATCGAACTATGTGGTGCAATATAATTGCTCCAGAAGTAGTAAAATATTTATTGTTTTTACAACAAAAAACATTATCCTTAATTTTGTTACAAGCTTGTGGCATTTAGCTTTGAAGTCTAATCTTTTTAACTTCTTTTTATACCAAACTACTTAACAGCAAACTATAATTTACAGAAAAATAAGTCTTTATTTATTGCTACGGCTGTAAGTGTTTTTGTTAATATCTTTCATTACATTATTGTTTGTTTTCGTAGTAAAATTACTTTTAATAATTGTTATACTCTTGGCAGTCCTGCATTGTTCCTATTCCTTGTTCCCAGTGTCCCAAGTACTGTGCAAGCTTGTGAGTACCAAAGCTATTTGAAAAGAAGAGGGGGAAGAAAATTACCAGTTTTAAATAGCATTAATGTGAATGATGATGTTGCTGGTATGACAGTGTATGCATGTCGCCCTGCTATAGAAAGTTGCAACCGCAAAAATTCACTGGTTACTGATGCTAATAATGATCAAAGCAGAATCAATCGATATGCAAGAGTCAATTTAACTGAAAAAAATGTACCTCTAAAATCTTCATATAATAAATCTGTCACCTTGATTCAAAGTAATGAAGATTATTTAGTTGATAATTCTTTCCAGAATGACAAACAAGCCGATGAGATTCATACATTTGAAAATACTGTGTTAAGTGATATTTTTTGTCCATTGTCTATTAAACATGAAAATAACACCTGTCAAGATGATATAGAAAATTTATCTGAAGTCCCTCAATCACTATCACCTGAATATAATTATCAAATACCCGGTGATTCTGTTGATGTAGAAAAAGTAGATGATTTATGTAATTCAAACAAATATTACTGTGATTTACAATATCAGAAGGAAGATGGAAATTGTGATGAAAATGGAGTAACAAATACGGCAGAAAAAATTTGTCAGTTACTTAATCTGAATGTAAAAAATAATACTGTTAAAAAGAGTAATAATGAAACCAATTGTGGACACAGTTTTGAATTTGAGAGGAAATGTGATGTTACAGACAATAATACTCATGAGAGAATTGTCAGATTGGTTGATGATGAACCAAACTATCATTCCATTGTCGATAATTGCAATAATCTGGCTGTGGATTCAGGAACTATGTCATGTGATAGTTTAAATCATTCGGATAAGTGTTCAGATACAATTGATTACAAACCTGTCACGGAAGATTGTTCTCCATCAGCATCTAAAAGAAGAAAAGTTCATTCATCGTCTCATATGTCCGAAACAACAGAAATTTTATTTACAACTGATCCTTTAAAATACGATACAAGCTCAGTTTGTTGTGATTATGATATGACCAAAGAAAGTATTCAGAAAAGAGATGAACCTGCTAATGAGCCTCTGTTAAGTGTTGTTGAACCTATATTCTGTAATGTTAGTGTCAATGAAGGTTATAAATGCAGGGTAGAACAATGTTCGAGTGGAACTACAGACATGGATGAGGAACTTTGTATGGATTGCCAAAGAAGTAGATCTGAAAGTGATTTGTGTACTTTGTATAATAAAAGTTTATTGTACTGTTGCTTAGAACGAAAAAATAGAATGTTTGTTGTAAAACAAAATTTTCAATCTGTACACAATGATAAAGAAAGTATGTGTTCTCATGGTAGTGACAAAGTGATGAATTTTGACAACCGTGGTGACAAAGACCATGAATTACATAAATGTTCTAATGATTTTTTATGCAAATCAGAAAGTGATACGTCATGTAAATCTTCAGAAAATAGATTAAGCATTCATTCAAATGAATGGAAAAGATCTAGATCACTAACATTTCTTATTGAAGATAAAAGAAAGATTGAAAATCGAGACACCACAATTACTTTAGAAAAAAATGATCTTGATTCATTAGAAAATAACGAGGACGATTTTAATAGTAATACCTATAGTTATGACAAGGATAATTCAAATTCACCGGAAAATTTTAACTCTGCAAATAAACAAATTACAGACAATTTTCCGTGTGATGAAACAAATAATGATCTAAATCAAAATTTATACAAGGAATTGGATTGTAATGTTATTAAATTCATGGAACCTTTAGAGAACTGTAATGAAGATACGAGTAAAAAAATATCGCTGTCTGATTTTGACCCATACAGTTCATCTAAAGGTGATAACTTATTTCAAAAACAGAACACCAGAAGAGATTATTGTGTACAGAACAATCATGGAAAGGAAAGTTTACTTCATGACAATTTTAATTTGGAGAATGGTAAATATCTAGATAACCAACAAGACTTAAAAAGAAAATTGTCTACTGTAGTTAATACAAATGATAACATGAACATCAGTAAAAAAGATAATTGTTATGAGGAAATAGTGGTACTGGATGAAAATAGTTGTTTAAGAACTGAAGATGACCCAGTCATGGATGCGATAACTGAATCACAGCCAGAGAAAAATGATTATATACACAAGAATGTAGTTGATGATTATGATGAGGGTAGCCTTGGTGATGGTGAAGTAGCAGAAGAAGAAGAAGAAGAAGAGTCCAGTGAAGAGGAAAATATTTGTTCAGAAGCAAAACTTGTTGCATATAATTTTGATGAGGATAAAAGGCCATCTATGTTAAATTGTAAAAATAACATAGTCTCCTGTCACAACTCAGATACCTCATATCAACAAAGATCATCTGACAGTTCAGATTCTGATGAAAATTGCACATCTGGTTCACATTATAATAGAATAGAACACTTTGAATACACTTCTACTGAAGAATATTCTGTGTTGTACACAACAGGAGTCGATCGTGTACGTGGCATCTGGATCAATGAGATAAATGGCGATATCCAACAAATGCAAGGATTTAAAGAATTTTCAAATTCTGTAGTCCATCATTCATATTTACCTCCACTGAAATCAAAACCACAACAAAAAGTTTTACCTAATGTAGAAATAACTAAAATATTCAATGCTGATACCAACAAACCATCCAAGAGTATCAACAACTATAAAACAAATAAGAAAACTAAATTACCAAGACTGACTTCTTGGAAAAAACAAGCAGAAAATTTTTTACCGCTTATCAGTGATCAATCTTCTCCTTCGAATAAGCAATGTAAACAAAGTAAGACACCTGAACATGTCGTGCTACCTGAGTTAGTTCCAAAAACAGAATCACCCATTCCTTATTTCCAATGGAAAGGCGCTAAGATTAAATGGTCAGTAAATTTCATATTTCTCAAAAATGCGTTTCAACTTGAAGGTCTGTCGCACCTATCTCAACAAAGTTTATAAATCGTATAAACTCATTAATACTGATGTATATTTACTCGAGTCACGAGTTTGCCTTTGGTTTTAATGAGGGGTAAAGGGGGAAGCATCACTGTGCATGCAAAACTGCTTTGGTATCAGTTCGCCACCACAACAATCTAAACTATACTTAAAGGACATACAGTACATCATGGAACCTTTTGTTGGTTAATTGTATGAATATAACTATTTCTTACTGTAAACAGAAATGTTGGTTTCTCAAAACCGTGCTCAAACTGTTCACAGTGCTGAAAAAAATCTAACATGCAATGTAATGAAAAACTGTGAATTTGTTGAAGCTAACAAAATTCCCTTCCGTGCCTGTTAATAAAAGCCATGAGTGAGCAACTAACTACTGTTTCTCTTTCCACAATTCAAAATATAAAGAAGGTAGTTAAAGACAGTGAAGAAGATAATTCTTCAACAGTTTTTTTGATACCTGGTAAAAAAGACATGAAACAGTTATTACAATAAGAAAGTGATGCAGACACATGAAATGTTATTACCGGTTATGAAAGAAAGGCTAAATTTTAGTTGGAAACTTTGTACGTTAGGAAAAATTTTAAAGGAAATTGGGCTTAAGTGGAAAAACTGTCAAGTCACAACGAAGTATATTAATTGAAAGGCAACATGTAATTAACAAACTGCAATTTTACATTAGTAAAATGTAGTGTCTCACGGTTGAAGTTGGCAGCATTGCAGTTTCTCTTCCCTTACTCACAGCCCATCCATGTGCAAAAGGCGTTCTCGTGACTCACTATTTATATTAGATAGCTTTTTCAGCTAGATTAGATATCTATATCAGCGAAAACAGAAAACAGTGAAAACAAAACATTCAAGATTCAGATATGAAACTCTATATTACTTGTAAGGAGAAAAAGAGTTTTCACTGTTAGTGAATTTTTAGATATAATTACCAGATTGGTTGATATATCATTGTAAATGTAATATAAAATATTTGTTTCTTTGTTGGTTTCTTAAGAAATTATTTCTTTTAAGATGTAATGTCTGAATGTATTTAATTTTAATTATTGGCAGTTTCAAAGACCAATTGTATAGTCTGATACAGATTCTACGGCAGTAGTTATAAGAGTTGGTGTAGTTATACAAATTGAACGATCAGTCATTCACACCAGTTAAACCTGTACAATCGATTTTTATTATGCATTATATCAATTCCAGGAATTAATGAACAAACATTCTTTTCTTTTGTCTATAAAATGGTTATAGTTTAGTGTTCTTTGAAACTGGATAGTCAGTATTAATTATTTTATTATTTTTCATCCTATTTACATAGTTTAATGTTCATTTACGTTATCAATTATGTTTTTCATAAATCATTAAAGTAATAATAATTTTCAAAAACAAATGAAATTACTTTTATAATTTAATTTGAATAAAGCAATATTTTTACAAAATCGAACAATAGTTAATAGTTACTGGTTTCAGTAGAGAACATACATTTCAGATTGTGGTAGGAAATTTTTAGAAGCATAGTGAAGTTTCACGTACTGCCAACATTACTATTGTACTGGTGATGGCTTGCACTATGAATCAGACTGTAATTTCTCATGAAAGCTTACGGGAACCAAACCCCAGTAGGATTAATCAGAAATATTAATTTGTAGCATCAAGATACGAGGTGTGGCTATTAAATAAAGAGACTGATGCTGCTGCAGATCAAGGAGGAATGTGTCAACTGCCATTAATCAACAGCTGTTTAGTGTGAACCTTTCTCTTTAGTATGCAGCTAGTCTCACTTCTGTAAACAACATAGTTTAGTCAGAGCCTATGTTCGCGTTATTATTGTTTTTTTGTTTTGCCGTATAAAATGGTTAGTGTAATAGTAGAGCAACGAACTAGTGTGAAATTTCACTTTAAACTTGGTAAAACTGCTACTGAAACTTATAATTTACTGAAAGAAGTGTATGGCAGTGAATGTTTATCGCGAGCACATGTTTTTGAATGGTTTAAGCATTTTAAAGATGGCAGAGAAGACGTTGAAGATGATTTGTGACCAGGTCGCTCTTCAACATCAAAAACGGATGAAAATGTTGAAAAAGTCGGTAATTTGATTCGGGCTGACCATCGGTTAAGTATTCATGCAATTGGTGAAACTGTAGGTATTGATAAAGAATGTGTATGACAAATTTTAACATGCAAAAAGTGTGTGCTAAAATAGTGCCTAAAATTCTAACGTTTGAACAACAAGAAGCTTGCAAAAATGTTTGTACTGACCCTTTGTACGCGATTGAAAATGACCCAAATTTTTTGGAAACGATAACATGTGATGAAACATTGTTTTTTACTTATGATCCGGAAACAAAGTGCCAATCTATGCACTGGAAGAGCCGAATTTCACAGAGAGCCAAAAAAGCTTGAATGAGTGAGTCAAAATTTAAAGCAATGATGATTGTTTTTTTATATCCATGGGATTGTGTACCTTCACTGGGTTCCTGAAGGTCAAACAATTAATCAATATTACTACCATGAGGTACTTTCTAAACTACATCAAAGAGTAAGGAAAAAACGCCTCGGAATGTGGAAGGACAAATCATGGGTTCTCCACAAGGACAATTCCAATCTGTCAAGAGGTTCCTAGCCAAGTACAGCATCTCAGTGTTAAAACATCCACCTTATTCACCAGATCTTGCACCATGTGACTTCTACCTGTTCCCTAAGGTGAAATCTGCGTTAAAAGGGACAAGATTTGAGTCTGTGGAAGCTGTAAAAGAGAAAGTGGCACGTGTCCTGAAGGAGCTGACAGAAGATGACTTCCAGCACTGTTTCTAACTATGGAAAATTCACATGGAGCGTTGTAGGGATAGAGGAGTGTATATTGAAGGTGACAATAAGTGATTATGTATGAAATAAAAATAAAATTGTTTACGTCAGTCTCGTTATTTAATAGCCACACCTCGTATATTCCTGGATAAATTAATTTTTTAAACATTATATTGAGGAAAGCTTATTTAAGAAAATTCCATAAATGGTTTTATTATTTTTAGCCTTTTCAACTTGTATTATGAAGAGTTGTGCTTAATATGTTAAATAGGTTTTAAATTTAATTTTTTTTCATTATTGACTGATTTTGGGTAATGTTTTGTTGTTGAATTAATCTAAATCTAAAATTTAAATCATAAACTTATTAAAAATATGTTACAGAAATTTTGGTAATTATTACTGTAAATCTGTGTATGTATATAATGAAATCCCTCTCTGATTGATAATGTCGTAACTTCTCAATTGCTGCGAAAGCTGAAGTTTAGTTCATTCCTTTAGTGATGAATAGAAAAACTAAAGAATTTGGATTTCGTTCTCTTATGTCTTCCAAAATAACTACAGTTCTTAAAATTGGCTTTTTAAATTGTTTTGTGTTAACTGAGTATGGATCTGGGATGGTGAAATTATTGAATTTTGTAAACTTGTATTAAAATGGAAGAATATTTTAAAATAGCATTATTTAATGTTAATTTAAGATGTTAAGGTGACCAAAATTACATAGGTGCACATATTTCTTAAAAAAAAAATAGACATATGTTGTAGAGAACTGTATCAAAATTTCTGGAAAGGTAGTCTTCAGCTTATGTCTACTTAATTTTTGTATGGGGTCTATTTTTAAAAGATTCAACGATTCTGGTTATATAATAAGTTTAGGATAGTTGTCCTATATATAACCATCCTAAGAATTATCCTTAAAATAGGCCTAATAATTTTCTAAAATATTTTGTATGTTGATAAGCTACTACATTAATTTTCTACTGTTCATTTTCACAGATTTTTATTTTGATTAATTTTACTTATTTTTTTCTGTGTGAATGGTTTCATACAGTTTTATTTCTGTCATCAGTTTCATTTATGAAAAGTACTTGCAGAAAAACAATACCTGCCTTGTATATGTTGGTATCTTCATTTTTGTGTGAAGTAACTATACTTCATGTCTGTGAAATGATTCGCTCAGTGATAGTGAAAAATTGTTTTTTCTGATTTTTGGCTTTTGGAAGATATTACCTGCTGATAACTATTAAAATATTTGACCTATTTTTGTCAAAGCTAGTAAAATTAAACTATTTGGTTTATTTACTTGAAAAAAATTTACTTAGGTGAGAGCAAAGTGTCTGTTATATCCTAGATTTAATTCTGTTTTATATTCTGGTCTATGGAATGGTAAAATAATAGACCCTCTTGTTCAAGGATTTTTAAAGAAATTCAGCTGAATATTTCCATGCTGTATATTTTATTCATGTTGTGATGTTTTATTCATGTTCATATTCTTTAAAACATTGTTTGTTATTCTTATAATTACAATATAATTTGTCTGTAGGGTTGTGTTACCTCGTGTAGTGAAACATGTCGTTACTGCCATATTACCAAAACGCTTTCCTGTTGTGTGAGTAAATTTTACAAACCAGGTTTTTTGGCACCAGAGATATAGATACCTAATGCACTACTGCACCATTTATACACGAATATCTGTACGATTCTATTTTTTGCACTTAGATCACATTTTTGAGTTGTAGATTTTTCTTGTATCAGAATTAAGTTATGTAGAAGTAGTATTCGCTTTAAAGAAAAAAACAATTTCTTCCATGCGCATCTGTTCCTTGTTTTTTTTTCAATTGTATTAGATCATCAGTTTCACTACTTTCTGTTTTATTTTATATGAAATTAAGAATTCTCATTAGTCACCTGAATGGAACGTTCGCTGTTGAGAGTGTAACTGTTGATAACATTTTTCTCACATCCATCTTTTACAATTATTTCTTCAAATATAATATTTTGCTTCTAACGTGTCAAAAATGTAAAGATTAAGAGGTTATATTGATTATTACTAGTCTGTGTAGGAAAGCGGTACACAATAACTGGATATTGCAGAATTGGCCTGATAGTTGTAATTATTTTTATCTATTTTACCTCACCCTAACTACACTCTTCAAGAAAGTTAAGGCAATTAATGAAAAGTTTTGTTTTAGTAAAAAAATAATTTAATTATGCTAATTAAAACTCCTGTTCTTCATAAAAGACATGTGGTTTATTAATTATACTTTATCTATAATTTTTGATTTTAAACATCATTTGATAGGATGCCAGAACATGTCCAAATCACTTTATCCGGATTCTGATCTCACGTCATGATTACACTTGTCTTTCAATATGTATATTATTATAAAGTTTGCATATTGTGATAGAATAATAATTTTGGATTGGAAAAGTGACTTTCCACTCAACCACAGTTAGGACAAAGCATGCCCAGTTAAAATTACAAGGGTAAGTCACTAAAAAGATTGCAGGGATTTTTTAATTCTTTTGTCATCCTGTAGAAACCACAAGTCCCCCAATCCCTCTTCTTCAACAATTTCTTTAATTCTGGGCTGCAGAAAATTTTGCAACATTGCAACATAACCTCCCAGAATTCATGGTCACTGTCGTCACACCTTCCTCTTCAAATAAGTAAGGGCCTATCACATGAAATTGTGAAACAGCACACCACACTGTTGAGTTTAGGGGAATGTAGCGGTTTTTCTTGAATAGCTCGGGGGTTATTTTCAGCCCAGTAGCGTTTTGTTTGTTCACTTTGAACTTCACAAAGTGAATTTCTGTTTGTTCATGATTCCACTAATGTTAGAATGCATCTCGTCACTACTAAAAAAAGCTGTCTCCGGGGGATATGTGCAAGGATTTGCTCGCACAGATTTTGGCGGTTTGAGTTATGTGTTGGATTTGTGCTTCAGTCCAAACCATGTTGGCTACTGAAATGAGATCGTCGATGGAACAAAGGAAGACCACGTGCAACCGTCTACTCCACCACCGCCCGACCAGTTATCGATTGAAACTGCTTAGTCGGTTCTGCCGCACCCTGTATAACGTACAGTACTATTAATTATAGTATTCAATAACTTTTACTAATGTAAATAACCTGTGTTTGCTGAATTTTAATGAAATATGTTTGTGTGTTATTTGAATTGATTTATTATTGCGGCATATTCAAAATAGAAGAAAATCATAAATCAAAGATCATTCATCAAAGTGAAGTAAATTTTTCTTAATCTTGTTATTTTAAGCTAATTTAATTTTATATTGTTACAATATATTTAGTGTTAAGTGTTTCTGTATTTGTGTGCATTTCATTTATAAAAAAATGTTTTGTTTATATGTAATCTTATCGTTATGCAGTAGCTTGGAAAATTATGATCCGTACAAGTCTGCTGAAAGGCAAATGAAAGAACTTCTTGGGCTTGACGATGATGTCAGCATAGAGATTCATGGTCTTCGTCAAGAACCGAAAGAAAAACAAAAGCTACCAGTTAACGTTCCACGACAGAATATCATTTCCTCACCTACCTCAGCTTTTGCTAAATTCTCACCTATAGAAACTCCCTCTTCACCAGACATCCCAGAAAACAATTTTATTCCTCCTCCAGTTAAATTTATAGATTCTATTCAAAACAAACCATCTCAAGATAATGTAAAAGAACAACAGGGTTTTATTAAAGATAAGAATGAAAATCCTATTAGTCTTAGCAGCCTTAGCTTGTGCTCAACTATTAGTATTGATTCTATCGACAGTAACAAAAATATTTTTCGCAAAGGTATTAGTTGTAGTGCTAAAACTCAGAGCTGTGATAAACGAGCAGAGGTTCCACTTAAGAGGTCTGTATCTGCTGTTGAACCTCATCGAAGAGGAAGGGATCTATTAAAGGGAAATCTTAAAATGGAACATCTTTTATATGGTTTTCCAGGTGATAATTTTGATAGATTTTTAGGGACACCTGTTAATGACATAAATTTAAATGAAAACAGTTCATTTGAAAGTTTGACATTGTCGAATGAAAGTCTTAAAAAATCTGATTCAATCGATTTAACCAGCAAAGCTGAGCAAGAACTCCTTAAGTCTATGTCTGAATTTGAAAAATTGTTTGACTTTCCTTCCTTAAATCCTACTCCTCCTTTGATTCCCAGTTCAAGTCCTGCTGCTGCTCCTCAATTTGAAAGCAATAACATAAACAATGGAGATGGCAAGAAACTGCAGACCGTTCAGCAGTCATCAGGAAATAAATTCAGCACTGATTCTGCCTATAACAGGTAAGCTGTGAATGAAAATACACATCTGTAATCTCTAACTACAGTTAGATTTTAAAGTTGTACTTTCTGGAAGTCACCAATAACATAAGATTTTGTCAGTCTTTTAAGTTTAAATTTTAATAAAATACCACCGGTTTTTTATGAGACTTTTTGCCATTTCAGATTGTGTTAGTCTGATCTATACACTAAAATAGATCAGAACAGTACAGTAGTATAGAGTTTTATATAATAATACAGTAGACCCCCACTATAACGACCGAATTGGTTCTGGAAAACCCATCGTAAATTGAGCGGTTGTAAATTGAATATTAACAAACTCTTAACATACAGTATTTTAATAAAATTAAACAAGTTAATAATATTTTACACTTTCCTTTGATTACTTCTCTGATTAAAAAAACCATTAAGTACATTAGAAAATAGATTAAAATGTTTACAGTGAACACATTTTTAATTAAATTTAGAAAAAATACATTAACTTTAATGTGTACTGCACTGTACATAAAGCATAGGGCTATAATAAAAAAATTATGAAATCATAAAAATAACAGTACTTTAACATTTTCTGTGTTGTTAGTTAAATTTAAAACTTGCCTGCTGTGTAATTTACTGTCGTGATGTTGAGGGTCAAGGATCTGCTTCTTGACAGCTCACCGCGTGTACATCTGTTTTAAAGAAATAACCAAGTGGCTTCTGAACTTTTTGCGCCTTCATCGATCTATAAATTTCTTGGTAGCATGCAAACTCACGGCTGCGGTTACGGCCATACTGCAATTGCAATCTGGATTGTCTGATTCGAAAATATTTACGCCACTTTTTTTTTTATTCCTAATCTGTGTACGTTGCAATCTGTTCAATTTAGAACATTAAGCAACCCCATGACCCAATGATATGAGGATGATGTGTATGACGTGTAAATGAGGCGTAGTCTTGTACAGACCCAGGCCGATCATTCCTGAGAGAGTATGGTTAATTAAACCCCAACCATCAAAGTACACCGGTAACCACTGTCTAGTATTCAGATCCATATAAAAGTAACTATGTTTACTAGGATTTGAACCAGGAACCTTGGTCTCCGAAAATCAGCTGTTAAACAGCTGATTTTGGCGACGACTTTACCTCTAGACCAACCCGGTGGGTTAAAGCCACTTTCAATTAATTTAAATACTTCCAAAGGTCTTGGTGTCGTTAATTTTTTTTTATTAACTGTGGGTTCTGATTCACTTACCTCATTGAATTCTTCTTCCAATTGCTGAGTATCTTGTTGAACAAATGCAATAAGCTCTTCATTGGAAATATCCTCTTCAGCATTTGACAACTCTGTAACGTCTTCGTTACAAACTTCCAAGTTAAGACTACTGGCTATCTCTACAATTTTTGTCGTTGCATTCAGCACAGGGATCTCAGTAATTTCCTTGTTATTATAATAGTGAGGACAAATTTTTTTCCATCCATTTTGAATATTTTTTCGGAAACTTCCATCCATGTGTTGTTTATCAATTTTATAGCTTGTAATATATTGAATTTTCTTCTAGTATTCTATAATTGTTGGTCCACCTTCCTTATCAACGGCGAGGAAAGACTGATCCATAGGCTGGACTAATGATGTCGTATTCGTTGGCATAAAAATGACTCTTACATTTGAATTTTTACCTTTTAAACCTGCGGCAGTGTAACTTTTGACATTGTCAATTAATAATATTGCTTTGAATGGCAAGTTTTTGCCGACCTTTTTGTACGGTCGGTCGCTATATCAAGCCGTCATAAATGGGAGGTCTACTGTATAAAATGATAAAATGTTTTGTTGTGATACCTATTTCTGGAGTTGTGCGAGCCCAATTTTAGTGATGTTGTTGTCGTTTGAAAGCTATTGCCAATTAGAGTTGCTAAAAATTCCCAATTATTGTTTTTCTACAAAACTCCTACCAGAAAATAAAAAAATTAGGTATCTCCATAACTATTAAAGTTATCAAACTGCTACCTTCACCAGTGAATTCCTAGATTCAGAAAACTAATAAATTTCAGTTTCAAACCGTAAATGATATGCGTATTAGAATTTGTTCAGCACTGTGTTCAACCACATTTTCGAGAAACCGATATTTCTGTTTATGGTAACAAATTATTTTCACAAAAAAAGCAGTATTTTGTAATTTCAACCTAATCACTCAAGGAACATTTCCGGAATGGAGTAAAAGACTTTTCTCTATGTACACGTAAGATAACAAAAATGGTTACTATGACCTGTATCAAGGAACAGGACATCATACAATACAAAGCTTGTATTGGCTCAATGATGTTTACCAATCTTACATATATGGGACCCTATTACTATACCTACATTGGACCTTCTTTTGGAAATCCTTGTTTATCATACGCACCCTTAAATTTCAAATCAGATTTTCAGAAAAAAAGTGTGTGGGGTATGCAGGCAAATACGGTATTTGCCCGCATAAATTTGTACAGAACCTAGAAAAGGTTCCATGATTTACTGTTTGCCCTCTGGATATAGTTTACGTTGTTGTGTTCGCAAACTGATACCAAAGCAGTCGCGCATGTGCACTGACGCTTTCCCCTCATTAAAACCAAAGGCAAACTCATGACTTAAGTACTACACAAACAAAACATTTCTATCAATTTGTTGAAAACATTCATGATTAGCCTTAGTTTAAACAGATATCCTGCTGGTTAAAACAAATTGAAAATTCTAGAGCCCCTCATTTACAAATAATTGTTATTCTCATTGTGAGCAGGCTCCTTAATTCCCACCTTACAAAGTTGTACGCATTGTGTCTCATATTATATTGTTATAATTATTTAACAACATATTTTAAGAAAGATAAGTTTCTGAATCTGTCAAACAAAAATTTTATGTATGTACCTATGCTGATTACACCAGTAAACTTTATACAATTTGAGTGATTTTTTTGTTGTGAGTGTACAGAATTATGTTTGTTTTAACTGTTTCTATTCTGTAGTGATTTGGGTTAAGGCTAAATTATGTTATTTTTAAGCTGAGTGCTTCAACTATATTAAATGAATTTTTAAAGTATTTATGGAGATTTATATAACCATTTTCATTTAATCTATGAAATAAATTTTATTATCTCATAGTTTAATGAGTCATTTATAATTTTTATTTTCTCTTAACTTATATGAATGTATAGGGAAGGAAAATATTGTTTTCAAATTGAGTATTCACCAGATATATCCTGGGTTCAGGCCTCCTGAACCCAAAAAACGTGATTTTAGCGATTGGTTTGTGTGTGAACAAAATCTCAAGAATGGAATATAATACAGAGCTGAAACATGGAATGTAAGTTAGATACCACTAGGCGACCCGACACGAACATTTTCATCAAAATCTGTCACCCGGAAGTAGTAGTTTATATGTACAATTTTTCAGGTTTTGTAATTTTCTCAAATGCTCCTGTGATTGTTTTTTTAAATCATTATTTACTACATTTTTTGTGCTCTACAAGATAGGGTAAGCACCATACCTGCTGAAATTCTTGGGTGGCTTGTGCTTTTATAGGAAAAAAATGTTTTTTTTTTTTAAAAACTGCGGCCTTAATATGCATTTTAGAGCAAAATTGTATTTAACCAAAGTTGTTGAACATTAAAAAACCTACAACATTTTTTTAAATTTTTTTACAACACAGTTTAGTTAGTGTCAAGAACTGATTTTCTGTGTCATTTTAATAAAAATCTGTAAACAAATCTGGTGTGAAACACTCACACGACTTTCTCTTGCCACTGCAAATAATGACTTATATAACCTAAGTAATAAAACATTAGAAATAAACAAAAACCTAACCTTATTTTAATTATGAGTGAAAGACGCAAAATGAAAATCAACCTCAGTTCGGTTTAAAATACGGGAAATCTCTCTTTCACGCTAAACTAGGCTCTGTAGAGAAAAATGCTTTAAATAAAAGTTGTAGATCTTTTAATTTCGTATATATTTGATTGTATACACTTTTGTCGTAAAAAGCATACAAAGGCAAATCTTTTCTAAAAGCATACAAAGGCAAAAAAAATCGATTTTTTACACGTTTTCATGAGAAAAAAATAGAAAATTGCTAATTACCACTAAACTAAAAGTTATGCAAAAAAATGTTTGAAATAAAAGTTGTAGGATTTTTAATTCTTTACAACTGTGATGAATTTTTGCGCTAAAATCCGCATTAAAGTTGCAATCTTGGAAAAAACAAATTTTTTACAAGAAAACAGCCTCTCCAAGATTCAGCAGACATGGTGCCTACCCTATCTTGTAGAGCATAAAAAGTTTAGTAAATGAGCTGATCTTAGTAATGAGTAAAGATCTTCAAAAAAATCGTAGGAGTAGTTTTTGAGAAAATCACAAAAAAGTGAAAAATGACACTAATAAACTACTATTTCCAGTTGACTGATTTTGATGAAAATGTTCGTGTCTGGTCCTCTAATGGTATCTGACTTAAGTTTCAAGTTCGTACGATGTTCTGTTCTTGAGATATTCTGTTCACACACAAACAGACCAATCTCAAAAAACATGTTTTTTGGGTTAAGGGGATCTGAAAACGTGTAAATCTGGTGAAAACTCAGATTTCAAAAAATCGACTGGAAAACAATACTTTCCTTCCTATTTATTCATATAGGCAAGAAAAAGTAAAAATGGGATTTTTAATGTTGCAGCCTAGTATGCATTTTATGACAAGTGTATGTAATTAAAGTTTTAGGAAATAAAAAATCTGCAACTTTTGTGTCAAGGATTTTCTTCTACAGAGCCTAAAATTAAAATCTTAAGTATCATCAATTAGTGATTTCCCATATTTTTAAGTTCCTCAGAGGCTAATTTTCATTTTGCGTCATTCACTCATGTGTCAAATTAGGTTATGTTTTTCATTGTGTATTATTTACTAATGATTCAACATAGGTTATATGATTTTTATTTACATTGGCAAGAGAGAGTCATGTGAATTTTTATACCAATTTTTTCATTTTGTTTTTTTTTCAGTCTAAATAGAAAATCACCACAATTAGACGATTCAGCAAATATGGAAAATACAGATTTTATGCAGTTAGGAAGTTCAAGTGGTTCTGAAAGTTCATTTCCTTCGGCATCAAAACAGAACTCTCAAGTTGCAAGATTTTGTCATGAATGTGGAACCAAGTATCCTGTATTAGGTGCTAAATTTTGTTGTCAGTGTGGAGTTCGAAGACTTATCATATAATAATTGTCGACTGGAAAAATGGATCTGATATAAAATGTTATTATGGAATTGTTTTGCAGTTACTAAAAATGTTTGCTAGTAATGCAGGATTTTAAAGTAACCTTTGGATGAGAGGAATTTTGATTTGTTATTAAAGATATCAGTTCTTTGAGTTATGTTTTAGCCATCTTAATCCATGGTTAAGTATTTTGTGTTCTTTATTGTCAACTGTTAAGTCCTTTTATTGTGTCTTATTATAAAATATTTTATCATAACGTTAAAGTTGACTATTTATTTTGTTTTTTTATCTGTAGAATTTGTGTAATAATTATTTTTTAACGATTGTCTGTGCACAATATTTTTTCATTGTTACTTTCATAGAATTTTTCTTGTATTCATATTGGTGAGTATATTTTGGTGGTACTTAATGCATTTATTTTGTAGTCACAGAAACCTGACAGTCTTGTTATTATAAACTGAATTATTTTCATCAGAGTTATTTAAAACTGCAAATTAAATTGTTCATGTGTTTTTTCTAATTCATTCAAAGTAGCTCAGCTGTTTATCTGGAGGTATTTTATTTAAAAGTGAATCAGTCATTTCAAAAAGCCCATAAGTCAAAATTTCACATTTTTCTTTAGTGCCATTTTAGGACTAACTGAATATAAACACACCATCCCTCCAAAATCAAATAAGTTTGGCTTTCCATAAGTAGTTCGTTAAGTTAGGAATGTTAATTTTTATTATTGCAAAAAGCTATTTTACGTCACTAATGTAAACTAGTGAAATAAATAAATGAATAAAATTGTACAACACAATTTTCTTCTGGTCTAACAACGCATTTTACAGAAAACAACATAAGTTAACATTTTACTACAATTTATTTCAGAAACACCTGAAGTCAAAATTTTCAACTTTTTTTTAAAGGAGTGGCTTATCTTTAAAAATAGAAAAATATATATTTTATATCAATGGGGACAGACCTTTGAACGAATTATAAATTTCTTAATATTTTTTTTATAATATTGAAACTTAGTAAATATCCAGTTTTTTAATTTTTCCAAAAGTTAGTATTTTTTACTTATGGGCTTTCTGAAATGATCGATTAAAGTACAAAAATGTACCAACTCTGAACTAGTGTCAGCTCTAAGAAAAAATAATTGATTGATAAAAATTTGAAATTTTGTTTACAATATTCTTGAAAAGTTATTTAATTATGAAAGTATTGATTTCACAAAATAAGATAATTATTTTTTAAGTATTAATTTGTTTTTAATAATTAAAATATCTTTTTGAGAATGTGTTAGATTGTTTTTGTACTCTAATTTTGTGAAAAAGAAGAATAATTATTGTATAAAAAGCTGCCTTCATGTCACAAATAATATTCACTAATTGTTTTCTACGTAAAAGATGTATCATTCTATAACTGTTACAAATACATTATTTGTTGTTCAGTATCATTCCAAATAATACAGTATTCAATCGAATTTATGATTAAGTTAATATTGTATTTTATTATTAATTTTAAAACTAATACTGCCTTATTACGTTAAGAATTATATTATCTTAATTGCATTTAATATATTACACATTTTTTTACATCATTTATTAATAATTTGCTCATTTATGTAGCAAATTTCAATGTCTTACTGAAGATTTTTCCAAACAATATCAGTTTAAAACAATCACTGGTTTTTTAATAAGTGGTGTATGTTTACTTTTTATCAATTAATTATTATTTTTATTTAAAATTTGTGCCCACTACCTTCACTTTCTCGTATTTTTCTGCTTATAATTGGTAAAAACATCTGGAGAAAGTGAGATGCTCTCCTTAAAAATTATATATCGGTCATGAAATAATAAAAATGAATTTGTTGTGTTGATTTTACATCAAATTTTATTTTTGTGTATAGTTGGGAGCTGACTTGTGTGCTAGTGCGAGATGAAGGGCAAGGGGGACTGGCGACAGTGAGTTGTGATGTTGCCATAGCAATGGTGCTTTAAATCCACATGGCGACGTGTATACTGTACATTCTGAAAATATTTACTCTTCATATTTGTCAGTTGTTATTGTGAGACCGTTCCCTGTAGTGATGTTAATTGCGCTCACAACTCGTGAATTTATTAATCTGGTTATTGTATGTAGTTAATATTGTTATACGCGACCTATTTATAAACAAACTGATATAAAATATAACACTGTAGTAAAATATCAAAAACTAATACAGTTTCTTACTTTATTAGGGTATTATAATAAACTTTTAGTTTATTAATAAAATATTTTAGAATGTTATTAGTTTAAAATGTAATAAAATATTTTGGTACATTAGTTATTCAGAATGGTTTATGACTAATATTTTTAGAACAGTAAGTACTAATTGTATTATTACTACTACTAGGTTGTAGGAGGAGGGAAATTGTACAAACAATCCTCTCCACCCGAATTCCTTACGCTAGCAATCAAGTGAGCTCCCATCTATACATAGTATTTATTTTCATTAAGGTTTCATCCAGTATTGTTAATGTTATAAGGTTTTCAGTATTAAAAAAGTTATTTTAAAATTTGAAATAAAATTTTGAAGCTTGGTATTGTGAGAATTAAAAACAATTCCAAATATTTCTAAATGTTATAAGCCAATATTAGTAGTATATGTTCTATATAGACCAACACACCACCTTAATTACCATTTTAGTTTGTTATGTAGTACCGGACCAATTTAGTTTGTTGGTTATGTAGTACCGGTTTGTCAGACAATGATACAAATTCTGGTATCGTAAATTAAAGTTTTTTTAATGTTTTCCTTCTTAGTGGACACTGTCTGGATGATATTGTGGTTTTACTTTACTTGTAATTAATTTAGACTCCATTTGCAGAAAAAATTTATAATAAGAAAATATATGCCACAGTATTCGTGTAAAAAACACACCTGTTAGACTTCGACAATTATTTTTTTCTTTTCTTTAATGGATAATCAATTCTGTAGAGAAAATTCTTATTGAAATTAGAAAATGAAAGCATTTCACATTAATTATGAAATTGTAAAATTGACGCTACACATCCATGAGTAGTTGATATTGAATGGATTACTCCTTAAGTTTTAGACTAGACCCTGCTATTAAAAAATAAAGTTTAACATAAGATGTTTGAAGATAAAAAATTTAGGTTGTAAATAAACTCTGTTCCAAATTCCTCTGTTAGTTCACATTACCCAGATTGACTAATATCCTCAATTGTTTTTTTTTTTTTTTTTTTTTTTAATATATAATTATAGTTTTCCAATTTTGTATAACTTAACGTTTTGTTACAAGTTTTTATATATTAATTGTTACTAGTTGTAGAAACAGTTTTTGTAATTTTTATATTCTGTATGTTTTTATAAGATTATTTTCTGGTTTTTATTTATATTTAAAACAATTCCATTAAATTAAGATTTTTATACATTTTTTTTATAAAACCTAGTAAAAAGAAACTTTTGACGTATAATCAATCGATCAATGTTATACTTGTTTGAATATATTTTTATTCATAAACATGTAAAACAAGTGTGGTCAATTGTAAAATAAAATCATTTTTAAAGATAAGAGGAAATTTTTTATACCTGTGGTTTTTTATTCATTAATTTATTTTGTATTATGTAAGTTGTTTTGTTTGTTTTTTAATTTTAAGACTGTTAGTCTATAGCGGCCAGACTACTCAAAATTTCATTTGTTTTTTTTTTGTTGTAGTTTGTTTAATGACAGCTACAGAATAACTAGTCAGTAAGTTGTTTTTTTTTTTAATTGTATTCAGTGATATATTGGTAAATAATAATTGCAGGATTTAAATAGCCATTGTTGTGTAATAATTGAGACTGACTCTTGTAAAAGTAACATTAAACAAATTAAGATGTTAAAATATATTAAAATCTGTTGTTGGATTTAGCCATATTATTTGCTTGTAGTAATTCTTTAGGAATTAAAGTGATAAATATTTTTGGGCTTGCCAATATGGAGTCCCAGTAAAGGCATTGCTAACAAATTTCAAATTAATTGAGCATTCTTCTTCGGGTCATTAAAATTTATGATTTATTTTATTCATCACACATATTTTATAGAGGAAAAATGAAAATGTCAACCCTGTGCAGGTGCTCAGCCGGACAGTTGTATCTGTTGTCAATTTTATTGAAAGCAGTAATTGCTTCGTTTTGGTATGTACGTGTAGTATATCTCCATGTATATTGGTGTATCATAAATTTTAATTATGTTTCCCTACGTCGATTTTTATGGCTTCAAAAGATTAGTTGTTTGCAACTAATAGTTGTTTGCAATAGTTAGTTTTGACATGTTTTTTTCATCTTATCCAGGATTCAAACCCAGGACCTACTGATTTTCTGTCTTAACTTGTTAACCACTGTGCCATGAAGATATGGCTAGAATAATTGTACCAATTATGTTATTTTCTCAAACGTCTCTACGTACTGCAATGCTATTTTCAGTATTTCTGATGTTTCCAAAAATGAAATAATCCACTCCATGTTACACATTTAGCTGTTTTTGGATTATTATTTTTTATGTACGCTTTTTTAGCTCAACCGTACAGCTCTCGGTCCCAGTTAGTTTGGATTAGTGAGTTAGTTGTCTAATTACAATAATTGTTAATAAACATTGATTAACTAACCAAGTAGTTTTATTTTTGATTAATTATTATCTTATATCATTATGATGAATATCGTTTTTTTTTTTAAATAATATATGATGCAGATGCTTGCACCTACAAGAATTTCTTGAACTTGTTAAGTTCTAATTTCCTGAGCAAGCTTTAACATTTTGTTTCTCAAAACTTGTGCCATAGAATTAATTGGAAGGCATTTTATTTTTTAAGTCACTAAGTGCCTATAATGTGTGTAAAATTTCTTTAAAAATTAATTATTTATAGTGTATTGTACTTATTCAATGTTGGGTGTATTGTACTCTGGTAAATAATCTAGTCCAATGTTTGTGCATGGTGAATTAAGTAATTTGTGCCTTCAGTATTAGGCCTTAATTTTGTAATTTATAAATTGAATGTGTAGAGGGTCATGAAATATTTTGTTTATGTTTACATGGAATAGAGTTCACAAGTGTAGTTAGTCTGTCATTATTTGTACTGGTTTGTGTTTGTACTATATCTATGATATTTTAATTCTGAAATTAATAATAGGTAAATTTTACAAGTTTCAATTTTCAATCTACATATCCTACTTTGTTAATTATTACATTTATTATAAAATAGTATATGCCATAAAAAATCAGTCCAAATAAAGTCACACTTTATTGAATGTAAAATAAAATATTATTAACGTATTATTCAGAATTCTTTAGTAATCTTACATCTTATTAACACAACATATAAAAGATATTGGGTTGTAATGACTGTTCAGAACAAAATGGCTATTTCATTGTTTATTAAATGTTTAATACCAGTAAATTTTATAGAATTTTTGTTTTTACGTATTATCTATTTTTTTTCTGTAATTATTAATGTATTATTGACATGTTGTACTTGTGCGAAATGGTTTTTAATTTGCTCAGCTATGTTTTAATAGTTTATTATTACTTTCCTGTTATTTTACATGCCAAATTGTGTAACCTTTTTAAATAATTTACAGAATCGTCTTTTGTTCAAATGAAAAAGTATTTTCATTTAAATGGAAGAAATTAAACTATTCTTATTTAAAACATCTGTATAAATATGATTTTAACTGCATTACATTTCTTGTTAGTGCTCTAATTGTATAATGATGGTACTTCATTGTTGCAGGAGAGTGTTTTTCTCACATAATAATATAAATTATTAATTTATTATTTATGTAATTACCATTGTATAATTAGTTAACCAATAATGACAATAATATTGTTAGCTACTAATTTTAGTTATAGGCTATTTCTAAAAATAAAAATGTTTAACCACACAATATTTTACCACAGTATTATCACATCCTGTATATAGTTTAATTGGTTAACTTATCAGTTTGTATGTATAATGTAATTTGCACAAATTAACATAATATTAAAGCAATACTTCGTAGAAATGACATAATTGTTTTTTATTACCAAACTTTTGAACATATTAATGAAAATAGGAATATAATTGTAAATGTTTTACATATGCCAAAAATATATTTAAAAATGATTGAACAATGGTATCAAAAGCTTTTTGAAACTTAATTGTTACCAAAAGTTAAACCGAATTGATTGAAGTCATTATTTTTTTAAATTGTAGAAGCTTGTAATGCTTTTTTCATAACTGTAGTTATGAAATGCTTTTGATAACATTAATACAGTCATGTAAGCCTTTTTTTTTTAGTAAATTTTATGCTCTGTTAGGAAATTTTAGGGCCATGCCGTGCTATGCTATTACATTAAGGGACGACATAAATATCAAAATCAAAAAAATATATGAACGATTCATTAATTAAAATTCTTTATACAACACTTTACTATACTGGTCTGTATTATTCCAATATTGATGTATACAGTTTATGATTTGTTGCACGCCTCTGTCTAAGCGCTTTTGGTATTCTTGATTTTAGTTTCTAGTGTAGCACTCATCAAAAGACTTATTTGACAGCATGACGGTTATTTGAAGGTTATTTTAAAGAAAAACATTTAAGGGGCAGCATTTCAAAGATTTGAATCATACTAAGAAAATCTACTGCATGACGCTGGAAATGCTGAGTACAATATATAAAATGGCACTGCATCGGACGTATTACATATGTGAATCTAACATACTTTTACTTATGATGGGTTTTTTGTTTTTGTTTTAATTGAACATACTCGACAATTTGTTTAATTGATAAGTTTTGTGGAAAAAATTAAATTTTATGAAAAAATAAACCAGTTATTTAAAGACTGTCTGTAATATTTCATTTTTGCTATGAATTATTGCTTTAATGTACAAGAAAAAATAAATTTATTATAGGTATAAGTTAAGAACTTAGAAATATTGACTACTTTTAAAAGTTTATTAATTCATTTTGTTTACTAAAATAATAATTTTGTACAACTTGAATACTTCTAGTCGTTTTTATAACTTAATATTTAAAAAAATAAGGTAACTAATCATTATTTTAAATTGTAGGTAATGTTTTGTTATATTTTGTTAATGTATTTTTATATTTTATTACTATTAATAATATCATTTAAATTACAGTTAAGTATATATAGTTTAACTCTAAGTATGAGTTATTAATAATTTATCAATACTTAAGGTCTTTATTTGTAATCAACTAAAAAGGATGGTTTATGGATAAATGAGTAGCTAAGTACTTTCTTTTAAAAGAATTTTTATTTTATTTTTATACACAAAATATGGTTACATATCATATTTCTTTTGATATCAAAGAGTTTTTTAATGTGATAAGTACAAAATATGATGTTCAGTAGATTCTCATTAGTTGGGTATTTACGGTGTTTAGATAAAAATTGTAGCAGCATGTGATAAACATATTGGACAAAAAATATCTCATTTGGAGCAGTATAATTGGTCAATTAATCTTTAGAGAATGTATTAGTATATTATTAAGAGAGTGACTTGATCCTTCTTTCGTTAGTCGATAACTACTCTCCTGTCAATTTTTAATAATGCACTATTTTTGTAAAATTCAGAACAAGTAGTCAAGATTAATGATGGTATTAGTTGTATTCTGATAAGAAAATTACAAATATCGTATTCAGTATTTAATAACAGTTGTTCAGTGGTTCTTTATTTATTTTCATCATTTTTTAATCCTTCTGTTTCAGTTCAATGTTTTTGCCAAAATTTTACCTTTAAAAGTTTTATTATCTGTGTATCTTGTTGTTTAAATGTGAGAAATTAATGCAGTTTTCTGAGAAAAATGTTTGATGTTCTGTTTACAATAGAGTTCTGTGTTTCATGTTCCTAAAAAACTAAAAACTTTATTTTTAGAAGGATTTGTTAATATTTTTGATCCTGAAGCTGAAGCTACTACTCTCATTGGGCTGAAACTTCAAAGGAATTTTTTGTGAAACCCCAAGGATTTGTTTTTGAGTGTAGCTCAATGTACTCCAAAGTCAAATGTTCTTCATCCCAATCCAGATTTCAAAAATTGTGTTGTCACAATTTTTTACCCTCACTATCTATTTTAATCATAATGATTTTGGTCAAACTTCCCTCGCTTAGTACACTCATTAAGACAGCCCAATTAGTATCTCTTGAAAATTTATGGGAGGCTCTGCTCTGTTTCAAGCTATGTATTATTTTTTAATACAGTTTAAAGTGCGTGTTGAGCATGGCGTACACTACTTCGGAGTTGGCATGCACCTACGTATTAAACCAGAGTCCCGGATCAGCATCAGCACATACAGCAGCCCCCTCCCCTTACTTTTTACTGCACACCACTTTGATCTCATTCTCAGTCATAGTTAGAAGTGCGCTTTGTCTTTGTGTGTGCTGAATTGTCTGGCAGTTCGAGTGATGAGGAGGATGTTGTTGGCCATTGCTGTTACGAATTAACTAAACAAGAACCTAGGATTTGGGTACATAATATTAATTTAAAGAGGGAGGAATGTAGTGAATTTTTCAAGATATTTCCCGATTTACTACAGGATGAAGAGAAATGTTTTAAGTATTTTAGGATGACAAGCACCAATTTTTTCGAGCTGGTTGAACTTTTACCTTTACAGAAGAAAATATACTCGAATCTATTTCATCATAGGAGCAACTAGCTGTGACTCTGAAATCAGTGTAGTGACTTCCTACACCCTCCACTCAATGCCCCCTCTGCAGCATGCATCGTTATTTCTTCCAAAATCATGTAGCTGAGTGAAAGCTTCCGACTCCGAACCAAAATGCCAAGTTGTTCCGACATAATGCACGGATCTTCACTACATTACACGCATAGCTAATTTTCCCAGAAAGGGGATTCCGTTCCAGCTGAGCCAATTCCGAAGTAGTGCATGCCATGCCTTAGTAGACTTTCTCTAATGAAAAAAAACATTACAGGGTTTACTACATTGGCATTTTATTGCCATATACAAAGCTTATAAAGTTTCTTGCTGATTAGTCCTTTTACCTACCACATTAGGTAATTTTTGACATTTTGAAAGCTCATTTTGTATCCCTTATTTGTCAGCCATCAAACATATTAGATGTTCCTCTTTCTTCCTTCCATCTGCAGTTCTGTTTTTACTCTTCCTGGAAGTTCTTAAAATCAATCATCTGTAATATATTAATTAAGCCCCTCATTTTTACACAATACTAGTGGATTTTCCAATCAGTTTTCTATGAACTGAATGGCCCATGTCATTTCAGTAAAAAGGACTGTTACTCTACAATTAAGGTTGTTGTTTGTGTTAAAATGGGATTTATGGCATGCCTCTGTATTAGGTCAAAGTTTGACTTATGAGTATAAAATTTACCCAATGCATAGTTAATACTGATTGACAATTCCTTTTAAAAACCATATTGAAATACCTTGGTTCACTTTAGAACAAAGTTCTGCATAGTTGTATTTTTAAGATTAAATTTTTTGTTATATGATACTTTATTGTGAAGAATTTAATTTTGACTAAAAACTCACGAGAAAGGGTGATCTGCTGTTATATTTGTTTTTAAATGCAGTTATGAAATAACATGTGCAATCTTTCATGCTATTGTATTTTTACTAATTATTTGTAATTTTCTTAATATGTAAAAGTGTATTCCAGTGGATTGTGCTGTGCATTATATTTTGTACGTAATTGTTATAGTCCTATTGTTAATGAACATTTCAGGTTATTGTATTATTTTTCAGTTACCAACATTAATAAATATATGTCTTATCATAATTTTTACCATTATCAATTCTCAGTTTTAGTTATGATTATACATTATATAGTACTAAACCTTTTTTACTGTATCTTACCCTAAATGAATATATTGGGAAAAAAGTATTATTTTCATGTCAAGTTTTCATCATAAACACACATTTTCAGGCCCTCTGGACCCAAGAAAACATGTTTTTACCGATTATTTTGTGTGTGTGAGCAAAATATCTCAAACAAAATACAGCGCAAAGTTGGTGAACTGGACTAGTAAATTATTCATGCAATTTTTCACTTTTTTCCAATTTTCTCAAAAAATGAATCTTACAATTTTGTTTAAAATCTCATTTACTACATTTTTGTGCTTTACAAAATAGTAATAGAGTCCATAGGGTAAGGGGCATGTCTGCTGAAAATTCAGGGGCTGTACTCTCAAGCTAAAAAATGTTTTTTTTACGACTGTAGCCTTAATATGCATTTTAGGAAATACCCTATATAATCAAAGGTGTAGAAAATTAAAAAATTCAACTTTTATTTCCAGTTTTATTTTGTCTACAATGTTTAGTTTAGCATCTGTTATTTTTTAATATTTTGCACATTAAAATTGGTAAAACATTAGGATTTTTAAAGATTGTAGCCTTAGTATGCATTTTACGACAAAATAATATATAACTAGAGTTATAGAAAATAAAAAACTAAACCTTTTATTTCAAGCATTTTTTTCTAGTGTTTAGTTTAGCGTCATTCAATCATGATTAAAATTAGGTTGTTGTTCATTTTGCATTGTTTATATTAAACATAAATACATTCAACATAGATTATATTTTTCATTATTTACATTGACTAGAGAAAGTAGTGTATGTTTCACATCAGATTTTTATTTTATAAATGTTATGTACAACTAGTAAATGAGGACTTGCGTGTGATAAATGAAAAGATGGCATGAATAACTTAAATGAAGAGGAGTACTTAATAGTATGATTATTGCAGGTAATTCTTACAATATTTCTTTACTCCATCTTCTGCTGAACCGGTTGTGGGGGTTTACCAGTTAGATGTGAAATGTGGTCTCATATAAGTTAGTTTTTGTTAACTTGAAATTTCAGTTTTAAACGCAAAGTGATGAATGGGTGTCATCTATTTATGAAATACAGAAATCTGTACATAAACCTTTTAATTAGCTGTATAACAGGTTCCCTCTCTGATAGTAAGTGTACACATAATTTAGAACAATATTGAACTTGTTAGTTTTAAGTTATTTGATAATTAAATACATGAACTTGGTAGAAAAAATTTAATGTACATGTGATGACTGTCATTTTTGGATGTTAAAACAATTTTGTAAAATTATCATTACATCAATAGGTTAGGTGAATATAACAAGTTACAGTAATATGAGCTTGGACGTATCAGTCGACATTGCCACATTATGGTAGCAGTGTGATTTCTTTGAGGGAGATTAAGCAATAAAATTATTACCTCACATAATGTTTGTTTTTTTTTTTTTATTATACTTAATTATAAAGTCTTGCCTAACAATTTAATAGTGTTTTGTAATTGTAACTGATAAGCGTTGTAATGCATGATTTTAATGGTTATTATGATGTTTAAACATTCGGTTTATTTTTCTTTCTATTTTGTGAAGCTGTGATTTTGTTATTACTATAATGTAATAGATTTGAATAATTTTCAAACGTATGGTTAAATTAAACTTATCTTGTTATATTCTGATATTTGTGTAGTACATCTCTATTTATTTAATTTTGCTGAGCATAATTTTATTAAAAATTACAATGACAAGGGAAAGGTGGTTGTAGTAGTACTGATTGGGGGAAAGTGACCATCAAAGGGAATTTATAATTAGGCTTTTTGTACACATGATTGATGATTAAATAGGTGGCAGAAATGATTGATGAGAGTTGCAATCCACTCAAGCTAAATGACCTTGAGTAATTTAATAAATTGGGTAACATGACAAATCTGACAGTCCCGTGATTCCAGGAAAGCTTTCAATCATGATTTGTGTTATAATGACTTTTCCTATTTCAGTTTAGAAGTGTAAAGCTTTGTAAAATAGTGGGCTGTATTTAAGAATCAAACCCCACAACCTTTGGTTCAGCAGTTCAGTAGCTAACAACTTATGGTGATCAATAGGGTTATAGAAAAGTACCAGATGATGGAAAATAATCCGGGTAAAATATTATTGTTAATGCTGTCTAAATTTTATTTATTATAAGTAATTCAGAGTTACTTTAAATTTTTAAAAGAAAGTCTACCGTAAAGAATTAAATACTTGAAGATATGTTACAGATAATACAGTAAATCCTTGCTAATTTGGACTGTTTGGGGGGACATGATGCTGAAATATTAAAATTGATTTGATTGGCTAAATAGTTAAAAATGTTCATTTGTCTGTAATTACATGCAGTAGTGTGCTGAACAGAGAATAAAAAAAATAGAGTTATTACTATTTCATATTGCTCGTACCAAACAGGCTTTAATAATTTATTAGAACTGCTTTCCAAATTATTGGAATGAAGTATTTGAATAGTGTAAAAATAATTCAGAATTAGTGAGGGTTTACAGTATTTTGACTTAGAAATTCTCTAATCAGTCATTTGTACTAATTTAATGGATAAGAGATATTGTCTTCGCATGTAAATTCACTTTATATGTTTGTATAACATGAAAAATTAAAATTTATTACAATATTTCTCAAATATTATTGGAGTTTCTGGTTTTCATTCTCCTTTTACAATTTCCTGGTAATCTAGTTGTTTATAACAAGGACAGAATAAAAGAAGTGGATCCTTGAAGTGGGAAGTGCTAGTTCTGTATTATTTGATTCAAAAGAATATAATTTGTCTTTTTTCTAGAAAATGAATGATGTGGAAAAATCCTTTGTAGATTTAAAAGGATTTTTTTTTTGTTTTCAAACAGACATGTTCTAAATATTTCCCTTTTCAGGAATGACTAGTTATAAAAGATGAACAAATGACGAATACAGCTGCTCCCATCAATTTTTTCATAATGTGGAAAATTGTTTTATTAGAGTACTCTTAGGAGTGAAGTTATGTTTTTTTAACCCCAACAGAAAAAGAGGGGTGTTAAAAGTTTAATGTATGTGTCGGCATCATAGCTCCCAAACATTAGAAATGATTTTGATTTAGTTTTTTTGTCTGTAAGGTGACTTGATCAAGAGTGTTCTTAGCTATGATTCATCAAAATCGGTCAGACGGAAGTAGTAGTTTATAGTGGGACTTTCTCAAAAACGGCTTTACCATTTTTAAAAAAATCACCTCTACATTTTTTATGCTCTACAAGCGTAGGGTAAGAAATTTTAGATCCCACCATTTGCTGCTTCGCTTATCAAAACTGATATCCAGTTACATCTATTCCTGTTAATTTGTCTATTTAACCAGAGAATTTCTAACATCTGATTTAAGAGATATCTATTATTTTGTAACTCTGAACTTAGTCTAACAAGCCACATTACGCATCTCTTAAAAACTAAGTATGCCAAGTAGATTCAACCTGTCTCTAGGTGCACCGCCCATCCGGGGGTTCCCTTATCTAAAAAAAAACATACATTTCAGGAAGTGCTGCTGTAATGTTTGTACCTATATATTTAAAACGCAAAATCGCTTCCTATGTATTTTAAATGGGAATTCTATTAACTACTAAATACAGAGTTCTACCAAACTGATTTTTATAATATTTACATGGTTTTAAATAGTATTCTTTCCGGATTTGCCAAAAAGTTCTGCACTTGAAATTCATGCTAATATGAGCTTTATGAAAAAAAGTAAATTTTGTTTACAACATAGCGGTAATACAGCGTAATGTAATGCGTTTCTCCCACATTTACCCCTTTATAGCCATATTTCACGAGTATACAGAATGTGCCATCTCTCTTGTCATCTCAACACTTACTCAGTATTAGACATTGTGTTAATATTGTTTTAAGTTTTAGTTTAAACCCATTCTTTTCAGGAAGAAACTATTATACTACTGTGCTTTCATCGTTATTCACCGTTCTTCTAAAAACAGTTAAGTTTGTTGTTAACTTAAATCATTTATTTAATGATAGGGATTTAAAACCAAAGAACATTGTGTAAATTTATTCCCACGGGTCCACTATGCTAGTAATAGTTAAGTGATAAGTACCGCGTACCTTGGCACCATATAGCAATGTTGGCAAAACCACCGAATCTTAAAAACAAATTCTGGATTCCCACACCTTAGCTCTGGCCTTCCTCAATGTATTAATAACTATGGCAGCTACCAACTTTGAGTTTGAATACAATTTTTGTATGTTTGACTAAAAGAGCTAGATGAGTAAAACGGCACTCCCAAATAATTATAAGAGCTACATAATTCTAATTTGTCACTGCCGTAATAAAAACCAAGTGTTTTTACCTGGACCTGTATTTAACCTCAAACCCTAAAATATGTCCATATCACTCAGGTAGAGAGCATAAAGAAGAGGGCTAACTGAATCACCCTACAAGACACCCTTTGTTATCTTAATGTTGAAATTCCCTTCCTACTATCCAGTCTTCAACCATGCATGATCATTAAGACTTGAAGAAGCTTTTACTATTTTTGTACTTGCTCCTAATAACACCAGCTTTTTCCATAACTTGGCATGCAACACTGTATCAAAAGCAATATTGAAGTCAACGGACAACAAATAAAGCAGTTTTCACTTATATTTAACCTGAATGTCAACCAGCTAGTGCAAAGTAAAGACATTATCAAGATAGATTTGTCCTCTCCTGAAACCGGCCTGCCCTTCTGGCAGTAAGTTATTTTGCTCAACCCATGACACAAGCCTACTAGCCAAAATGCCAATAAAAATTTTTGTGATGCTGTTTGATGAAATTGAAACTTGAAATTTAAGTTAGATACTACAACCGGACCTGACACGAACCTTTTCATCAAAATCGGTCAACTGGAAGTAGTACTTTATTCGTGTAATTTTTCACTTATTGTGATTTTCTCAAAAACTGCTACAATTTTTTTTAAAAATCACCTCATTTACTACATTTTTTATGATCATAAGGTAGGGTAGGCGCCATGTTTGCTGAAATTCTTAGGGAGGCTGTTTTCTTGTAAATAAATTGTTTTTTTTAAGATTGCGGCTTTATTATGTATTTCAGCACAAAAATGTATAATAAAAGTTGTAGAGAATTTAAAATACTACAACTTTTATTTCAAACATTTTTTTGTATAACGCTTAGTTTAGCGGTAATTAGTGATTTTCTGTTGTTTTTTTCATGAAAATCTTTAACAAAATTGATTTTAAAGATTTCAGCCTTAGTACATTTTATGCCAAAAGTGTATATAATCAAATTTATAGAAATTAAAAGATCTACAACTTTTATTTAGAGAATTTTTCTCTACAGAACCTAGTTTAGTGTGAAAGAGTAATTTTCCGTATTTTTAAGCCTAACAGGTTGATTTTCATTTTGCATCGTTGGCTCATGATTAAAATAAGGTTATGTTTTTTGAGGTTAGTTTTTTTGTTTATTTCTAATATTTTATTACTAATTTTAGGTTATATTGTTCATTATTTGCATTGGCAAGAGAAAGTCATGTGAATGTTTCACACCAGATTTTTATATTTTAAAAGGTTTTTATAATTATTTTTTAAATTCAGGAAAATATTTAATTTATTCACTTCAACTCTCTATACGCTTTATGCCAACAGGTTTTTAACCGCCTACATTCCGGGTCATACCATAATTCATTTTTAAACTGACTGTCACCTGATGGTCATACCCAAGGCCATCACACTTATCTTTAATTGCCGACAATAAATTATTGTAATTAATCTCCTCATTATCACTACCACTACTAAGCTTACCGGACAGCGACATTTAAATTTTATAATATTACTATCTCCATTCCATTTGTATTTAATCAATCTATTTTTGTTAATACATGCCCTCTCTTCCCTGAATTCTGATCAAAAGTATAGTGATACAATAACTGGACTATAATTCGATGTAAATGCAAAATCGCTTACTACTAAATTATTAATATAAGAAATAAAATTAATATTCGCCCTGACCAAATCCATCATGTTATTACCGTTTGCATTATGGGGTGTAAACTGTGCCGGGAAATCTGTACTGCAACTGCCATTTAAAATAAAAAACAAATTATTTTCCATAATTTTTACCAATCTTACCCCTCAATACTAACAAATTTATCTAAAACTTGTATCTCTGACAACAACCTTGAAAACTTAAATATTTATGAATTATAAACCTGATTAAGATTTTCTACCCTTTTATTAAAGTCACCTCCTATAATTATCGAATAATTTTGCCACTTATCCAAATAATTTTTAAAAAAAATTTCAACTCTACTATACCTTTTTCCCTCTCTTCTGGCCTAAAACATACAAAACCCGCAAAGAATTTAAGTTGTTTATTACCATTTTCAATGAAAACATTATTATCACTTTTAATAATAACAAAGGTGGATTTAAATACTTTTTTGTAAATATTAATAAGCCTCCACATGCTCTGATATAATTATGGCTTTTAGAAGCGGGTATGGTCAAAATGTTATATTCTTTCATGAACACCATTATTACATCATTCGACCTATCACATGTTTCTGATACACAAATAATAAAAAATTTATTACATATTTTCCGCTGCATTCTATCTAATTGTCGGAAATTATCTGAATCAAGAGAGTTGCAGAATATGATTTAAAATAAAAATGGAGGAAACTGTGCCTCCCTTCACATATTCAACTACTCCCCCAGCTAAAGCCTCTACTTTATTACACGTTACCTACTTCGAGAAAGCCTGACCTCTCAGAACTTCCACAATGTGGAAGTAAAGTGCATGTCATGCACTTTACTTCTTGTAACAATCCCCTGCACCAACCACCTTCTCCCTCCCCTTCCAGCCCACTTCATCACTATGTTGTTTAGCACCCATTTTAATCTCCTGTACCACACTTACCGAAGGTGTCAGTATCACATCCTTATTGCACTCTTCATTTCTTGAAGAGGACTCTTTGCTCGATGGAGATTGCACCTGTCAAGGAACATCATTCCCATCATCACCCTCAGTCACAGTCTCCACAGAGATCGAAGGCTCCACCCCCACAGGGCTCTCCTCCAGCATTGCCCGACAACCGCAAAGATCATCTTCCTCTCCTCCAACTTGGCCAAAGTGTAGAATTGGTCGTCCATCATCAATTTATCACACCTCAAAACTACAAAGCAAGTTTGCTGTCAAGCATCACTCATATACTCCATAAGCTTCCTGGGAATTTCTCAAACCTTATTGGTCTGGTCCTCTGAAACAAATAATTTCATCCTCCGGTGTCATCTTGCGACATTAATAATTTCTTCCATTTTCTTCTTGTAATTACTCAACTTAACAACCACCAGTCTATTGTATCTCCCCTTCTTCCCCACTCTGTGTGCTTTTTGTATATCATAATCTTCTAGGTCAATGCTTAGTTCGCTAGATTATTATTTCCACACCTTCTTTTCAGTGTCCTCCCACATTTCCCCTTCATCCTGCTGCATCTGATATAGAATTACATTAGATCTTTTTTGAAAATTGTTTACGACACTCAACTTCCTTTAAATGAGTATTTTCTTTTTAATCTTTTTATAGTCACTCCTCAATGTATCCAATTCATTCTTTAATTCCAGCGATGCGACTTTACTGTCATTTATAGTTGTTTTAATTTCTGTAACATTTTGAATAATCAGGTTAAAGCTGGTTCTCCTAGCTTCCTCCAAACATCATCCAATGTGAAACTACTCTCCATAAGCTTCCTGGGAATTTCTCAAACCTTATTGGTCTGGTCCAATAGTCCAATTAGTCAGCTCGGGATTCAACTCTGCCCAACCAATCAGCTACATATAAAACTCAATGCATGAGTAAATAAACTCATTAGTTTTGATTAAAAAATTAAAACCCATCACACATGCCACTGCTGAAGTATTATAATATAATTTTTCCTTATGAACAGCAAACGTGCTAATTCATGTACGGAACATTGCTTCGCAAATACCCATCACAGTAGAACCGACCAAGACTCCGCTATCTATCAGAATGTCCACTTGCTATTGTGTCTCTTCTGCAACTCTGCACCTCTTAAGTTGTTTGTTATAACCGGTGCATTCTGTACTTTTCTAAATCACTTTGGTAAGTGAAGTAGAACGGGAGAGATAGTCTTATAGTGTTAGGAGACTTGAATTCAAGAGTTGGGAACGATCCAATTCCAGGAGTTATGGGATCTTACGGAGAGTCCATGCTTAATTACAATGGACACCGACTAATAAGGTTTGCATCGGAGAATAAGTTAAAAATCACTAATTCCTTTTTTAGAAAGAAAGATATTCATAAGTTTACATGGAGTGCTAGAGGATCAAAATCAATAATAGATTACATATTGGTGAATGAGTGATTGTCAAGTTTAGTCATGAATGTACGAGTGTACAGAGGATGTGTTGTGGGTTCAGACCACTATCTTTTGGCAGGGAAAATAAGGTTTTTAAAATGACGGAAAAAACTAGAGAAGCAGCCAAAGAGTAACACCGACCTAGTGTACAAAGTATACCTACTTCAGCAGCAGAGTGTACAGAATCTATTCCAAAAACGCCTGGTAGGGAAGTCGACAGAACGACCAGTTTCAAATGATATTAATGAGGAATGGCAGAATATAAGGTATATTTTATGTAGTGCAGCGGTAGAGGCTTTGGGGAAAAAGAAGAGATGTAAGCAAAAAGGACTGAAAATATGGAATGAAGAAATAGAATAAGCAGTGTTAGACAAGAAGAAAGCATACCTGAAACTTTTACAATTGAAGAATGAAGAAAAGTTAAGGGAGTACAAGACTAAGAGAAACCTTGCGAAAGCTATTGTGAAGGAAGCCCATCAAGACAGTTGGGATAGATTTGCAAGAACTCTGGAAGAGGATGTTCATGGATGTAACAATATGGCGTATAAAGTTTTAAGACATTTGAATAAAGAACAAAAAGATACTGTTAAAATCAATGGTATACCTGATGAGGATTGGATAGAACACCATAAATCATTATGGTCTAGGGAGGAACAGGAAACAAAGTGATCGAACATGTACTACCAAGAAAAGGAATACCTTGGGGATGATGTTACGATTGAGGAAGTGGTAGAGGTGGCGTTCACTTTGAAAAATAGGAAAGCCACAGGTTTAGACGGTATTAATAATGAATTTTATTAAATATGCTGGTCCAGTGTTTATGAACAGACTCCATAAATTTATCAATCAATGCTGGAGACACAGGATAATCCCAGAGGACTGGAGGAGGACGTACGTGAAGTCAATATTTAAAGGTGGAGATACGAGTGAGTCTAGTAACTATAGAGGAATTAGTCTATTGAATAGTGGATACAGGGTTTACTCGAAAATTATCAGTAGACGTTTGAGGGTAAAAGTAGATGCCATTATATTGGAAGAACAGAATGGTTTTAGAACCGGCCGCTCAACGATAGACAACATATTTAGCTTAAAAATTCTATTGGAAAAAAGACAAGAGTTCAACCTGGAACCCACTTAACCTTTGTGGACATCGGAAAGGCGTTCGATAAAGTGAAGGTAGAGTGGGAAGTTTTAGGGAAATGAGGAGTACCAAATCAAATCATAGATGCGATTAGAAGTACGTACAGGTCAACAAGTATATGTATAGATACAGGAAGTGGAAGTGGAATTCTGCAGGAAATGGAAATAAATCAGGGAGTAAGACAGGGTGTAGCATGTCACCAATACTCTTCAATGTATGTATTGACAATGTGTTAAGGAAGTAGAAAACAAGACGGGAACCAGGGATTCCCATCAACAGGAACTTCAAATTTGGCAAAATTTTATTTGCAGACGATCAGCTCCTTGTTGAAGTCTCCAAAGATAATTTACAAAAATCAATATAGCAACTGCAAGAGATAGGTAAAGACGTAAATCTAATAATATCCTCAAAGAAGACAAAGATAATGGCTTTCTGTGGAAGAGATGTAATAAGATCTAAGATTGTAGTAGATAACAAAGCCTAGAACATGTTCGAAGTTTTAGATATCTTGGATATGAATTAAGTATAGACATGGATATAGACAGGAAGGTAGTAAGGTTTAGAAATATATGCGGAACAATCAGAAGGATGCTGAGAAATAAGACAATACGATTGTATCCGGTGATGGCAGTTCCTACCCAGTTGTATGGCTCAGAGGCTTGGGTATTGACGCAACGGAAAAAACAAATGTTGGAATCGGCAGAAATGAGTTTTTTGCAAGCAGTAAAAGGATGTTCAAGGGTGGACTACATAAGAGAGGAACTACAGGTTGTTAGCGTTCATGAGAGAGCCATAAAGTACAAGGAAAGATGGAAGGAACATCTAAACAGAATGACGGATGGAAGAATACTGAAGCATATGTGGGAATATAAACCACAAGGCAGAAGAGCTCTGGGTAGACTGAGGAAAAGATGGAGTTCATGAGAGTGATGTCGAAACAGGCCAAGGCCTAAACCGTGAAGAGAAGAAGAAGAAGAAGACTTTGGTAAGCAATTTATGCTCTAGCCAATTTACTCATTTTAAAATTAGAGCAATAGTGTAAAGAATTGAATCAACCAGAAAATTCAAAAAAACGTAATTACATGCATATTACATACTGTCGCCGACTGCCCCACCATTATCAGTGCCTGCAGACGGTCCAAGAACCTGCCTGCCACGGGGGTAAATAACTACCATGATTTTTCCTCTATAAAAATACTATAAAATACTTTATAGTTCTGTACAATCTTTCTCTGTTTTTTATGTTCCTCCATCTTAAGAAGAACTTGTACCTCTGTTACAATTCCATCAATAGTTTCAAGTTGATAGGAGCACCCGCACTGTGGGAACACGTATATTGATTTTATTATTCTTGTAAACTATCCATATTTTATTATTCTTGTAAACTACCCATATGATTTTATTATTCTTGTAAAATTTGGTGTCTATAATGGTACTTGTCCCAAGTCATCTGTTATTGTGGGTGCGTACTGTACTCTTCTAAATCAGCTTGGAAAGTATAATTCCATCCTGTCAATATTTTTATATGCTCTAGCGAATTTTACTCCTTTTCAAATTAACAACAGATAACCACACTTTTTAAATTAACTACAGTTTACTTAATAATATAGTATGCAATTAATTAATTAATATATATCACAATTAATTATTTCAGATGAACTGTTTCCGTTTGCTAACTGAATTACACTGAGGCTTTTATGAACGACTGGACAGCCGTGATATTAATCCCACAACCGGTGTCCAAATGCTAACCACAACGCGAAATAATATAAAATCAAGCAATGTAATAAAAATTCTGTGGAAAAAAATAATTTTTCCAATACATTTTAATGTAACGAAGAAACTTCCCTAAAATTTAAACGCACCTTTTGTTTGTAATATGTATGTTCAACAGTAAGTACTGTACCACTACGTGTAATTAGGTTTTTTGAATTTTCCGGTTAGTTCTATTCTGTACACTGATTCTACCTAAGAGTCGATTTCGTTAATTCGATATAGCCACCTGCCGCGAATCGATACCAAACGAATAGAATAAGAGGACAATAAATAGATCGATAGTACTTGTACAATCGATGTATTCCACTGAACATATGACAATTGAAATGATCTCAATAAAATGCTGTGAGCTGCCGGTCCGGCTCGTAGTGTTGAGTTTGAGTTGGTGATGTAATTGTTGTTTGTGAATTAGTTTTCGCAGAAGTTCTTATCTTTTTCAAATTTTGTGATATTCTTTTATGTTACCTAACTGAAATGGGTGCTCACGTTTCAAGAACGGATTTTGAATGGACTTACACTGAAGAACCTCACGCAACCAGAAGAAAAATAATATTAGGTAAATATATTATATTCGTGAAACTTTAACTTGTGGACAGATTAAACTTTTATCGATAACAAACGAAATTCAGAAGTTTTTATTATGGTTTATTGATCACATATTTAAGTTGACTATTATGCAATCGCAAAGTTGCACAATAGTTAACCTGCCGGTGAGTTGTGCCATGTTTAAAAAGTTCTGTCTCCAGAGTTATCACAGTTTCATGGACTTTGAAAATGACTTTTCCTGGCTTAAATTTAGTAATAAATAAGGTCCAATTTCATTGACGGAATCATGTATCTGAAATAATTTGTTAATGATATGTTTCCTGTTCTTTTGAATATTATTTGTGTATTTGGCTGCATAGAATTTACTTTGTTCATTGTGGTATTGAGCTAAATAACTGGCTCCTTCTAAGCTCTTTACCGCTCTTATTTCCACACACCTTGTAAAATCTAGAATGCCACTTTTTTGTTTTCTTAGTTGAATAAATTTACTGACCATTCATTTTCCAAAGGCTTTGCCTTGTTGATACAACCTGGAGTTCCCTTCACTAACCTATAAAAGTTCTCTAAAATTATTTGGGCTTCCCTTTCCTCTATTGGTCTGCCACATCTATTTCCAAAAATATTCACTGTGAAATCTTGTGTCTCATAAGTGTATTACACATTTTGCTTTCTTGCTATTTAAACTTTCAATGAGTTCGCATTTGCATCCAATCCCCATAATAACCTGCCAGATAACTGCTGGCAGTTTTAGTGTTATTAATAAGCCTATTTATATTTTTATCAGTCCAGCTGATCTTCTTCAGATACCTCCATACCCATATCTCCATCGCCTCTAATCTTGCTGTACTGTTTTCTTAACACCACATTTCACTTACTTGCAGTTCTTGTTTGAACTCTTCAGATTAAACATTTTCACAAACTTTTTCCTTATCTCAACATTTATATTCTTATTCTTTTTTATCAACTGCCTTTTGCTATTAAATAAATTGTTTCTTAGCTAAAGCTATTAATTTTATTTCTGTACAACTTTTGATATTATATAGTTGGTTAAACTTCCTATATGACAGCGCTGGCTTAGCCTACATCTTCAATTTTTTATTAAAATATTTTATTACACAAAGAGATTTTAAAACAAACTTAGCCTACTATTTTTTTCTAGCTTTTATTGAAACAAGCTTTTTGGAGCTATTCGATTCCTTTTTCTGTGGTAACTGGTATCCAAATTTCTTATAATTCAATCGTTTTGAGAAGCTTATTGTTTCACTTAAGAAATACTTAACTGAGTTCTCTAATTTTGAATAAATAAGTTTACCTTCAATTCTTTCATTCTTCACTTTAATATTCTCTTTTTCATTAGGCCTACAGTTCTGTATACAAAAAACCATTACATTTGTTTTATTAGCATTGATTTTCAGTTATTTCTCCTTCAAAACTTGTGCTAGGGAGCCCAACGCTCTTATATCGTTTTCATACGAGGGTAGGCTGATAAGTAATGCACACATGCTTGTAGAAGACAACTAAATAAACTTCAGTAGCGCGCCTGGTGGCATGTGGAAGTACTATTTCTCCTCTACAAGCCTGCGCAGTTTGAAGGCGTTGCTTTCATTCAGTTTGTTTTGAGTAGTGGAAGTATGGCGTCGTGTTCTGGTGCTATGTCAACGAGAATTAAACAACGCGCTGTTATCGAATTTTTAACTGCTGAGAAAGTGAATCCTAGTGAGATTTATCGTCGTTTAAAGGCTGTTTATTGTGACGATACTGTTGATAGGTCTACTGTGAATCGTTGGGTAATAAAATTTCGTGATTGCCAACCTGGAAAAGCCTTAATTGTTGACAAAACACGCAGTGGACGACCAATCACTGCCTCAGACGATAATCGTCGCAAACTCATCGATGATTTGATTCAAAATGACCGGCGAATCACTCAACAGCGTATCGCAAACCAAATTGGAATATCTAAGGAACGTGTTGGCTTCATTATTGAACAATTGGGATACCGTAAAATCTGTGCACGATGGGTACCACGCCATCTGACAGACGAGAATAAACAGCGTCGATTGGAATGCTGTGAACAACTTTTGAAGCGCTACCGTGACGAAGGAGACGACTTTCTTTTGAATATTGTGACGGGGGACGAGTCATGGGTTCATCATTACGATCCCGAAGAAAAAAGGCAGAGCGCTGAATATCGTCATCCACATTCTCCTGTTGTGAAAAAGTTCAAAACACAACCGTCCGCAAAAAAAATTCTTTTGACTGTGTTTTGGGATGCTCGCCGAGTTTATGTGACTGATTATCTGGAACGAGGGGCAACGGTAAATTCTGCTCAGTATATACAGACTCTGAAACACCTCCGACGTCGAGTTTGTCGTGTTCGAGGCAACCTGGCGCCAATAATTTTGCAACACGACAATGCTCGTCCACACACTTCGCGTGCAACTGGAGAGGCTCTGAGTTTCAACCAATTTTACACCCTCCGTATTCTCCCGACCTTGCGCCTTGCGATTTTTATTTTTTTCCTCTACTGAAGAGAGACCTTAAGGGTAATCATTACAGCTCGGACAATGAGGTGAAGGCAGCTATTGCGTCCTGGGTTCGAGGAAAGTCGGAAGAATTTTTCAGTGACGGAATGAAAAAACTTGTTAAACGTTGGGAGAAATGTGTAATGCTTAACGGTGACTATATTGAAAAATAAATAGATAATTTGGTAGGTTAAGATTTGTACTTTAATTTGTTATTTACCCCATCTTGCTATTTCTTTTTGTTCGTCTTCTACAAGCATGTGTGCATTACTTATCAGCCTACCCTCGTATTCTGTTACCAGCACTGCCCATATTTGTACAAACATGCAATGGGTTCCTCTTTTACTAACTTTGGTTTTTTCTTTATAGTTTGTAGCCTATTCTTTATTAGTTTATAGCTTCATTCTTTAAAATAAAATAGATATGATGATAATGGGTAGACTTTTCTAACACTCTTTCTTTATGATGTTCTTATAGTTGTATTAACTTAATTTTTTGTTGTCTGATCTTTATTGTAGGCTTACTAGTGTACATCTGTCTTTCAAGACTTACTCCCAAATTTGTACCTAATGTAAGTTCATAGTTTCAATTTCATGTGGTGTTCCGTTTTTGAGATATTTTGTTTACAGACATACACACACATCAATTAGTAAAGACATATTAGTTTGGGGTTCAAAGGGCCTGATAACATGTATTTCCAGTGAAAACTTAATTTCAAAAGATAGACATGAAAACAATATTTTCCTTCCCTATGTACTATTCATGTAGAGCTAGAGGAAGTAAAAATTGAAACTAATTGCTTAAATCCGTTTTTAGAAGTGATATCTTCAGTCATGTGTATAAGTGATTGAAGATGTAGGGTCCACCGAAACATGTAAGTTAAGGAAAATTAATTCATAGGAAACAGCAAAATTATAGCAGCTATTAAAGATGAGTAAAATTTTTAAATATTTTTACATTAGGGTTTTCAAAGGGGTGGAATCAAAGATGATAAAATTTATTCATTCACTGATTATGGTTAGCCCTCTAACAGCATGGATGAAATGCCTCATTATAGTAGTGATGCAGTAGACAATTGAACAAGTAAGAGGGTGGATCAAATATAAACTGTATTGTTTTTTATATTTATTGGATAATATTATAAACAAAACATACTTTCAACATTTCTCAGTGTAGTGTCCTGCATGGTCTACACACTTTTGTCACTGATTTGGAAGCTTCTATATGCCTTGTTCATTAAAAGTTTGAGGGTGAGTTGTCAGTCAATTGTGCAAGTGTTCCTCAACTTCTTCATTGCTTACAAATCATTTTCTTTCAAGTGATTCCTTCAAGGACGTGAACAAAAATTAGTCACAGAAGGTCAAGTCTGAACTATAAGGAGAGTGTCGAAGGGTTTCCTAGCCCATTTCTTCCGATTTATACCTTGTCAAGAACGCTGTGTGAGGCCTGGCGTTGTCACGAGAAGAAAGACATCTCTAATGGGCATACCTTGTTTCGGTAGGTGGTTTTTGCCAACTGTAAAAATGGGAAATAATAAGCTGCATTCACTGTTCGTTGTTTGTGAAGAAAATCAATGAATAAAACGCGTCTTGAATTAAAAACACATCGTTGCAAGAACTTTTTTGGCTGAGACGAGTTTTTACCTTCACTGGACAGCTTTCATCCTTCCTTCACCATTTTCGACTGGGGAGTCTAATGATGGACCCACGTTTTATCACATGTGACAATGCACCTCAAAAAATTTCCCCTTCTTGTCGAAATCGAGTCAGTGATCTCCGACCTGATCTGTTTTTGATTTTCTGGTCAGTAGCCTTGGAATCCATCAAGCACTAACTTTTGTGATTCCAAGATGATCAGTGATAATGGATTGAACACTCCCATAGCTGATACCCATATTTAATGAATTTTTTCAACAGTTAAGCAGCGATCACGTTCTATAAGTTTTTGAATGGTACAAATGTTGTCATCTATAACTTGACCTTGGGTATCGATCATGACTTTCGTTTTCGAGACATTCTTGCCCACTCTTAAATTCTCTGGGCCATGTATACACTCGATTCTGAGATAGTGTAGTGTCTTCAAACTGTGACTTCAAAACAGTAAAAATTTCCAAAAGTTTTACGCTTTCATTGGTTAAAAACTTAATGATAATGTGTTGCGCAACAGACGAATGTATCTCTTGCTCGGTCATGGCTGTACTGTCGACAGAACTGCCCGTGCCCGTTAACTAAACAAGTTCTCCCACTCCTCATAAACCAAACTTCAACCGGATGTCACATCTACTACTTCAGAACTGCGTGCTAAGCAGTAAAGCAAAATTACCATTTATATTTGATCCAACCTCGTATATATTACCTGGAGAAATCAGACATCTGTCATGAAATGACATGATTTACGAAATCTGTTCAATTCAGAACAATAAGCAACCTCATGACCCAATGAGATGAAGATGATGTGTGTGATTTGTAAATGATATGTAGTCTTGTACAGACCCAGGCCGGCTATTCCTGAGAGAGTATGGTTAATTGAACCCTAGCCATCAAAGTACACCGGTAACTACTGTCTCGTATTCAAATCCGTATAAAAGTAATGAGAATTTAATTTAAAAATATCTGTGTGGTCAATGTTAAATGATTAGACATTCATGATATTAATCCATTTTTTTTTTTCAGCAAAATATCCTGAGATTAAACAGCTATTTGGTTACGACCCGGTCTTTAAATGGATTGTAATAACTATGGTTTTGGTTCAGTTCCTAACTATGTATTATATTAAAGACTGTTCTTGGCCAATGGTGTTGCTTGTAGCATACTGCTTTGGCGGAGTTATTAACCATTCTCTTATGTTAGGTAAGTCAATCCTTTTTTTAACAATAGTGTGTAACTTTTAGTTGATTTGCTATTGGAAGTTTACTACATAAATGGATCTTTTGATTTGTGAGTAAATGTTGGCAGCAAAGTTAAAATATTTACTTTTGTTATGTATAAAGTACAGTTAAGAATATATTGTAACAGGAAGTTGAAAACAGTTAAAGGTTGTATAAGGCTTACAAAATACAGGGTGATTATAAATAAAATAGACAGTTTCGATAGCTTATAGAAAATTTATTTTTGAAAAGTTAAGGTAATTAAGGTAGTTAAGTTTTGTGGTTGTTTACTTACATGATTATATAGAAGAATTCATTAAATTTTTATTGAAAATATTTACTGTTTATTGTGTGCACCATTTGTAACACGACAGATATCAACACAGTAGTCGAATTCTTCCCACACACGATTAAGCATATGACGGTCAACTGTGGCAAGAACATTTGCGATACGTTGTTTTAGATCATCAACAGGAAGCGGTGGTACAAAAACTTTGTCTTTTACATAACCCTATAAGAAAAAGTTGCCGGGCGTTAAGTCTGGACTACGAGGTGGCCACGGCGTAAACACAATGTTTTCCTCACTTGCACAGCCGATCCATCATCTAGGAAGACGTTCATCAAGATAATATCTGACCTGTAAGTGCCAGTGAGGCGGAGCTCCATCCTGTACAAAAATGAAGTTATCACTATCTTCCTGGAGTTGAGGCATTAACCATTTGTTTAACATGTCCAGATAAATTACTCCGGTTACTGACACTTCAGTGAAAGAAGAACGGCCCGTAAACTTTTTCACGAGATAATGCGCAAAAGATGTTTACTTTAGGGGAATCGCAAGTATGCTGTAAAGTTATTTTTGGGTTTTCTGTGCCCCATACTCTAACATTTTGTCTGTTAACTTTTCCACTAATGTGAAAATTGCATTCATCACTGAAAATTAGGCGATTAAAGAATTTGTCGTCATTTTCAACACAATGTTGCATCTCCAGACAAAAATTTTTACGTACGACTTTATCACTGGTATTTAAACTTTGTACTAACTGCAATTTATAAGGTGTTATTTTCAAACGTTTCCGCAGAATTTTCCACACAGTCTGTTGAGGAATTTGCAATTCTAAACTTACTGATCTAGTTGATTTTCCTGGACTTGGTACATAAACATCACAAACACTTATCAATTTGTTCTTCTGTAACAGAAGGTCTTCCAGTACTCTTCCTTTTACACAGACATCCACTGTTTTCAAAATGTTTATACCAGTCATAGATTGATTGCCTTGTTGCTGGTGGTTTACCGTATCTTGTTTTGAAATGACGTTGCACAGCCTTAACTGAGTTTGGTTTGGCTAATTCAAGAACACAATAAGCTTTCTCCACTTGAGTAGCAGCCATTTTGCTAGACTTGTCGTTGTTGTCGTTGTTGAGCAGCCAACAAAAAATGCTAGCAACAGTTGTACCAACATAAACTTTAAAAAATTCCCTACAAACCTATATCATTTACTATATTAAAATACACCAGTTTGATGTTAAGAAGCTGTCAAAAGTCTGTTTAATTTATAATCACCCTGTAAATCTAGTGCCTCATGTAAACTGTTATGTCATGTCTGCTCTACAAAATGTAGAGTTGTGGTTAATGTATTGGTTGTGTTTGAACAATGATAGTATTTGAAATTATTACAAAATATTAGAATTCATTTATTTATAATTCTCTCTTGCTCTATATGAATATTTATAGGGAAGGAAAGTATTGTTTTTATGCCGATTTTTCTAAATTAACTTATTGATGATGATAATTTTGATTAAATGGTGATCTTTGTGAGTACCTAATCATCAGAATCATTTAGCAAACCCGATTTGAATGGAATTGTCCCGCTAGATTAACAGCTTTATTATTTTCTAGTAAGTAATTATCATCATCATCTGTCAAGGATTAGGCTAAATGGCCTGTTACAGCATCCTTTTTTTGTTAGGTTTTCTCTAGCCTCCCTTCCCTCAAGGTTTATTTGTCAATGCTCGCAGAGGAAGTCTGTATGCTGGCATGCAAAGTAAATGGTTGAACCAGTTTCTCTTATTCTTAATGTTTCACATGGTGACTGAACATTTAACTCGGCGTGTATAGCTTCGTTACGTACCCTATCTTACCAGGTACAACCTTCGACTCCCTGCAAAAATCTCATTTCAGCAGCGTGGATACGGGATTCATTCCTCTGTCATGACACCCATATTTCACTCCCATATGTACCACTCCCATATGAGTGGTACAGCCATTGCTGTATAAAATTTCAATTGGGTGTCCTGTCTTGTTTTCTTTTCTATTGTACTGCAAATAGAACCGCGCACAGTGCTGAATTTTGGCAGTTTTTCACTCGCGTCATCTTTGTCATAGGAAATCCTGCATCCTAAATATTTAAAATCTCGAACTTGTTCTATACTGCGGTTGCCAAGAATAATTTGTTTATTTTTCTAAGTAATTATTTATTTTTTGATATTTTAAGTAAGCCATTAAAAATATTTCTAACAAAATGTTTAAAAAATTTGCGAAACCTTTAATAATTTAATATAGATTATTGACACAAGTTTTATTTAATATAGGTCTAAAGTATATAATTAAGTAAAAATTGTTAGAAGAATATGACAAATATATGATAGTTTTAGCCTACCGATACCATAGTTTATGAACAAATGTATTTACCAGTAAATTTTAACTTTTCTTTTTTATTGTAATTTTATCCATTTGATTTGTAGGGGTTAATGACTAATTCTTACTCAATAATAGCTTTTATTGCTCATTTTTATTTGTAGCATGTAAAAATGCATATTATTATGTAAAAAATTTATTATATTTGAGCAAGAAAGTATTGTAATAAACATTGTGAAGTAATATGAACAAGGAAAAATAAGTACAATAATTTGATGAATTATGAATTCACATATATAAAATGGCTTCTGTAGCCATTTAAAAAAAAACATGATTAAATTTTTATTATTCAGGTGTTTCAATATTGTTTTTAATGGCTTAAGTACTTATAAAAAAAATTTAAAGACTGCAATTATTGTGTAATGGGGATAATTTTTATGAAACGCTAATAAAATTTAGTTGAAATTAATTTAATTGTTGGTTTGTGCCATAATAAAAAGCGAAATAACATTATTATTAATTGATTAAAATTCTAAATGATGCAGTTCAAATGTAGTCCAAGCGTTGATATTAACTGCCAATGTAATTTTGTTTTCCGTTTTTATTAGTTCAGTATCTTGTTAGTTTGTTGAAAAGCTGATGGATTCAACTTTTATACTCTTTAACTCAATTTTTTGAAATAACTGTAAAAATGTTTAACTGTAATTTTATTATATTTTGTAATTTTTGTTCTATTATAATTTTTTTAAATTTAATTTTGTAATTTTTATTTTATTATTTGATTTAATTTAATTTTGAAATTTGATGTGTTTATTTAACTGTAATTAATAGTAAAAAAGAACATAAATCAATATTTTAGCCTATTTACTCTAAGGAGTGGTATTAAGTTTTACACCGACATGTTTGTTATAGTTGCTAAATTAAGTTGTACTATTATAATTTGTGAATACAAGGGCTATTTTTTTTAAGTTCCAATAAGCAGGCAGAAATAAATACAAAAAATAAAAAACATTTTATTTTACACAGGAGTACATCACACTTGTGAACTATTTTTTAATGAAGTAGCCACAGACATGGAAGCATTTGTTGTAATAGGACACCAGTAAGCTCGTAGTAAGTTTAGTAAGCTCGTACCAATGCTTTCATCTGAGTTCTCAGCCAATCTATCATGCTGGTTTTCAATTCCTCATTAGTGTTGAACCACTGCATCCCCAACCATACTGCCATCTTGGTGAATAAATGGAATTTGCTTGGTGCCAAATCTGGGCTGTAGGGCAGGTGGTTGAACAACTCCCTTACAAATTTCTTGAGCAGTTCTTCTGTTGCTGTTATTGGATGAGGGTTATGAAAAAAGATGATTCCTAATGAATGTCTACTTGCCTCTTCTTTCATTTTCTATTGCTTTCTGTAGACATTTAAGGGTGTTACAGTAGTTACTGTAGTTACAGTATGTTACTGTAGTTGTTTGAGGGTCCAAGAACTCCACTATAATACTGCATTTCATGTTCATAATGCAGTACAGCTCTTATGAGAACCTGTAGTGCTATCAGGCGTACGGAAAACATCAGGCACAGCCAATAAAATCACCCTCCTCCGCCGACACCATCCGAAGGTCACGGGTAAAAATATTTAGAGTTTTGCTTATCATGCTCGAACAAGCTCAATTTTTATCAAAAAATTCTGAAAAAATTACTTTCGTTTCGTAATGAATTGAATTTTATTTCAATATGTAATAAATATCATTTTTGTACTCTGATATTTAGAAAAGATACACTCATACAAAGTTGGATTTTTAAATCTCGCCACATATTTTGCGTTTCACATCATATAACTTTTTTTTTTCGATGACGACATATGTGTTTTATTATTTTATTATAAAATATAGAATTTTATCTGTAATTTGATTTATGATAAGTCATATGTTGGAAGGAAACAGAAAACTCAAACTCCCATATGAAATACATTGTTTATAGACTTCCCGTACTGCATTCTGAACGTGAAATCAACTATAGAAAAAGTTTTCTACAGTCTCAAAACACAGTTGCCATAAACTTTCTTTTGAACAAGGTTTGTTCAAGATTCTTTGGTTTGTTAGGCAAGCTCATATGCATTCATTGCTTCAATTGTTCTTTTGTCTCAATGTTCACCAACTGAACCAATCTTCGTCTCCTGGTACAATTGTTATCAAAAATGCTTCTTGTTATAGCACTCCAAAAACTATCCATTCACTACAGTTTGTGAACATCTGTAAGCTGTTTGGGGACCCATCGTGCACATAATTTGTTGTAGCCGAGTCGTACTGTAACAGTGTCATAAAGTACTGATTGAGAAATTTCAGGAAATTCAACAGACAATTCAGAAATTGTGAACCGGTGGCCCTCTTAACAGTGTTCAATTTTTTGACGGCAAAAATAAAAAATTGTACTGGGGCCATATTACATACAGCCCTGTGCTGAGCCGGCTGTATTTTGAATTGAATGGGGTGTCCAGAGACCATCATCAACTGTTACACCAAGGTATATAGTTGAAGGGGCCTCCTCCACATTAGGTAGCATTCCTGTGGTTTTTCTTTTTCATCCAAGTACTAGGTGTTAAGTCTTTGTCTTATTTACTACCAGGTCGCAACTGTGATCGTACTGAATGGCCATGTTTAGGGCTACATACGATGCAACTCAAGACCAGATTGAGCATTATTAAAAAATAACGTAACGGAAACTTTGGTTTTGAAGTACACTAATTAAGTTCGACTGTTCTTCTATTGGACCTAACACAGTTTAGGCATACTGTCTGTTCCAGTCCTATGGAAATCCATTACCATTTTTACCTTAGACTTCCCACACATCATCTTCCCCTTGGTCTTTACTCCAAAGCTGCACATGGATGTCTGTCATGATCCATTCTTCCGACATATTGTTTCCAGTACTCTTTATATTTCTATATTTAGTCCTTAATGGCACATGGATGTCTGTCATGATCCATTCTTCCGATATATTGTTTCCAGTACTCTTTATATTTCTATATTTAGTCCTTAATGGCTTTCATTAATTTAATTGTTTAATTTAATTCTTGTATAATATTGACAAAGTGTTTGTGTTTTTTAAAACCCGGTTGTTAATGAATGTCTACTGGTGAACTTTAGTTGGTGTTCAATTAACCATACTCTCCCGGGAATGGTCGACCTGGGTCTGTACAAGAATACACCTCATTTACATCATCCTCATCTCATCGGGTCACATGGGGGTTGCTTACTGTTCTGAATTGAACAGATTTCAACGTACACACATTAGGGATAAAATCAATGTCTATAGTATTTTTGTACCATTAGTACCATTAATATTTCTTCAAAACATTCATTTATTTCATTATTTTAGTATATATTGTGGTTTATAAACATTTCTTAACTTTAATATCTCCTGTCCCAACTAAAATAATTTTGTGCCTAAAAATATAATTTGTATCAGTCCCTTAAAAATCATATTAACTGGATTTTACTGTATAAGTTTATAGCATATGCAGTAAAGTTATGTATTGCATGGACATGTACAACTGATTAAAGTCTGGGCATGTAGATGTGCTTGTAGTCTCAGAATACCCTAGTAGTGATCAGTAACAATTGTACATAGTAATAGTTGAAGACTATAATAGCCTATAATAGACTATAATAACTATAGAGCACTTGGCTCACCGAACAATTTGTTTTGTGCTATGACAGGCTTAATACTGTATATTTTAATGCTTATCAAAATATATATTATTTTATTTAAACCACCAGTAATACGGTGACCAGTAAAATATTTACCAATATATCTGTCTATATCTATATGAAATATACGTATAAGAATAGATTAATAATCGACTGATTCCTTATCTACCATGGTGGAAGTAGGATGTTTTAAATTTTAAATAATATGAAAAATTACTGAAGATGTGTAATTTATGCATGAAAGCGTTATAATCGGTAAGTGTTAAATGGTGGTTTAAAGAAAATAATATATATTTTGATTATCAATATAATATGGCTGTTAAAAATACCAGTATAGGATGTTTAATTAAAATATATTATAATCATGCCTATTGTCATTTTTAACTAAGATTCTTCTTAGATTTTTCAGTGTTAAAATTTTTTAGCTTTTGGGATTAAGCAACAAACAGATTAAAGGACTCTGGACTAAACAGGTGCTTTTGTATTTAATACAGACTATAATGCTACTGTGAACTAATCCAAGTAGTTCTTATTAAAAGAAAAGATGATTTTTGTATAGATATTATGTTTGTCACTATTCTACTCGGAAATATTGTTGTTGCTTAGGTCATCAGCCAAAAGGCTGATTTGAACCTGTAGAGGTTTTACTAAGTAAAACAAGGAGTGAGGTGGTTTACCATTGCCTTTCTCACTGAGTGGAAAAGTACACTTATCAGCATGCCGGGCCCTCTGAAAAGCACATACTTTCCACTCTGCAAATGACACCTTCACTTCATTCACCACAGAGTTTGGCTATATAATGAAATTCATTTACTTTCAGAGGAGATAACTCTGATTATTGTCTTTTACACCTCTACTTCTTCTGTTCTTGAATGATTCATTCATTTAATTGGCTGACCATGTGATAAGAAACAGAACTATTTATTTTAGCCCTGCAATGAACAGATTGAGTAGAAATATTGTTACCATACTATAATGCTTTGGATATTGAATGTCTTCATTCTGCCCATTTTAGAATTGCTATATTAATATAAAATTTTATAAAACAAGTGTTGTCTTATTTTAAAATATTGGCATTTGGTTGCAGAATATAAAATAGGAAATTAGCATCAAGTTAAAAAAAATAGTTTAAAAGTGTTTGTACAATTTAGATAGTATTTGTAAATTATAACTGAAGGTTTCTTTAAATTTAAACCGTGCTGCCAATAGAGTTTAGTTTAAAACTTTAATGTGTGTTTATTAATGAGTAATGCTAATCAGTCCAGCTATTTTATTAGGAAATTGTCTCTTACGCAGCTTTACTTGGAGTGGTTTAATAAGAAAATATTAAATCATCTTAACAGATATAGTTATTAATTTATTTTATCTCTGTACTTTGATTACTTCTGAAAAAATTATTTATCAATGTCATACTCATATGTACTTAAAAGTGATTGGTTTATATAATTTTTTTTAACATCTGCTTTAAATTAAATGTTTTTTTTAATTTAAAAATTGTGTACGTGATTGTTTAGGTTAATTTAACAGGTGCAGGCTGTAAAAAATCTTTGAAAGTTAGTGTTTTTAAATTTAAATGTATTTCGTTATTTGTGTCAAATGGTGCATAAAAATAAACATTACTAAAACACATCACATAACCTTCGCATTATGACGAGGTGATTGTCCACAGGTGTTTCCAACAGATACACCTGTGAGGTATTTGATAGGTGATTAACTTGTTACTCACATGTTTCAGTTAAAAGACATGCCTTGGACAATATATTTAAAATGTTTTGCAGCTTAATGTCTCGACATTCGGTACTTCCAATTAGGCAGAAACTAACAGTATATGAGTCCCTTCTTAGGCGTCAATTTGAATGTACGCCAGTCAAATTTTGGCTGGACTAAGCCAGCTCGGCTTCATAGGTTTCAATTGAAGGCTTTACAGATATTAGTCAACGCACCCTCTTACGTTTTTAACGCTACTTTAAATAACGACCTCAAAATATCGCTAGTACCAGACGTTTTCATTCAACTTTATCTAAACTTCCTCAACAAACTTTTCACTCATCTAAATGAACAGATATGTAAAATTCTTCCTGTCTTCTACCAAACAATGTTTAAAGGCAATTAAGAAGGAAGTGGAGTAGGGATTTTCTGTTTTAGCAAACTGTCCCCGATACAGTACTTTAGAGGCTTTGCCTTGTCACTGCAACCGTAAATTCTTTTATTAAATCTTTCCATCCAATAAATATATTCATAATGAATTTGTTGTCTCGTAACGTGTTCGATAAAATTTGCTTTCATTCTATTTAAGATTGCTCTCTTTTGCATTTGAATCTCAGTAATACTGCATTACTCATCTGTAACTCACCTGTTGGTGTAGTGGTTAATGCAATTCGCTTCTATCCCAGGGGTCCCACGTTCAATTCCCAGTCAGGTCTGGCATTTTTTCATCTGCCACCCTTCACCATCGGTATTAGTCTTCGTGGGCATTAACAGTTAGATGTAAAAAATAATCCGCCTGTCCAGCTTGATTTCTAAATTTGTCTGTAATGTCACATCTGCTTAGTAATTAAGTCTTTGTTTATTGTTCTTTCCCAACATACATGTTTCACTTCCATGTAGTAAAACATTTCAGATAAACATTTTCACAATCATTGCCTTTGTTTACTTAAGAGTTGATTTGCAATTAACAAAAAGGAACATCAAGGAAGTAATCTGTGCTGTAGACTGGATGCATTTCAACATCGAGGTGTTATAGGTGGTAGCATACTTGAAGCGGAACTTGAATCTGATACATAATATTATCGTAAAAATGTTTCTGATATTTTTTCCATTAGTAAATTAATTGATGCAATCTAAAACTCAAAACAGAAGGAAAATGAATGAACTTTCTTGTAAACTACTATTTCATTAAGGTCTTATTTACAATTTCAATTTTCTTTTTGTTAAGTTCAAAATCATGATGCATTTTACGCTTTAAGCTGCTTATTTCCAACTGTTCCTAGCCAGAAACAAAACCTTAAGATATTTCACTTAGCAAATTAGCATTCACTGAGATGTTTAATGGTTTGTGAGCTTATTTAATTAAGCAATCGTAAACTAGAAATTGTAATTTGAAGTCATCAAGTTAAATTAACCAATTAATTGAGGACTAGGAGGAGTTTAGTTTTCTATATTTTCTGTTTGTTAAAGTTAAATTGAGATACCGTATTAAATATTATAGTATTTTTTGTTAAATAAGGTGGCAGTTATTTATTGTGTATTTGGTGGTTTTTACTTTCTCTTGCCATATGAATATATAAGAAGGAAAGTATTGTTTCCATGTTGATTTTTCGAAATCGAGTTTTCACCGGATCTACATGTTTTTAGACCCCTTGAACCCAAAAAATATGTTTTAGCGATTGGTCTGTGTGTGGGTGTGTGTGTGTGTGTGTGCGCGTGCGTGCGTGCGTGTGTGCGTGCGCGCGCGCGCGTGTGTGTGCGCGCGCGTGCGTGCGTGCGTGTGTGTGTGAACAGAATATCTCAAGAACAGAACATCATATGAACTAGAAACTTGAAACTTAGTTAAGCTTACTAAACTAAAGTTAGATACTGCTAGAGGACCCGACACAAACATTTTCATCAAAATTGGTCAACCGGAAGTAGTAGTTTATTTGTGTAATTTTTCACTTAATTGCAATTTTTTCAAAAACTGCTCCTACAATTTTTTTTAAATCGCCTCATTTACTAAACTTTTTATGCTCTACAAGATAGGGTAGGTGCCATGTCTGCTGAAATTCTTGGTGAGGCTGTTTTCTTGTAAAAAAATTGTATTTTATGATTGCGACTTTAATATGCATTTTAGTGCAAAATGTATATAATAAAAGTTGTAAAGAATTGAAAATCCTACAAATTTATGCCAAAATTTTTTTGTATAACGCTTAGTTTAGTGATAATTAGCAATTTTATGTTTTTTTTCACGGAAATGTGTAAAAAATCAATTTTTTAAAGATTTCAACCTTATTATGCATTTTACGACAAAAAAGTATATAATCAAATTTATAGGAAATTAGTAGATCTACAACTTTTATTTAGAGCGTTTTTCTCTACAGAGCCTAGTTTAGCGTGAAAAAGTGCTTTTCCATATTTTTAAGCCAAACTGAAGTTGATTTTCATTTTGCGTCTTACACTCATGATGAAAATTAAGTAATGTGTATTAAGGTTAGTTTTTTGTTTATTTCTAATGTTAGGTTTGTTGTTAATTATTTACATTGGCAAGAGAAAGTTGTGTGTGTTTCACACCAGATTTTTTTTCTTTATTATATAATATACAGGGTGATTCATGAAGTTCTCCCCCCACTTCTACAGCACATTGTACTAGTAAAAATAATGAAAAAATGTTATATAAACATAGGTCCGAAAACGCTTCGTTAGCGAGTTACAGCTAGCGAAAGTTTCGCCTGGATTTCAGTTCACCAGGTGAAATGAGGTCTTCCTGGAATTGTGGTAAGGTAGATTAAGGGGCGAATTCAATCATTTCTTATGGTTTTTGATCTGATAAATTGAATAAAACAGGTCCCAGAACTGTAAGTTAAATAGTTTTTGAGAAAACCAGTGTCAAATGCAAAAAATGGAGTGAAAATCACATTTTTTCATCTTTGGGCAAGAATAACTTTGTTATTTCACCAAGAAACAGTTAAAAATTTTCAATAAAAAATGTAGAAAATTTTATTCTGAACAAACCGGTGTAAATTAAGTACACAGAAAGCGAATAGATGTTTGATTAAATGAGTTTTTATTCATAAGAGTACAAAGTAAAATTAACCGGAAAAACTAAAATGAAAAAATGTGTTTTTTTCACTCCATTTTTTTGCATTTGACACTGGTTTTCTCAAAAACTATTCGCTTTCTGTGTACTTTATTTACACCGGTTTGTTCAGAATAAAATTTTCTACATTTTTTATTGAAAATTTTTAACTGTTTCTTGGTGAAATAACAAAGTTATTCTTGCCCAAAGATGAAAAAATGTGATTTTCACTCCATTTTTTGCATTTGACACTGGTTTTCTCAAAAACTATTTAACTTACAGTTCTGGGACCTGTTTTATTCAATTTATCAGATCAAAAACCATAAGAAATGATTGAATTCGCCCCTTAATCTACCTTACCACAATTCCAGGAAGACCTCATTTCACCTGGTGAACTGAAATCCAGGCGAAACTTTCGCTAGCTGTAACTCGCTAACGAAGCGTTTTCGGACCTATGTTTATATAACATTTTTTCATTATTTTTACTAGTACAATGTGCTGTAGAAGTGGGGGGAGAACTTCATGAATCACCCTGTATAGCCTGATTTTCGTAAGGAGAGCGCTGGGCAAAAAGTGTGTCTGCATTAGAATAGTCTTGTATGCACTGCCATAGTGCAGTGCCTACAAAATACAATGGGTGTTGTCAATTTTCAACAACACTGACTATACATCTAACTGTAGGTCGGAGGGGTATGCCAGGTCGAAGTCAAGTATGCGCTTGCGTAACCCAGCGCTTACAGCTATTGGCTTGGCCTTTAATATGATTATCTGGGTTTTTTCTGCTGTTCCCCTCCCCCTGCATAGTTGTCACATTTTGTAGATATTTCATATGTAGGTATTCTTACAGTATTTTTAACAATAAAAACAGGAAAAATATTTTTTTTAAATCATATTAAATTTTTTAAGTTAACGTTATAGTTTTTTCTTTTTCAAGTTAACCTTAAACTATTTATTGAAAGCTTTAAATTATTTTATTTAATTATGTTGAATTATTTATTTAATGATGTCATGTACTCAATGAGTTTATATTTCATTTTACATACAGTTACAATATTAAGAAAAAAACAATGTATTTAGCCTTAACTTAAAGAATATTGGTGTAGGATTTTTTTAAATATTTTTTCCATAATTATTGTTAAAAATACTGTAAGGTTGCATACAAAATGTGAAAAATTATGCTGTGGGGGGGGATAACAGAAAAGACCCGATTATCTGCCTATATGAATAGGGTATCAATGAAATAAATGACTTTATGAATCTGCTTTTAAATGAATCACAAGGAAATAAGTTTAAGTTTTATATTTGATATGAAAATAAACTTCGGAAGTAAGTTCAGGTTATAAATATATCATATAGTTTCTATTTATTTATTTCCTATTTGATTTTAAATAAATGTTTGTAATATTTTTAGGATTGTCATGCAAATTACTAGCAGCACTTTTAAATGTGCATGTTTTATGTTTTTGTATGCGTATTGTTAACCCTTTCTTACCCAGTGTGGCATAGAAGTCACATTTGAGTGAAATAACAGGCATAAAAACTTTAATTGTTAGCGACTACTTTTGATTAAAGAGTGCTGGATGTGAAGTGTAATGATTTTCTGTACCCTAGCCAGGAATCGAACCTGAGACCTCCGCTTTGCAGTGTAAGATGCTGACCACTACACCACGGATACGACCATTAGTTTCTTTTTAAAGTTAATTTTAGTTTTAAATATTCGTGTTCTTTTATTAAAATAAGTAGCATTTTTTCGAGTATGTTGAATGTACATACAAGTATATATTTTAGGCTGTAAATAGTGATTTTACCAATATTTTTGAATTGTAACATTTTTTAAGTCTTAAATAATGCTTTGATATTAAAATCATATTTAGTTTTTTTGCTACAAATCTAAGCAAGAGAATATTGTTTAGGAAGCCTGCACATGATTTTACTTATTCATATTGTTGGGAACTTTGATACCATCAAGCCCAATGTGACGTATGTGTCACACTTTTTTGTCACACCATCAAAAAGGCTGAAGGTCTAAAAGTGATTTTATTTCACTTAAATGTCAGTAAAGTGTATGAAACAATATACACATATTTGTTTGTGTATAGTTAAAAAATTTGGGATTGAAAGGGTTAACATTATTCTGAATGTTTTTGTTTACACTTCACTTTATCATATCTGTAGATATGATCAGTATTATGTCGATAATTTTTATATGAAATAAGCATATTGCATGTTGTATTACAACCTCTAATATTTATTTTATGTTTCCTATGTTACAGCAATCCATGAAATATCACATAATTTAGCATTTGGCCATGCAAGGCCAATGGCGAATAGAATATTAGGTTTATTTGCAAATCTACCAATTGGTATACCATTCTCTGTGACGTTCAAAGGTTATCATCTAGAACATCACAGGGTGAGTTATTTATTTAATTGTGGTAATTGTCATATCTCTGTTTAAATCATTTTATTTTATTAATGGAAATTTTTTAAATTGTTGTTTATCATTTTATTTTGTCCATCCATCTGTCACATCCAGATGTCAGAAACTGCAAGAGATAACAAAATATTTTCAGATTCATAATCTACACAAAAAGTTAGTGGACCGAAATTGGATTTGAAGTTCCGGTTTTGACCGGAAGTGGCCCAAAACCAAAAATAAAGAAATTAAGAAATCAGAAACTACAAGAGATAGCAAAAAATGGTTTTTGGATTCGTAATCTACTCAAAAAGTTAGTGGGCCTGGATTGCGATTTCGACCGGAAGTCAAAAAATGAAAGTCAGAATTTGGAAACAAAAATAGTGACATTCGATTCCTCTTACAGATTAGATACAGAAATCATTTGGTTCGAAGTTCTGTTTTCGAACGGATGTGACCCAAAACCAGAAGTCAAGCAATCAAATTTGGAATTTGGAAATAAAAATAGTGTCATTCGATTCCTCTTAAAGAGTAGATCCAGAAATCACTAATGATTTTTACCAAAAGTCAAAGGTAAGCCTTTTTAAAAATCGCCACCAGCCATAAGACGTGTTGTCTCATGAAAGGCTTTTTTTATATTATTTTTCTTTGTCATTACTGATTGCAAAGAAACCATTCGTTGTCCAAACTCTAAATGTAGTTATTCTTTGGATTTAGTCAAGAGTATTGTCACCACCAAATTGAACAAATTTTACCTTCACTGGTCATGGGTGAACTCCAACTCCCAAATCTTATCAAATTTTAGTATATTTTTTCGTGTGATCATCTTTAAAAAATCTTTCTGTATTTATGTAATTATAGTTGGGTCACTACGGGACCCAACAAATATTTTAATCAAAATTGGTCAACCAGAAGTAGTAATTTATTCGTGCAATATTTCACTTCAAATATTTTTAATATTTCACAAAACTGGCTTGTACAATTTTTTAAAAAATCACCTCATTTATTAAATTTTTTAAGCTCTACAAGATAGGGCGAGTGCCATATCTGCTGAAATCTTGGGGGAGACTGTGCTCTCGTAGAAAAAATTGTTTTTTAAGATTGCAGCCTTAATATACATTCTAGAGAAAAATGTGTATAACCAAAGTTGTAAAACATTAAAAAATGCACAACTTTTATTTCAAACATTTTTTTGGAAAACACTTAGTTTAGCGTCAATTAGTGATTTTCTGTATTTTTTCATTAAAATTTTTAAAAAAATGAGATTTTTAATATTGCGGCCTCAGTATACATTTTAGGACAAAAGTGTATATAATAAAAATTATAGGAAATAAAAAAATCTACAACTTTTATTTCAACCATTTTCTTCTGTAGAGCTTAGCTTAGCGTCAATTAGTGATTTCCATATTTTTAAGTTCTACAGAGGTTGAACTTTATTTTGAGTCATTCACTCATGATTAAATATTAGGTTACATTGTTCATTATTTACATTGATAAGAAAAAGTGATGACTTTTTGATTAAATAATGATTTTTTTTATAACATTACAGAATTATGTTCTTAGCACTTCATTGAGTAAAAATCTTTTGTTTGGTAAAAGTTATTTAATGTTTTATTACCCATAAATTTAGGGGTGCATTTTATGTACCAACAAATACCCTAAGTTAAGATGTAAAATAAACTTAGTAATAAAAAAGGTATCGATTTGAGTATTATGGAAACGCATTAAGTTGTTACAGATTTAACATGGTTAATGTTACTATCTTTATTTAGGCTTGTAAGTTTTATTGTGATATCCTACCTTGTTTTTGGAGTCTTCTGGATGCAGATACAAAAAATTAACTTAGAACCTGTCTCTTTAAGTTTGGGAAATTGTTGGGTGACAAGATAAAGAATGTTTAGCAAAAAGACTCTGCCTGTAATGCATAATTTTAAAGCTGTTTAATGATAATTTTGAAGCTCTGAAATGTATGTGCCTGCATACACTTAAGGTCTGTATACCTGAAATTTGTGCAGACTAGAGTTTAATAAATAAATCCATGAAAGTATAGTAATCATTAATTTTTTTTAAATTTTGTATTTTGTTCTTAAAATCTACTTTTTTGTCATGGAAAATAATGACCATCCAAAAAATTTGCAACTGTGTTGTTTTCTATTTTTTTTTTTTTAATGCAATGTTTTATTAATTACAAAATACATAGTTTACTGAACCATTTTTGTGTTTTACTAAACCATGTGGCCTATATTTTTATTTAATTTTCTACAAATATGTTTTTGTTGTTTTACAGTACCAAGGTGATGAAAAATTAGATACTGATATCCCAACATATTTGGAAGCTAAACTTTTCTGTACAACCCTAGGAAAGTTCATCTGGGTTGTATTTCAACCAATATTTTATGCTTTAAGGCCAGTTGTCACATATCCAAAGAAACCAACATATTTGGAGTTATTTAACACTTTTATTCAAGTAACCTTTGATGTTCTAGTCTGCTATTTTCTAGGTAAGTTTCGTGTAGTTTTTATATGTTATTATAATCCAGCCAAAATTCTTGCTTTAATTGAAGAACTATCAAAATGTTAGTATTTATATAATATATTTAATAAACTTAACTTTGGTTTAGTTTTCCTCAATTTATATCTTTAAAGGTTTTTTGAGCACATAATTATAAGCCTTAAAGCAAAAGTAAGATCATTATCACAGTGGAGTTTGTGGTACACAAGGATACAGATTTTGCATGTGCCACATTGTGTGTAATTTTACATGCTCGTAAAATATATCAAGTTAGCCTAATTACTTTTTGTTTAGTTATTATTGATATACACGGGTTTTGATCAGAAAATAATGGGAGTTATAATTTTTCTTAAAAAATCCTTATTTATTCATCTATATCAATTTTGTGTCTTCAAAGTAATCCCCCTCAGATATAACATACTTGTGCCAGTGCTTTTTCCAATCTTGGAAGCACTTCTGGAACTCACTCTGTGGTATAACTTTCACTCCTGTATCAATTCTGTGTTTATGTCATCAGTGGTGGCAAAAACATTATTCTTTTCATGGTTCTCTTTAGCTTCAAGAATAGAAAGAAGTCGCAAGGAGCCATATCTAGTGAATATGGTGGCTAAGGTAACATAATGGTGTTGTTTGCCAAAAAAATACGGACAAGCAGTGAAGTATGAGCGGGAGCATAATTATGATGCAATATAATCCCACAAGCGGTTTGCCATAATTCTAAGCATTTGTTTGCTTCATGCAAACTATGCGTAACTTTAAAGTAGTATTCCTTATTGACCGATGCACTTCAGGAACTCATGATGCACTACACCATTGAAGTAATAAAAAATAAAAAAAACAGTGAGAAGAACCTTCACATTTGATCAGACTTGTCAATTTTTTTTGGTCTTGGCTCTTCAGGCAGCTTCCATTGGTATGATTCGATGTTCTTTTTGTTCAAAATTCAGTAATTTTGGAATTAACTTTGCTGCCACACGTTTCATGCCCAAAACATCCGGAAAAACTTCTTGACATGATCCAAATGATATACCGATCTTTCAGAATCATTTTCCTCACTTCTTTGACGCTGTCGTCGGTTATTGATGTGCTAGGGCATCCAGGGCAGTCTTCAATGTTTTCATGGCCATTTTTGAACCATTTGTATCACTCGTAAACTCTTGTTTTACTTATAGTAGATTCACCAAGAGCCACTCAACTTTTCAAATGTGGTACTACACTTGATATCATTTTTTCACACAAAACTTAATGCAAACTCTTTGATCCATTTTTCAGAAGTAACAAATCACCAAGCGAATGCAAACACATATACTCTTTTCAACTACTGACAATAAACTGTAGATTCAAAATGGCTGCAAATGTGAACATATGTTAGAAACAGGTGTACCAACAAGATAAAAAGAAATTTTGGAAATCGGGTTTACAAAGCCCACAAAATTTAATAATTCCCGTTATTTTTTTATCAAACCTCGTGTAATAACCCAAGAAGGCCTGGTCGCATTTACTGAATTGAGAGACTCTAATGAGACTCTTTTATTTTGTTGAAATAGAAACTGAATTGAGCAGAAATTTCAATTTGTCTTATCTCAAAATATCAGGATAATATTCTCCACTTGATTTTCACTGTGGTTTGTTAAAGCAAGTGAGATATTCTGAAATATGTTATTACATTTTTAAACACAAATTTTTGTTTTCTTTTTATTTACTTAGAACGGTATTACACCATTTGTACTTGTAAACTTAAGCTTTCATAATCTTTCATTTAAAGCGATTTGAAAATATCTGTGCAGCTTTAAAATTAAGAAGTTTTCCACTAGTGTATTGTTTTTCAATAGTACATTTTGTGACACTGTATGATGGGTTGTTTAAATTTGTTGAAAAATTTACATTTTTATTTAATTTTCCGTAGTATTTATTTAAAAACATTTAATTTTTTCCAAGTTTTGACAGCTGTTCTTTTGTTTTTTAGGTACTAAGGTGATGTTTTATTTACTGGGTGGATCACTTTTAGCAATGGGTTTTCATCCTGTAGCTGGTCATTTCATTTCTGAACATTACATGTTCCGTAAAGGTTATGAAACGTACTCATATTATGGATGCCTTAATGCAATAACATTTAATGTTGGATACCATAATGAACATCATGATTTTCCTGCAGTTCCAGGCTCTAGATTACCTGAGGTACTTTACAATAATTATATGTTCAATGCTTTATGTTTAATGTTTCTTATATGCTATAACAGGATACAGAAATTAAATTAAAGTGTCAAAGGCATACTACACATATTATTTTATCAAACATCCTATGTAGGATTATCAACAGCTGTATTATTCAAAATAGAAATATATTTCTAACCACCAGTATACGGTAACAGAAAACACTTACCAATGTTTATAACTCTTTCATCTTATCTGGCTGTTAACATTCAGGAACCTTACCTGCCATGAAAGTTTTAAATTTTGATATGAAAAGTATTTTTTAAAATTTTAATTTTCTGAAGATGTGTGCAAGATACTTGAAAGTCCTATAAACATTGGTAGTGTTTTCTGTTACCGTATTCTGGTGGTTAGAAATTTATATTTCAACTTCACATATTATATTATACATTAAGCAAAGAGTAAGTAAAATTTAGACTAAAAGATTTTTCTAAATTTTGTCACATCTTGGACAACGTGGTATTGGATGACTTGAAAGAGATGGGTATCCCAACTTCTTTAGGAAATTGCAGATTATTAAGTTTGAAGTTGGAAATTACACAGTCCTAATGACATTGCTGTTAACATAGCTCAAGATGTTTTAAAAGAAAATATCTTGAGCTAATTATGCTATAATCAAAATTTGTTTCTTTTTGCGAGTCCTGCAGATATTTCTGCTTCCTGCATCTTACCGGCCCTCTTCATCTCTGTCTTCCTAGTCAGCCTCTCTGAGATTCCTCACTACCGTAGCATCTTTGACTTCCTGTATCCATGTTTTCCAAGGGCAATGTCTTCTTCAATTTTCAGGATGAGAAAAGAACACTTTTGGGGCCATCTGTCCACTGTCATTCTTTGAATTTGCCCATACCATACCAACTGTCTGGTCTCTATTCTATCTGTTATTGTATCCTGGGAATTGGTCCTTTGCCTTATGTCTTTATTTCTCACATGCTCCAGCCTTTGTTTATTCGTAGAGCTCATCTGGCAGCACTCTGCACCATATGTAGTAAGGGCTCCAGTATAGTTGTAGCCACTGACTTCTTCATTTTTATGTAGATTTTACTAGAGAAGAGCAGCGCATTTAGTCTGAAGAGGCGCTCTACCCCTGACTCATGTCATTTCTAAATATCCACTCGCACTTCCCTCTAGTCAAAAAATTTACCTGGTGTAAATTTTTATTAAATTAAAATAATTTAAGAATTTGTTAATCACATGACTAAACTTTTTAATGTTAATGAATAATTCTGTAAATTATTTTTTGACAGGTAAAAAGGATTGCTTCTGAATTTTATGATGATTTACCACATCATAATTCTTGGGTCTCTGTGATACATGACTTTATATTTGATCCAGACATTGGACCATATGCAAGAATGAAAAGGAAACACCGAGGCCTTGACAAATAATTTGTGTAAAAAGTATCTATTCAATTTTTTACTTTTATATACGTATTTAAAAATGTGTTCCGAGTGTCCACAGTATTTGAGCCTTTATTTCAATTATTTATTTATACTGTAAATTATTTCTGTAAATATTGTTATTGTCAAATTCTTTGATATATCTATTATTCACACAGTATTATTCTATTAATTATATACCTTTGTTTCAGCAACATTTGTAACATCATGTACATTAGCTATTCATGACAAGTTATTTAACAAGACACATACATGGACAATACATGATTTATTCTATATCATATACAACAAATTAATGCCAACACAATAATTCTGTAATTATGAAACTTATGTAAATATTGTATGTATTACATTTATTTGTTAAATTGTGATGTGATAATCAATTTTAAGCAAGTATTTATCGGTATAATATTATTTATTATTAAATTTTATGTTATATTTGATTCTACATATTATCTATTACTACATTAATTTCTGTAGTATTTTAACAATAATTTTATTGCTGTAATGTGATTCATTGCCGGTGGTATTTAATTTCTTTGATACTTTTTACTAAATGTTAAATATAATTTTAAATTTGTGGTTCCTTATGCCACCCACCGTAATATTTTATTTATTTATTTTTTAATTACCATATTTTCTGCATAACTCACTGCCCTTAAAGCTTTTTTTAAGCTTTTGTGTCGTTTTTACGCACGTACTTAGACAAACTAGCGCTTAACCACACTGCTTTGCTTGCAATCTTGGATTATTTGTATGCATTACACATGCATACATTACATACATTATTATATTTGGATACATTACATGTTATCAGATATAAATGGAAATTCATTATTAATGTACAGTTATTTTAGTTATTTAATGCTGACTCTTTGTACCTATTTCAATATCTATTTTGATACGGATGTTTGTTTATGTATTCATTGATAATAATTCCAAATGCATGGTGTATAATAATAGGGAAAGGGAGATATAAGAAGAATATACTTTTCTCTTTTTTATTTACTTGCCCAATAATTCGTTTCTTCTTCTTTTATCATTTCAGCCTACTTAAGACTAGACTAAATGATTTTAAGACTAGATACTTGGTATTTAATATTCCTATTTCTATTTTGTTGTCTTTGCCGAGGGCGTTTTTGAAATTTCATTAAATTCTTCCTTCTTTCTTCGGATAATTTCTCGACTTTCTTCTTATTTTCTTGGAACGTCTCAAATTCTTTAACCTTTCTTCCAAATCTATTTTGTTTTGTTGCAATTTTTCCATCTATCAAATGACCATTTTATAAATCTTTTCTGGTCTATTTTTTTTAGATTTATCCATTAAATTGAACTTTTAATTTTTTTATATCTTATATTTTTCCGTTTCCTAATTATATTTTTATTATTTTAATTCAAGATTTTATTCCCAGCCAGCATCTGAAAATTTTTGATGCACTAAGACCCACCGATTCTGCACCACAGCACACTATAATCATGAATGGCTGCTAATTTTTCGTGACAAAATAAATTAAACATTAAGACTTGCACATGTCATCTTAAGTCGATTCTATCCCATATTAAATACTCTTATTAGAAAATTGACACATTATTGTATTAATTTTCATGAAGTTATAATGCTGTTGTAAATTTTATAAGTTCCCATCTTAAAGCACATTATAATGTAATTTCCTGAACATTCTACGTCTTGCTCTCGGTGACATATGGTACATCAGTTCTTGAGTACTCAGGTTTTTTAAGTTAAATTTCACTATAAAATATGGTAATTGAGTAAATTTGATGGTTTGTTAACTTGTGAATATTGTATTTCTTTAACATTATTGAATGAGTTATGTAAGAAGAATATTGAATACAATTTAACATTTTTACTGCTGCAAATGTTGTTTGCTTTAACCCTTTGATGAGCAATATATTACTCCCTCATATGGCCCTGGGCGCAAGATTTTTTTTAAATTTATAATTTTCGTTTGAAGTCATCCTCTATTATTCATTAAATTAATTATCCCTAGTTCTTCTAAATGTAGATGTAGTTCTTCTATTTCTATATTACATGGTATTTTAACATCACTATTTTCATAATGTGATAATTTCATCAGTTTGTTGATCCGACCATCACGACATTGTAAGGTCAAGGGTGTGCACAATAGAAAACCAAAGTCCTTTGTACACAAATAAAACTGTTATTTGCCTGATAAACTTTTAATTTTTATATTATGCCCAATAATTTGCAGTCAGCTATAGGAAGCAACAGAAAACACTTCACTAGAATAAGTTAGAATATTATTTACATACAAAGTAATGTAAACAATGTATGTAAACACGCTTCAACTGGCACAAAAGTATGATATAACGATGTCATAACCAAGCTGTAAAAACAAACATGTTAAAATATTTAACAACAGAGTGCTTTATGGATATGTTGATGATGGTCTGGCACGTCGATGCTCCATGTGGCAGCAAGCACGGTAACATTCCAACATTTCAATGCTCATCAAAGGGTTAAATGTTTCAAGCAACTACAACATATTTATCAAAGGTTCTCTTTAAAGGAAACAATAGAAAAAGGTTTTTGTGAGGCAGAATATGAAAAGTAAAATTTTCAGTAAAATCTTAAAGTACAAGCAAAATTTTCAGTACAAGCAAAATGAGTTGTTAAGGTCCATAGTAGAAGTAGAACCTGAACTAGTCATTGGATCTAGTTGAAGAATCACCAAAGAAAATTCAGAGATACTTTGTTCAAAACAACTTGTAGCTATCAAATGTCAACTTTTTTAAAAAAAACAGTTTATACCATTTCAAAGATGTATTTTTGTATATGATTTGTTTCTGAAATCATCATTTCTTAAATATCAGGGTATTATTGTAAAAGTGTAGTTGATACCAGATTTTTCAGAATTCAGTCCTAAATTTAAAATGTTTGTAACTGAAAATGTCAAAATTTCCATATTTTTCCTTTAAATGAATTGTTTTAAATGTTCATAAATGTATGTTAAACAGTAGCTATCATGGTAAATTTAACATTACAGTTAAATGCTTAATTATTTAATTACAGTCAATGCTCGATTTAACGAACTAATTGAGGGACTCCGATCTCTGTTGTTGTGAAAGTTCTTTAAATCAAAAGTCATTCGGTTATAAGACAATCAGTCACAATATATATCTATAATGTGTTAAAGGAAACTTTAGATTTGCTTATAGCCTTATTCTTATCATAACTTTCAAAAAACTGTACCTTGCAGGAAGAAAAGTACAGGTTTTTCTTCACAAAAATTAACATTTTCACAATTTCAAACCGTTTTATACATTTAGGAGGCTAGTCCATTAAATCAAGCATTAACTGTAACTAAATATTTAATTTTTCTTTTCAATTATTTATCTATAACATTGAATAGCTATTATAAGAAATTATATATTTGTGAAAGACTCCTTTAGTATAAACATCATAGCTATTACTAATGTTGTAAGTAAAGTAAATCAATTTTAAAATTACAAAGTATGCACCATTTTATGAGTGGTGTGTTAATAAACAGGTGACAGTGAAAGTGTTAAGTATATTTTAATGAAATTTCAGGAATTTAAAAAAATAGTCATATTTTGTTATAATTGTTTCTACTAGCTCTTATTTATTAAACTATGTGTACTGCTTTTCTTGAAATATATTTTGATTTCATAACTAATTGTTAAAATGTATTCTTCCGTCTATGCCCTCATAGTTTATGACTTCATTATTTAAATATGAGGGATGTCTGGAACATACCATTTAAAAACAAAAAAAAACCTTATTTTTACTTGAAACAGTATATCTTTTAAACTATTTTTGAACAATGTTTCCACCAATGTTCAGAAACTTTTTGGTGTAAGTCATTATTTTATCCAACCCCTCAAAGAAACATCTTGCTAGCGATGATGGCCATTACTCCACAGAATTTTTCCTGTTTTTGCCACTTTCAAAGCTCTTGCCATCAAGCTCGCATTTCAAGTAAAGGAACAGGTAGTCAGATGAAGCCAGGTCTGGGCTATACAGGAAGTGATTGGACTACTGCAACTGAGCTATTTAATTTACCTTTGAGGGTCACAAGGAGCATGAGGCCGAGCTTTATGGGGGAGCATAGAGCAACTTAATCTACTGAGCATTCTTCTGCTTTTGTTTTTAGTTGCACACCAAAGTTTTCTGTCTCACAGTTTCATGCTGCTTTGATGGTTTCATCTCTGGGAAGGAATTCAATAAGCAAAATTCCTGTCCCAGGACACAGTGCACATAATTTTTGTGCTGACATAGCCGTTGTGAATTTTTGGGAGAGTATTTGTGTCTCCAATCTATTGACTACATTTCTATTTTGGAGTGTATGGCAAACCCATGTTCGTCATGAGAATTTTCTATACCTCTTTCCTATAGCTATACTGGTAGGATGTTGCAGTCCCAGTACGCATGCGTCAGAAAGTTGAGGTAAACCCCACTACAATTTAGCCTCATTGCGTTAACACCAAACTTGTGTTGCCAAGTTTCTACTGCGAAATACTACAATGGTGGGTGTAATGCTTCCTCGCCAAGGCTGACGGCTCAAACTGCAATTTCCTTACAGTATGCCTATAACCCAAGTTATCATTTGCAACAGAAGGCTGCCTAGTCCATCCTTCAACATGGGCATTTGTCTATCCTTCATTGAACTGCCTGACCCACTTTTTCATCATTGCATCACTTATAGCATTTTCACCATAAATATCTATTGCCTGACAATGAATTTTGGCTGGCTTAACTAACGTTCCTTGTATTCAAAAACCAGATAACAGAATGAATCTCAGTCAGTTCTAAACATTGTAAATGATCACAGGATACAAAAAACCCAAGACAGATCAATTGATTTAGCACCAATGAAGAGGCAATAAACTACCAAAACTAGTGTGCATGCGCTGAGAGACACCAGTTGACCTGCAGTGCCATCAGAAAAAAAACAGTACTTACTTTCCAGGCACGCCTCTTATTTTTATTGATTACTGCCATTTAGCATCTTTCTGATTAAATGGTTAGCATTATCTTTGCTTAGCATAAGTAAATTAATACTTGTTAATCCTTTTCTTCAAATGACTCAAAGAAATACAATAAATGATATTGTAATGCTTCATTTTCAGGTTATGGCTGAAAACGGTCATAAGAAATAAGAAAATCTGGTCATAAGCACAGAGTGTGTAATATTTTAGTAAATGTTATCATTGTTTTTAAAAAAAAAATACTATGATTTTGATGATACTATAAAAATTATAGCCAAATTTGAAGTACCTCGAACAACTTCATAAAAATATTTTCTGAAACTTGTGAGAAATAAAATTATTTTGTTTTTATTGTTTAATTAAAATTATTTTGCTTTTATTAGTCGATCACTGATGTTCTATAAAGTACAGTCAATACTAGATTTGTCGTGCTTTTTTTTTGAGGGATGCTTTTTTCTGAACTAAACGATTTGATTCACGACTTACATATGACCAAAGAGGCTTCAGAATTGCTTGATTCAAGGAGGAAAGAAAACAATTTGTTTGCAGTTGGCTCTTCCTTTTCTTGGTTCAGGTACAGAGAAAAAATTTTATTCCATACTAGAAGCAAAATAAGGGTGTCCTCCCACCAGTGATACCCAACACCTCTTCATTGGTGCTAAAACAAATGATCTGTCTTGGGTTTTTTGTATCCTGTGACATGCTCTCAAGTCGACATCCCATACTAGTCCTACCCTTACATTTATATATTTGCCCTCCCACCAATATGACCTCAACACAACCTTGATCAAACCGATGGGATCCGATTCAGTTTGTCCAACACCTGCTCGATCAGTCGTGTATAATTATGGCAGACAAAGCAGCCAACGTGGCCTTTGTGCTGAAAGTTGAAAAATATCCGTCTTTTTTATAATTCTAGAACCAAGAAGCTCAAGTAATAGTTGGAAACTTTCATTTGATAACCGATAAAAAAGACTTAAATTTGTATTCACAGGAGAGTTCCTGGGCACACACATGCGCTTCTCTATTATGATTATTACTTATATACGGTGATATCCAACTGATGCGTTGTTTTTTTCTGTTTTCTTCTTAGATAATAATAAGCAATGCCTACATCTTCTTCATCACTTGACATTTTGCAAACTGCAGGTGGATTTGAAGAAAATTTTTTTTTTGTTTTAAAAAACGGTTGAACAGTTGCGTTGAGGTCAAGTCTCCTTGATGCGCAAACATGCACGACATGACTCATTTTTCGGTCGAGTCGAGGTCTCGTCATTTTTATCACATCGAGGTCATGTTGTGACAGCGGCCTTAGTATTTGGTAATGATGTGTGTAGACTTTTTAATACATTTAACATTCTGTTCGAAACCACTGATTGGAGACTATATATTATTATACTATTATATATTAATAGTATTATATTATTATTAGTATAATATTATTATACTATTATATATATATATTGGAGACTATAGCTGGTTCATCGAAAAGAAGCCTTAAAGTTATCCTTCGTCACAACGGTTTTCCAAACAACTGGAATAACACAAGTAAGATTACACCTTTATAATAAAATTAATGTTGACAGTACCTTGCCCAATGTAAATATTTCCCTATATGTCAAATATGTTGGGAAGCATGGTATGTAATAAAATTAAAATTTAGGTTAATTTTGTGGCAGTTTTCATTAAATTTTTAGGTGTCAATCCCTGCCCCTTCATCAGACCCTTTGACTACTTATTTTTAATATTGCGTAGTATAAACAAAAAATATCAATAACCTCTGTTGAATATTTGTGTAGTTTATTAGATATCACCTTCAAAATACTTCGAGTTCTCATTGATGGTTCCATGTAACTATGAATTGCTGCACCCCAACCTATGATACCATACGTTAAAAGCGATTGGCCAAGTATAGCCTACCACTTTCAGTATTTCTGTAGTAAGAACTGGCCTTAGTTTCTTAAATGTATAGATTGCTCGTCTAAGCTTCTTGTATAAGATGTTAATACGCTCATTCCAACGAACCACATAGAATCGATTACGATTCCCAATTATTTTAGCAATGGCTTTTTTATTAACGTCTCTCTGGCACTGGCAAGTGACTACATCATTGCAATTACGAATGACTAAATTCAGAGCATCATGTTGACCTTGTGCATTCGCAGAAAAGCAAAAATAAAAATGCATAAAGGATAAAAATGGTTTTCTGTACATTAAATGAAAGCAAGTTCGTATTTAGCCATCATTCTTCTGTTTTTCTTTGAGTCCTGAGCCAGTCCGGTCCCGAAAACAGTAACACTGTACCATCAGCAAAAGCTATGACAAATCCATTTATCTCTTAACTTGAACTATGAATTTAACTATGAATCTGAAAAAGGATCGCTTATAATCAATCACATAGTTGTTCATTTACTCATACCCTCTGAGATCGTTCAGAGAGATAGCTCTTAAATACATAGATTCAATGCCAAAATTAGTTAATTGTGCTAGCAACAGTTCGTGAGATACTGTATCAAAAGCCTTCTTTATCTAAGAAAACAGTTAATGGCTTTTTAAAAGCATTGATGTCATTGCATATTCTTGAGATAAGTTTAAGAATTGTGTCATTTGTACCGAGGGACTTGCAGACACCATATTGATTTAGATAAAACTGGTTGCATGGAGGAAAGACAGAGCAGAAGGTACAGTAGTTAGAGGAGGCAAAGAAACTGCTCAAGTTTGGTTGGGAACTCGGTGAAGAAAAAGTGCTGGTGCAAAATACATCAAAACTGCACAATTTAATACAAATTTAATAGAAAAATAATTATTTTTCACTCAATACTAAAATTAAGAATTGTGTGAATGTGCACAGTATTACACATTGGCACACAAAAGTACACACTGTACATGGCAAAAAAATACAATACATAAATGTGTACAATAAATTGCCAGAAATTATAACCAGGTGGATGAGGCAATTTATATGAATATATGTATTGATGGGAGCTCACTTGATTGCTAGCGTAAAAATTCAGTAGGAGAGGATTGTTTGTACGATTCCCCTCCTCCTATAAACCTAGTAGTAGTAATAATACCATTAGTACGTGCTGTTCTAAAAATATTAAGTCACAAACCATTTCGAATAACTACTGTAGTACCAAAATATTCTATTCAATTTTAAACTAATAATATTCTAAAATATTTTATTAACCCTTTGAAACTGACTTTCTCGTAACAGAAGAATTGCAAAAAGCAAAACGTGCTCAAAACAACCGTTTTATCTAATGTTCTTTACTGACAAAAAATTCTAAAATAATTACAGTTGATTCATATAATATGTACTCACCTTTTAAATATACCGTATTGTTCCAAATACAAGCCGCAGTTTTTTCCTAAAAATCGGTTCCACAATTTGACGTGCGGCTTGCATTCGCGCTTTAATAATAATAATAATCGTTTCTTATTGAGTATAAGTAGGTATGAATAGAGAGAGAGGGGGGGGTGAGGGAGAGGGGGAGAGAGAGAGACGCACTCCTTACGTAGTGCGTGTACAGTCATTTTGATCAGTTTGGTGTTACAGTGTAAAGTTTGGTAGCAGTTTTTTTATATTTCATTTTGTTTTTTATCCGATCTTTTGTTTTTGTCGTATTTTATACATCGCCATGAGTGATGTTATAGGTTAAGGGTACTTTATCTATACAAGTACCCAAAAAGTAGCGCAGGACTTGGGATACCAATTTCAAATTATTGGTATCGCAAGTCCTGCGCTACTTTTTGGGTAAAAACGCGGAAAAGACATCGACCAAAGAAGCCGGAAGAAAACACAAATAATGTAGATGAATCCTTGTGTTCGGCATTGAACAAAAAATAAACAAAAACTTCTAAATGCTAATTATGTAGCAAGTGTATTTGTTTGTACGGTATTTTCTTCTTAAAAAATAAAATACTTTCAAAAACATACAAGTACTATACTTGAAATTTATTTCCTAGTTTTGATCGTAATTTTTCCGATGCGGCTTGTTTTCGGAATAATACGGTAATTATAAGAAAATCGCTTCATAATTCTTGGCGTTTAAGCGACCGAAATTTTCAACTGCGAAAATTTTTGTGTTTATACTTTTTACTATAACAGGCTTAAATTTCAGTTTATGAAAAAATTTATAAAACATGCTTTGTAGACAAGAGTTGACTGAGTAAATGTATATTTTTCATTTAATTTTCCGTAAATATTTGACGGAGTAATAAAATTTTCAAAATTAGTCTAATTTTCCTACTAACTCATATAAATTATCAGTAAACCAAGTGACGTAAAATATTTTTTATACAAGCTATTTTCTGACAAAATATTAAAAACAATAAATAAAAGTTAGTACAGTAAAGAAGCATAGTTAGTACAGGAAGTCATGTCAGACATGAGGAACTTGAATATAAATGAAGAAATGATCCAGAGACGAGAAGAGAAGACCATCCTAAAGAAAAAGAGGATAACCCAACTGCCTTTCAGAGAGAGAAGACAGCCAAATGCAGCTGTAGCAGAGAGATTGAGAGCCACCAGGTCAAGGAATATGAAATTGATGTGGGAACGAAGAAAACAACAGTGTGGTGCCACGGCTAACTCCTCAAGGAACGCATGTCCATGAGTGACTTGAGTGCTCCAATTGGGGCGTAAATAAAAAAAAAAAAAAGAAGCATATCTAACTGGTACGCATTTCAAAGAAAACAGGTCGAATGAACCGAAAAATGTAGACATCATACAGGCGACAGAACGCGAGGGGAAGTATTTTACATTCTTTCACGGTGACGTCACAGAGCCACTATCATACTCAGGCAAAAAGCATAAGCCAACGTATGTAGAACATTTTTTGGCCTACAATAACTTGTTTCAAACAATTCTGTAGGTTGGGAGGGAGGGAAGCTGTTGCATTTCCCCTGCAACGCTACAATTAGCTATATTTTTGACCCAAATGAGGTAAAACCCCTCCGGAACAGTAAAATGAACTCATCGAACAAAATCAAGGGCAAACGTCGTCATAGAAATACGGAGCTTCAATACAAACTAAAGATATTGAATGTACGTGTATTTACGGACGAGCTGCACAAACTTCCTTTAAAACATACTGATTCCGTAACCATCAAAGCCACCAACACACTAAAGAGAGAATAAAAAATTTCACTTTTATGATATTCTATTTCTGAAAACACTATCAGTTGTGTTAAGAATTACCTACAAGAAAAGGGCAATATTTACTGGTCTCCAATTTATATTGACCTTGCAGAAGCACATTTTATCACCCCAACCACAGTTCATTCGGCATCACTTAAAATTATATCACCAGTGTGAACAGGATTAATATACTAAAGTTTATTATAATACCCTAAAAATATTAAAAAATGTATTTGTTGTTAATACTGTATTTTATTCCTGAGTGTTACATTTTATATCAGTTTGTTTATAAATAGGCTGTGTATAACAATATTAGATAACATACAATAACTAGATTAATAACTTCACGAGCCGCGAGCATAATTAACACCATTACAGTTAACAGTCTCACAGTAACAACTGACAAATATGAAGAGTAAATATTTTCAGAATGTACAGTAAACACGTCGCCATGTGGATTTTAAGCAACCGTTGCTATGAAAACATCACGTTTCACTGTCACCAGTCCCCCTTGCCCTTCATCTCGCACTAGCAAACAAGTCAGCTCCCAACTATACTGTTTTATAAAGACTAAATATTTAAGATAACAGTACAGTACATGAAAATTCAAGACCCTCACTTTTTCATAATTAACACTTGTTATATTCTGCATTGTATTGAATTCAATTTACATTAATTCTTTATTGACAATGCCTCAAATGTTTTCATAAAATAAATACACAAGACTCAAAATTTTTTGAATAGAGGTACTTCTAATTAGGATTAAGGAAGATTTTTCAAGAGGATAGCAAATATTTGATTTAGGTAGTGTTTTTATTTAAATAGGTCTGACTATACTATACACAGTATTATATACACATTTCACAACACCAATTATGAGATGAGATGAAATTACATACGAGGGGGTACCCAAAAGTATCCGGAATAGCTCTGCTGTGGGCGGAGCTTGTGCAGTACAAATTCCCGCCACTAGGCTGCTTGTAGCGCTACTCATTGCCAGTTCAATGCCATTTTGTTCGTTGATCTAGCTTGTTCTGTTCTCGTGCAGTGATTGTTCTCGCTAGTGCTGTTTTGTGCTCGTGTCGTTTTTCATGATGGCAAGTTTTAATGAACAACGTGCGGCTGTGAAATTTTGCTTCTTGCTCGGTAAAAACGCCGCGGAAACAGTTGTAATGTTGAACACAGCTTACAAAGACGACGCTATTGGAAAAACCTAAGTGTACGAGTGGTTTTTGCGCTTTAAAAATGGCGACATATCGATTGAGAACAAACCTCGTTCTGGACGACCGTCGACTTCCCGAACAGACGAAAATGTTGTGAAAGTGAAAGAAATTGTACGAACAGAGCGACGACAGACCATTGACTTTTTATCTTTAAGTGTTAAGAAGCATTCGTCGTAAAAGACCTAATTTGTGGGAGACAGGGGACTGGTTTTTCCACCACGACAACGCGCCTGCACACACGGCAATCTCGGTTACCCAGTTTTTGGCGAAAAACGGCATGGTTTTGCTACCACACGCACCGTACTCACCCGATCTGGCTCCGTGTGATTTTTTCTTGTTTTCACGCATGAAAAGGGGCATGAAAGGTCTCCGATTTAACAACGTTGATGATGTCAAGAAAAAAACGACGGATGAGCTGGCAGCCATCACTGAAGAGGAGTACAAAAAATGTTTTGAACAGTGGAAGCACCGGTGGGACAAATGTATTAGTTGTAATGGAGAGTATTTTGAAGGGGATAAGGTTCTTTTGTAAAAAAATTAAAAATAAATAGTTTTAAAAAATAATTCCGGTTTCTTTTGGGTACCCCCTCGTATTACATTGCACTTACATTACGTAAATTTATTAGACAACAAAATAATCCGGTCAAAATATATATTTCAATTCACATAGAGCTGAAAATTGGTGCAGGTCTTAGGTACACTATCATAAATAAAATTTCAAAAATCCCTGCCAATCCTGTCTGCTAAAAAATTTATTCAAGGTCAAAGGTCAAAAATATAGGTTTTTGCATTTGTCTCATAAACTATTCATGTTATCATAAAAATAGGTCAGACAATGGTTGTAGATCATGTAATTATCTACAAAAATTATTGTTCATATACTTTTTTCCTACGAATCACCATTCCTGAGATATCACAATTTGAAACATCGAAAATACTAATATGCACACCTACGCCCAATTTTTTCATCGGACATTCAATATAAAGTAGGGTGGTTCTAAAATAAGTTGCACCTCCTTTAACTTTGTTACTAAAGCAGATAGAAAAACGTGGTTAGCGACAATCTTCATTGCTATCAGGGGCTACTTATGTACTGGTCAGTTTTCCAGTTTTGGTCCTTAGGGGTTGTAGGGTGTGGGGGTACGTTAAAATGTTTAAATAGAACATGAAGGCTTGTGATACCTTATCTTAAAGCCCCTGGTGAGACAAGAAAAATTAAATTCCAATCATCCGAACTAAAATGGCAGCTATTTTCGTGGTCACTACATTTGCGAATAATACACAGCTTAAAATTAATTTTAAAAATTTAATAAAAAATTATTTAGCTAATTTTTTACATCGGTAAATTTTTTAATTTTAAACAATATCATTAAATTGTGATATCATACAATATCACTCGTATTGTGAAAGTCATACTAAACATAAGACATAATTAATGAAGAAATTGTTTAAAATGCAAAAATCCTATATTTTGGACTTTTGACCTTAAATAAATTTTTTAGCAGACAGGATACGTGGGGATTTTCGATATCTTATTTAGTGTACCAAAGATCTCCACCAATTTTCAGCTCTATGTGAATCATTGTAAACTTACCACTATTTTTTTTGTCTACTTGTGACTGGATTAATAGTAATAAAAAAAAGAGAAAACAAAACAGGTAATTTAACGATCTACCAAATCAATACGATAAGAAATTACTTAACAGTATTTTTACACCACCAGGATATATATCAAACACCACAGTGTATCCTCATCTGCTATAAATCTTAAGACACATTTAATCAAATTTTATTGCTGTTATCACAAATTATTAGACTAACAGCATTACATTCCATTTAAATATGTATATAATTTAAAATCAGTACAGGAAAAATTATCCAATATAATATATTATGTGGTAATGATTGCTTGGACACAATTTTTGTTGTAAATGGTAATTTTGACATGTTTGAAACGGTAATTTTAGCATGTTCCTTTCTAGGTACTTTCCCAAAAAAAAAATCTGGTGTGAAACACTCACACAACTTTCTCTTGCCAGTGCAAATAATTAACAATAAACCTAACATTAGTAATAAAACATAAGAAATAAACAAAAAACTAACCTCAACAAACATAACCTAATTTTAATCATGAGTGAAAGACGCAAAATGAAAATCAACCTCAGTTTGGCTTAGAAATACGGAAAATCACTCTTTCTCTCTAAACTAGGCTCTGTAGAGAAAAATGCTTTAAATAAAAGTTGTAGATCTTTTAATTTTCTATAAATTTAATTATATACACTTGTCGTAAAACGCATATTAAGGCCGAAATGTTAAAAAAATCGATTTTTCTCACGTTTTCGTGAGAAAAAAAACAGAAAATCGCAAATTACCGCTAAACTAAGCGTTATACAAAAAAATGTTTGAAATAAAAGTTGTAGGTTTTTAAATTCTCTACAACTTTTATTATATAAGTTTTTGCGCTAAAATTTATATTAAAGCCGTAATCTTAAAAAAACAACGTTTTTACGTGAAAACAGCCTCACCGAGAATTTCAGCAAACATGGCGCCTACCCTATCTTGTAGAGAATAAAAAATTGAGTAAAATAGGCGATTTTAAAAAAAATCGTAGGACCAGTTTTTGAGAAAATCGCAAAAAACTGAAAAATTATACGAATAAACTACTACTTCCGGTTGACCGATTTTGATGAAAATGTTCGTGTCGCGTCCGGTAGTGGTATGTAACTTAAGTTTCAAGTTTCAAGTTCGTACGACGTTCCGTTCTTGAGATATTCTGTTCACACACAGACCAATCGCTAAAAACATGTTTTTTGGGTTCAGGGGGTCTGAAAACGTATAGATCCGGTGAAAACTCGATTTCGAAAAATCGACATGAAAACAATACTTTCCTTCCTATATATTCATATAGGCAAGAGAAAGTAAAAAATTATACGTGATTGAGTATTATTAGGTAAAAAATATCAGATGACATACTTGTCAAAGTAAATTAGTAACGCAAGTTAAGAGTGGTAAAAAAAAATTTAACACTTAAGTCTCAAATTTAATTTAATCGTTAGATTTATCAGTTTAATCTCGGCACGTCCTTTACTCCTATTTTGGAGTCATCTACATACAGTTATATTCAGTAAAATCTGTATTATCCAAAACAATAAAAAAGGCATTTTTAGTAAAACTGATACACTAATAATTTACAATATTTAATATACTACTATCTCCATACCGTACTACTCCAAGCAAAGAGCAAATTTTATTACAGCTCACTGCAGCATAACCTGCAGAATCAAGCTTGATGGGGTGTTTAAATTATGTATATTTAGGAGACAATAACAAATGTAATTTCAAATCAATAAGTCAATACAGGAAATGGAAGTCAAATCATCAGGTTTTGTTATATTTTAAAGTTGAAGTTTTGTCTTTGATGTAACGCTAATTAAAAGATGGCTTGAAAAGAGCAAAAACTGAGACAAGGTACAGTTCAGAAGAAAGTTAAATTATTTTCTAAAAAGAGTACAGTCAGATTAACACTGCATCTTTGTTAAATAAAGATTTATATAAATTTTGTACAACATTGTTATAATAAAAATTTTGGATGGCCTTACTTAAAAACAGTTTTTTGTGAACTAAAAAATTATTCTCACAATAAACCTAATGGTAAAGTATAGTGAGGTGACATGCTTGTTTGAAACGCATTATGTTGTGAACAAGCATTCATTTTTTTACGTAACTAATTTTTTCCTGCTCAATATAGTTCTGCTTTTAGTTCAAAAATTAATTTTTGAACTATAGTCTGTTATTTTCTACTAGTAATCTAATTTTTCTATTCCAATTCAGAAATAATTTCTACAAAAACCACTTTTAAAATCAAATCTACACTCCAAATGTTATAGCAAAACAAAAAAAATTTATTACAGACATACTTATTGAAATATGCGCCACATTCATAGTACAATACTTTTAAAGCACGAATAATAGAATTAAGTTGAACTTTAAATGGATGCGGAACCAATAAGTCCAATTCAGAATAAAAAAATTGTTTTTTTAATCAGAACAATATTGGTTTTTATACAGCCAGAAACATAAATTAATTTGATAAAATTTTTAATTAATCAAAATCACAAAACCAACTTGTTAACTTGTCGCCAACTTATTAATCAAACTGTATTCAAGGAAATCAAGCAGAATGATATGGTAATACTACACATATGTATATATATGTAAGCTAAACTCCCCTCAATCTGATACACAGTTTTACTGCTGGCTGCCTGAGACAAGAAAATTACTTCCCAGTTTTCAAACAACTTTAGTGAAATAGTTAAAACCCACCATATAATTCAGTCTATTCTGTACCACAACGTAGGTGTACTTTCAATATGAACATACAAAAGTATTACAATTAAAAAATACCTGACCTCCAGTAACAAAATTCTTAATAAGAAAACTATTTATTAAACATCAACAAAATTCAAAAGAGATACAAATAAACTGTTTGTAAATGAACCCTGACATTAGATGAAATCTTGTTTTAAAAATCAAGTTAACTCACTTGATTAATATTGTTAACTTGTAAGGCAGCTTATTTTTTTTTTTAAATTTTACCATCATAATCATAAAAGAATTTACAATATTCCATCTACATCATTAATTAATGCTACAACAGCTTCTTCGTTATTGTAAACACCATCATATTTTTTACAGTGTTGCTGGTAAACATACACTTTTGCATTAAAATTATCATCCAATTCAATACACTTAGATAAATGGGGAATCCCAGACCTATTTCTCGTCACTTGACCGATACAAAATGTATTAGTATCAGGAAGAATATGCAAATTCCAACTGGGCAAAATCGTAGTCATATCATTCGAGACATCATAAATTGTACGTAAATTCTTGTTTTCAACCTTTCTACAATAATTACCAACTCTTTCTAACAAACTTTCAGAATAGTCTACTTCACTATTACACTGTTCACTGTTTTCATATGATACAAGTTGTTCACACATTTCACCAGATTCATTTTTTGGTTGAACAAGTTCTTCAGACTTGATTGAGTGTTCGTCATTCTTTGGTTGTACTGAAGAACTTGAGATACAAGGTGTTTGTAACGGCAGCACTTCTACCTTGGAAGGAGGAACATGAAACCCAGTCAATTTTGATATTAAATTTAATGGCTCTTTGATATCTGCAGAAACTACATGGTTTTCAGAAACCTTGACAGTTTTCTTTATAGAAACTTTGGTTTTTTTGACTCTTTTTGTTGGAGATTTCTTATTCTTAAAAGCTAATTTACGCTTAACAGCTTTTTGTGTTCCAGCCGAATTATACGCTTGTTTTTTTGTGATTCTATTTTCGCTTTTCTTTCCAACTGAAGATTTACCTTCAATCGCTAACTCTTCACCAGGTTTTGATTTATCACGTGATGCCATATCAGAAGAATCACACATAAAATAACTTTCAGAGGTTTTAGCTTTTGAATTAGATATACTATCATCAACTTTTTGGAAATGAGAAGAAAGTGATGTTATACTTGTATTTACATTAGTTGTACTACCTTTACCTAGCCTTCTCGTAGATTGCCTGTTTTTAAAAGCTTTTGGGCGTTGCTCTCGTAATTTAATACTTAAGGTCTTTTGTACTGACTGTTTTTTCTTACTTGAGTCAGCACAAGACAATACTATCGTCTTGTAATCACTTGTAATATCATCTATTAGGTTTTGCGATAATTCAGGATCGTCTTCTACTCTAACCAAAGAAACCTTAACTTCTTTATGAACAATTTTATTAGTCTGGTGTTCATGTACTGCAGTTGGTTTTTTCACTTTATTATCACAACAAAAACATTCCTTTTTTGGAGGCATTTTGTGCTGTTGAGTGACAGTAATTCAGACATCATAAACAACAGTAAGTCATTATTGGCCAGAAGCAACTTCTTTACTACAGCAACACATGAATGCAACCTAAAAAAAACAAATAATGCCATTACAATGGATGTCATCACAGAACAAAATATTTATGGATGCTCTGTCAGCACATTAGATACTTTTACATTTTCTGAATGTGTAAAGGAAAGTAAAGATGAAAGAAGAGCACTATTCAAAAATAAATTTTTAAAATGCACCCATTAATATAAATTAAAGTATAAATGAAATTTATCACCACCTTTGATTGCTTTTTAAATTTAAAAAACTTGTGCGCGTTTCGGTGGTCCACCTTCTTCAGAGCACTATTATTAAAATTCAGAATGGTGTTTCCATTCAGTAATTTAGATTAAAACTCTAAATGTTTTTAATCTAAATAACTGAATGGTCTGCCCATAACAGACAGGTGGAGTGTCAAATTATTTACACTCAATCTGTTCGTTGCAGGGCTAAAATAAATAGTTCTGTTTCTTATCACATGGTCAGCCAATTAAATGACTGAATCGTTTAAGAACAAAAGAGGTAGAGGTGTAAAAGACACTAGTCAGAGTTATCTTCTCTGAAAGTAATGAATTTCACTATACAGCCAGACCCTGTGGTGATGAAGTGAAGTTGTCATTTACAGAGTGGAAAATATGTGCTTTTCAGAGGGCCCGGCATGCTGATAAGCGTACTTTTTCACTCAGTGAGGAAGGCAATGGTAAACCACCTCACTCCTCGTTTTACTTAGTAAAACCTCTAGAGGTTCAAACCAGCCTTTCGGCTGTTGACCTAAACAACAACAACAACTAAATGGAAACACCGTTCTAAATTTTAATTTTTAATTCTAATAATATTGCTCTGAAGAAGATGGTACCACCAAAACGTGCACAAGTTTTTTCAAACTTAAAAAGAAAAGTACTACTGTGGACCCTCACATTACGATATTTCACTTTACGATGTGTCATCAAATTAGTCATCGCATTCCCAAAGTTGCACGTGCACCTGACCTGCCAATCGTCCACCCCTACAGTAAGAAGTTCTGATCGAATGTACTCCCTCCCTCTTGTCAAGATACCCTCAACCATGCTACCCACACCCTCCCATCATCAGATCAAGGTTGTTTCTGTTTTTCAGTTTTGTCACAGCACCCATACTATTTAGTAGTGTTACGCGTATCACCTTGGTTATCAGTTTAGCATCTGTGCCGTAGTGTCTGTTGTGTTATTATACATACGTATTCTTTGTACTTTTGGTACCGTGTTTCCTGTGTACATTACTGTAGTTATAGTGAAAATGGGTCCTAAATCACACATAAAAAGTAAAATTTCTATTAAAGAAAAGCAAGAAATTATAAAAAAACATGATAAAGGGGCTAGGATAAATGAATTGGTTCACCAGCATGGTTATTCCCATCTACTATTTCCACGATTGTAAAGTGAAAGTCAGTTTTAAAAGACGTTAAAGTATCTGATATATCAAACACAATTGCACAAGGCATTTTTTTAATAATTATACCTATTATCAAATCATTTGTACTGAAATCAGCGCTATTTGAAGAATGTATAAGGTTATCTGTATGTACAGGCTATTGTAAATGTCCCGTGGAATTGTATATATGGTCTAATGATTGGGTAATGACTTATTTCTCATGCGGTCTCACAATACGATCTTTACGATCGTTCTTCCGGAACAAATTACGATTGTAATGTGAGGGCCTACTGTATTTTAATATCTGTCCCCAACAACAACTTAACACATTAACATAGCTTTACATTGAAATATGTATAAAGATTCAATTCAGCCTGAAAAATTGTGGACAAAGTATGTAGGCTACAAAAAGTGTAGTTAGGCTACAGGTTGTCTCAGAGAAGTCCATCCCAACTATACAAAAATGTAGTTTAACTTAACTGAACACGCACAGAGTCAAAAATTTTAAAAGATACTGTCACCGGATGGCGACATTATGAGGCAACCATATTAATTTGGTGGCCCTGAATAAGCGGTGGTCGTAGTCGTCGTGGCGGTCGAGGAGCTGGGCGACACGGCGTGTCGTTCAGCGGAGACTTCATCTTTTTCCCTCGCAGTAGTGCATCGATGGCTGCTTTGTCAGGTCCGGTGGGCGTAAGGCTCGGTCGAGGGACCGCTGTGGGCATCGTTCGCGTCAGCGGGCGATGACAGTCCGGTCGACGGCTTACGGTGACGGGTCGGCAAGCGGAAGCATCATCTTCTCTCTTGCGGGGTCGTCGATTAGTCTCACTGGAGTCCGGCAGCCGTGTGCCGTGGTGGACGTCTTGTCTGCTGACTGGTTCGAAGTGAAGCTCTCAGTGTCTTGATTGGAATTTTATCCACTCAGCTCAGTGCAGCGCTCTTTATATAGCTGCCGAGAGCGCTGTTTTAGAGAGCGACGACTGACTTGGCCTTGATGACAAAGGCCTTTGCGGAAGGAAGCCGAAAGGTTTGTCGGGAACCGCTAAAGGGTTTGTCGCTTCGCCGCTAAAGGGCCCATCGCGCCTACAAAGGCCGGAAGAAGTATTCAAGGCCGGCAACACAGTAAATGATTAATTAGAAGGGGATGGTGGTGACAATTCCCCCCACTAAGAACTGTGCTGCCGGGTGAAATTCGGTGGCTGTAGGCGAGAACGAAGCAGTCCAGCCTTGTCAAGCTGCAGGGAGTTGTGTTGTGTTGGGCGCCATTTTCTCTAATTTCTCAGGTGCTGGTCCGGTATGAAAAATCCTTTCCATATCCTTGCCTCACGTTCGGGGCGCCACTTGTCACTGGATGGCGACATTATGTGGCAACCTTATTAATTTGGTAGGCTGTGAGTAAACAACACTCAACCTTTATTTTAGTGCATTATTTTTTGAAGAAATAGGTATTCGATTCAATGTTCTAGGACAAATAGAAGTTGAGATATGGGGCTACTTATGAAGCTTTTTGCAATTAGAGAAAATGACCGATCTGTTAAAACAAAAATCTGATGTGAAACACTCACACAACTTTCTGTTGCCAATGGAAATCATTAACAATATAACCTAACATTAGTAATAAAACATTAGAAATAAACAGAAAACTAACCTCAAAAAACATAACCTTATTTTAATCGTGAGTGAAAGACACAAAATGAAATAAACCTCAGTTTGGCTTAAAAATACGGAAAATAACTCTTTAACAGTAAACTAGGTAAACGGTAAACTCTGTAGAGAAAAATGCTCTAAATAAAAGTTGTGTATAGTTTAATTTCCTATAAATTTGATTATATATATACTTTTGTCATAAAATGCATACTAAGGCTGAAATCTTTAAAAAATTATTTTTTACACGCTTTCGTGAGAAAAAAACGGAAAATTTCTAATTACTGCTAAACTAAGTGTTATCCAAAAAAATGTTTAAAATAAAAGTTGTAGGATTTTAAATTCTCTACAACTTTTTATCATATACATTGTTGCGCAGACTCTAGCGTGCACCCTGTAAGAGCTGGCTTTTGATTGTTGACAGTAGGAGCAAACTAAGAATGGCTGAACTGTACACACTTTCTTTCCATATCTGATAATTTAACCCATAATATTTCTCTCACATATATCCTGTGACCCAATAAATTTAATAGCACTCAATGAAATTAAATTAACTATTACCGGATTCAGATTGCAGTGGAGGGATGAAAGGCTAAGAACCATACAGTTCTTATATACTTTTGCTAATTGGTCAATTTTATATGTACACTCAAACCTCATTAATCCAAACTAATTGGGACCAAACCCTGTTCGGATTAACCTAAATACAGTGCAATTACACAAACAAATTTTTATTAAAAGAATTCAATTCATTTAAATGTGTCTCGAGTAAACCGTCCTTGCGTGTCTATTAACTTTAATGAGACTTTAACATGACTTAACATGAGACTTAACAACTCAGATGTGTACTAATGAAATACCACATTCAAGTGTAAACAATAAATTATACTGATTGAACAATACTCCCTTATTTACAAATAGACAATATCTAAGAACCAACACATTAATTGTACTTAAAAGTGTAGACTACAGTTACCTTTTTATATATAAATATTTATAAATGGATTGTACACGTTTATTGAGTTAATATTGTTTCCACAAATAATAAAACAATCATAACCACAACGACGTATAATGAAGCTATTGCGAATCTGATTAAATCAGTGGGGTGAACTACCGAATCAAATATCTTGAATTCTATCCATTTTTCCGAAAAAAATTAATGAATACTGAACATATAACAGTATTTTTACACATTACTATTAGTTAAGATTATTTTATATATCAGAGTTAAGGTCTTCGAGATAAAAGTTAACGAAAATATATACAAAAATTGCTTTACGAAATCCTCTACTGGAATTCCATCATAATTTTTTTATTTTACCTTGAAGTGAAAAATATATAATATTTATTAACATAAATTTCAAAGATATCTCCCTTAAATTTTTGCTGTGCTTGGGGAAAAATTAAAACTTTGCAGGGAAATATTGGTACTGGTGGTCACACTGAATTGTCCATCGGAACCTTATCAGCTGGCGTTTTATTGTACTTGCAGTGCACTGTTGCAATAGTTGTTTGGTTTAGGATGATTCTTGGTATTGTCTGTTGTTTCAGGTGAGTAGTGCGATTAGTAAATTAACTAGGTTCGTTGTGTTATCGATTAATTTTTGTACACTGTACGAGAACATGTACATGTGAGATTCCAGTTTTTATTATTATTCAGTGTTTGTGTTTAAAATTTTTAAAAAATATTCATGTAAGCGATATATTTTGTTAAACACATTATTTGGTTGGTTAATTTTCTATTGTTTCGGGATATATTTTGCTAAATATCCAAACAAATGGATGGAATTTGTGAACGTACTGAAAATAAATGTAACTGATACATGTCAAAATGTTGCCACACCCATGCCATGAGTTGTTATGCAGTATGATTCATTTACAGTAACCTTTATTAATGAATGCCCTGCGGCCCGTAAAATGTATCCGTGAGTCATTCATTTGTTATAATTAACGTTAATTCTTCAGTTTCTTTTCATTCAGTTTGTGTAGTACCGTTCCTTCATACAGTTTCCTCAAGAGGCCTATTAATTTTATTTGTAAATTTTGCAGTCTAGATTTTTATTTTCACTGAGATGCAATATGGCAATAGAGATAACACAGCATACTTATCTGTTGTCATCAATATTAAGTAGTATGTTGTCTGAATATGTAAGTTGTTTAAATAGCACCTTTCTTGCACTTCTGATGAATTTTCTCAGAAATAATAGTGGTTATATGACAACAGAAATTATAACATCCATTAATTTATCTTCAAAATTATGTTCAGTTTTTAATGTGTTGTTAATGTATAAATATTTATATTTTTCTTTCAAGTAGTTATTTCTTCTATGTATGTAAAGTTTTTTGTTGATGAAATTGCAAACTATTCAGTGGACAATATATTAGGCTGACTTGTGAATTTGAATGCTGAGAAGTATTAGGATTAAATTGTAAACCTAAATTGTAATCTTGTTTTAAAACAAGGTTTGTGCTCAGTTTTCCGTATTCACTGTAAGCGATAGTCTTGTCAGTCTGTTATTTGTGTTTTGTGCAGTATTATAACCTTCCCATTTCCTACAACATAGAATGTTTGGCTTTTCATTTATAAACTATATTATTTTACGTGACAATCCAGTTTATTTATGTATTTATTTATATTGTGTAAGCTATTTAATTTAACGCTATGGTAAGCCTACTGACTTAAAAGCACAGTTTTTTTTAGATCTAGAATCTGCTTCAAATTCATGGGTCCTTGTATTTAATTAACAAAGAAATGGTAACAAAAATTTTGCAGAAATAGACAAACTGTTTGTAATTTAACATACTGATATGTAGCCTATTTACTATTTAGTTTTTTCTGCTATTTATAACTAATTTTCAAAATAACCCGGTGAGAACTAAGTTTTAGAAATTTACCTGTACATAAGTGAATACAATGTGAACATAAATTTGGGATTGTTTCTTTAAAAAAATTTTTTTTTCCTGTTACTTACTTTTACTTGCTCTTTCCATTAAACCACCAATAAACTATTTATCCTAACTGTGGGGAATAATTGAGAAATATTTTTATGATGACCGGTTTTTATATAGGTATCTATTTTTCTTAATGAAAAATGAATCAGTTTTTCAGATTAGCTTAAAAAAACTTTTAAAATGTCTGGTGCTAATGTTCTCCGACGTAAACAATGGGTTGCTTGAAATTGTCAATAACAGACAGTATGAAGATATACTATAATACCTGTACCTAGCTTGGCACTTTGCTCTTTTCTATATAATCCACAATTCATACAAAAAATAACATGATAGTAATTTAAATTGTGTTTTCATTTTATTGCAGTAATAGTTATCAAAAGAAGTGAAAAAATGACGAGTCATCTTCAGGATCAGATGGCTAATTTAAAGATTGGTGCAGCGACAGGTCAGCAACCTGTCAAGAAACTCGGCCCAGCTGTACCACCGAAACCAAAAAAACCTCAACCTCAAGTAAGTATATTTATTTATTCAGTTACAATTATTTTAGTTTGTGGCTCTCATCAATTGTGCAATGATGTTCAGTTGCTGCGTACACGTCTTCCAAACTAAGCTACTCTTGTATGGATTTTTTTTGCATCGATTACCTATGTTAAGTGACATTAGTATACAAGGGGGAACCCAAAAAAAACCAGAATTATTTTTCAAAAGCTATTTATTTTCAATTTTTTTACAAAACAACCTTATCCCCTTCAAAATACTCTCCATTACAGCTAATACATATTTATCCCGCCAGTGCTTCCACTGTTCAAAACATTTTTTGTAGTCATCTTTAGTAATGGCTGACAGCCCTCCCTCGTTTTTTTTCTTGATCGCTTCAATGTTGTCAAATTGGTGTCCTTTATGCCCCTTTTCATGCATGGAAATAAGAAAAAGTTGCTCAGTCCAAGGTCAGGCGAGTAAGGTGCGTGGGGCAGCGGTACCGTGCCATTTTTAGTCATAAAATCTTTCACAGAGATGGCTATGTGTGCAGGTGCATTGTCGTGGTGGAAGAACCAGTCTCCTGTCTGCCACAAATCGCATCTTTTTTGATGAACACTGGTGCGCAATCTTCTTAAAACTTCCAAATTGTCAGTTGGCAGTCTGAGAGCACACACTCTTGAATTTTTTAAACATTTTCGTCAATTCGGGCAGTTGATGGACGTCCAGAACGAGGTTTGTTATCAGTCGACCTGTTGCCATTTTTAAACTGAGGAAGCCACTCGTATATTTGAGATTTTCCCACAGCGCCATCTTTGTAAGCTCTTTTCAACATTAAAACAGTTTCAGCTGCACTTTTACCGAGTAGAAAACAAAATTTCACAGCTACACGTTGTTTACTTAAACTTGCCATCATAAAAAACAAAACAGCGCTAGCTAAACAATCACGGCAGATGAATATTGAACCCGCAATGAGTTGCAATCATTACACTGAACTCGCAATGAGTTGCGTTATACACATCTGTGCGGGAGAAATGAGTACTACACAAGCTCCCCCTACGGCAATGCTATTCCAGTTACTTTTGGGTACCCCCTGGTATAAGTGATATTAGTATATATTCTGTGAATGAAGAAATTTTTTAATTTATATCTCTACTTAATGTTTGAGGATCAATAATTCTTAGAGGGTTGTGCATTATATTATTGGTTCACTTCCTGGAAATTTTTCAGTCGTTGCCTTTGCGGGCTGGAAGTCGATTAAGCAAAGTGTTGTAATGAACATATTCTTTATAAGATTATTATTCTTCAGTGTTTATGTATTATTAAAACTGCAGTTATTTTTTTAATTGCAACCTTTACAATGAATTCTGTAATTTATAATCAATTTTTAAAAGAACTGTAATCATTACAATTGCATGATCTATCTTAAAACAGAACATTTTCAGTATTTATTTTTCCTGAGAGGCTATTCAATTTCACTGTTTTTTACTTTCTCCTGCCTATATGAATATATAGGAAGGAAAGTATTGTTTTCATGTCGATATTTTGAAATCAAGTTTTCACCGGATCTACACGTTTTCAGACCCCCTGAAACCCAAAAACATATTTTTAGTGATTAGTGTGTGTGTGTATGTGAACAGAATATTTCAAGAACGGAACATCATACCAACTTGAAACTTAAGTTAGATACCACTAGAGGACACGACACAAACATTTTCATCAAAATCGGTCAACTGGAAGTAGTAGTTTATTCGTGTCATTTTTCACTTTTTTGTGATTTTCTCCAAAATGGCTCCTAAGGTTTTTTTTAAAAATCGCCTCATTTACTGCATTTTTTATGTTCTACAAGATAGGGTAGGTGCCATATCTGCTGGAATTCTTGGGGAGGCTGTTTTCTCGTAAAAAAATTGTTTTTTCCATTTGTAATCCGATTAGTCCAGTCCTGATTTTCGTGAGGCTTTTATTTGACGCTTGCCAGTATTAGAAAAGTCCCCAGGCCGCGGTACGAACGCTGCGCTGAGCAAGTTTGGTGATGGGGCCGCCATCTCGCTGCTTCCAAACCCGCAGGATTTGTTCTCAGGGTTGACTCCCCCAGGTTCTTCCGCCTCATCTGCCGTTGGGAAAAGTTTCCCTCTTCCGCCGTCCGAGTCGCTGACCATTTTTCACCTAGTAACCCTAGGCAGGGGCCCTCACAGGGTGCTTCCATCCGGAGCCAGATGGACCCTGGTTTTTTAACGAGGTGTTACTCCTCCCGCTCCTCCTTCCTCATCGCTTGCATGATGAGGCCCCGGGCTTGCGACCGGCAATGGCGCAAATTGGTCAGATCATGTTGTAAGAATGTCACAAGACCGCCTCCCTCGATCTGCGCTGCTCTATAAACCAATCGGAAAGAGAAATATTGGTAGGCCGAGGAAGAGATGGACGCCGGAACAGGCTTGAATAGCCTAATCCATGAAGACGACGACGACGAAAAATTGTTTTTTTTAAGATTGCGGCTTTAATATGCATTATAGCACAAAATTGTACGTAATAAAAGTTGTTGAGAATATTAAATCCTACAACTTTTTCAACATTTCAAACATATTTTTTGTATAATGCGTAGTTTAGCGGTAATTAGCGATTTTCTGTTTCTCATGAAAATGTGAAAAAAATCAATTTTTCGTAAGCTTTCGGCCTTAGTATACATTTTACAGAAAAAGTGTTAATAATCAAATTTATAGGAAATTAAAAGATCTACAACTTTTATTTAAAGAATTTTTCTCTACTGAGCCTAGTTTAGCGTGAAAGAGCTATTTTTCATATTTTTAAGCCAAAACTGAATTTGTTTTTCATTTTGTGGTCTTTCACTCGTGATTAAAATTAAGTTATGTGTGTTGAGGTTAGTTTTTTGTTTATTTCTAATGTTAAGTTATATTGTTCATATTTTGCATTTGAAAGAGAAAGTTGTGTGAGTGTTTCATACCAGATTTTTTTTAAATTTAACTCATTTTATTGTTTATCTATTGTAGGTGCCACAGAGTTGTCAAATAAATGGACCACTTCAACCATCATTCAGTACTGCATTAAGTAACACTGGTAGTGACAAGAGATCTACTGCATCCCCTATTTATTCAAATATTGAAGCAGTTCCTGGTAAGTAAATAGCCTATGTAAATTGAATATGGGTAATTGATTATTAATTTCAGTTTATGCTTTGGTAGTACTACTAAGTTGGAGCTTCAAGCTGCAAGCTAAAAAATGGTTTACAAGTTGTACAAATAAATCCTTATAATTCATCCTACAGCCTGAAATAAATCCTGTAATTTTTTGATGAATCCACCGCCATCAAAATATTTGAATTATAAAAATTCAAATTGATTTTATTAAAATTGTTCAGAAGATGTGGTATCTTAGGTCACCTGGATTCTTCCTTTTTCATATTCTTTGTAGATAGCAGCAGCTGCAAATTCTCTTCGTCGTTCTTAAATTTAAATTGTTCTACCTCTGCTCATTCAAATGCTTTTATACACAGTATGTTTAAAAAGTTTCTGGACTGATTTATTTATTTTTTGTTTCTTTTAAAGAAAAGGCAAGTTAAGACAAAACTTTTTATTCAATTTTCAATGTACAGGTAGAACCTACCCCTGCCCTCTATGTATAAATTATTGACCAGTTGTAGAGCCTCTGGAAGGCAGTCGAGAAGTCTTCTTCGAGACTGCTTTGCAGCACTCTCATCACATTTTGTTGAATAGCCTCAATATCATCGAAACATTTTCCTTTCATGGTAGTCTTCTGCTTAAGGAATAGAAAAAAGTCTGCTGAGGCTGCCCTGGTGAGTATGGTGGGTGATTGGTCAAAGAAACGAATTTTTTTTTAGCCAAAAACCTGAGTTATCTGTTGTGTTCTTTGTAAAACCGACACGTTGTTGTTTCTGGTCCTGTGTTAGCATGTGGAACAAATCTTTCTTTTACCAAGATTACCATGAAAATTGCTGTGGCGCTTCCTTCACTATTATTCAGTTGCTCAGACATCATTTTACCATTGGGTCGTGAATTAGAAGACAGAGAGTCTCATGCGTTTAACATACTCGTCCATAATGGAAGAGGAGGAGTGCCCCTCTCTTGGACCATCTTTTAATGACTGGCGGCCATTTTTTAACCATGAATACCTTTCTTCATCTCAGACATTTATCGCCATATCCAGTTTCAAATATTTGATGTTTCTTATTGTTTTTATCAAATTTAAATCAAAATTTAATGGCAGCTATTTGTTCCATTGTAAAAAATGTGACACGATGAAACACACATACTTCAAACTAATACTGTTTGCTACTATATCAAGCTATCGCATTGAAATGTTTATAGTGGTTAAAGAAGAACAAAATACCTGTAAGTCTTTTTTATTGTATTCTGCAGCTTGCAATCAATTCTAATGCTTGAATTCATGGTGATTCCAGCCATATTTTTGTCTGATCTTGCAATAGCAGGTCTTCAGTTGCCAGGTTCGTCTTTAATATCTTCTCTTCCTTTTGAATACGCACTAAAACATCTGAAAATATGAGTCTTTGATAAAATTTTTGTCTCCATAGGTTTGCTAAAAATTTGCTTAAGTTTCTGTTGCACTTTCACCAAGTCTGAAGCAAAATATGATACCGCAACATTGCTCAAAATTGATCACACTCATTTTCAGAACACAGTAGAAAAAACTGTTTAAAAAGTAGACAACTGTAGAAAAAACAGAAACAATTACTATGGACAACCAATTGATTATGGAGTTTGAACTTTTACTGACTGGGATCAGATATTGATTACCTCCTCCTAAATTGATATTCCCCAGTGTTGCCACATTGAACGCTATATTGCTAGTCTTGATACCTCGTTACACACATTGTATACACACAGATGCATGTTCTTCTGAAAGTTTGAAATTATGAAAAAGTTTGAACTATGACAATATCATTTATATTTATTTTGAACGGTATTGTTCAAGCATAGTTTATGTTACACTACTTATTTTTGTAATCATTCAGCTCTCTATTTGTAAACTGCTGGTATTGATAAGTGCTTTTTATATTATTATAAATTCAGTAGAATTATTGCTGAATCTCCTTTTTATAAAAAAATTTTACTGTTTCAATTGTTATATAGAAGTACAAGTGTAAGTGCAACTGTGCAAATAACAAAAAATTCTTTTTGTTTGATACTTAACAGAATTTTTTTAAATTTTTAGATTCAAGAAGAAATGATGTATCACTGCCTCCTCCGCCTCCACCTCCATCTGTAGCTTCCTCAGCGTCTTCATCAGTACAACCAGGAATGTATAGTAATATTGAAATGTTTAGCAAACCAGAGCCTTATAAAAAAAATGATCATCATCAACCACTGTATAGCAATGTTGATGACAAATCTGCCACATACAGCAATGTTGGAACGTATGCTAATTTAGTTGGTGAGTACCTTGATAGCTCTTAGTACTGCTGTTTAACTAACTCATCAGTCTGAATCTGTATAATGAGGATAGAAAATATTTTTTAATGCTAAATCACATATGAAAGACGCAAAATGAAAATCGATCTCAGTTTGCCTTAAAAATACGGAAAATCACTCTTTCACGCTAAACTAGGCTCTGTAGAGAAAAATGCTCTTAATAAAAGTTGTAGATCTTTTAATTAATTAATTCTATAAATTCGATTATATACACTTTTGTCATAAAATGCATACTAAGGCCGAAATCTTAAAAAAATTGATTTTTCACGTTTTTGTGAGAAAAAACAGAAAGTCGCTAATTACCGCTAAACTAAGCGTTATACAAAAAAATGTTTGAAATAAAAGTTATAGAATTTAAAATTTTCTACATTTCTTATTATATAAGTTTTTGCGCTATAATACATATTAAAGCCGTAATCTTAAAAAAATACTTTTTTTATGTAAAATCAGCCTCATCAAGAATTTCAGCAAGCATGGCGCCTACCCTATCTTGTACAGAATAAAAAATTGAGTAAACCAGGCTATTTTTAAAAAAAATCGTAGCACCAGTTTTTGAGAAAATCACGAAAAAGTGAAAAATTACACGAATAAACTACTACTTCCGGTTGACCGATTTTGAAAAAAATGTTCGTGTCCGGTCCGGTAGTGGTATGTAGCTTAAGTTCTAAGTTTCAAGTTTGTACGATGTTCCGTTCTTGAGATATTCTGTTCACACACACACACACACAGACCAATCGCTAAAAACATGTTTTTTGGGTTTAGAGGGTCTGAAAACGTGTAGATCCGGTGAAAACTCGATTTTGAAAAATCGACATGAAAACAATACTTTCTTCCTATATATTCATATAAGCAAGAGAAAGTAGTAAGTTTAACTAAAGAATTATGTGAAGATACAGTAGTCCTTGTCGATTAACAACATCATGGGTGATTAACTGACCGACCCAAGGACCCAACTTATTACTACACTATCGCACCCATCCTGTGCACAGGCTTAACACTTTAACTGAGCTACCGGTCTCTCAGACCGGGAGGTGTTTTAAGTTTTCCACAGTTCTAGCCCTGTTTGTTCAAGGTCGTTCATAGGCTCAGTAGCTGCCTTCTAACTCCCCCTCTTCACTAAACACTAGCGTTATTTTAGCTTCCGTTAGTCGTTCTCTTGTGACAACCGCTTTTTGAAAACCACCCGGTCTGTCATACTGGATAGCTCAGTTATCGTGTACTAATTAGCCGGTCCTGTATACCGAATAGCTCATATAAATGTTAGTCCGTCGGTGTTAGTGAAATGAATCGACCTTCTAACAGTCGATCTGTACACGTGGAAGACGATGATTTTGCCGTTCATGTACGTAGAATGCTGGATGATGAGTCTAGTTTAGATGATTCAGATATTGAGTGAAATAGACGATTCCGATGCAGATCCAGACTTTGTGTTGCCAAATGAAAGTGATTCTAGTTCATAAAGTGGCTTTATGTTTTGAATTCGTCAAAGCCTTGGGCTATGACCTTATCAGACCTCACCTTCAGAGAAGACTACAAATTCCCAATCTCCTGCGAGATTTGAGGCAAACTATGTTGATGGTGTTGGCAGAAAATAACCCTGTTCATGCAAGAGAGGAAGGAGTCCCTTCCGACCGAATGGAAAAGAGAAAAACGTGCAGCAAGTGTCCATCTGTTCGAGAGAGGAAAACCCAACATAAATGCATTCAGTGTTCTAAAAAAAATTACTCAAAAATATCTTACAAAGTATTATTTTATCATAATTGTTCTTTTCAAATTAAATTTTTGATGTGAGCAAGAGTTTGTTTGTTTGTAGTACAACAGAAGCAGTATTTCATTTTGTAATTTTCTATATTTAAAGGTTCGCAAATAAAAAAGTAAAAATGTTTAATTGTTTTTTATATACGTTCCCCATTAAATATGTTTACTAAAAATATGTATTAAATAAGAAATAGTTATTAAATTGACCGGTAAAAACCAAGACATACTGACCGGTCGAAGAGACCGGATAGCTCAAATAACATCTCTACATCCATAGCTCAGTGAAAGTGTTAATATAAGCTCAAACAGCTGCATTATATAAACTGGTTTATTGCTCTCACTCCACGTTTTACATTTTCTTGGTATTACTTGCAGAATTCACTTGACACTTTTGAGAACAATAACTCTTAAAGATTGTAAATACCATTACTATGCATTGCTTTACGGTACCTCTTTGGTGCAAGTGGTCACATTGCAAACTTGACCACTTTTCTTGTGCTTTGTTTTTTATCATCACTTGAGAAACAAATTTCAGTGAAAAGTCAGTGGGACTCGGAGGATTTTAGCATTTATATAAACGGATCTAAAACTTATTTTATTAATTTAGCCAAATCAGGTCATATAATTTTTTTTGCACTTTTTCTTCACATCATGAAGCCTGATTATTCAACGTATTCATTCATGTTATTAGTTCGTGTTAATAAAATAGACTTGATTTAATAACCCTTTTGTATACAGACTATTTTGCATATTCTTTATTCTTTTTTTTAATTGAATAAAATTCAATTTATTCACTGTTTAATTTTTTGTACCCAGTAGAACAACGGGCACCAATGCCCTACACAATCTCACTGTGGAAGCCTAGGCACCAACATTTAGTCTTATGGTACTGTATTGTATTCTTTTTTATTATTATTATTTACGTTATGGCCTACAAAGGACCGCGATTTCTCAGTTTTTCTTCTGTGCTTTCCTCTTCGCCCAGTATTCCTTCATTTTCTTGGAAAAGTCACGTTTTCGTTCTTCCGACCATTTAGGTCGTGATCTTTTACTGTCCTCTTCCTGGAGCACTAGTTTGAGTTTATGTCTGAGAGGTGTTCTTTGTATGATGTCCGTCTCCGTTATCTGGAGTTTGTTGCAGTCTGTTTTTATCTCTTTGAGCCATCCATCGGGATTTTTCAATTTTTCTTTGTAGTTCAGGATTTGTTTTGAGAGCCTATGCTCGTTCATTCTCACTGTGTGTGCGTAGAAAGCAATTCTTCGTTTCTTCATGATGGATGTGATTTTTTCTGTGTGTTGGTAGACTTCTTCATTGCTGCGGAGTCTATATTCTCCTTCTTTGTATTTGGGCCCTAAAATCTTGCGGATGATCCTTCTTTCTTTACGGATTAGTTTTTCTAATGGAGCCTTCTGTCTAAGTGCGAGGCATTCTGATGCGTAGAGAACTTCCGGTCGAATCACTGTATGATAATGTCTTATTTTTGCATTTTTGGAGATGGATTTTTTATTGTATATCTGAGACGTCAGTCTGCACGCTACTTCAAACTTGTTGGCTCGGTTTTCTATTGCATATTTTTCATTGTTGTTTGGTTCAATACATTCGCCAAGGTATTTGAACCTGGTCACCCTCTGGATTTTTCCATGTTTGGTCTTGAAATGTGTCCGATCCGTTTTCTGGTTGGAGATGTACTGCGTTTTCTCGTACGATATTTGGAGCCCGATCTTGACCGCTAGTTCATGTAGAGTTTCGACTTGTGTGATCGCCTCCTCTTCTGAGTTCGCCAGGAGTGCCAGGTCATCCGCAAAGGCTAAGCAGTTGATCTCAAGTTCTCTTCCAAGTTTGACTCCTCTTGGTGCCGTTTTCCTCCATTCTCTGATGACCTTCTCGAGAGCACAATTGAACATCAGTGGGGAGAGTCCATCTCCCTGTCTTACTCCTGACTTTACTTCAAAAGGCTCGGAGATACAAGTTCTGAACTTGACTTTGGACTGCGTATTGTTGATAGTCTTCGCGAAAAGTTTTCTCGTTTTGTTGTCTAGTCCGAATTCCTCTAGTATCCCGAGCAATGATTCCCTGTCTATGGAGTCGTAAGCTTTTTTGAAGTCAACAAATACGATAGCCAGTGGCTTTTGTCGGACTCTGCAGTGTTCGATGACATGTTTGAGGTTCCGGATTTGTTCGGGGCATGACCGAGATTTCCTGAAGCCCGCTTGGTATTCACCGAGCTGCACGTCGAGTTGATCATCTGCTCTTGTCAGTAGGGCCTTCGAGAAGATTTTATATGTGACCGGCAATAGTGAAATTCCTCTATAGTTGTTGTGTCGGTCTTATCCCCTTTTTTGTGTAGAGGGTGGATGAGTGCTGATGTCCATTCTTCTGGGATTTCTTCGGTCTCCCACACCTTCTGCAAAGTTTTAACCAGAAGTCCGAGCTGACGGTCCTCCAGAAGTTTCCAGTACTCTGCAATGATCCCATCTTCACCTGGTGCTTTGTTATTCTTAAGGGATTTGATGATTTCTTTGACTTCTTCGAGGTTCGGTGGTTCCGAGTCCGGGTTTACTTTGTTGGTTCGAAATTCGAAGGTTTCCGTCGGGCCTGCGCAGTTGAGCAGGTTTTTAAAGTAGTCCGCCAAGATTTTGCAGTTTTCCTCATCACTGTGGGCCAGTGTTCCTGTACTTGGATTCCGAAAGTTGAGACTAGGTGGTGTGAATCTGGTCACGGTCTTTTTGAAGTTCCGGTAAAAGTCACGGGTGTTGTTCTTCTTGAAGTCAGATTCAATTGACGCTAGGTCTTTCTTCATGTGATCCCTCTTGACCTTCCTGATAGTTTTGGCCGTTTCTTTTCTAGTTTGAATGAATGTTTCAAATTTTTCTTTTGTCTGGTGTGATTTCCATACTTGCCATGCTCTTTGTCTTGTCTCAATCGCCTCGTCGCATTTCATGTTCCACCAGACATGTCTCAGTCTTCTTCTCTGTGGAGCTATCCTACTTGCTGCTGCAACCATTCTCTCTTCAAGTTCTTTTAGGCCTTCGACTTCCACGATTTCTTTTTGAAATTCCGACTTTGATGTCTTCAGTTTTTCTAAATCTGATCTCACTCTCCTCTGAGTTGTCGTTTTTCTCGTGTTTCTTGGTCTGAATTTCAATTTGATTTTGGAGAGATAATGATCTGAGTCAAGATTTGCTCCTCTTAATACCTTGACATTCATGACTTCTTTTGACGCTTTGACTGAAACTGCGACATGATCAAGTTGAAATTCACCTAGCATTGGGTTCGGAGAGGTCAATGTTTTCTGTTTTCCTGGCAGATGCTTGAAGAAGTTCGACTTGAGTACGAGGTTGTTCTCACCACACAATTCGATAAGCCGCTCTCCATTTCGATTTGTCCTCTTGTGAGCTGGATAGTCTCCTACTATTTTACGGTATCTTCGCTCCCTTCCAATCTGCGCATTGAAGTCACCCATCAGAATTATAGTGTGATTCTTGGGGATCTTTGCTAGAGTTTCATCTAATTTATCCCAGAATAGGTCTGTCTTCTCTGGGTCCCTGTTGTTGTCTTCATTGATTAGGGCATGTGCATTTACTAACGTGTATGGTCGGTTTGCGCACTTGATCGAGAGAGTGACGAGCCTGTTGGAGATTGGATTAAAATCAATGATTGAGTTCAAAATTCTGGTGTTGATCATGAACCCCACTCCGAGGTGTGGGACTCGGCCTTTCATAATTCTTTTTTCCGTTTTTGACTTTAGAATTCTGTATCCTTGTGACTCAAATGGTTCGCTGTCTGTGAACCGGGTTTCTTGGAGGGCTGCAATTAGAATATTGTGCTTTGTTAGTACGTCTGTTAGATGTTTTAATTTTCCAACTTTGAGAAGTGAATTGACATTGAAGGTTGCAAAATAATTGAAGTCCTTGTGTTTGAGTTTGTGCGATCCAGGAAGCTCCGACTCTTCCTTGTGTGCAAGCGTGGTTGCAAGCTCCCCAGAATCCGAAGGCTTGCTGACAGCGCTATTTCTAGCGCTGGTGGATCGTCCACCTGGGGTAGTTCTATTCTTTAGAAAAATTGCCATCGCTTTCCAGTTTTGAAACACTGAGATATGTTTTTGGTGGGCCGGATCACAGTCCGACCGTTTGTACAACTGGGGTTGTAAGCCTCAGAGGGTTCCGCTTCAGTATTCTTTTTTATTTATTTAAAGTTTAGTTTTATTATTATTGTAAATTAGAATATAAAAATTACAGAAGTTTAGAGAGTTTTGTTGCAATGACATACCTACCTTAATAGATAAAAATAATCTACATATTTGGTGGTGTCTAGTTTACCTGACAATGGATTTAATAAATTCTTGTAATTAATTTTTCAGATGATTTGCCGCCTCCACCTCCAGAGCCTACTGATTACTCAGATTTCCCACCTCCACCTGCTGATTTACCTCCTCCTCCATCTCCTGTTAGTAGCAGCTACTCTGAGCTTCGCCGAGCTACTCATAGCTATCAGCCTGATTATTCAACGTATTCACCACCATCTCAGGTATGATGATTTATTTTTGTGTTAATAAAACAGACTCGATTAAATCATAATAAAAGTTATTACCAAACAATTTAAAAAAGTTTGTCATGTAAACCTAGAGTTATCCTTAATAAATAGCCCTTTTTTGTACCGACTGTTTTGCACATTACAGTAAACTCATGGTTAACCGAAACCCTTGGTATCCGAAACATCACAAAAATACTCAGTATTTTAAATATAATTTTTCTACAAATAACTTTAAACGAGAAATAATAAATACTCTTTGGTAATTTCTATACCAAAATACTGTTTAGGTATCATTTATAGCACATAAAATACACCTATGAGACGTTCAGCACTGCAGGCAGGACTTTTACTGATAACATGAGTATTTTCCTTGCTGTGGTAGCCTACTACATTGAATCAACACCCACTGATGTATTATGAGCTAAACTTTGGCAGGACATTGCAGTAAGAAAACTAAAAGAAAATAAAAACCAGGAAAAAATTGACTTTCAAAAAAATAATTAAAATTTATGGTAAATATTTTATAATTAAATCGTTTTTAGGATACGGTAATGTGGTTTTTTTTTATATAATAAAAAGACCTTTTTCTTGTTATTTAGAAAACCCGGCGTATCCTAAATTTTGGTTATCTAAAATCGGTTCGCCCCAATTATTTTGGATAACCGGGAGTTTACTGTAGTTTTGATAGATGATGAAGAACAATGTAATGTTATACCTAGTGGAAATGAAATTGGGAACCCCTGGCATAGAAGCCAGTTGTGCTAATCACTACGGCAACTACGAGTTAATTTTATTAGAGTATATTCAGTTGTTTGTGTGACTGAACACCTTAAACAAACTACTCTGAGCTGTTTCTAATAAATCTTAGTATTACTATGGCAGTGGTTACTAAGATCTGTCATATGCTGCAGAGCAAATCGACATGTTCTTAAGATTTTTTCCCCATGAATCTTTGTTGCATCATTTTCGTGGTGCTGTTTTATACCGATAACTTATGTAATTTTCCTATACCCTGTTATCAAACTGGTCATTTAATCTCTTTGCTACATTATGTTAAACCACAGTACAGCTGATATCAACTTAAGTAACTTTTTCAGTTGATATTCGAATACAATTCTTTTTTTTAATTAAATAAAATTCAATTTATCGATAACTGTGTTTACTGTTTTGCACACAGTAGAATGGTGAGCACCAACAAATTGTAAAAATGTAGTGTAAAACACTCAACCAACTTTCTCTTGGCAATGTATATAATAAAAAAACATAACCTAATTGTAACAATGAGTGAATGGCACTAATTGATGCTAAACTAAGCTTTCTAGAAAAAAACAACTCTTGAAACAAATTTTGTAGGTTTTTTAATTTTCAATATACTTCCAACTTTTGCTCTAAAATCTATATTATGGCCGCAATCTTTAAAAAAACAATTTTTCTGTCTTGTAGAACACGAAATTAGTAATTAAGGCGATATTAAACAAAATCATGTAGCTGTTTTTGAGAAAATTGCAGAAAAGGGGAAAATTTCACAAATTAACTACTACTTCCAGTCTACTGATTTTGATACCCAATATTTATGTTAGGTTCCTTCATTGTTCCTAACGTACATTTAAATTTTGTATGATTTTTCATTTTTGAGATATTTCGTTTACACACGTACAGATCAATCAGTAAAAATATGTTTTAGGGCTCAGGGGCCCTGAAAGTCTGGAAACGTTGAAATTTCCAGTGAAAACTACAAAAAAATTGACTTGAAGACATAAAATTAATTTTATAGAGTAGCAGTTCACACAAAGCAGGCGTCCAATAATTAAGATTTTGTTAATTTACTGTACAAACAAGGTTTTTGAAAATTAAAAAAATTGTTGCGAATTTTATTTTCTTGTAAAAACAATTAAGTTGACAGCAGATTATAATTTTTTTTTCTAAAAACTGGTTAAAAAAGCATCAGAAAATCTGCTATGTTTATTCGTGGAAATTATGTATTTTTAAATTGAAATTATTTTATTACGTGTATTGATGTTACATATTTTACTCTTTAATTTTTATTTTCAGAGTTCATCTACCTATGAATCTATATATGAACCAATTAATCCTAGACCTCCTAGTGGCATGTCATCTCGTTCTAATTACTCCCTTTACGCTCCATATGTAAAAGGAGCTCAAAGTGGTCCTCAGACTTCAAGGATTCCTCAAGAAGCAGAAGTTGATGCACTGACAGATTTACTTGTACAGTCAATGGATTCATCTACACAAGATTCTGAAATATATGGTATGTATTCATATAGTATTAATAGGCATTAATTATCATCCTCGGAAAATGTTTGTGGGTGTAGTTGTTATATAAATTAACGTAAAAAGTTTTATAAAAACCTTAAATATTTACCTTTCTTCTTTAATACTGGTTTGTTTTTTCCTCAATTTACAAGTAGTTTCGTGGTGCGCACTGCAAATGTACTCGTAAGTTGAGGAAGAAAACAAACCAGTATTAAAGAAGAAAGGTAAATATTAAAAAATGTTTGTAAAACTTATAACATAAGTATGGATTCTACTGTTATGATGCTAACTAATCACTTTTTCAATTATTATGTTATATAAATGTTGATACATTTCTCAACCTTGGGAAAGTTTACTAGTTATAATCTTCTTTGTCCTATTGGAGGTGGGCCTGTCATAATAGCAATTTCAACCTTGGATACTGCTGATGTAAGTAGATCTTTAGAGGCGCAGCTGTACCATTCTGTTTTTCTTTAGCCAAAAGGCTTGTTGTCTTTTCAGATTTCTTTTTCCTAATATTTTATTTACCTTGTATAATCAATTGGTGTGGGCTGTATCAGTCTCCTTTTATAACACAACAGATATTGCCGTTTCCTGGTTTTTTTATAGTCTTAATAATTTCACTCTTTTATTATTAGTGTACAGTTTTGTAGAATTTTACGTAAAAATAATAAATAGGCGTTTAAGTTTTACTCACATGGAAATAACTCTTGTGTATTTTTCAGGGGATTGTGTAAAGTGTGGAAAACGTGTTGTTGGCGAGGAATCTGGTTGCACTGCCATGGATCAGGTGTATCATATTAGTTGTTTTACATGTGTGCATTGTGGTATACAGTTACAAGGGAAACCTTCCTACACCCTGGAAGGTCATCCTTATTGTGAAGCTGGATATCTGGTAGGTTATTGCTTCATTTTTAATTAACATTAAATAATTTAAAATAACTGATAAAGGAATTAGTGTGTATTAATCCTAATATATTTGATTTGAGTTCATAATTTTCGTACAAATCATTTTTGATTCCAGACAACAGTTTCCCATGAATTTTTTTTCATTTTTTTTGTCATGAGGCTGATTTGATGCAACCCTCTAAGTCATACAACCATTGCTTTTATTATGGTTTGCCTTGAGTATTCTCATCCTTATCACTTTTTTGTGAATGCCTTATTATATGGTCCAGTGCCCTGTCTATTCTGGCAATATAATTCGATAAACTTATTTTATTCATCTCTTTATTTACTTTTACCTTATTTGTAACATATTTTTTAATGCTTTTTATTATATTTTGTATCTTTATATGAAGAATATAGTTTCTGTAAGTAACAGACATCAACTTGTTGGCCCATATTGTTTTAATTAGTGTAACTTACTTTTTTACATCAGGGGCCCAGAGTTCAATTCCTGGTCTAGTCTGGCATTTTTTTCATCTGTCACCTCATTATCTGCATTAATAGTAATATGCTACGCAGTTGGATATAAAACTAAAGAAAAACCAATTTATTATAGTTGTTAGTTCATAATTTGAATTTTCAATTAAGAGTATATTTCATGTCCTTGATTTTGGAATAGTTTGTTAATAGTTACAATAACTAGGTACATCATAGTTCTGTAATAGTAATTACATATTTTATGACCCAGGAATTTATAAACTGTGGAGTTTATAAATAGTGTTTCATACTGTATGTGACTGATATTGACAATTCTTTTGATATTGACATTCATTTTTATGCTTTTTTAAGAGATGAAATGTTTTGATACTGACTTGTCCTGCACTTTTTTTGAGTTTTATGTGGATTAAAATTTAAAAAAAGAACTTTGTTGAGAAAGGATAAAAATGGTGTTTTTTAAATTTTAACCTTAGACTTACAAAACACATTTATAAGTTTGAAAACCTCGTTCTGACTTTCGTAAGCATGGAAATGCATGAAATTTATTTCTTTGCTTATTTGAAATAAATAGAAAAGTAGTCTCATGCACACCATATTTGTAATAAGCTGTGATTTAAACAATTACACTAATCCAAGCTTTCTTGTATAAATATCACATTGATCTACCATGTTTTAATAGTAATAAGATAACAAGCAATAGTCTTCTTATTATTAAAGGTAGAGATAATCCTTTGTATTTCTGCTCCAGAGATTTTATCAAGATTTTGATGGCACCTGTATTGTAAATATACTCTAAAAGTTGTTATTATTGAAATTAACTCAATCATCAATGTTAGTTTGTTTTGGGTTGAACAGGATTTCTGTTCCTCGTTTTGGTAGAGAAATATTAATTGAGCAAAGAAAGCTTATTATTATTATTATTCTAGCTGCACTTGGTTCAATCAAAACTATTGATAAAGGGAACCATAAGAGATCAGTACTTTAGACTTGGTAGAGGCAAATACTAGGAACACATCTCCTACTGCTACTGCAGTTCCTAGTTCCTACTGTGTTTTCAATTTACTCTTATACCCAATCAACTGCACTATTCTCTAACCCACTGTGCAGTAACCATGTACTAAATAACAGCAATATTAATAATTCAAAAATAAATCTTTATAATGCATCCTGCAGTTTGAAATTATTTCTATTTCATATAATGAATTTATAAAATAATTTCACCAACCTTCTTTTTAAACTGCGTCACCTTTAATTTTATTCTTACTTACACGTGTTTCGGTGGATCCACCTTCATCAGAGTAAATAAAAAAATTGAAACCAAAAAAATTTTTATCTCACTTTTTAAAATTTACAGAAGATGATACATCTTCAGTCATTTGTATAAAACTGATTTAAAATTAATTTATTTTAATTTATACCTTCTTTACTGTAGATAGCAGCAGCAGTCAATATCACTTCATCATTCCTAAATTTGATCTGTTCATTCAAAATGTCCTGCTTTTGCTCTTTTAAATATTCATAAATATAGAAAATCTCGTATTTTTCAATTTTATTTTTATTTTCTATATTACATTGTTCTATTATATTAAAATGTTCATCTATTTTACCAAATTTATATTTTTCTTCTTTTATATGATTGGTATAGTTAGATAAAATGTAGTCACATTTCAGTCCTTTTTTATGTTCATTATACCTCACTTGAAAATTACGACAAGTCATACCAATTTTTTTATTTACTCTGATGATCGTGGATCCACCGAAACACGCATAAGTAAGAATAAAAATAAAGGTGACACAGTTTAAAAAGAAGGTTGGTGAAATTATTATATAAATTCATTATATGAAATAGAAATAATAATAATAATAATAATACTAGTTACATCAAGAACACTGTTTACAATCAGAGCTTCTTTATTAGTTTCTGCCCTACAAGCTTCAAAACTGATTTACGTGTATCCTTCTCTAATGCAATACACATTAAATATAATTGTTTTTCCACCATATTTCTCCTTGTTTAATTATTTAAGTTTGCAAGTAACTCTCAAGTAATCTGTATTTTGTATCAGGTAGTTATACTTGGTACCTATTCTTAGTAAGCTGCTTGTATCAGATACGAAGTATCAGTTTCCTATGACTCACACCATCATTTATCCCAGTAATGTTTTCGAATGTTTTGAATAGTTTTGAGTCCTATTTTTCTATTGTGACAGTCAATTTAATGTACCTGTTATGAGTTTTAATAATACAAATGTTGGGTAGAGACAATTCGTCTTCGTTGAATGTTTTAATGCTAATGATGGATCAGTTATGAAAAGTAATAAAAATTCAATGCTGAATTTTAATTGTTAATTTCTAATACTGTTTTTAAAACATTTTTATTTTAAATGTTTCAGGACACATTAGAAAAATGTTCCGTATGTCTTAGTCCTATTCTTGATCGTATATTACGAGCAACTGGGAGACCTTACCATCCTCAGTGCTTCTGTTGTATAGTTTGTGGAAAGTCATTGGATGGTATTCCATTTACTGTTGATGCTACGAACCAGATTTATTGTATAGAAGACTTCCATAAGTAAGTGTTAAATGGAATCTGTTCTAGTTTATTGTTTTGTTACGAAGATAGATTACAGGTTTATTAATAAGGGTCAGGTTTGGCCTCCGTATATTCAGAGCAGTTGACAGTCTGTACTTGATTTTAAATTTTATGAAAAGATAATTCTATTGTTATGCTCTGGTGTATAGAATATTATAAAATATTTAGATTAAAAGCAGAGCCGTTTAAAGCATAATCAAAATGTGAGTAAAAATCTAAGTGCACAAGAATGTGTAGTATACATCATGATGTATCATTTTAAATTGTAGATGGTGTAGTAGTTGAGGTTAGAAAAAATTACTTATTATTCTTTAGACTGCATCATGATACATACCCTAGCAAACTAAAATTATGCACTGCAAGTATTGCACAGTTCAGTGAGAAGTTTATGCAAGTTGCTCTTTTGGAAATAATTTTCAATTAATGCTCAATATGGGAGGAATAAGTTTAAATAGTACTTAGTATTTGATAATATGTTTTTAATGTTGTCACTTGCTGCACTTCACGGCAAGCTAAACTTAAAGATTTTAACTTCTCACACAACATTACACCAATCATGCAACATTACTCAACAATGACACAACATTAATTACACAACAATCAACAACATTACACCAATCATAGCCAAATCATGCTGTACAAAAAAACCAATTAGTACTGGAAACAGGAATTTTGTCGACATCTCCACAATCAAAGGTAGTAGGGGAGAAATAACTGAATATGTGTTATGAGCAAAAGTAGGTAAAATGTATTTCTTAAAAAATGGTATGATCTATTTGATTTTTTTGAAGGTTCAAGTTACATTTTTTATGCAGAAATCAAATGTGACATTATTCGTTGGATATCTGTCTCACAAGTAATTTAAAAAAAGGAACGAGGGAGATGATGTATTGTTGAGCAGTACTATACTACATCTGATGCCTGCATAATGAAATGCATAGTATACAATGTAACTGATAGGTGAAAAATTTAACCCCAAACTAAGTTACCAAACATTTCTGTGCAGCCACCCCTACAGTAATGAGTCAGTCGCATACTGTTCACATTTTAAAGACTTTTACTTTAAATTTATCTTGAATTTTATTCAGTTAAATTTGATTTAATTTTTGTGGAGTATTTAATGACAAGAAAATGTAGATGTATAAGGTTTCTTTATAAATCATGTTAATGGTTTGTTATGGTGTGTTTGTTTCTATAGAAAATTTGCTCCTCGTTGTTGTGTTTGCAACCTGCCGATTATGCCAGAACCAGGACAGGATGAAACGGTACGAGTTGTTGCTTTGGATCGTAGTTTCCATATTCAGTGTTACAAGTGTGAGGTGTGTATTTACTTTCTTTTGAATGTCTCCTTTTAACTTTTAAAAATTTTTTTGAATAAAAACAGTTGACCCTTCATATCATTATTAAGTCTTGTATTATATGAACTTATGAAAAACATAAACAGTACTGTTCATTGATTGTCACCCTTCACAACCTGCATTAGTATCAATGTGCAAAACATTCAGAAACAGGCAAAAAAGCCTTTAGGCATGCTATTGAATAAAAACCGTGTTCTGGTGTTTAACTGATAGTCAACTAATTTTTTATTAGTAGTTGTTACTCTTCTTCTTCTTCTTCACTTCATGGGTTAGGCAGTACTGCCTGTTCCGGAAACCACCTTTCCTTGTACGATCAACACTCTTATTGGCTTTTAACTCATTGCCAATCTAGGCAAACAGCTTCCCTTCATGCGTAGTAGTTGTTACATGGATTAATTTTCCAGATCACAGCCAAGAATAAGTCGATCATTGGATTTCTGCATGTTGTTCAGTTGTGCTACCAACTAGGACAAAGTAGCTCGATGCATAGTGTAAAATGTGTAGGTATAGTCCACATGTAAAAGAAAAGTAATACAATTTTTTATGGATTTTCAAATGAGACCCTTGTAAAATTTGTGTTTATAACTATAAAACAGGGCTACAAAATGTATTTCTGTTTCTTATCACATAGTCAGCCAGTTATATGACTGAACTATTTAAGAACAGAAGAGGTAGATGTGTAAAAGAACTAGTCAGAGTTATCTCTTCTGAGAGTAATGAATTTCACTATATAGCCAGACCCTGTGGTGAATGAAGTGAAAGTGTAATTTGCAGGGTTGAAAAGGGTGCTTTTTGGAGGGCCTGGCATTGTGGTAAGCATACTCTTTCGACTCCGTGGGGAAGGCAATAGTAAACCACCTCACTCCTCGTTTTTACTTAGTAAAACCTCTAGAGGTTCAAACCAGCCATGCAGCTGTTGACCTAAACAACTATAAAATGTAAATCTAAAACCAATTAACTATTGAACAATTTAATCTCCTCTTGGAATTTGTGTCTTCAAAATTGATTTAATCTAGAGTAGGAGGGTAGAATTTGGAAGTAAAATCATCTATCATCATCACTATCTTGGCATAGGATTCATTGCAACTCAATTTTTGAGAGAAATTGAAAGTGCTAAGATGTTAGCAACAGAGTTGTGATTGTTTCAGTAAAACAGCTTGATATCCCAGATAAGCATAAGTAATCTGGCATGTTTCTTTCATTTATTTTGTTCTTGAGATTTTTGTTATAGACTTAAGTTCCGATTAACCAGTTTTATTTCTATACTTAGACACAATTTTCATTTGGAAAACTAACGATTGAAATATTTGGAGTTGGTGATGATTATTTCTTTATTAATTTTGCATATTTTTATGGTTCTATAATTTTTCTTTTTAGGATTGTGGACTTGTTTTATCAACCGAAGCAGAAGGCAGCTGTTATCCATTAGATGATCATGTTCTGTGCAAAAGCTGCAATGCCAAACGTGTTCAAGCATTAACAATGCATATGACAACAGAACTCTAGTTATATGTAAATATATAGATATTATAATTAATTTCAATCTTGTTAATTAACTAGTAATAGTTATTAACTGATTACAGTAGAACATCCATAATTATTTTAAATAAGAATTAATTATTTGAAAATTTTATCTTAATTGCTTTTTTATTATTTTCAAGTTATAAGTGACAGTCTAAGTAATTAATTGTAGAACACATTTATCTGTGATACCCCTATATTTTTATATTCTAGTAAAAATATTTTCTGTGATTATTTGAAAATTTATCTGGTATTTTAATGCTATTAACCTCCCCTAAGGTGAATTTTATATAGTTCATGTACAAATGTAGAGAAGTGTATTATTATTATTTTAATATTATATGATTTGTTGATTTTTTTAAATATGAAGCTTTGCTGAGATGTTTTTTAATCTATGTATATCTTACCTATTATATATTTTATTGATCTTAATTTTTAATTATGGTGGTTATGAAATTTATGATCTGAGGCAGAACTTTTCAAACTTTCATGCTTCTTGCACCCGTTGAAGAAGTGTACCTACCTGGCTGGCATTCATACCCCTGATTTTTTTTAACAAATGTACTGGTAAAATATTCACAAGTAGAAACCAACTTGTACAAATATAATTTGTATTTAAAATTGAATGTGTAGATTTGAAATGGCAATTGTTTTCTGATTCTTGGATTAATTTTCTTGTATAGAGTTATAGTTTATCCTTGGCATCAGAAAAGAAGAAAAAAATCTGCCTTGTTGCATAATCCCTTGCTACTCTTAATGTACCTTGAGAACCACTGATCTACAGTGACAAATAAAATCTCATTCAAATTTTTATTTGATAAAACACGTTTCTTCATGGTAATTGTTTCATTGGTTTTTTAAAAATTGTTTTTCTTTTTAACATTTACACTGCAACTTACAAAAATAAACTTTTGTCAACTTTGGTTTCGTAGGTTTCCTATGATACTTCAGTTAATGTTTTTATTTATTACCAGATTATGGATGTTCCACTGCACAAATGTTTATGATGATGAAGTCATTAAAAATAGAGGAGAAAATACATTTTTGTATAATTTTTTTAATTGTAATTTAATATGTGACACATTAACATTCGAAAAGTTATGAAGTGAGTGATAATATATTGATATTATAGAATTATGTGTATAGTTTATTCAAGAAATCATGCCATATAAAATATATTAATCTTAAAACCTCCTATGTAATCATTTTTCTATGTATCATAACATGTGTAATTTTTGAGTTAATTGATTGTAGAATAGTATTTATGTTATTGAGATCATTTACCTTCTTAAGATGACATTTTCTTATTTGAAAAGTAATCTGTTATGTTTCCTAGGTGAACTAGTAATTTGTATTTTTTTATAAACATGAGAACACCATGAATTTTTTATTATAAAACAGAAATGTTTTTACAATTTTCCTTGTTGACTAACACTCAACAATTAGTTTTGTTATTGTAAGTGCCACAATTGGTTCCTCTTTTTCTTGAACTTAGCTGTTAAGTCTGCTTAAACTTAGGACAAATGTAAAGCCTACATAAAAATTACATATTGAAAGATTATATTAGTGAAGTATGTGTTAGTGAGCTTTTTCAGGCAAGTATATTCTCATAGCATAGGTCGTGAAGAATTTCATTTATTATTGTAAGGAATTTCCTATGTACTGCTGTTTATTGTTTTGTAAGATTTACTACGCTAAAGACATTTTTCCGGTGTATTTTAAATTTTATGATTACCATTGTTTAATTTAAGTTATTTATATGGGATATGTACTAGTTTTAATGGAGATATCATATAAACTGATTTATGTAAATTAAAATTCTGTAAACTATTGTATCAAATAAATGATATTAACTTGATATGAATGTCCTGTATATTTTTATTTGTATTGGCTTTCACAAAAACCTGTTGATGCTCGCATTTTTAGTATTGACGTCATGTACAGTATACTTGTTGACACTCAGCTGGTTATAGCTTAATGTTGCATTTATTTGTTTACAGACTTAACAGGAGAAGTATTATCATAGCATTAACATGACCAATTTCTCTTTTACCATTATATGCTGCACTTTATTAGCTTTAAAATGAGCTGGTACTCATATCGCTACATCGAAACTGAATCAATAAAAATTGGAAGAAAACCAACTGTAGAACATTTTGTTTCCAAGTGATCTAACCAAACAAGAAACAACATGATGTTAGTAAACAAAAAGTTTGTGCTTTTTTATATTCAGTTTATTTGTAAAATGTACATTGATGATGAAATAAGTGAATCTCGGATGAGTTCTGAATCAGGCGAAGATAATGTAATGAAAGATAACGATTGTGATTATGAGGATAATAATGAAGTATTAACTTTGCAACACTACTCCCAGATTAGTAGTACCATTTTACTTAAAAACTATCAAACATAAAATGAAACAAAGCCATGAGACACGTGTATAATGAACTAAACAATGTTCCTTACTATAGTGGTTATGTAGTTCACATTTTAAGTAGTTCCCGTAGATGGTAAAAGTAACCATCCATGTACCACTTTTGTGTTCAAATACGAGGCGTGTTTTTTAAGTAAGTACCGTTTTGCGATTCCGCCGCCGCAGCGCTACGGTCGGCGTTCCGCGCTGGTTACCTACATCTCTTGTCTACGCACTGATGCCATTACAATCTGATTCTTCATTGTATACGTTGTTTACTGAGTGTTTAAGATGCCTCCGACAATCGTGAGTCCCGCTGATTGTGAAGTACAGGCTGTTATACGATTTCTTAGTGCTAAAGGCATAAAACCGATCGATATTCATCGTGAGATCGTTGAAGTTTACGGACAAAACATTATGAGTGATGGAATGGTAAGGAAATGGGTGAGAGCATTTAAAGATGGCCGCACAAATGTGCAACAATTTCTGCCCGGAAAATCATGTGCACAGTTTTTTGGGACAGAAAAGGAGTATTGCTAGTGGAGTTTCTGCCTCGTAATGAGACAATCAATGCAGCGTCTTATTGTGAGACATTGAAAAATCTGCGTCGTGCAATCCAGAACAAAAGACGTGGCAAGTTGAGTAAGGGTATCGTTTTGCTGCATGACATTGCCCGTCCACATGTGGCTAATCAGACCAAAGATCTCATCAAATCATTTAAATGGGAAACTCTAGATCATCCTCCATACAGCCCTGATTTGGCGCCCAGCGACTACCATTTGTTCCTGCACTTGAAGAAACACCTGGGCGGTCGGCGTCTTCAAGACGATAACGAAGTCAAAACATTTGTGATGCAGTGGTTAACAAATCAGGCGGCAGAATTTTATCAGGAGGGTATTCAAAAACTGGTGCCACGTTATGACAAGTGCCTCAATATTCACGGAAATTATGTAGAAAAGTAGATTAAGGTACAGGCTTTCATGTAAAAATAAAATTATTGCGATATCTTTGCACGTCTTTTTTTAATTCCAAAACGGTACTTACTTAAAAAACACGCCTCGTATATTGGAGTTTCATAAATGGATACTTTTCCCCGAAATTATAAAAAGTGCATCCCAACAATTGGTTACAGAATAATTTTCATGTTTGTTACTTTCTCTTGCCTTTATGAATATATAGGAAGGAAAGTATTGTTTTCATGTTGATTTTTCGAAATCGAGTTTTCACTGGATCTACACGTTTTCAGACCCCCTGAACCCAAAAAACATGTTTTTAGCCATTGGTCTGTGTGTGTGTGTGTGTGTGTGTGTGTGTGTAAACAAAATATCTCGAGAACGAAACATCGTACGAACTTGAAACTTAAGTTAGATACCACTACCGGACCCGACACGAACATTTTCATCGAAATCGGTCAACCGGAAGTTGTAGTTTATTCGTTTCATTTTTCACTTTTTTGCGATTTTCTCTAAAACGGCTCCTACGATTTTTTTTTAATTTGCCTCGCGTGCTAAATTTTTATGCTTTACAAGATAGGGTAGGCATCATCTGCTGAAATTCTTGGAGAGGCTGTTTTCACTTAAAAAAATTGTTTTTTTAAGGTGGCGACTTTAATATGCATTTTAGCGCAAAAATATATAAAGAAAAGTTGTAGAGAATTTAAAAACCTACAACTTTTATTTCAAACATTTTTTTGTATAACACTTATTTTAGCGGTAATCAGTGTTTTCCTGTTTTTTTTTCTCATAAAAACGTGTACAAAAATAAATTTTTTAATGATTTCAGCCTTAGCATGCATTTTACGACAAAAGTGTATATCATCAAATTTATAGGAAATTAAAAGATCTACAACTTTTATTCAGATAATTTTTCTGTACAGAGCCTAGTTTAGCGTGAAAGGATTTTCCAATTTTTAAGCCAAACATGTTGGTTTTCATTTTGCGTCTTTCACTCATGATTAAAATTAGGTTACGTTTATTGAGGTTAGTTTTTTTGCTTGTTTCTAATGTTTTATTACTAATGTTAGGTTATATTGTTCATTATTTACATTGGCAAGAGAAATTTGTGCGAGTGTATCACACCAGATTTTTTCTGTAACAATTAGTACTTTAGGCATTAAGTAACCATGGATCAACTGCCTATCAGTGTAACCAACTTTGAAATCCTTGCATACAAGAGTGTGTGTTACTCATTCTATAGCAAAAACCTACATTTCATATTCAAGACTTCCTCAATTCATCACTTAACCATAGAGTTAACTTCAGTGAAAAATTACAATCCATTTTTTTAAAACTCCTCGAAATGATTTTGATTAAATTTTTCTCGCTAGTTACATTTTGGATTGATTGTTATGAACGAGGGCTGCTCAAAAAGTAATGGTAATAGTGACCCTGAAGGAAAATGTGCTGCGAAGGGTGGCAACACTGCACACCATAGTGTAGCCCATTCTCTTAGTCGTCTTTAACGATCAGTTTCAAGTTGATCGGTCCAGTGAGTGGACGTATGTGACGATTCCCGTAATGTCGTAGATATACTCGCCTACCATATATCCAGCAAGGATAAAAAGTTTCTTCTTCCAGCAAAGTAAAAAGATCTACGTAACATGAAACTTGGGAAAAACCAAAAAGACGATTATGAATTACAAATACGGTGTATTGTGAAGATGTTATGAACCAGGTGACATTACAAGTGGTATAAAGCATTTCGAGGAGGGTAGAGAGAGGATCACTGATGAGCCACGCCCTTCAATGTCTCGAACTGAGGTTCTACAGAATACAGCTGTACAACAGATATCGTCTGCAAATATCAATGAATACCATTAGGGAGCTTGGCAAATGTCAAGACATTCAATTGTCAGTGCATTTTCACTTTTGCATGACAATTTGGCCATGCGATGCGTGTCTTGCAAATGGGTGCCGCGCCTGCTCACATCTGAGCAAATGCAACATCGTGTCTCCGTGTGTAAAGACTTGTTATTGTAGTTTGGTAGGAAAGCAAAGGAAGAAATGAATCAAACCATAGGCTAATTGTAGATGAATCTTGAATGTATCAGTATGAACTGGAACTGAAACAACAAAATTCTCAATTGAAAAGTGCTCACTCACCATCTTGGAAAAAAGCAAAGATGAGTCACAGCACTAGTATGGTTATGATAATAATTTTTAATTCTGAGGGTTTTTGTACCAACATGCTGTCAATCTAGGCCATACGATCACATTAAAATAGTAAATAATAATAAAAATAGTTAAAGAACATTAACAATATTACTGCATCATGATAATCTGCAGCCCCATATTGCTTGCACTGTAGTGGATTTCTTGACTGCTTACGGCATCATAACTGTATAGTCCAGATTTGGTCCCTTGCGACTTTTGGCTATTTCCTGAACTCAAGTTTCCACTTGGGACAGAAATTCAAGACCATCAAAGCTGTGGAGGCGCACTGCAAAGAGCTTGAGAAAGATGGTCTGGCATTCATGTTTAAAAAATGGCAAAAGCATATTAGAACCGAGAGAGGTTACTTCGATAAAGATCATGTAAATTTGGAAGACTGAATAAATATTAGGTGTCATCAGTAAAATGATTGTTACAATAATAACAGGCAAGTGCAAAAAGTTAAATTAATAATTATGTCAAGATAGTAATCCTACCCTAGATTTATTTCATATTTTTGAATACATGAGATAATAATGAAATTAACCTATAATATGGGAGAATATTAGCAAATTTGGTTTAATCATTAATAACTCAATTGCAAGAAAGTTGCATAATACAAACATAAGTAGTAATATTCTATTTGGTATAACTGTCCATATAATTAAATTAAAGAAGCCTTTCTAATGTTCAGACTCTCTTCATTATATTGTTTCTCTATAGTGACTGTGTAAGTGTGGGGTAAAAGTTCTCTTTATTTTTAATCAATCGGTATTCACATATTCTTCATTATGGTCATTATTTGTTTGATTAAAATTAATTTAGTGATATTATATTTGTAGATTTAAAATTGCTTCTCTTTCTTCCTCTTCTCTATAAAGTGTGCGCATATGTTTGTTTTATTTAATTACAACTAAATTATATATCGTATTTTTTTCTTTTGTATACCTACTGTAAACATGATTTAATATAAAAAAGTTATGTTTTTATCTAGCGGTTAAATTTTATTTATCTAGTGTATTTAATAAAATTATTATTCTATATTTGTATATTAATCCTGTTGTAATCTTTTACTTACCTCTCACAGCTACCATTTTGTCTTTATGTATAATTTTATATTTTTATTAACTTTCAAAAGAACCACCATCATCACAGTATATAAAATTTTAAAAAACAATGAAACTAAAAACCCTATTGTAAAAATACATCATTTTCACTGACTTGCTAAAGTCAGAGCTAAAGCTATAGCTACTTGCTATAGCTGCTATATCATTTGTTTTTTACCTTTTTTATATTATCCTACACAAATGACTGAAGATGCAATACCTGATAATTTTAATAACTTTTAAAAAGTTTAGTTTCAATGTTACCTACTCTGACGATAGTGGATCCACTAAAATAATATATGTCAGTAGAAATTAGGATTATGAAAAAAAATAATAAGCCAGTGATATAATAGAAGCTATAAAAAATCAGTAAAAAATTGAATATTTTTACAATGCTGTTGTTTTGGTCTTCAGATGAAAGGCTGGTTCGGAGGTGGTTTACCATTGCCTTCCTCACTGAGTGGAAAAGTAAGCTTATCAGCATGCCAGGCCCTCTGAAAAGCATCTACTTTCCATCCTGTAAATGACACCTTCACTTCATTTACCAGTGTTTGGCTGTATAATGAAATTGATTACTCTCAGAGGAGATAACTCTTGATTAGTGTCTTTTACATTTCTACCTCTTCTGTTCTTAAATGCTTCAGTCGTATAATTGGCTGACCACATCATAAGAAACAACTATTTTTGTAGCCCTGGAATTAGCAGATCGATTGCAAATTTAACACTCCACTTGCCTGTTATGGGCAAAATTTTACAATAGGATTCAATATAGGCTGCAGGATGCATTATAAAGATTTATTTGGAAACTAAATATGTTAAATTTTTTTTATTCTTTTTAAATGTGACTTCTGAATAAAATATTATACACACCACTAAAAATCAACTTCTAGAAATTTTTTAATGTATTTTTTTTATTTAAATACTCTGATGATGGTGGATCCACCAAAACATAATGTAAGATAAAAAATATAATCATAGATCTTCTTTTTCTCTTAATCAAGGATTAGGCTTGCGCCTGTTCTGTCTCACAACAGTGACAAACTATTGAATTTTTGCCAATAAAATTTTATTTTTTGATAAAATCATGGGTAAAACCAAAATATACAGCAGCTGTAAGTGGTTAGTAAATTTATTTACAAGTTTTTTACAATAGGGTAAATTGTGGCTGCAGGATGCAGCCCACATAAAAATAAAGATTTATTTGTAATTATACATTAGGTTTTAGATGTATGCAAGTAGTGCATACTCTTATTACATTATGTATTTTTTCTTTTTTTTTTGTTCCCATTGTGATTTCATTTATTCATTGTATTATTTTATTTGTCTCCCTATATTTTACTTTTTGTTTAGTAGTTGGCAGTGTTTACATACACAATTTATTTAAAAAAAAGTAAATAAAAAATAAGGAACAAATATGAACGTGTTCAATTTGGCTTTCTTCTAGAATGATATTATGTGCCAAAAACAAATTTAATTCTTAGGGAACTATTTCTGATTTAGACTACTTGGCCATTACTTCAGGTGTATGCTATTTTAGGTTTTCTGTTTCTCTGATTGCAAAACCTTTTATCATGATTTAAAGGACTGAGCAAGCAGAGCTAATATTTTTTCTTCAGTCATTCATCAAATGTTATTTAACTCTTTATACATCTTGTCATTAATTACTTAGTGTATGTTTTAAATTAGTAAGTTTAAGAGTTAGTTTATTTCAAAATTTAACAGTTCATTTTCTTATTTCTGATTGTTGTGTTGTGTTATTTTAAATTATCAGCAAATAATATTCATGTATGTTGACAACATATATTGAATTGTCATCAGTGAAAAACCATTCGTGTAGAAATGTGCATCAAAGTATTATCCAGTATGTATTATTAAATTCATTGCTATAATGTAATTTTTTGAATATTTTTTAACTAGAAACTAATCTTTCGTGGATCAATTTTTTAAATACTTGCAAGTTGCATGTGTGCATGTTATTAAAAAATAAATCAACATGATTTTATTTATCAAAATTAATGCAAATATATTTGCAGTTTGCATTTAATATTTTATCATGATAATTCTTTTAATTAATAACTTAATAATTCTAATAACTTAATTCTTAAGTTATTAGAAAGCTAAAGAACTTACCAGAAAAGTTTTAATTAAGATGCAAGGAAATTTTGAACTTCAGATTATTCTGCATGCATAATAAACCTGGAACTGTAATATTTTGAAAAAAAAAACAAATTGTGGTAATTTAATTGAACTTGCTCTAAAAATTTGTCTGGGATCTCATTTATTTTATTGCTAATTAAAACAAACAGATTTAAAAATCTGAAAATTGCACCAAAACCTTTAAAATAATTTTTGAAAAAAATTTGTTATTTTTTAATGAAAAAAAATTATTTGTAGTTTTTTATGGAATCTTACTGTGCACCTCAATTTTTGGCCGGAAATCTGAAAAGAAATAATAATTTTTAGTTACTAGCAAATCACAATATGATAGAGTATAAGTATATACTTGAGAAATCACACTTAACATAAATTCAATTGCTTGTAACATTAGAAACACTCACATGACTTTCTCTAGCCAATGTACATAATAAAAAGAATAATCCTTGTTTAATCACGAGTAAGCAACGGAAAAAACATAACCTAATTTTAACCATGAGTGAATGACGCAAAATGAAAATTAACTTCTGTAGAAATTAAAAATACAGAAAATCACAAATTGACACTAAACTGAGCATTGTAAAAAAATGTCTGAAACAAAAGTTGTAGTTTTTTTAGTGTTCTACAACTTCAATTATACCTTTTTGCCTTAGAATGCATATTAAGGCCGCAATCTTAAAAAAAAAACATTTTTATGAGAGGGCAGGCCCCCCCAAGTATTTTAGCAGACGTGGCTTACCCTGTCTTGTAGAACATAAGAAATGTAAATGAGGTGATTTTTTAAAAAATCATAGGAGCCGTTTTTGAGAAAATGAGAAAAAGTGAAAAATTACATGAATAAACTACTACTTCCAGTAAGCAGATTTGATGAAAATATTTGTGTTGGGATCCCTTGTGGTACCTAACTTAAGTTCCAATTCCGTTTTGAGATAACTTATTTGTGTAAACTTAAACTTCATGTGTAACTTAAAAGTAACTTATTCCATTTTGAGATATTTTGTGTACACACAGACCAATCGCTAAAACATGTGTTTTGGTTCAGGTGGTCTAAAAAATCGACATGAAAACAATACTTTCCTTTCATATAGGTCAAGAGAAAGTAAAAAGTATGAAAGAAGCATAACAAATGGATATCTGATTCCAGTAATGTAACAAACCAAAAATGTAGTTTGAAGAAATTTGTCTCGGGGTGTGTTTGTAAAATTTCATTTTATTATGTGTACATGTTTAATAGCCCATTTTGATGTCTTGCCATCAGAAAAATTTATTGAGATTTATGATAAGAAAATTACATTTTATTTTGTTTTAACATTAGAAAGTGAGTTTATTTTACACTAGTTTTTGAACACCACATTAGCAAAACATGTTTCATTCAGCTTGACAAATCAGAAGAGGAGATGATAAATGTGAAGAATACTTTAATAAAATATCATTCAATCATGTTTATTGTGGTACGCATCAAATGATGTGGGTGAGGTATTTTCCTGTGAGCTTGAGCAGTGATGTGATAAGTGGTAGTGAGGGTGACTGGACCGAAAGGGATGCTGGATCAATATTACCCCCTCTTTATCCTATATCCCAACAGTAGCTGCCTGCTTCTAGCTTTTGGTTAGGCTGTTTGCTCTAGCTCTTCTCACGTGTGGAAGCTTTGTGAGTACTCCCCATGTCATGTCTTTCTCCAGGCCGTACACTTCAAACAAGGTTCTAATACATTCCCTAACTACATTTTCTTGTTTTTGTTTGTTTCTCTATTCATAAGCTTTGTCTTGCTATAAAAGCTATTTTAAAATTTAAAACATTAACTTTTAGTCTGAGCAAATTTTTTCAACAGAACTTATTTTTAAAAAAATCAGTTTATAAAATTAACTTAAACACTTGACTACACGTAAAATCATTATTGGATAAATATTATAAGCATTTTAAAAAATAACTCCAATTAATGTTCCACATCTTCACTACAATGGTAATTACAGTATTTATTTCAATTTAACAGACGTAAACATAGTATCTCATGTAATTTTAATTGATATGCTGAGAAATTATCAAAAGAGTACGGTTACTATTCTGTTTTACTGAAATAATCTCTTACATTTTGAAAACTTGCCTAAATAATTTTCAAAGGATTATTTGGAATTTCATAAGGAAATTTGTCTGTACATACTGTAAATTATTCAATATATTGACAAAAATAACAAGTACGTAGCGAAGCGTGTAGTTATCCAGAATAATCTCTATTGTTAATAAAATGGTATGGTTCTTCTTAACACAGTATGTAAATCTGAGATTCACCTGTAGCTCTTTTAGCACAAGGACATATTTGAGAATATTTTATTAACTTATTCTGAATAATTAGAACATTTTAGCAGTATTTTTCCCTTTCTAAACATTAAACTTATTCAGAAACTGATTACATAATTATTTTAATTTATAAATTTTCTAGAATTTTTCTGAGAAGTCAAAGCAATTTTTTCTTTTAAAGCTTATGCTTTATTGTGCTTATACGTACCTTTGTAAGTTTTTGTTTGTGTGATTTAATTTAATTTTTTATCTCATTAAACTTTTTTCTTTGTTTCATTTTTTAATTTGTATTTTCCTTTAACATACAAACAATACACAGCTTACTTCTATTCATTATAATGAAGCATCAGTAATCTGAACCAGTCAGAATAAAATATAATACATAATCTCTATACTACCTGTCGTGTTATTTAGATCAGTAACTGAAAATTTGAAATATTATTTTAAAATGGTGTATTTAAAAACTAAGTCTAGTTCTTATAGGATAAACTTCTACTAGTATTGTAAGTCATTGAATTTTACCTTTAAATATATGTTGAATTAATTTAAACTGATTTTTATTAGAAAAGTTGGTAAATCTTTTGTATTTCTTTATAATTAGCCATTGTGTAGTAAAACTCTGGTTAAAACCTAGAATATTATACATCTGTTATAATTTTATTCTGAAGAAGTTGTTGCTAAATACATCCTCAAGATAAGGAGTAAGATGATAAGAATGACAAAAATTATAAAAACTTCCTATTGTACTTGTGTTAAAACAATTGTATGAAGTTTAGAAGTCAGTTTAGAAATGTAGGAATTACAGACTGAGAACCTTAGGTTTCATATCTAGCATAACCCTAAATTTTCTTCTTGTAACTTGTTACTTTTTCTTGAAGGTGTTATAGGACGAACTCAGATCAAATTTAAGCACTTTCAAAAGCTATTTGACAGTTACATGACGACTGAAAAATGTTTAAGAGGACCATCATAAAGTGAATGTAAAGTATCAGGCAAGTCCAGAACTTCAAGAATTCATAGTAGCTTTACAAGCAAAAAATTCATTTTTCTTCAAGTGTTAACTCTTCAAAAAAGCATATCTATGACAATAAATTGGGACATTACTCATCAAAATAAATTTAGTTGATTACAAGTTAAACCATTCATTAAGGTTCTTGTAATAAAAATATATTGTTGCTCCATTGGACAACATCCTTTTTCCCTTTCAGTGCCATTTTTTTTTAGTTGAAGTTATATTATAATATTAGTTGATGGAAGTGTATAATATTGGGGATACTCTACTAATTTATTTATTTTTTTTTTTGTTTAACGTTCGAAAATTATTGCAATTATGAACAGATAGGTTTTTATTTTTAGTGAATTTAAACGATGGTTTAGAATTTTTGATATTCAGATTACTGATGCTGCAATAATACATATATATTATAATTACACAATAGTATATAATAATTTTATATAAATTATTTATTAGATTAACAATAATTTTGAAGTATTTTTAGCATTAACTTCGATATGAGGTTTTTCTTACTTTTATGAGCATTTTGCTACTTTTGTTAACTAGTTACAATTATTACATGTAGAAAGATGTATCGTAGCTTTGATTTAAAGAAAAAAGTAAAGATTTACTAGATTAAAATATTTTAACTTTTTTGATAGTAGTTTACAAAATAAATAGCTATAAGTTTTATGCAAAAATAATTTTTTAAACAGTCTCCGTATGTTATTTGGCATCTTACTCATAAAGTAAAGTTTCCTAGTTTTCATTTTAAGTTAGAATCCAGACTTATAATATTTAAAAAAAGTACTGAACACAGTGCAGCCTCAGTCACTTTAACAACTGACATGATGCTTATTTAATACAGTCATGCGGTAGACTTACTCAGTATGAAGAAAGTCTTCAAAATCTTCTTCTTTTTAACGTGCCCTCACCGACCGGAGGTTGGCAATCCTGATGGCTATTCGGACTTTGAACACTGCAGCTCTGAACTGCTCTGCTGAGGTACAACAAACCAGTTACGAAGATTCTTTAACCAAGAAATTCTTCCCACATCTCTCTTCTCTTGAATCTTGCCTTGTATTATCAAGTGAAGCAATTCATATCTTGGTCCACGGATAATATGACCCAGATATTCCATTTTCCTTTTTTGGATGGTGTAAACAAGCTCCTTTTCTGTTCCCATTCTCTGCAAGACTGTCTCATTGGGTACTTCATCAGTCCAGGGTATTTTTAGCATGCCCCTGAACAACCAAAGCTCAAACGCATCTATTCTCCTTATATCCTCTTCTTTAATGTCCAACCTTCCGCGCCATATAACACTTTTGAGAAGATGTAACATCCTCAATCTCAAGTCAAGGCTCAAGGATGTATCTGTTAAAAGGTTTTGCATTAACAAATGCAGAACAAGCAATCTCTGTCCTTCTGTTTATTTCATCTATGTGATCATTTTAGTCTTCAAAATGCTGCCTCTTGAACATTTTTCTTTAAAATAACCTTTGATTGTGTTGCAACGATGCAAAAATATTATACTAATACAGACATATTATGTAATCTGATTTGCTGATTTAAACGCAGCATAGGCACTTGCCACTTCTCGAGACAAACTAACTTTAAAATCAAATGTTTTCAATAATTTGTAAGCTCAAAATTTCACTTTCAAATTTTTCAGCTTAAATTTTTTAAGTTGTAAGCAGAATTATCACCACAAAATGTGCAATTGTATATTGTGATAATTTCCACCTTAGTTTTTTAGGAGCAACTACACGGTATATAACAAACAAAAATAATAGCTTCGTGCTGTCAGAACAAAAGTTTTTCAGTGAGTGCTTGTCAATAATGCACCTCCACCTACATCATTCCGTTGAAAAGTCATGGAGGTGATCCAATTACACTGTGTTAATAGAAATTAAAAACATTTTAACACTGACTTTAAAGTTCAGCTGGCACACATTTGGTAGTTAATTGAAGATCCTGGGTTCACATCTCAAAAATTTTCTCATCAATTCCATATTTATAAGCTATAATGATAGAACAATCATAGTAGCTGAAAAACCAAACATTTGATTGTTGGAACTTGAAACAAATAGAAAACAATTTACTCTAAAGATTTTGCAATACCAAACCAGGTTGCTGAAGATATTAGATGAAGAGTAATCTCTTAAGGATGTGTCTAACCAAATAATATTACTTATAAACAATTATTACTTAAGGTGTAATTAGTAAACGATTACAAAATAACAATTTATTACAGTTTAAAATGTATAGAATAAACATTGGCAACCTTTGACATATGACCTTGAATATAAAAATTTATTGATATATGTCTACAGAAATTTCTATATCTATAATGATTTATTGTAATTTCATTAAAGTATTGTAATTCCCTAATGTGCATGAATCTACAAAACAGATTTTTTTACAAAGCTGATAAATTTTTACAGTGGTTAGGGGTTAAGATATCAAACAAAAAGGTCAGTAGCATGTAAAAACAGTTAGAATGTATGTATAATATGAACTATAATCTAGTTGTTAATTAAATTTTTGGCAGCTGTATTGGTAACAAGTATAAAAAAGTCATTCGCCTTTTGTTTTTATATTTGCACAATATAAATAATGCTTAAAATAAGTTTGTGTTATTATGTATGTATGTTTATTTATATAATTACTGACATTTGCACCTGTAAGTTTTGCGGGTTTATTGCTAGCCACAATAGGGTGTATTAAATAACCTAGTTTATTGTTTTTCTTGGTTATACTCCACACTTTACTTTTTGTATTTAAGTAGCTTACTTTAAGAATAGTCATGTCAATTATCAGAATTGTAGCTCTTTGGGAATATAGAAATAATATATTTATAATATAGAATTACGTTAGGGTAGTTACCCCAATTTTGTCACTTAGGAAGAAGTGGTCTAAATTCAAATGCTTTACTTTTCTTAGGTATCACTCACAAAAATTCACTTCCAAATTTCCAGAACTGTGGTTTTTTAGAAAGATGTAAAAATTACAAAAGAAGTGCCTATTTTTTAGGGTAGGTACCTCCATTCTAAACCATAGAAATGGTAGAAATACTTCAAATGTTTATTTTTCTAGGTATTACTTTAATATTACCATGCAGATTTTCAGAACTGTAACCCTTTGGTGAAATTGATCTTCCTTCTTAGAGTGCTGACTCCATCAATAAGGATTGGCTGCAGCTCTAATAAATCACTCTTTTTCTTGTACCACCCTTAAACGCAAGTGCATACTCATATTTGTTCTGTCTCTAATATTATTCAATTGTAAGCATAGCCTCCATCCAGGTCTGCCGCTATCCTTTCACTCACAGTATAAGTCTGAGAAGCTCACGTTTATCACCCCTGTATAAATTTCCAAGGTAAGACATCTTCCTTCTTAGATCATGGTCATTAACTCGTGCCCATGCTCCACACCCATACAGCTCAAAATATCAACATTGTTAACATGGTTGAGCTACGAAATTCTATTACTCTATTTATTACCCAGATCTCAAAAGCTTTTAATCGATTCATGTACTACATACTCAAGGTCCATGTTTCCGCACCTTACAGCAGGATAGTGTAAATATTTCTTGACAAACCTACATCTTACCGGAAGTAAAATTATGTTATTAATAACATTCTTCATGTTAAGAAATGCCACCCTTACCATTCAATACAAGTTCTTATTCCTCTAATGACTTTAGATGTGCTGAAATTCAACTTTCTAAATAATTAAATTTTTCGATCTTCTCGATAGAATGATCTTTATTTTAAAGTATGTTAGATTTTTAAAGTATCTTTATTATCAAAGTAAATCACATCAATTGTGATGAACCTTACAGACTACCATCACATTAATTTTCAGTGGGCTGATTCTCAGACCAAGAGAAATTACTCTCTTTAGAAATGATGGTCATCAAGAGCTGAAGTCCTTTTGCTGAATCTGTAAAAATGTCTGTACCAACAGCATATCTTACATTGTTACAAAGTATTCTATTCAGTGAAGTTGTATTGAGAGTATTATAAAATGCTTACTTGAATTATTGGTTGAGAAGATATAGAATTACTCTTTATTGCTTAGTAAACACCCCCTTTTTAACCCTTTGGACCAAGTAGTTAAAATTCCAATGCTGTAGTTTTTAATGCACCACCTAAGTTACAAATGTACTAAATTCAGCTCTCCCTATTACTGGAAATTTTTAAAATTAGCAACAAGTCAATCAGTAAGTCAGTACAGGACTTTACATTTATTTGTAGAGGTTAATCATGCAATATATAAAATTTCTTTTCAACAATAACATTATTATGGTTATTATCACCAATACAAGGTATGAAAGGGTAAGGGAATGGTACATTACGGTAATGTTGAAATCTTCTGTGAGGAGTTGGAATCAATTCCCTGGCTTAAAAGTTGAGTATAATACACAAAGAAACACTAAAGTAGTTATAAATATATTAATCTTATGAAAATTTTCATACATATAATCTGATTAAAAATTCATAAGAAATATGAGTTAAATTTACCACCTTCAGATCCTGAAACTATGATGCATAGAAAATGTTAATGACTATCTAAATGTTTTCGTGGTCATTGTAGGCTTTCTCAAAGATTCATCAGTAACCAAACATTTTGTGTCTCATTAACCATTATAATAGGATAATGACCAAGCAGTTGATATTTACATCCTATAGAAAACTATGTAAAAATTAGTTAATAAGATTTTAGTAAATTATAAACTAATTATAAAATTACAAAACTAAGTACAACATTTTTTTCAACTTAAAAATATACAACCCATAAAGTTACATAGATACCCAAACAACCTACGTCAAAATTACTGATCTGTTATTTCAGCCAATACAATAAATTATTTTGTATATTAACAAGTATCTTAGATGCTACATAAATCGCTTCTTCTTCTTCTTCTTCTTCTTCTCACAATCAAGGATTGGGCTTCCACCTGTTCCAACTCACAACAGTGACAAGCTACTTAATCATTGCCATCTTTTGCTTGGCCTCCCAATATCTCTCATTCCCACCGGTATATATTGTAAAACACTGAGGGATCATTCTCTCTACATGCTCCCTCCATCACTGCCCTAAAAATTTATGTAGTAGTCACCGCAACAGGCTTCTACCCTAGGGGTTCTCAGGATCTATTCCTGATCAGGTCTTTACAGCTTATGAAAGGCAAAGCCTTTTTATGTAATAAAAAACCATAATTATTCTATTAACCCTTTTGATGAATTTGTCTTGCTCAGAGATATTTTAAAATCCACTGAAAGTGTTAATAATTTAATTCAGTAGATGTCTGCATTAGCATTTAACACATTCACTGCGGGCGTGTACCTGCCGAACTACTTTAAAAATGGATTTTTTTATTTAATAATTATGTTCATTTCAAAAGATGACAGAAATTGACGGAGAGTCATACCAGGAAACAGAAAATGTGTAAATCTATAGAAAAATTTGTAAAAATAATTCCCTAACATATGAGAGATACAAAGTGTACCTTTTGTCTCTTGTGGTTAGATTATAGTAGATTACAAAAAATGAGAATGAGAGCACAGTAAATACTGTGGTCCGCATGCCAGGTAGAAGCTCCACCACAGTAAATACTGTGCTCCACACTGAAAGTGTTAAGTTGGATGTTGAACAAAAAAAGAAAATATTTAGTGGGTGGTTTATTAACACATTCTGTGTGGATGTGGTATACCTACCACGTACGGATTTTTGTGAGTGACAGGCATGGTAGGGATACCACGGCAGTCCTTTTCATAAATTCTCTGTCCTTACTAACCAATTCAATGTATCAAGGAACGACTTTCACACTCAATATATTATATATAAACCTCAATATATAATATATAATATATTATAATATATAACTCAATATATTATTCTAACTTACTACTGAACTACGATTCTAAAAAATCAGATCTACCAACCCTACTGACAAAAAACTTGAATAGTGTTTTTCAAATATCCAAGTGGTAGTCCTATCACATCCATCAGTCACAAAAATCTTTGCGTGGTAGTCCTACCACGTCCGTAATTCGGTGAAATGTTTTACGTCTCATTTAATTCTGTCGTAATCGATATTTGTCACATATATTGACACCGTACTGAATGTGTTAATAACTGAATCTAAAGTTCTTAATAAACATGATCTTATAAACATTATTTCAGGGTGCCGACATGAAGAGGAACTGGATGAAAGGAATTACTTACTGCGTTCTTTGGTCATTTAGTATTTTCTGTGGATTTATCTCACTCTTGTGTCCTCTGCTCCCGATATTATTTATTCATCAGAAATTGTATCGCCAGCTTACAGAATTAATATTTGCAATATGGGAAATGTATCCAGTTGTAAGTAATCACTTTAAATACAAACTAATTTAAACATTTTAAATAACACTAATATTTGTATTTATACTGAACATTTTAATTTGTCTTTCAGCAGTAAATTGTAATGTAAATGACCAAAACTTTGTCATTAATTTTTGCATCATAATTATATATTTTAAACACAAAATCAGAAATGCCTTGAAGAAATGTTGGTGGAACGAGAGAGAAGCGAAAGAACTGCAAAAGTGCAGCAAAAAGATTAAAAGCTGAAAATGAGCTTACCAGGCTATGAACTAAAGTGGTCCTATGAGGCCTTAAAAGTATTTAAAAAAGAAACACAAAATCTGGTCCAGTGTATTTTAAACGGAGATGTTAGTCCTTAAATACAGAGTTCAACCAAAGGTAAAAATTACCTAGCTGTAAAGAGGACACGTTTGGGATTCCGCCAAAAAATTTAAAAAATGAAAATTGGTTAAAGGCACAAAAAGAGTTTGCGAAGTGCATAATAAAATAATTTAATTGACATTTCAATGGTGCTACTATTCTGGTGGCAACATTGTGAAATTTGAATCAAAATACATTTTGTTTTGATGTGTCATTATGCTAAGTGCTAGCATGTTTTTGTGGAATTTAAATATTATAACCTATAGTTAAATATAACTGGAATATAAATATTATATATACGCTTAAATGTAAATATAAATATAGTAATAGACAAAAATTAATGAACACACAAGTTGAATATGACAACCATCTGATTAATTTGACAAGACTGCTTTAAATCAGAATTTAAGATATTAAGAATCTATTATTCCTTATCTGTCACGGTAGGTGTAGGAAGTTTTAAATTTTGACTGTAAATTTTTAAAATACTTTCTGAAGATGTGTACAAGATACACTAAAACGCTATAAACATTGTACTATTAGGCCTACCATATTCTGGTGGTATAGGAAAATATATTTAAATTTCAAATATTATACCCTAATACTTAAGTTATTTATTTGAATATTTTGATAATACCAATAAGTGTTAATGTAACTATGAGATTGATTGTTACGAATAAATTGAGTAGGTACATAAAATTTATTAATAAAAATTTGTTTCATTAGGAATAGAAAAAATTTAAGTATAATTAGGAATTAGTTTAAAAACGTAAAAAATGGAAACTCTTTCATTTTGCCAGTGTTAGTAATTGATAATTAGTTTATTCGGTAATAACCAAGAAAAATACAACAAAAGCTGAAAACTAGAAGTTACAAATTTAAATAGTACCTACAGATTTAGACAATTTTTATTGTAGTTCAACTTCTTTACTTCAGGACTATTAATTTATACATTGCCAAGTCAACCACCTTAGTTTTTTCAGCACTGCTTTTTATCAGTATAATTAATAGATAAATTCTGTATAAATGATTTCAAACTTATTTTTACTAATCAGTTGCAATAAAAAATGAAATTAATAAAAAGTTATTATTAATAATAATAATACTAATAACCTGGGGGAGTTGCTTAGTCTCCTACCAGGCGCCTCCCCAGGTGGCGGATAGGGGAATGCTCGCCAGATATGGTGGGTACTGGGGAAATAAAATACCCAGGGCGGACCAAAATTAGCAACTAGGGCACGACGGTTCCACATGTCAGTGGCGATACCCCGACAGCGTCTGGTTCACATGTTAGTGGCGGCTGATTCACGTTACAAGGCTCAACAACCTTGTTCCTATACCCTGGCTTAGGCCAGAAAAGGAAATTAAGAGTGAAATCATGGATCGTGTAAGTAATGACAATATTACCCCAGGTGGTAAAATCCACCCGCCCAGCAAAAAGGTGGCAGCCAGTCATTCGGATTCTGGGGAGACTGGACCTACACGTTGTAAGAGTGAATCGGAGCACTCTGGAAAATTTCCCAAAAACAACATCAAAAATTATATTGGAACATTAAACGTACAGACACTAATTCAACAGGGAAATCTTTACACATTGACAGAGGAACTGAAGAAACAAAAAATACAAATCTTAGCTGTACAAGAGACAAGATTTTCAGATAATGAAATCACCGACTATAATGGCTTTAGAATTTTTAAAAGTGGAACTGATAGAAAAATTGGGAGAGGAGCATTTATTGTTGAGAAATCTTCTATTAATTCTGTAAAAAGCATAAAATCCATTAATAACAGACTTATGATGCTTAGAATGAAATATAAGAATAAAAACTACACGCTCATCAATGTCCATGCGCCGTGCAATATTGACAATAAAAAACACCGTGAAAGTGTAGATGGTTTTTGGGAGCGATTAGAACTTGAAATGTCAAAGATACCAACAACTGATGTAAAAATACTTCTTGGTGATTTCAATGCACAGATTGGCCGAGAAAAGAGATACAGAAAGACTGTTGGTCTACACCCTGCACATAAAATGACCAGTAGAAATGGTATGAGGCTGATCCAACTCTGCCAACAGTTTAACATGAAAATAAGCTCTACATCTTTTAACAAAAATCCAAGGAAACAGAAAACCTGGAGATCCCCTATAAGTCAATTGGGAGAATTCCAAATAGGTCATGTGGCCATATCATATGATTTCCAAAAAGAGATTAGAGATGTACAGGTTAGACGGGGTGCAAACGTTGACTCTGATCACTATCTAACTAGAGTTCGAGTCCAATTCACTCCAAGAAGAAAAACGCCAAGAATACCACCAGCAGTCCAAAAATTCAACCTAACAAATCTAAAAGAATCAGAAACAATAGTCAAATGGGAAACAATTCCTGCATCTAACTGGGAGGAATTCAGGGAGAAGATAACAGAAATAGCCAAAGAAGAAATACCATTGCAGAAGAAACAAAAACATCCATGGTGGAATAGGGAATGTGAGGAGGCAATTGAATCATGCAGTAAAGCTTTCCGGAAATACAGTTCAAATAAAAGCGAAGAAACTCATCAAAACTTCTTAAAAATACGTAAAAGTACAAATAAAGTAATTAGACAAGTGAAAAGAAAATACATAGCTCAACAGTTAGAATCAATAGAAACAGCTTTCAGAAACTATAACACACAGGGATTTTACAAGACGTTTTCAAACCATATCAAAGGTTATACCCCTCAAAATGTATGTTTTCGTAAACCAGATGGGAATCTAGCATTAAATGATGAAGAAAACTGTGAAGAATTAGCCAAATATTTTGAAAATCTCTTGAACTGCCCAGAGCCATTAGAAGCTCTCACAGTATCCAACATCTTAGCCCCAGAACAAGAGGATTCTACACCACCATCTAAGGAAGAAATTGTGAAACACATTAAAAATTTGAAAAATAACAAAGCATCGGGCGAAGATGGTATTGTAGCTGAGTTTTTGAAACTCCTGGGGCCCAAGTCAAGAAAAGAGCTAGTCGAAATTATACAGAATGTATGGGTCACTGAAGAAGTGCCAGATGATTGGAAATGCGCCCTAATTCATCCATTACATAAAAAAGGGGACAAAACCAATGTAAATAATTTTAGAGGTATTTCCCTACTTCCTGTAGCATATAAGATTCTCTCAGCTTGTATTCTTGAACGAACGCAAAAACAATTGGAACCCAAAATCTCTGATTTCCAAGCTGGCTTCAGGTCTAACAGATCGCGCTCAGAACAAATACTGAACTTGAAATTGATAACAAAGTTGAGAAAAATGCGTGGAAAACCAACAGTTTATTGTTTTGTTGATTTCAAGAAAGCCTACGACTCAATCCACAGACCCACACTTTTTAAAATTCTCGAAGAAAAAGGACTAGATCAGAAAACTCGGAAAATAATTGAACAAACATTAACAAATACAATATCCAAAGTGATTAGTAAATTGGCAGTCGTAGAGAGTAGACGTATTTGTCATTGTCCGTATCGGAATAGATAAATACTATTTAAATATTCGTTGTTCGTGTGGCGGCGTGTCCGTTAGTGAAAAATTGTATTTATATTCATTAGTATTTGCATTTTCGTTTATTTTTGTGTTGTTTTTTTTTGGGAATATTCAATTGGTGTATTTTTGAATGCCGAACGCACTTGAAAATTATTTTTCACCGAATAAGCGTCCACGGTCGTTGAGTTCCCCTGAGAATTTGGCTCAGGAAAAGAAGAAAACCGCAAAAGGTATGGATTCGCGATCAGGAACTTCTGGATCGACACAGGCTTCAGTAAGGGATATGGAAGCGGTCTTGGGAAGGCTTTTGGATAAAAAGTTAAGTAGTTTAGCAACTAAAAACGACATGAATGAACTAAAAAACTCTATAGATGAGTTAATAAAAGAAAATGTTGGTTTAAAAGTGGAGGTATCAAAGTTAAAGAGCGAAAATAACTTTTTGAAGTGTAAAATTGTTAATCTAGAGGATCGTTCTAGAAGGAATAATTTAATTTTCAAGGGGCTTACATATAACAAGGGGAGTGATTGTTGTGAAATCGTTGAGAACTTTTGCAACACGATTCTAGCAGTTTCAAATAGTGTTAAAATAAATCGTGCACACTCTTTGGGTAAAAACAGAGACAATGCTCCTATCATAGCACATATACCGGAAGAAAGGGACATAAATTGTATTCTTAAGAATGCATATAAATTAAAGGGGACCCGATATGTTGTACATAGAGACTTTAGTGTAGAAACTCGTAGAAGTCGCAGTGTGCTATTGACTTTGAAAAAAGAAATAATGAAAACTGTGGGGGAAGAAGGGGTTTTTGTGGCAGTGGATAAACTGTACTTTAGAGGGCAGGTGTTTACTTTTTCGGAGAGTGCCGGATTACAATCAAAAAATGGGTGCGGGTTGGAAAAATTGAAAGAAATGTGCGGAAAGGACTTTTCTGGTTTGAGTTTTCTGAAAAACAGAGAAATGATATTAGGTAGTAACGAAGAGGTTAATTATGCATAGGAGGATGTCGTCTGCCAAGGTAGTCCAAATACTCGAATTGGTGGTGATGTTAGTGGCTTGCATGTGAGTAATTATTGCGGTATTAGGTTGATTAGTTTTAATGTAGCGGGTCTTAAAAGTAAATGTAGCGATATTCATTTTCATAATTTTGTTAAAACTTCTGATATTTTTTGTTTATATGAGACCTTTTTGGAGGAGGGGCAATCGGGATGGGTTACTGGTTTTTTCGCTGAGTATGATATTTGTTTGACGACGGCAGTAAGAGTTAACAATATGGGTAGAGCTAAGGGTGGAACCGTTGTTGGATTTAGGAAAAATAAATTTAAGGATGCTAAGTTTATGACAATAGATGACAGGGTTGTGATTAATGTCAAATTTAGGCAGGTTCCGGTTATGATTATTCCCGTGTATCTTAGTTGCGATAGAGAAAGGTGGGAGGAAGAATGGTCAAATTTGTGGGAAATTTTAGAAAATCATAGTCCAAATAATGGTATTATTCTAATTGGCGATTTTAATTGTAGGATTGGTGAGCATCAAATACTACCAGAGCAAATTCTCAGTTCTACAAATTTAATAAATTATTGTAGAGTATCAAAAGATAAAATTATAAACAGTAAAGGTAGAAAATTTTTAGATATTTGCGAGAACTTTAACTTGGTGATTCTGAATGGTAGAGTGAAGGGGGATGCGACTGGTGAATTTACGTTTGTAAGTAGTTTGGGTGAGTCGGTGATTGATTTGTGTTGCGTGTCATGGGATATGGTGAATCTTGTTAGTAATTTTAAAGTGGGTCAAGTTATCTATTCAGACCACATGCCTTTGGAGGTGGATATTATATCATCGCAATATGCGCCGGATGTTGTTGATCTGGCTCTTTTACCAAGGCTTTATTGGGTCAAATCAGGAAAGGAAAAATATGAGGCTTATATCCGGCGGAATGTTAAAAAAATTTGTCCGTTACCCAGGGATACAGGTGAAGCAAGTAATAAAATACTTAGTTTAATTAAGGAAGCAGCAGATAATAGGGGGCCAGTTAGAAAAAATAATAAGGTTTTTAAACAGGAGTGGTATGATTGGGAGTGTGAGAGGGCTAGGGTGAGGTGCTTTAAACAGTTAAATATGTATAGGCGATGTAATAATGTGGAAACAAAAAATGCGTATTTGCAGTCGAATAAATTTTATACCAAGCTGTGTAAAAATAAGAAATTTCAATTTTATAGGCAGGCAGCGAAGAAGATTGGTACTGTTAGGGATTCAGGATCATTCTGGGGACTTGTGAAAATTTTTAGGAATAAGCCTTTTAAAATGTCAACGAGAATTTCACCACAAGCTTGGCGACTTCACTTCAGTAATTTATTAGGTGAATTTATAGCAGCACATCCGATGGCATATGCGATGCCGTATAGGGTGGACGAAATGCTTGATGGTGAGATTAAATGGGGCGAGTTACAGATGGTTTTGGCTAGAGCGAAAGATAATAAGGCGCCCGGTACGGACGGTATTCCGATAGAGTTTTTTAAGAATGCACCAAGGGAAGTACTAAATTTAGTTCTGGAAGTATTTAATAATATTTTAACGCATTTGTCTGTGCCCCAGAATTTTCGGGAATCGGTGATTTTTCCGATTTATAAAAAGGGGGATATGGCTGAGGTGGGAAATTATAGAGGGATTTCGTTTGTAAATGCAGTCGCTAAGTTATTTTCGGGCGTGATGTTAAGTAGATTAGAGAGGTGGATATATAAAAATGACGTGTTATCCGAATGTCAGGCTGGCTTTAGGAAGAGCTATTCCGCGGTTGACAACATATTTAATCTTTATAACATAGTAAAATTGAAATTACGGGGTAGGCGTAAAAAAGTTTACTGTTTCTTTGTAGATTTAAAGGCAGCTTTTGATCGAGTAGATAGAGAAGCGTTAATTTATAAATTGTATGAATTGGGGCTGTCTCATCGTTTTATATGTGTTATAGCGGAACTATATAGGGGTACTAAAGGCTGGGGTATGGTGTAATAATATGATTACAGAATTTTTTGATACCGTAAAAGGATTAAAACAAGGATGTCTTTTGTCTCCTATATTATTTTCTATTTTTGTAAATGACATTGGGGATCATGTGGGGGAGGGAATATGGTTAGGAGATATAAATGTTAAAATATTATTGTACGCGGACGATATGGTTATTCTTGCATCCACGCCAAGGGATTTACAAAGAATGATAAGGGACCTGAAAAATTATTGTGATCGTTGGGGACTAGAAATTAATACTCAAAAATCAAAAATAATGGTGTTTAGGAAAGGGGGTCGTTTAGCGGCTTGTGAGAAATGGTTTCTGGGGAATGAGGAAATTGAAGTAGTTAAGAAGTATAAATATTTAGGAGTTACGTTAACTACAAGTTTGTCTTTCACTGAGCATGTTAAAGAAAGATCAGCGATTGCTAAGTTTGGCCTAAATGGTGTGTGGAAAAATTTTATCATTAAGAAGGAAGTGTCAATGGAGGCTAAGTGGAAAATTTTTCGGGCGGTGAGTAGGGCAGTGGCTACCTACGGCGCACAGATCTGGGGCTTCCGGCAATATGATTGTTTGGAGGAGGTGATGCGATTTTTTGTCAAAAAATTACTTGCTTTACCAAGAGCCACTCCTAATTATATAATTTATTTAGGAATAAATGCTGAAATGCTCTTTCTATTTATATTTCGTATGCATTTTAATTATGTACTGAGAGTGTTGGAGTTGCCCAGGCATAGATTGCCACGTATGTTAGCTGAAAGAATGATTGAGAGTGAAATTGGGTGGTATGGAGAGTGGTTGCGATTGAGTGAAAGGTATGGGTGTGCTTTAAGTAGAGGAATGCATGGAGTGACAGGGTGGAGGGATGAGCTGGAAAGTATATTGGCATGTGCTAAAAACAATTTTAAGGAGATTTTTTTACGGCGAGCTGCAGATGCGCAATATCATAGTCTGTTTAGTCGGTTGGAGCACGACTTAAGAGAAAATAATTTTTTGAATCTGGGCTTAGATAGGTGTACTACGGGATTAATTTTCCGGGCTAGGGGAGAATTACTAAGTTTAAATTTCAGATGCGATAGGGAGGAACCCCAGTGGTTGTGTTCCCTGTGTAACTTACGGAGTAAAGAAGATACTTTGCATTTTATGGGAAGGTGTCCCATATTAAGTAGTATACGTGTAAATTATTTCGGTAAATCTGAATTGAATGATGAGGAAGTGTTGGACTGGTTAAATGGTAAAAGTTGGAAGAAACTAGCGGGATATTTACGAGTTGCACTTTGTTATAGAAGAGGGCTAGTAAACGAATTTAATTATTAATTATATGAATGTGCAGGATAAAAAAAAAAAAAAAAAACACGGTAAAAAAAAAAAAAAAAATACAGAGTGCGTGAGAGTATGTGTATGTGATTATGTAGTATGTGTATGTGGTGTAAAAGAGTATGTGATAGATTGCGTGTGAGGATGGGAGATGGTAAATCACCAGTGTGCGCCCTTTCATATCTGTATTATCTGCTGTTGAATTGTGGATGCTGATTTGCTTGAAAGACCCGTTGCATTTCTTTTTCCTGTTGATTAACAACTGATTTATTTTTATAATTATTGATTTGGCTAGGCCTATTTTTCCTATTGAACAATTTAAAAGAATTCTTTGTAATATTCTAATCAAATTTTAGAATTATTTATTTATGGTAAAATAATAGAAGTTTAAGTGTTTAGTTATTTGTTTATTTTATCGCTACGCTCAAGGAAAACAGGCAGTTTAATTTGATTTATTCTGAATTTACTAATCCTGGCAGACGACCATCTATAGGTCATGTCAAGATTATGCTGAGTTTGTTGGTTACAATATCCAAAGTAAAATTCATGGGGAAACTTTCAAAGCCGTTTGAGATAAGGACTGGCGTCAGACAAGGTGATGGTTTGTCTCCGTTGTTATTCAACATAGTTCTGGATAGAGTGATGGAAGAGTGGGAGAGGACACTCAAAGAGGGAAACCTCTGGAAGCCAATCTCGCTTGGGACTAAAAATAATAATCTGCAAATACCTTACTTGGCTTTTGCAGATGATCTTGCAATAATGGCAGACTCGGGCGAAGTTGCAATAAAGCAGATAGAGACTCTGAAAGAATGTGCAGAAAAAGTTGGTTTACAGGTGTCCTTTGAAAAAACAGTGTTCACAACTACAAACCTAGAAGTTGCCAGACTGCAAACCAAATATGGAACAATCAACAGGGTGTCTTTTTTTAAATATTTAGGAGAAGTTATTTCGGAGAAATTTTCACAGCAGGAGAGAATAAAGAAAGCTCGTAAAGGCCTAGGGCTGGTGCAATTTATTTATAATAAAAAATGCTTGTCTCTTCACACAAAAATTAGACACTACAACACAGTGATCAAGCCATCAATGCTTTATGCCAGTGAGACCCTGAACCTCAACAGGAAAGCCGATTTAGAAAATTTGAAAAAGGAGGAAAGGAAAATAATAAGGAAAATTCTCGGTCCAAGATTAACTGAAAACGGTTATAGATTGCAAAAAAATAACACAGTTGAGCAACATTCAAATATTGTAACAGACATGAGGAAAAGACGTCTTAAATTTTTTGGTCATATCATGAGGCTTCCTGATCATAGAGTTACAAAAAAGATGGTAAAATATGTAGCTTTGCTTGTCAATAGAGGGGAATGGATTCGACACGTTAAGAAAGATCTAGTTCTGGCAAACATTACTGATAATGAAGTTACCAATCAAAATAGTTTTAGAACGAAAATTAATGAATGGGAGATTATTCCAGAGGTTAAAATTCCAAGAGTTGGAACAAGATGGAGTGAGGAAAGAAAAGCTGATTTTTCTCAGAAAATGAAAGGCTGGCGGGCAAACAAGAAAAACACCAAGTCCAATAATCAATGATCGTGAATAATGCTCAGCGTCTTCCACTTCGGGAGCTCTACGGCTAATAATAATAATAATAATAATAATAATAAATTACATAGACATTAAATGAATGATAACATACATTTGAATAATTAAGTAACTTGAGAGTCATTATTACATTATTTACAAGTATTTTACTAATACTGTACTATTTATACAAGTAATTATGTATTTTTATCAAACCATTAACCTCAAACGTGTCAAGAAATTGTGAGATATTGTTTTGAAATTGAGAAATCACTGAACATTAATTTGTGTATAAAGAAACGTTCAACTATTTTTTGCTACATTGTTTTGCTAAGGTATTATTATGAATATCCCATATTCATCAAATAATATTACATGTGTTCATTTTTCAAAAAAAATACGCAAGTAAATGATTAATCAATAATAATATGCAGGTATAAATTTTTTTTACTCGCCTACTCATCACCAATCAAAAAACGTAGCCCTAAGTGTCTGAAATAATGAAAACTAATTCAATAGTATACAAGTAAATAGAGTTCTTAAATTGTGTCACGAGATGATTTTTCTAAAATTTCAAAATGAAAGCTGAATTCAATTTTGTAGCTTGCTTGTAATTTAATAAATTGCAATTTTTAATAGAAAGATAATTAGGTACTTTCTTATTTTATAAAAAATATTTCTTAAGTTACTTCTGTTTTTCTTTATTGATTTTTTTATGCACCGAATGATTTTCTTGCATAAACATCATGCATATAGATAAAAACTTTATTGTACTTGTTGAGGTTCCAACTCATAAATCTCTTAGGCTACAGCCACACTGCAAGAGGCGTTAAGGCAAGTGTTTATAAGGAGGCAAGAGTCTAGCGCCAAGTTTCATTTTGGACGGACTGCAAGAGGGAGGTGGCACATTGCAACTAGGTCTGTCAAGTCCAGACATGAGCAATGATGTCATTACTTGTGGGAAAGTTTAGATTTAAAATTAGGTGACAATTGTACAAATGAGTGGATACACGATATTAATACCGTTAAGGAAGTTTTCAACAATTTTATTACTTGTACAAAGACACTCGTTTGTACAAAACTAAATTAAATTTATTATCGTTTCTCTTCTCATTCTCAAATATTCCACAAATTTTGTGAAATATTTGAGAATGAGAAGAGAAACGTTCGATATTCTTAAAGAGATGTTACTCAGTACTTAAAAATCACTAATCATAGTACAGCCAACAGGTAATAAACAGTATAGCCACCAGTATGACACCTATCAATTCGACAAGTTAGTTAGCTAGGACGCATGCCTGGCGAGTTGTCCGGTTTCAAAAAGTGCTAGGTGGCTCCAATGCGGTAACCACCATAACATTTCATGTGTTAGGTTTTGGTGGGAGAAGCATTCGAACGCCATTTCCACCATGTCTCGACACATGCCTCCTGCAGGTGGCCATAGCTTAAGATCCAAAATTTTTTTTTGATAATTTTCATTCACCACAGATAAGCAAGCATGCCTGTTCTGGTCCATACCAACCAGAAAACATACTCCAAATATTTCTGGCAAGGCCTACCTACACTCCTATTCCCCTCAGGTCTGTACCTCAGTACTCTGCAGAAGATTCTTCTTGGGAGCATCTATTGAGCATGATCTCTGTAGCTCTTTCTGATTATTTACCTTATAATTGTATTGTTTTTCATTGATTTTCGTACTGAACTGCTGACTATTTTCCAGGTTTTAATGGAATTATTATTTGGAACAAAGATAATTGTAACTGGAGATGAAATATTGCCAGGAGAATCTTCTTTGATGATTATGAATCATAGAACAAGACTTGATTGGAATTTCTTATGGGGGGCCATGTTTTATGGATCTCGTAGGCCGGCGCATAGACTGAAATTTGTTCTGAAAGCACCAATTCGTCACACACCTGGCGCAGGTATACTACTTTTTTAACGTATTTTTGGAACAAATTAATATTGTGTAATAATAACTAAATTAGTAAACAATTAGAGTATGCCAGTTTGTAATAGGTTATTATTTAATATCATATTCTTTATTGGCGTTGCATCAGCTTTCAAGTTTGATTTTATTATTTTTCCATTTTACCTTGCCTCCTATTTCATTCAATAAAACATTATTCACATTTATACATTATGGTTTTATTTAATTAATATATTTTCATAATTACAATCACAAGTTTCATTGTTTAAGTGCAATTCTAAAATAATGCTCCTGTTCTTAATACTGTTAAATCAATTCACTGGTTATTATTGATTTGAATGTTAAAAATCTAACGACAACATTATTTCTTAATTTCTTTGAACGATTCAAATATTTCTTTCAATTCTTCTATTAGACGAATGTCTTCATCAATGTTTTCATACATCTGCCATTGAAAAGCTACCAGATAATCACTATTATTATAAAGTTAAATAATTTGTGTCTCTTTTAATAACATGAACGTTGGTGGATAAATTATTTTATCTTCTAATATATATTTTTATTTTTATTTTTTAAGAATGAATGTGGGACCTACTATTCGCATTGACGTTCAGCCCCACACTAAAATAATTTACAATTTTTATTTCTTCTTCTTAGTTGCCTAGTAACCATATTTTGTTATGAAAATTAAATAATTTTTAAATATTTTATCTTAATCAGCTGGAATTATTTATATTTATTTCAATATACTCAAATATAAACAAATCCAGATGTCCATTAAATTTGTCTCATTACAATTGTCAGTCAGAGAACTCACCAGACAATTTTTATATTGATGCATGCACTCATTGAAAATATTATAAAAGAGAAGGAAATTTGATTACAATATTTTTACACATTATGAGGGGATGAATACTATACTAATAGGATTGTCTTCACCTAAAATAATTCTTAAAAGTGCCACTTGAGGTAAGATTGGTCCTTATGTTGACAATTCAACCAAAATTTATTGTAAGTTCTCTGCAATTTATATACTTTTCTAGAAAAGGAATTTATTAGTGATTTCTCTTGCCCATGAGAAATTATATTTTTTCATCTATTCTACAGTTCTTGAATAGCAATATTACGTTACTTAATAAAAGATTTCATCAAAAAATTTTCAAAATATTATAATAAAGCTTAAAATGTAATGTAATTGTATGAAATTAAACAAAATTTTCATTACAGGATGGGTGATGCAAATGGCTGGATTCCTTTATATTCACCGACACTGGGATTCTGATCAAGCTCTTTTAGGAAGAATGCTGGACTACTTACGGGATATTAAACACACATACCAGGTCTCTGACATGTCTGGTGCTACATAGTTTAAAGAAATCGTTTTAGTAACTGATGTAACAATATGTCATGGTTTAATATCATTCTCAGTTTTGTTGATTTATACTTCAACTCGTATCAACTGGTAGACTGTAGTCATTAATGAAAGTCTGCAGTAGGTTGTAGAACATTGAACATAAGTATGAAATAGTGTAATAGTTTTCCAGGCTCAGGCCAGAAATTGAACACAGGACTTTGACTTTGAAGTCAAGCCCTTTGCTAAAAAAGAATCACTTTAGACATAAATGCAAATATTTTATAATTTATTTCCTATAGGTTAATTTATTTCATTTTTCTTTGTAAAATGATATATGTAATAGCTGTCATTAACTTTGCTTACTCTGTTTCCATTTTATTCATTGTAAACATAAATAAATAAATTGACATTCACTCTAGTTGTATAGGTTTATCTGTTTAGAACTTGCCTGTTGTAGAGTGCAACAATGCCATGAACTTTCTTGAATTATCTGCTGATTAACCTCGAAGCCCCAATAATTCTAGCTTCGAAGAGTTAAGATTGATTCTTCAGCCCCCTCACCTACTTAACACATCAAGGTAAAAACTGTATTTTTAAAATTTTGTTTACAGTATAGAGTATCACTGTGTTCTCTTATTGGAGTAACAATAATAGTTCTTTTGGAAAAAAAAAACTTATATTCTTAAAATTTGATTTTCTTTATTGGCTACTCAATGGCATGCGGTCCTCAGTGGTTTGCAATCCGAATCTAGACGCATTCTAGCCTAGACATATTCTAGTCTAGAGGTAAATCTACTTTTGGCTGCACTTGTATGGGTGACAAATTAGTGTATGTTATTATCTCATTTTTATAAATAACTTAATGAAAAATTTTAATTGACAGTATTGTCTTTTCAGGTACTGATATTTCCTGAAGGAACCGATTTAACAGAACGTAGTATGAAAAAGAGTAATTCGTTTGCTGACACAAATAAATTGGAATACTACAAGAGAGTTCTCCACCCTAAAACAACAGGATTTGTTTACCTGGCTACAAAAATGAGAGAAAGTAGGTATGATTAATGATAAATATTCTTCTTATTTTTTTTTTTTGGCCAGCCCATGTGCGTAGTGGTTAGCGCAACTGGCTTCTACGCTAGGGTCCTGGGTTCGATTCCCAGTCAGGTGTGGCATTTTTTCATCACTTATTTTCATGTATCATCCTTCTCATCGTCTGCATTAGCAGCAATTGCAAAACAGTCAGACGTAAAACAAAAAAAATCTTATGTTTTTCAAAAAAATGAGTAACACTGTGGAATGCAACATAAATGCTTTCTCATTCAAGCCTTTAAACGTATAGTTTTTAAATGTTGATAGAAGTACAATTTAAAAGTGTGGTGGTACTAATTTTAGTCATGATGTTTTTCCTTTAACTGAAAATAATAAATTATTTAGTTAGTATCCAGTTAATCTGTACAGAAATGAGGCGTGGGCAACAAAAAAAACCCAAGAGCAGATAATCCAGATGGCAAAGATGAGATTTCTGCAAAGGACTACGGGGTGTACACGCTTGGACAGAATAAGGAAAGAATTGGGTATTTATTTACAACTTGAACAAAAGGATAAATGATTATCACCAAAGTTGGAGACGGCACGTGGCAAGGATGTTAGCTCACAGAATACCTAAGCAGGCACACTGGTATGCTCCAGAAGGTAAAAGGGATGTCGGTAGACCTAGGAGAAGATGGAGATAGATGATACACTATGTGAGTTCAGGAACAGGCTGTGGCCTAATCCTCGGTTGTAAGAAGAAGAAGAAGAAGAAGAAGCGTTAGTATCACAAATATTTTTTGTAGTTTGTTCACAATGTCCTAAAATATGTATGAGAGATGAAACATACAATGGTTTTTTGTGTAATCAAATAGAAAATATTCAAATGTAAATGATTGTAAATGCTATAAGCGAGTTAGGAAGCTAACATAATTTAGGACAAAAAGAAAGAAAAACAGTTAAATTTGTAAGTCATAAAAAATGTATTCATTAAAACTGACATGTATCTTAAAAGATAATAACCAAGAATCATCAAGTTCTTCACTTTTTAATATGTAATTAGTTATTCATTGTAGGATATATTACAAAATGGGTTTCAAGCATGATAAAAAATAATAATACAATAATATTTATTAAATTTAGATAATCAACTGGACGCTATTTATGACCTAAGTGTCGGTTATCCTGGAGTTGTGGCACAAAGTGAAGTTGATATTATAAAGGGAATATTTCCTGAAGAAGTTCATTTTTCTATAAAAAGGTACGTATATTTTATTTACTTACTGATACTAATTTCAAGGACTTATTAGTCATTTACTTATTCATGTCAGTCCAAGGTGATTTGAATTTGGTTGATTTTATGTTAATATTTTCTGTAGTTTATTAATAATAAACAACTTACTCTTACATTTCAAGAAAAAACGGCCTTGTGGAAAAAATATTAATACCCTATAGTTTATACAAAAGTATCAGCATAGGTTAGGTCAGTTAGCAAAAGTTAAATCCTATTCTATACTGTATTCATTGAGTGTTGAGAGTTAGCAGCTCACGTGAACAAGTGTTACAGTTAATGGCTGTGTTACTGTTAATTTGTAGAACTCATTCACAGCATTTAGCTTATGTATTACTAGCAACCCCCGCTTGCTTCGCTTCACAGCAGCTAATGTAGGCCTCATTAAATTATTTTGAAACCTCTCTATATACAATATTTGTGGTTTTGTTGCCCTGTGGCAGCAAAGTAAATTGTTTTTCTGCACTTCCAGCTCTAGAAAGTCCGACATAAAGTTGTCAATGAGTGAAGGAAGTACTCGTTTCTCAAATCGATGCCCACCATTTTAAATGTTTGTCCCTGCGATTTAACAAAATTGAATAGAATGCATAGAAGAATACCGATGGAAAAGAAAAAGACAGTTGATATATGGCTGAAATAAGAGACAGTAACGTGTGTGCGGTATGCAGAGTAATTGGAAATATATGACTCATTCGCTACCTGTCGAATGAAAACAAATATAGAAAATACAGTAAAAAATTAAAAATTTTGAATATATTCGAATTTTTAATGTTTTTGGAATCGAATATTATTCTTCACGTTTTTCTATGAAATATAAAAGTTGAATCGTGCTTCTGACCCAAAAAAATACACCATCCAGAGGACTTAGAAAAAATAAAAGTGCTATGCACCCAAACATGCGACATTGTCACAGTTTAAGTTGCTTAACTCACTTAATTAAAGTTACTTAAAGTTGCAAAATAGCCTATATTGATCAGGAAGCTCTAAGCTATGCAACAATGAAAGATTTTTTAAAATTAGTTCATTACTTTCTGAGATTACCTCATACAAACAAACAGACGTTTATTCTTTATTATATTAGTATAGACATGTAAAGCATATGCCACAATAGATTAACCCTTGTGCACCGCTAAACGTATAATACGTGTCTTTGATGTGTGTGTAAGTAGTCAACAATTTGTCTAGTTGGTGAAGGTCGTTGAAGGCGGACCCCAGTCATATGTATAATTTAAATGTAGCCAATGATACAAGGAACAAGCTATGCTATTTAGAAACAAAATACGATACGTGGGAAATTTTCTATTGATTTCTAAGTATTGTGGTACAACTGATTGTCAACATATACTTAAACAAAGCCATCTTTACAGATGGCTATAAATAACACCAGTACTCTTAAGTCTAATAACACCAAAGATGGCTGTAAATAACACCAGTACTCTTAAGTCTAATAACACCAATACTTCCATCCTAGCACCACTTGCACTATAAAAATCTTTGGATGATTAAATTATAGGTTAATGATGAATGTTACTTGATACAGTTACTACTTAAATAGGATACAGCCTAACTAATTTAAAGTGTTATGTTTATCACAAAAATAGTTCTGTAAATTGTAGTTTAGTTCTGTAAATTTCAGTCTGTGTTCCAAAAATATTTTGCTGAAATTTTGAGTTAGAATAAAAAACAAAAGAGTAAAAATGTATCCCAGCATATAAAAATTAATAAAACAGATTAATTTTGTTTAAAAAAAACATAGGATTTTTCAGTAGCTGTTCTCAAAAATAAAGTCATCATACCCTATTAACCGGATAATAACATGAATTTTTTTTGTCAACCCTAAATTAATGACTTGTATCAAAAACTTTTAAACCAGGCAGTGGTTTCACCTTTGGTGTAACCTATCTCAGAATTTGCATTTTATATTTATGTAGTTAACACTTTGAGTACTGGAGTTAAAAATGGGGTCATTAATAGAATCCTGACCATTTTTGCCTGTATTTGAAATGTTATAAAAATAACTATTAAGGAATATTAAAATATTCCAAAAAATATATTTACTACAGGAATAGTAAAATGGTTTTTACATGGCTGGAAACATCAAATCTTCTAGTTTTCAAATTATATATCATACATTGTTAAGTTATTTTATTTCAAAAATTACTATTACTCTTTATAACGCATTTATAAAAAAAATAAAGAATTTCTTCATTTACATAATGAGAATAATTATCCAAATCATCATCAATTCCATACCTCACTGTCACTTAATATTAAAAAAAAAACAAAAATTAATTGCATCTTCTTGATCACAAGGCTTTAAAGGATTAAAGATCACAAGGATCTTGAATCCACCATGATAAATACAAAAGCACACATGTAACCTCAACTTTAACTTTTTATTAAAAGTGTATGGAGCACCATTCTAGTAGCATTCTAGCAGTGAACTAATGTACTAAAATATTACTAGTCAAAAAGTATTGATTGGACTCCATCAAATGACGTGATTAGCACTTATAGTGTTAAGTTATGGCCCGATAAAATATATTGTAGTCAAGTTTTAATTTATTGTATGCCTTTTAGACATTCGGCTGGAAACATTCCAAGAAGTGAAAATGAATTGAAGGACTGGTTAAATCAAATTTGGCAAGAAAAAGAAAGCAAGCTGAGTGAATTTTACACCCATCATACTTTTACACCTGATGAAAAACTAGAGTGTACTAAAGGAGCAATTTACACCAGTAATGCACTTTATTTAGCTTTTATTTTTTGGACTTTTCTTATAATTATAACTTGTTATTCAATATGTATGTATACAGCAGTACAAGTGTGGACAGTGTTTCACTGTGGAATTTTTATTTTTCTCTCTTTAACCACTGAAGGCATACAACAGCTGGAAGTTTCATGGTTTAGACTTAAATATAAACATATGGATGAAAACTCAAAACGTAATTAAAAATTTCAACTTATATTATCTACAAAATTCAATTATCTTGATGTTGCGGAGCATTCTCCTAAGATTTTCCATCAACCTGGTTTATATAAACCAAAATTAGCTCAATAAATTGTTTATTTATTTTTTAGCAATAAAGTATTTTCTTTTAATATACTAATGAACTAGATTACAAACTAATACCAGTTATTGTATTTCTATCTGTGTGATAAAAGTTTACAATGTCTATTATTACTATACGTGTAAGTAAATACTTCCATTATTAAAATAGTAGGTATATACAATGGGAAATTCTATACAGTATACTAAATGTTTGTAAACACAATCTTCATAAATATATGTACGTACTGATGAGGGGCCACAAAAGAAAGTTCTATATGGAATTTTGATTAGGAGTTAGATAAATAGTAAAGTCAACATACTGTAGTTTTAAGGTAATTTTTTATTAAATAGATTATATACATTTTCCGGATCTGTTTTCTAATAAGATTATAATAAAACCAATAGATTTTGTCTGGGGAAAATGTAACAAAACAGAAAGAAGGTATGTGTGAAAACTCAGTATTTGACAAGTTTGGCATAAAAAATTGTTTCATTTCTTTATTATGATTAGGTTTTCAGAAAAGTGTAATGAAAATGTGAACTTTAAACATTTAAAAAAATCATCCACACACTGACTCATTATATTGTATTACTTAATTCATTATTTATGTTGAAGAATACTAGTGATGTAAAATGAACATTTTTTATTTTTGTATAAGAAGGCACATGCTATCTTGTAATCAGTGGCAGATCCAGGAAGGCATCTCTCAAAGCATGATAAACTATAGAAAAATATATCTAAAGTGCTCAAGATTAAAGAATCAATGCATTGCTGGACTTACAGTTACTCCACTACTACCCATTAGTGGTAATTAAACCTCCACCCACTACATCACTTTTTCCCTGTCATAACATCTTTCTTTTTTATAAAGTGAGTTGTCCATCAGTCAGGTATTAAAATATTAACATTGGGAACAATAGATTTAGGGTTTGAAGGGTGCATTCCATAGTACTGCTGATTTTAGTTTCACCTGCATTACTGTTACTTCTTACTTACTAAATAAATGGGAGAAGAATCAGAGGAGAAATAGACTCCATTCCCCAAAGATCAGCACATTGGTTCTACAAAATTGTATGCTATACATGGAATTATTGTATCAACCTAATAGTACAACTTTTTTTTTACTTTAACTTAAAAAAGTGGAATATAATAATTGAGGAGGTCTATGTAAAACGAGCGTATACTGGTATACGACCTTTTTAGGGTGATGGTATTTTTGAACTCTCCATGATTTTCTTTACAGGACTGAAAAATGTTATATTAATATTTTTGTATTTGAGTTTGAAACGTTGAAATAAACAAGGCAGTGCACTGAACACTTTTGCTTGTGTATAAGGTTAAGAAAAAGGTAAAAAATTTATTAAAAACATGAACTACCTTATATTCTAGTATTTTAATACCAGAGTTTATGAACAATTTTGTTAACTTTTGATAAAATCTTTGATGCAGTATAGTGTATTATTACAGAATACAGTACAATAGTTTTATTTTTCTTGATCTTGATTATTTTTCTTGATTAACATAAAAAGGGCGTATAGAAAACGTGGCTGATGGTCATCTCCCTAAAAAGGGCGCATAATTGAAATATTTATTAATAATTACCCAAAATAAATTATATTCAGTATAATAGTTCAAATTGTTAGCTTTAATTTTTTTAAAAAATCAATTAAGATCCCTGTTACTAAATATTACCGTACAAAAGTTACAGGCATGATAAAAACACAAATTTCTAAAATACGCCCTCTTTATATATACCTTTTCAATTATGGAAATAATCTAACACTAAAGATAAATGTATGAATATATTTTACTCCAATTTGTAAATTTTTTTTATATTTTCCTGAAAAACCAACTGTCTAACAGTATTTTGTCAAAACACAAATTTCTAAAATACGCCCTCTTTATATATACCTTTTCAATTATGGAAATAATCTAACACTAAAGATAAATGTATGAATATATTTTACTCCAATTTGTAAATTTTTTTTATATTTTCCTGAAAAACCAACTGTCTAACAGTATAATTTACAAGTAATTTAATTTTCTCAAATGACTTCAAAATGCTGTATTTTAATATAAATTTCTGAAAAAAGAATTCCAAACTGCCCCCTCCACCAGCAGTTTTTCCTTTCAGACAGTTACATCTTCTCTGACAAATTGTAGATCCATCCCTGCTTGTGGATAGATAATGATGTATTTCATCCTTGGTTAAATTACATAAATAAAAACTTTAATTTTATTAAAATTTTGTGAAGCAATTAATGACTATCAATGCGCTCTAATTTCTTTTTGTCTTGGGGCAGATTTATTTAAGAACATTTATTTTTTTGTTTTATGAGACTGATTTATTGCAGCACATTGATGATGATGATGTCACAGGCTTTGATAGGTGTAAATTAGAAATGAAAATAAATACAATTTTATGTACTTACTGAAAGTAAATACTTATATTTCAACATCTTGCCATTAATTTTAAAAATATCAATTTTTTAAAGTAACTGGTAAAAAAAATTCAGCTAAATTACAGAAATCATATGAAATAAAATGACAGCAATAAGTTTTAAATGAAACTATGGGCTTATATACTGTATTTTTATCTACTTTATCCATTTTCTAGTTTGCATAAATTTATTTTTTTAAACTATACATTTTATAAAAGATTTTTTTGGAATTAGATTACCTTTTAGTATGTAATTTAAAAAACCTACTGTAATCAGTAAAACTGATGTAAAAGATTTTGTAAGTCATTTAAAATGTGTGCATTTACATTTTAGTGTAACATTTACTTGCATAAAAATGGTTGCATTTATAAAATAATTACCTATTTGAATATTATTTTATTGAAATAAGTAGTTCTTTGTAGTGATATTAATTATAATACAGAATATTGTACTTAAAAAATATTTTTGTATAAATGTGTAGGCAGTTTAAAAATTTTACTTATTTTTGTTTATTGAAATTAAAAGTTTTAAAATAAATATTATATGGTTTGTTATTTTTTTGTGTCATTTATTTTACAACTTCAAATTTTTAATACCTATAAATTAAATTTATTCTCTTTGGACATAATCATTTTAAATTAAGTTCAATTAATTTCCTAGAAGAACAGACAATACATGGTAAAAAAACAATTAAGGAACAATAATGTAATGGACTTTCTTAGAATAACCTTTTTTAGAACTGTAAGAAACAAAGTATAAGAAGCAGTGTAAGGTAAATATAAAAAGTTTCTGCTGGCCGCGTTGGCGTAGTTGGTACCGTGCTCGCCTCTCATCATGCGGTCCTGGGTTCGAATCCCACTCAGGCACGGCTTATTTTCATACGTTACAAAAAATCATTTCATCCTCATTACACATAGTTACACCCCAACACCATCGCTAATGACCTTGCAGTTGATGCAACAGTAAATAAAAAAATAAAAATATAAAAAAAAAGTTTTTTATATACTCATAAAAAAAAACATTAATGTGGATTCTGCGGTTATGATGCTAACTAGTAACTTAAATATATGTTTTAATTAATATTTTTTATTTAAATGAATTATTCATTACATTAGTCTTTTGAAATGTTCTATTTTAACACTTTTTATAATAATAACTCTTTATTTTTAGACAGTGGTTACCGGTGTACTTTGATGGTTGGGGTTCAATTAACCATACTCTCTCAGGAGTGGTCGACCTGGGTCTGTACAAGACTACACCTCATTTACACGTCATACACATCATCCTCATCTCATTGGGTCATGGGGTTGCTTATTGTTCTGAATTGAACAGATTGCAACGTACACATATTAGGAATTAAAAAAAAAAAAAACTTTATTTTACTGTTTATTTTCACTAAAAAAGTAACAAAACAATGTATTTTTGAGCGTATTATTTCTCAGTTAAAATAATTTAGGTTTATAGATATAAAGCACAGTAGTAAAGAAGAAGAAAATAGCTTTGGTTGTCAAAGTACAAGCTGGATCTGTTTGATCAATATTCATTTAAACAGAATGAGAAGTACACAAAATCTGGATTGAAGCTTGTACTCTGAAGCTAATAGGTTTCAAAATGAAACGAAATTCTGATCGAACCAATGAAATTGATAGTATTAGAGCTGAACTTGAACAAGAAAAGAAATACAGGTTAGCATGCACTTATAAAACTAATTTTCTCTAATTTATTTGTTAAAAGCCTGATAAACAATCCTGTATGATTCACTTTTAAAATGTAGACATTGTTATGGCTACTTTTCTTTCGCCAAATGAAATACCTAGTAAACCTATTTTAAATTACCAGTTTGGCATGTTTGGGTGTTTATTCTCTTACTTTAATTATAATTTCAATAAAAACATTCTTAAATTATTAAAATGACATTGGGACTTCTTTATAAATATTTATATATTAAATTGTCTTACCAATTTAATAATTTTATTTATCACATATTACATTGTTAAAGGACAAATACATTTACTATTGAAATAGGCCTCAAATGAATTATTTAACACTAACATACTCCTGTGATGAAGTGTTTTTTTTTATAATTCCTTTCCAATTCAAGCTGATTTAACAGTTATCTTATATTACAGTAAACTCAGGCTATGCTAGACTTGACTCAGTGCTCTATGAAATTTATGCAATGCATTTATATAGAAACATCTCAAAAAGAAGAAAATTAAGAATATTGAACATTTTTAGAACACTTAATACTAAAACACTCTTATTTAAATTTACAAAAATGTATTACTGTACCAAGAAGGTGTTCTTGAACAGATCAATTAAAAAAAGACCACTCATGATCTTTGTTTTAGTTTGACAAGCATTTAGTTATATACAGTAATAACTGTACACACACGCGCGAGCACGCACACACACACACACACACTAATAATACTGGTAATCAATCATTAATTTTAATAACACTTCTTAATTTAAATACTACCCAATGTAAAGGTTTATTAGTTTTAATAAAATGTAAGATGGCCACCTTCGTAGCGTAGTGGTAGCATGCTGGCCTACCACGTGGGGGTCCCAGATTCGATTTCCATAGGGTCTGGAAATTATAATAGGTCAAAACCCAATGTTCCATAAACCACTGCAGTCGCTGCTGTCCAAGCTGTTAATGCGACTTAAAAATATGTAAGATTTTATTATTATTTTTTTTTAATAAAAGTAGGCACTCAATAATCATTAACTGTTCCCAAATGTTGTTAGAATTTTTATTCAACTGACCCAGGTAGGTTTGGATTATCCAGCAATCTGAATCATCAGGATCTGGATTACTGTTTACCATACGCAATCATATATTTTTAGTAATTAAAATTAATTAATATTAAATTGAGACAAAATACAAAACGCTTTAGACAAAATGCATCAAACGTGAACGATGTAAAAACTCAAATCTGTTAAGTGAACAATATCAGGCATAAATCATTCTTGTCTCGATTTAACCCACCATTTATCTAGATTTAATCATATCTTGACATCATTGTTAAATAAAATAGTCAAAACATAGCGAAAATCTTGTAAAAATAATACACTTCCTGAATAATTTAATTAAAAACTACTTTCAAAAAATAGAGACAGGCTTGAATTGTGGCAATGAAATCTTTTTATTAGTTTCTATTTTCCTTCTCTTACAGTTGAATCACAGGTTTTGGAATTACAGTTATACTATAATGGTTTTAAATTTATCCTATTTGATCAATGCCCTTTGTAATAGCAAGGAGTTGTTTTAGACTGACTGAAAATTTTGCAAGGCTGATTGGCGGGTTTGTATTCTATCTATGTATTGTATTCTATCTATGTTTTCTATGATTTTTCTATCTATGGTTTTATGTTTCTTTCTGAAAGTAGAGTACAATTCATTACAACTAAGCATTTAAATAAACACATTATACTGTTTATATCTGCAAAATAAGTAACAGATTATATTAATGTTTAATGGGTATTATTAGGGAAAATGGAACTTTCAAAAGTTGAATTTTTGATAACAAAGCAATAATGCCTGTATTAATTTCATAAATACAAGTTGGGTAGATGTGATTAGTTAGGCATGAACTAAATTTTTGTCATGATGTAAAAATCTTCTATGTTTATCCATTTCTAATGCATTTAGTATCTTCATTAAAAAATAAATCTTTATAATGCATCCTGCATTGAAATCAATTTTATTTCATATAATAAATTTATACAATAAATTTCACTAACCTTTTTAAGCTGCTTTGATTTCTACTATCTGTCACACTGTTTAAAAAACTGTTTTATGTAGATGACTGAAGATGTAATATCTTCAACAGATTTTAAATAAAATTTTAATTTCAAATGATATTGTGTGCTCTGATGATGGTGGATCCACCGAAACACGTGTAAGTGACAGATAGTAGAAATCAAAGCAGCCTAAAAAGGTTAGTGAAATTTATTGTATAAATTTATTATAAGAAATAGAATTTAATATCTCAAAGAACAAGTTGACAATTTTTTTTCTGAACAGTATCCATTTTACAATACTAACTTAATTTTTTTTTAAATTTTAAGCTTTTGGATGGTTGTACTAAATTGCACAGTTTCTAAATAAAGAATCAAAAGTTAAAAAAAAAAAATATATTTTTACAAATTCTTGAGTACTCTTATTTTTTTTAGTTCAATGGTAGAATTAAAATTAGTCTTCCTCATTATAAAATATTTATGCCAAACCATGAACAATTATTTGAAATTTGTGACAAAATCATGTGGGCTTGTAAATGTATAAGTTTAGATCAACATAACAGAGTTTTTTTTTTAATTAATAAATTGTATTTTAAAAGGGATAAAATGGTTAACAGTAATAAAGAACTTGAAGCATCAATTCAAAGGATGGCAAAAGAACTGCAACGGCTCCGTAAAGAAGATCCAACAGAAGGTAAAGTTAATCTTGTTTACTTTTTTGTACGCAGTATCTGAGTATACCTAATAACTTTTGAATATTTCATTACTCATTAACCCCTTATTTAAATAATTAATGAGTAATTCTTAGGACTGTTTCATGTTTCTGTTTTGTTTATAAATTACAACATTTTTTTATTATCCCGTTTACTTAAAAACAGTAGCAACCGAAGAAAGAATCAAAAGACATTAAATAATTTTGTCATGTTGTATCCAGGTATCAAGAAGCCTAGCCTTTGTAGTAATTCACCATAAAATGCAATGTCAATATTTGTGCATTGGATATAGGAATAATTACAAGTTAACAAACTTTATTATCTTGAAACTTATGAATGAAATATGCCTAGATTTCATATTTAAAAATTTATGTTAAAATACAATTATTTTTTTTTTAACTTTTGAGACCCCATAGGATCACTTTAGCTCAAATTCAGGTTTGTTCCAGGGTTGGGTTTCTTTAAGAAGCACGCCCTCTTGAGACCGCCTTCCTTTCGTTTGGCCCACATTTTCTTAAGACGCTCTGATCTTTGTCTCTGGTCTTCATCGGTAAACACCCCGTTGTATACTCTCCTGGGTTTTGGTGCAAATGTTATCATGTTAGCCTTGACCAGTTGGTCGTACTCTGTTGATTTCGTTAGTAGGTCCTGTTTAGTGATCTTAAATTCCTCCATATCTTGCTGTACATTTTTCAGCCACTTATGTCTCAACACCTTATCCCAAAAATGGCTGATTAACCGGTTCACAAGTCTGGAGTTTTCTGTTCTGAGTAGATGTCCTAGGAATGATATTCTTTTCCTTCTGAAGTTGTTTGGTAGTGAGGTGATTAGCTTGTAGATGTCTTTCTCTGGGATTAACCGCCACTGTCCTTCCACCATATGCTTTTTGTTTATGCACTTCCTCAGTATTCTTCTTTCTATCTTCTCAATTCTGTCAGTGTCTCCCACGCGATACGGCCCGAATAAAGTTTCGCTGGCATAGTGAATTTCAGAGAGAACCACTGTTTGGTAGTGTCGTAGTTTGGTTTTTGTTGACAGACACTTCTTGTTGTAGATGTTTTGAGTGGTGATCAGGGATTTTTTCAGTTTATTAATCTTTTCTTGCCATATGGGCCTTTCATTGAGACAGTTGGTTATGGTTTCTCCTAGATATTTAAATTTTTCTGCAAGTTCTATTTGGTTTAATATTTACGCAATTTATGCAGACTGGATCTCTGACCATGATTTTCGTCTTTTCATAGGATATTTTTAGTCCGATCCTTTCTGAAAGTTGTTCGAAGGATTCTAATTGGGTTCTGGTTTCTTTTATGTTGTTTGCAAGGAAAGCTAGATCGTCCACAAAGCCCAGGCAGTTAATTTTGATTTCCTTGCCAACTTTTACGTTTTCTGGGTTCATCTTCCGCCATTCTCTAACGATGTATTCTAGAGCGCAATTGAACAACAAAGGCGACAATCCATCTACCTGTCTTAGTCTGGTTTTAACTTTGAATGGTCTCGAGATCTCACTTCTGAATTTAACTTTAGACACTGTGTTTTTCAATTATTTATACAATGTAAAAAAATAAAATCAACTAAAATAGTCCATTAATAATTCTATTTTAGTACAGTAAAACACACTATTATTTTTTGGTTACAAATGTAGTTTAGGGACGCCTATATAAATACCTGTACCCAAGGTTCTGTCCTACTGGATTGTTCCTGTTTACATTAATGGAATCAACAAGCCACAAAAAAATTCTGTAGTGAAATGACTAAGATCGTTTTCAGATCTACTATAAAATATTTTAAATTAATTTTAGTTTCACAGCAATACAAAGCACCCTGAATAAACATTGTGATTTGAATTTTCTCTAGCCTAAAAATCTATAAAAACTGTGAATTTCTGAATGGGTCAGCAAACAGCTAAAGATTTATAGATTTTTCAAAACGGTAAAATTCTATATGAAACAAAGAAAACTTCCTGAAAATAAAACCACTCAGTTTTCACGGGTCCCATAAAGAAATTGAACATGGTGTCAGTGCAATAAATCTTAAGAAACAGAGCTGTAAGTAAAAGTTTATTTTATATTTCCTGTGTTAACTGGGAAGGGGGGGCTAGGTGGCTTTGGCCCCCCTGAAAGAAAAATCAAACTCTATAACAGACTAATACGCCACAGGTCTCTGATTCGACTCTCCAGATACAGCCCCTGAACCAAAATCCTTGCTAAGTTCCTGATCTATGTTATTTGTTCAAGATAGATTTCTGCAACTCTGAAGAATATTCTGCCATTCACTACTTTATGTATTATTATAATTTTGTGTATTTTTTCAGCTAAGAGCAGTTATGAACTACAAATTATGTATTACTAATTACGATTACATTACAAAATATGCTACTTCAGAGTTAAGAAACAATCATTCACAGAAATATATGAAACTAATAAAAAAATGAGAAATACGATAAATGAATACAGTTCTCTGTTTCTTTGCCGTTAACTTTTACCTTTAACAAATTTTTTTCTGTTATCCTGAGTTTAAAAATGTTTAAATTGTTTAACCTGTGTTTTCTTGTTTTGATATAATTTTTTAAAATGAAGTTTTCAATGTATAGTAAGTATGGAAGAAAATGTAATGATACTCTAGAACAGATGCTCTTCACAAAGATTTTTTTCTTGAACTACAGAGATACACATCTAAAGGAAGGAGTTTAAGAAGGGCTTGGAAGAAACAGTCAGAATCTGTTTTCTAATATAGTGGAACAAAACGGTTATTTTTGGATACCCATGGCAAGAGGAGTATAAATTATATTTGCAATTAAACACAAAAACTAGTAGAATGTAAATCAAGAAAAAAAATTGAAATTTGAAAATTTTTATCAACATTGAATTGAGACTATTAAGACTAACCCATTAAGACTATTTGACTATCGGAAACATTGATTTATAAAAAAATAATATTGCACTTGTGATAATAAGTGGACTGACTTTAAAGCCTAATCATTTCCACATCTATTTTTAATTTCTGATAACTTCCTAACATTTTTCACTTCATGATAATGAATATATATTACCAGTGGTGTAACTAGGGCTTGACTTTGGGGGGGGGGGATAGATCTGATTGACAAGTACACCACACTGGACCCACCAAAAAGAGGAGGGTTTGGGGGCCCTCCCCCGGAAAATTTGAGAAATTTTTGTTCTCTAAAATGAGATTTTAGTATTTTTGGAACAAAATTTTAGTTAAACTACAACAAACTTTAATAAAGTTTTACTAGAAAACTGTATTAATCTAAAGCTTCTTTACTTTTTTACAATAAAAAACAATGTAGTAAATCCTGTCTTCTAATGTAAATATAGCAATTTTTACCAAATATTTGTAATGTTTCCTATTTTATACATTTCGGAATCTACTCCTATTAGTTTTAGAAATGTAGGACACCAGTACCTCAACAATAATTAAGATGAATAAATGACTAAGAATAAAAGAAACCTGTTAGAATTTGTTAATCATGCAAATAAATTACTAATTTGAATAAATTAGATAGGCCTAATTAAAACTAAAACATTCAATTACTGTAATTCAAACAAGTTGGATTGCTGTTAGGCCTATACACATTTTTTTTAAATTTTTAGTATTCTGAAAGGGGTTTTTAATTCTCCCCATAGTTACGCGACTGTGTATTACCTTGAATAAATAAGAGAAACTTTGGTAAATTTAAGGATAAATATAAACAATGGAAAGATAATGGAATAAATGATTGGACTAAAAGCCAGCTAAATGTAATGCGTTAGGTATACTTATTGATAAGAAGACAGTACAAAAAAAAATTGAAATTAAAGTGAAAGATCACAAAACTTTAAATGAAAAACATTAGAAAATTATTTTGAATTTTGTTCTCGTATGATCTTTTTTTATTTATTTATTTAAAGTCGCATCAACTGCTTGGTCATTAGTGACTACAGTGGATTATGTAACAATAACTGTGGGATTTGACTTGTGAAAATTTTCCAGACCTTGGCCAGGAATCGAACTAGGGACCTCCGCGTGGCAGGCCAATGCGCTAACCATTACGCTACGGAGGTGGCCTTATATGATCTTTGTTTGTGTTTATTTAATTAAAGGCTGATTATAAATAATAGCAATTATTAAAATATTGTAAAAGAAAATACTAAATTATTTTAGTATGAAGATTAGGAATTTCTTTAAAAGTGAAAAATGAAGGAAAATTATCAGATATTGAAAAGATCTGATAAAGGTTTGAAAAGATCAGGAAGTAAAGTATCTGCATCAGATAAAATTTTTGGTATCTAATTACACTGATAGTGATATTTTCTGCTTTTAATTAGGAATGAATTTAACTCAAGCAAGCTGTGAAGGATACAAACAATTACAAGCACAAGTTAATATTAATGCTAAATTAGAGAAAGATGTAGCTCTAGAACGAGAAAGATTAAGAATTTTGACTGGTAAGATTATTTTTGGTAAGCTTCAACACTATCACATTTGTACAGTACAATAAGTGAGTAAGTTATGAGATTTTAACCAAAAAGAGAAACAAGCAATAAAAGTAAACACTTTTGCACACAGCTTTTGTTCTTAACTTGCAACCCCAAAAAGCGGCTGCTTATGTGTCGATTGCCCTGGCACTTGTTTGATACAGCACTAAAAGTAAGCGTCTAATTAACATTAAAATATTTAGTGAATTTCAATAAACATTCTATCCCAACTTTTTTAAGGTGACAACTAGTTTTAAAAATAATTTTATACAAATTTTCAGAATTTTTCTTTCAATGAAATTATACAGTATTTTTCAACTATCAAGTTGTTATTGTTTTAAACATAAAAGATTATTACAGAATGAGCATAAGTAGTATTTTAATAATAAATAGAACAAACAGTTTTAGTAGTTTATCATTTTTCCATAACACAATAGAAATTTTTTTATGTGAATAGTTTTCTGCTTTTGTAGAAAATCATAATTTTGCTTTACGTTGTGTTTCTAAATGATATTTTCTTTTCTTTCTTTTGCTGCAATGTGTACAAAAAGTAAGTACAATATGCCTATGTTGTACAAATTATATTTTGAACACTTTAGACCGTTGCTCCTGAGACAGAAACTACATAACAAGAATAATCAATTAATTTAATTTTGGAATTATTGAACAGAATTCTACACACAGTTTAAGTATAAGTAATCAAATAAATTAATTGACATTCTGCTTATCTCCCTTATTTTAAATTGTAGTTAGTCATTTTGAACTGTGTTTAGATCTTATTGTCTGAAGATTTTAAAGACAGTAAATGGTGATGAATCTTTAAAAATTTAGTTTAAATCAAGAGTGTTAACACAACAGAGACTGTTTCAATATTTTGTACCATAAAATTCATACATTTTGTAGTATAATTCAATAATTTTCATAGAGTAATATAGCCAACTCTGAGAAACCTTTCTTTGTATAACTTAATGAACTGATTTGGTTTTTGATAGTAAATAATAAAATCCTGCTAATATAGGGATTGTAAAAATATGTTAATACAAAAATTGTGGCATAATAATGTGTGTTGCATGCACTCTTACTCTAAATCGCACCATGTAATTGTAAATTTGAATAACAACATTTCTTTCAATAAAAATAACTAAAAGCTTCCACAAATTTTTCCAGACTTCTATTATTTTATTGGCAGTAAAAAATGTGATCAACAATAAAACTTTATTCCTACAAAGGACACAGTTCATCCTTACAATGAATTTGAAAAACACTAAAAATAAAACATGCCACTCACTCTGCAAACAGTACTTAACTATTATTTAAGAAAAATTAAATGAACCAAAGCTGTTATTTGTATCTTATATGGGAATAATATTCTGCAAAACTAAAATACCCAGGGGTCTTATCAGATCATTGATTACATGGGTATTTAAACAGTAGCACACAAAGTGTTAAAAAATTGCATACAACTCTTAGGAGATGATTCTGTAGCTAAAAATAAGAAAATAAATAACAAACATTTTTTTTAAATGTCTCTAGCAAATTTTGGCTTGCAGAAATGGCACCATGAGTTTTGCTCCTCCAGTAAAATAAACCAAACTGAAATTCTGGGAGCATAAATAATATAGAAAATTTTATAGTGCTAGTTTGTTTCTAATTTAAATAATTCACTATAAATGGATCTCAGAACTGTACGTCATTTAGTTTCTGAGAAAACTGAGATAATGCATAGAAAATTGGGATCATGATTTTTTAGGTTTGGTATAATATACAGTTTATAAATGAACCAATCATCAATATTTTCACTCAAATTTGTTAAATAATTAATTAGCTTAGATAATAATTATTAATGTAAATAAAGTCAGCATAAAATAAATAAATTCAACTTTTGTTACTAACAGTAATATACAACAAATAAAAATCAAAATGTGCACAATGATACAAAAGTATTCAATTTTTTTGTAATTTTGTGTAAGAAAATGATTAAACCAAAAATATGTGTGATTGTAATTTTGAAGCTATTTTCATACAGATAACAATATGAAATGATGTCGATGTGGATGCAACTGGAGTAGTTAATAGAAAATAGATGTGATGTCTCCTTTCAGTTATCCTCTTTGTTGTTTAGACCAACAGCCGAAAGGCTGATTTGAACGTCTAGAGGTTTACTAAGTAAAAACAAGGAGTGAGGTGGTTTATTATTGCCTTCCTCACCGAGTTGGAAGAGTAAGCTTATCGGCATGCTTGCCCTCTGAAAATCACTTACTTTCCACCCTGCAAATTATACCTTCACTTCATTCCCCACAGGGTCTGGCTGTGTAGTGAAATTCATTACTCTCAGAGGAGATAGCGCTGAGTAGTGTCATTTACGCCTATACCGCTTCTGTTCTTAAATAGTTGTCATAAAATTGGCTGACTATGTACTAAGAAACAGAAATTTTTGTAGCCCTGGAACCAGCAGATCAAGTGCAATTAATTTAACACTCCACCTGCCTGTTATGGGCATTTATCCTCTTTATAAACATATAATAGAGGGTGATTCAAAAAGAGCGCCGGTTTTGATATATCAAATTAAGAGATTTATTTTATTGAAAAACTGAAAATAAATACATCAACAAGTTCATCTTACCTTCCGATTTCATGTATGAAAAATGATGTCATGCATGTGTCCTCCTCTACTGCGCTGGCACGCATTAACTCTGTCCATGAAATTGGATATTACTGCGTGACAAGTTTCGACTTCCATTTGCCCGATAACCCGTCAAATTTCCTCCTTCAAGTCATTGATGTTTCGGGGTTTATTGGCATACACCAATGACTTCAGATGACCCCAAAGATGAAAGTCACAAGGCGTCAATTTTGTTTGCGAAGGTGTCATCATCCTGCCGTTTTCTCAATACCCAGTCAACAAACTGTCGTCTCTTCTGAAGGTCTGCCACTTTCAAATGTTGCATCAACTGAATTTTATACGGGTGATATTGGAGATCGTACCGAAGAATTCTCCATACAGAAGAACATCGTAAACCCAATTGTTGAGAACGGCGACGTATTGATTTTGCTGGGCTAACAGCCACACTGTCACGAACCAACGCAACGTTCTGCTCAGTTCGGCCAGAACGACGACGTCCAGAACTTTTAAGGTCGACTGTTGAACCCGTCTCAAAAAACTTTTTCATGAGCCTGCGAACTGTTGATTCATTCGGTGCTTCATTACGTCCTAGAGTACCGCGAAGTCGCCTGACAGTAGCCGCATAACTCTCTCCACTCTGGTAAAATGTTTTGACGATTAACACTCGTTGTGCAATAGTAAACTTCTCCATGGTTAGACACAGACTGCGAGAGTACTACACTGTGAACAAGAGAAACTACAACTGAATCGTCAATCGGAATGTTCTCCGAAATAGAAATGAGGTCTAACAATGTTGCCAACCGATAAACAAAAATTTACCAGCCGTTTAAAAACCGGCGCTCTTTTTGAATCACCCGTTATTATGTAAGTGTTTTTTTAGCAACTCCAGTAACCATCGCATTGGCTTCACCAAATTGTTCTCTGTATGATGTAGCCTAAATGCCTGCACTCATCTATCATTAGCTAGAACATTGTAGAACTATAGCTATATAATGCTTTGCTTACACAATATATTTATAAATAACAAAAAATTTGTTTCAAGAGTTATTCAGTAAAAAATAAATTTTAGTTGAATATATTTTTATTTAAAGCTTCAATATTACCACATTAATTTTTTATCATCTCAAATTTTAAATTGAATTAAACTACTGGTGAAAAGAAAAACTAAAGTTAAAAAGATAAGTTAAATTTATTGTGTATGATAATACAACATTCTTCCAGGTTCACAATTTGAAAAAGTAGCATAGCAAAAATAATTGCAACAACTATGAAATGTGTAAGCACTATGCTACTGTAAATACACTATCACATATAAAATAATATATAGCTTCTCATAAAATTCCATAATGAATTTATAGTTTATTAAATATACTTGGTGACTTTTTTATAGTTAAAATTGTGTATTGTAGTACTCTGATTCCATAATGAAAATAATAGAATAAGTACATCTAATATATTTTTGTTTTAGATTCTGAAACAGATATTACAGAGTTAAATTTGGATGGATTGACCCAGGTTGGTTTTACCAGAAATTGTTTTAAGTTTTCAGATATAAGGTTCTTTTTATACAAATTTTGGTTTTTGGATTCCCTTCTTTTGGTTTTTTTTGTAGGCTACGCATTTTAAAAAATTTTCTTTTGTAAAGGTAAGTTTAGGAATTACTTGTTAGTGTCATAAGAATAGTTGTTACAATGTTTTATTTTTTTACTAGTTTTTTTATTTTGACTAATAATTTTTAATGTGTAGCAAATTAACCATAACATTGTTATAGTTACTCGAGTCATGAGTTTGCCTTTGGTTTTAATGAGGGGTAAAGGGGTAAAGCACCAGTGCGCATGTGCGACTGCTTTGGTGTCAGTTTGCCACCGCAACAACGTAAACTATACTTATAGAACATACAATGTATTGTGGAACCTTTTATAGGTTAACTATACTAATATAACTGTTTGTTACCGTAAACAGAAATGTCGGTTTCTCAAAAACGCGGTAGAACTGTTCACAGTGCTGAACTAAATCTAATATGCATTGTAATAAAATGCTGTGAAGTTGAAGCATAACAAAAATACCTTTCCATGCCTCTTAACAAAAGTCATGAGCCAGCGGCTAACTGCTGTGTTTCTCTTTCCACAATTCCAAATATAAAGAAGGAAGTTAAAGACAGTGAAGAAGATAATTCTTCAACGACAGTTTTTTGACACCTGGTTAAAAAAAGAAAACGGTTATATCAATAAGAAAGTGATGCCAACATGTGAAACGTTATTACCGGTTTTGAAAGAAAGGCAAAATTTTAGTTGGAAACTTTGTACGTTAAGAAAAATTTTAAAGGAAATGGGGTTTTAGTGGAAAAAGTGTCAGTCACAACAAAGTATAATAGTTGAAAGGCAACATGTGATTAACGGTGCAATTGCACGGTAGTTAAATATAGTGTCTCACTGTTAAGGTTGACAACATGGTAAGATTTCTCTTCCCTTCCTCACAGCCCATCCATAAGTAAAAGGCATTCTCGTGACTCACTATCTATAAAACAGCGTTCAAAGCATGCACCTGGGTGTGAGTTTATCATAAAAATATTGAACTGCTGGTCAACTAACAATTATTTTTCAGTATCCAAGAATGTGGTATAAAAAAGATTCTGGCAAATAACCTGATTTGTTGGGAGAGAAGAATGATGGAGGCAAAGCGTGTGTCCCATTCTATTTCCCCAACTATCTTACGGTAAAGCCAGCTTTTACACAGCTCAGCACAATGCATGATATCAGTTGGGTAATGACCACCCATTAAGTAAATATTTGGAAAAACAAATTTAACAGAAAACAAATTTAATTACCATTCTCATTTCTTAAGTCTATCAGAAATAACATGTAACATAATAACAAGAAGAATTTTAGTTTCAATTTGTAGATATTTATATATGTTTTACTGTCAATAAGTTACGAGTTTGTCAGCTTAGTTCACCATTTTCAAAACAATATTATTTATTTTTACAGGCAGAGTTAATTCGAGTCGTAAAACAATTGGAACGAATGCGTACAGATTTATTAAGTGCGTTAAGAGATACAGAACACAATTTAGATTCCCAAGCAAGAGTACGTATGAGAGTTATTTGTAGATAATTTTTAATTTTATTGACTAACTATTTAATTATTGATTTTATTTTGACTTGTCATTATTTGCAGGAAAAAAATGTTGAAAGACAAACTATCTAAACTCAATAGGTGAAAATTAACTACATAGGTACTCACTTGCATTATAATGTAATTTTATTTAGTTTTCAGTAAAATCGAAATGTCCCAGTTTCAGTTTTACTGCAACAAATGTGAGTTGATATTTAAATGAGCTCTTTTCATAATGGAAATCACAAGTTTTAACACTATTTGTTAAAATCCCAGTACAGATATTGAAAAAATCTTTCACATTTAGAATCCGCATATGAAGTTGTTTATAAACGTACAGTGTTAATTATTAATTAATAGCTAGTCATTTAGACTACTGTACATTAAAAAGGTTTGTTATGGATGGGGCGCGGCAGAGAGGAATATTATTGTTTATGATGGAATTGATTGATCTTCAAAGCCGATGTTTGTGTATGTGCTAGTAGCAGTCAGAGCCTCATAAGAAATGCACTGTCCTATACTGCTCCGTTGTGTCAACTGAACGTGCAAACGACTATAGGCTATTTTCACACTGTCATTCAAAATGAACTCAGATGATGAATTTAAATCTGTTTTGAAATAAGCAATTTAATACAGTTTCTCACTGATACAGTACAGTGCAACCCTGCACTGTTAAAAAACCAATGTAATCAGTAAGTGGCTACATAATAATATATGCACTGCAGCAAAAACAATAATAATTTCAAACTCTTTTTATAATAAATTATTCTGAAGATTTATTTAAGATGAAAAACCAGAATAGTTACCATTGTCTTAAGACAAATTTAACAAGAAACCTGGGAAATTTTTATAATACATGCTATACGTCATACATCATGTATAATAATATATGTGCCATTATAATATAGGCTATATTATAAATTTTGTTTTTTGAAATTATTAGAAATTTACTCACAGATCTCCTGTGTTAAAAATTTTCAAAAATATAAATTTAATTATTATTCTACAGTACCTGAGTCTTGGGCACCTCCATGGTGTAGTGGTTAGTGCACTAACCTACAAAGAAGAAGGTTCTCAGCTCAAATTCTGGTAATTATTGCAAGAAAAACCCCACTGATCCAGTTTCATAACCCATAGTAGTTGCTAATCATCTAGCTGTTGATGTAACTTTAAGTCTTCTAAAGAAACAGAAAAAAGCACCTCAGTTTTATACAATTCTTGTTTAGAATACACTGGGAAAATATTTCTATTTGTTATCTGGCTATTGTTCTGTCGTTAAATAACAAACATTTTGTTTTATTCCAGGAGTATTTTCGATTGAATGAAACGAAGCGATTGTATCAAACAGAACTTGACTTACGAGAGCGTAGTAATCGTTTAAAGAAATTTGAACGATTTCAAAAAGGTTCACAAGATATTGTTTCACCTTCATAATAACAAAACATTAGTTAACTTGCTTGTTATACAAATGTTCATAATTAATTCGCAAGTTTTAATTGGGCAATTTATTAATAATAGAAAAGTTTATAAACTTAAAATTGTAAATAAAATTAAGTAGCCTAATACTGCCAAAAATCAAAAGAGAAGTTATTACTTTTTTAATATAGTTCCTACAATATCAAAAATATATATACTAATTCATTCGAATGGTAAATTTATTACTTTAGTGTTTTTGGTGAAACCAGAAATACATATAAAGTGAGATCACTTGTTTTTAGAATAAGACATGAAAACCATGGCCATTAGCTAAAATCAAAATTCTGTTAAAAACACCCACTGTAGAAACCTTAATGCAACCAAAAAAAAAAAAAAAATCTCATGTGAAACACTCACATGACAATTTCTTGCCAATGCAAATAATGCACAATATAACCTAACATTAATAATAAAACATTAGAAATAAACAAAAAAAATTAACATAAAAAACATAACCTAATTTTAATCATGAGTGAGTGAAGCAAAATGAAACCAACTTTAGTTTGGCTTAATAATACGAAAATCACTCTGCCGCTAAACTAGGCTCTGTAGAAAAAAATTCATAAAATAAAAGTTATAGATCTTTTAATTCCATATAAATTTTATAATATCTATATATACTTTTTTCGTAAAATGCATTCTAAAGCCAAAATCTTAAAAATCCAATTTTTACAGATTTTCATGAAAAACCCCAAAAACCTCTAATTCCGGAAAACTAAGCGTTACAAAAAAAGTTGGGAATAAAAGTTATTGGTTCCTTAATTTTCTACAACTTCGACTAGATACACTTTTGCCCTAAAATGCACATTAAGGCCCAATATAAAAAAAAAATTTATAAAAAAACCCATTTTTTTTTGGATTTAGTATGCATTTTACTACAAAAGTGTATATAAAGAAATTTATAGGGAATTAAGAGATCTACAACTTTTATTTTAAGAATGTTTCTGTACTTAGCCTAGTTTAGCGTCAAAGAGTGATTTTCGTATTATTAAGCCAAACTAAGGTTGGTTTTCATTTTGCATCATTCACTCATGATTAAAATTAGGTTATGTTTTTTAAAGTTTGTAAGTTATTTTGTTTATTTCTAACGTTTTATCATAATATAAAATGATAGGGTAGTCGCCATGTCTGCTGAAATTCTAATAAAAGTCTATTATCATAGACTTTTATGCTCTATCTATATTATAGAGCATAATAAAATGTACAAAATGAGGCGATTTTTAAAAAATTGTTGGAGCGTTTTAAGAAAATTGCAAAACTGAAAAATGACACGAATAAACGACTTCCGGTAGACCGATTTTGATGAAAATGTTCGTGTCGGGTCCTCTAGTGGTACCTAACTAAGTTTTAAGTTTCAGTGTCGTACGATATTCCGTTTTTGAGATATTTTGTACACACGCACACAGACCAATCACTAAAAACATGTTTTTTGGGTTCAGGGGGTCTGAGAACGTGTATATCCGGGTGAAACATCGATTTTGAAAAATCAACATGAAAACAATTCTTTCTTTCCTATATTTTCGTATAGTCAAGAGCAGGTAAAAATTGTTTCATTCAAAATACATCCACTTATGCTTCATCAGTAAAAGTGGAAACTTAAATATCCAACTACCAAGAAAATAAAAAAACTTTTGATAGTTTGAAACAAATGCGAGTTCTTTGGGAATTTTGTCATACGTGTCATTTTATTAATATAAACTCGCCACTCCAGCGGCGCTTCGCGCCGCTTCCGTGTCTCGACCTCAGAGGGGTAGGTGGATCAGAATACATAAGCAGATCAGAACCATAAAAGTACGGGCGCTGCGCGCCCGCACTTTGTCATATGGTGAAGTTCGGCCGCCAAGGGGGTTAGGTGGATCAGAATTTATAATTGGATATGGTAGTCCTGTCAGAAGTTTTTAATTTTTAAGTTCTAAATATTGAAGTCTGAGATTTGAAGATATTTTACTTCTCAGGTTGAGGTTTGATGTTTATATGTTTTACGTTTCAAAATTAAGAATTTTTACGTTTGAAGTTTTATAATAACCTTAAAATTATATTAAGGTTTGAAATTTTAAAATGTGAAATTTGAAAGTTCGGGGTTGCTTTGATGTTTGCTGTTTGAAGGTTGAGAGCTAGAAGTCTCAAGTATCAAGTTATCCTGAGTGAGAAGTTTTTTACATGGTCGATTTTGAGCATAGTCAACAAACACCGTGCGAGGCGATGGTCATTTGGGTCTTAACATGATTAAATGTTTCAAATTTTATAGCTTGAAATTAATTTATTGTTTAATAAAAAATGTATGTATTTTCTTCAATTTTTTGGGTCATGCCCTCCTTGCCGAAATCAATCTAATGCGTTTCGAATCGGTCTGGTGATTTCTGCTCAAATTTCTCTCTGTTAATTTTGAAATTTGAATGTTAGAGATTTTAACCTATAAGTGTTTCATCCTGTGGTTGAACATTTGTATAGCTTCGAAGTTTCAAATATTAAATTTTGAACTTTGTTTTTTTATAATTTGTATGTTTAAAGTTTCAATGATTGAATGTTGTTACGTTTAAAAGCGTGAGTTCGTAAAGTTTTGGATTGATGTTTTAAGTTTTAAAATTCGTAGTGTCAGGTTTTTAATGAATTTACATTTTAGGTCGAGGTTTGATCTTTATAGGTTTTACAATTTTAAAAATTTTTAAATTTTAAATTTTTGGATTGATATTTGAAATTAGATGTTTGGTTTATAAAATTAAAGTTTGAAATTTCTAGGTGTGTGGTTAAGGTTTAAAGGTCTGACATTTAAAGTCAGACGAAAGTGAGTTTGAAGTTTGGAGATTATGATGTTATGTGATTGACATCTAGATTTTTATAAATAAAAGTTTAAAGATTCATAAAATTTTTCAGTTTGAACCTGTAAAAGATTGAGGTTCGGTAAAAGTTCCAAAGTTTGATGTTATATTTTATTTTTTGAATTTATTAGTATGTTAGTTTAAAGGCTAGAAGTTTAAATGTTTGCAGACGAAGGGGTTCAAGCTAAAAGTTTCCCGTTGTGATTTTAAAATTTGAAGGTCCAAATATTAAATATTTTAAACATATAAGATTTATTTTATAAATGTTTTATGTTAAGTGAGGTTTGGAGGTTTAACGTTTGGAATTTTATAATTCAAAGAGTCAGGGCTTCAGCTTCCTGTTTGAAGTTTGTAAGATTAAATTTACTGGTTTTGGTTTCAAAGTTTGTTGTTTGCCTGATAAAGGTTCGAAAGAATTAAATTTGATATTAAAAAGCTGAAAATCTATTGATTGAAAAATCATTTATATGAAAAGCTGAATTTAAAGTGCTATAAATTAGTTTTGAAATTTTGAGATTTTACGGCATGAGTGTTTCATGTTGATGCTTCACGTTTTTACCTTTCCCACTTAGGTACACTTTTCTGCGTAATGACTATATGAAAACGTTCAACATTTTCCCGGCTATTGTGGTGTTGTATTGGGTTACATGAAAAATATTTACAGGGGTTTAGGTGAAGGCCGTTTGCCGAAAAAAATATTCCGAAGTTTCACTTGCAGGGTTTCTTAATTTTTTCAAAAATTTCCACGTCATACCCTTTGCCAAAATCAATCTAATGTGTTTCAAATGGGCTACGTCGTATTCCGCTCACATTTCTGTATGTAATGTAAAAAAATAACCGAATTTCAATATTTTATTTAGTATTGTTATGGTCGATTGCTGATAATATTGGAAACCCATAATTCTTCGCTCCGAAACTTCATAATTTTTCAAAAAATCCGGTTTATCCAACACTAAAACCGGTCTTATCTGTTAAAATAGGTTCTATCGTTTTACGCTTGCATTTCTCTACGTAATAAGAAATAAAAAAATTTACTTAATTTCCGGCTTACCCGGTATTGGTCTGGGTTACATGAGCAATATCAATAGTGCTTTTGGTAAAGGTCGATTGCCAAAAAAGCGAGTCCAATAATGTTTCGCTCAGAGGTTTCTCAATTTTTCAAAATTTCCTGGTCTTCCCATTTCGCCAAAATCTGTCTAATCTGTTTTGAAAGGGCTCGTTCGTTATACGCTGCCATTTCTCTATCTAATGAACAACATTAAATAATGTAATATTTTCCATTTTTTCCCGTATCGGTCGTGGTTACATAGAAAATATTTACAGGGCTTTAGGGTTTGGCCGATTCCCCACAAAAAATAATCTTATAAATTATGCTCCAAATGTTTCTTAATTTTTCGAAATTTTCCAGGTCGTCCACCTTCGTCAAAATCAATATAATGTGTTTTGAATGGGCTCCGTTGTTTTCCGTTCACATTTCTCTATGTAATGAAAAAATACAAAAATTTCACTAATTTTCCGGTATTTGGTGGGATCACATGAAAAATATTAATAGGTATTGCCGACAAAAAGCTGCTTTTGAATATCTGTCTCTTAAGCTTCCAGACGTTTTTCAAAATTTCCGGGTCACCCCGCAATAATCGGTCTGATGGGTTTATAATGTACTCTGCCTGGATTAATTAGCTGACGGCCAATAAAAGTGCTTTTATTTACTTGGTTAACCTTTAAAATAATTTTGTTCGGTCTCTCCCCCTTTCCAAAATTGGGCGGATGGACTTCAGTTGAAGGATGTTGTGTCACGCCAAATTAGTTCTAAATTGAACGTACGTAACAACTTTTTTCATTCCGAACTAAACGAGAAAAAGAATATTTTTACCCAATTCTGGGGAGAGGTGCTACCAGAGAATTTAGCCAATGGGAGTGAAATTTTAAGTTAAATCAATTCCTGTTGCATGATATATAGGCCTAAGTAACTTGAAACCCGGGTGAAAATATTTTAAATTTTGTTATTTGAGTTTTTCTTAGTGAACGGGTGGGCTGACGGGACATGTATCTACTAAACGTAATTTTTAGTTATTTGCATTGGCAAGAGAAAGTCGTGTGAGTGTTTCACTCCAGATTTTGAAAAAAACAGTTATTAGTGCTGGCCGTAATTTTTTATAATGATGTTAGTTTTATTTTTAGTTATTTGCATTGGCAAGAAAAAGACGTGTGAGTGTTTCACTCCAGATTTTTAAAAAAAAAGTTATTAGTGATGGCCGTAATTTTTTATAATGAATGTTAGGTCTATTTTTAGTTACTTGCATTGGCAAGAAAAAGTCGTGTGAGTGTTTCACTCCAGATTTAAAAAAAAACAGTTATTAGTGATGGCTGTAATTTTTTATAATGAATGTTAGTTCTATTTTTAGTTACTTGCATTGGCAAGAGAAAGTTGTGTGAGTGTGTCACACCAGAATTTAAAAAAAATAGTTTATTCTGCCGCTTTGAGTGCGTACTAACACACAATTAGAGTAGACAATACACTGCAAGCCTATATTTAAATTATTATTAATTTTCATTGGCAAGAGAAAGTTGTGTGAGTGTGTCACACCAGAATTTAAAAAAAATAGTTTATTCTGCCGCTTTGAGTGCGTACTAACACACAATTAGAGTAGACAATACACTGCAAGCTTATATTTAAATTATTATTTATTTGCATTGGCAAGAGAAAGTTGTGTGAGTGTGTCACACCAGAATTTAAAAAAAATAGTTTATTCTGCCGCTTTGAGTGCGTACTAACACACAGTTAGAGTAGACAATACACTGGAAGCCTATATTTAAATTATTATTTATTTGCATTGGCATGAGAAAGTTCCGTGCGTATTTACAACACATTTATAAAAAAAATTATTTCTTCGGCCAGTATTGGTTTATTATTAATGTTTTGTAACATATGTTAAGGGATATTGGTAATTATTTGCATTGGCAAGAGAAAGTTCCGTGCGTATTTACAACACATTTAAAAAAAATTTATTTCTTCGGCCAGTATTTATAAAATTATTTTTAATAAAATTGTGATTTTCGCTGCCCGTAATGTCTTAGAAGCAACGTTATGTTTATTGTTAATTTTTTGCATTGGCAAGAGAAAGTTGTATGAATGTTTCACACCAGTTTTTAAAAAAAATTGTGATTTTCGCTGCCCGTAATGTCTTATAAAGAACGTTATGTTTATTGTCAATTTTTTGCATTGGCAAGAGAATGTTGTGTGAGTTTTTCACACAAGATTTAAAAAAAAATAGTTATATCTGCTGCTTTGAGTGTCTACTAACAATATTGGTGTTTACATTCGAGTCACAAAAGAATGCATCCATTTTGTGGATGCATTCGTCAGTTGGTTTATAAATTTAATAACGGATTTTATTAAGTTAAATAATGTGTTTTTAGTCGACGATGGCGTTGATCTGTTGAATATTTTGGCGTTATTGTCTCATTATGTGAATAATTTATATTTTCCCGTGTCACATTTAATTATATAAGTGTTTAACTGAGTAATTGTATTACAGGAGCACCTAAATAAAGATGGCTGACAAATATTTTCCATGTGCAGACCACTTAACCTTTTAACTACATTAATTTTTTATGTTCATTAGAAGAGTTATGCATTTAGTTCTTAATGTTTATCTTAAAGAAGTTTATCTTAACCAGTTATATTTTTAAAAAATAGTTAGAAAAATTGTAGAAAAACTATATTAATTATTATATTTTTATATTTTAATTTTTATATTTATAAGTAACTTGTTTGAGTTTTACTTACCCTTAACCCGTCTGTTGTAAGGAAGACGTTAAGCAAATAATGTTTCTTATATTCAATCACACAACACAACACAATTACAAATACAATTACTATATTGTTTTAAATTTATTTATTCACACACACACACACACACACAAGAAAAAACACACTTTCTATAACATACTACAGCAAAGGCAGGCTTCCGAACAGAAGAGGCGTAAGAGAATGAGTATTAAAGCGTGCCACGCGCATTAATACATGGCGCATTGATACATAATAGATTGACATATAGATCTATTTATATTTTTCAATATCTATGAAGGAAATTCAATTTTAAATAATTTAATAACGAATTACAAACGGAAAAACGTTTTTGGTTCTTATTTACTTAACATTTTACGCCCAAAACATACGTACAGTATCTTTGGCTTCTGCTATAAGATCACCCTTTACAAAGTGAAAACAAAGAGTGCGGCGGATTGAAGTTCATGCGTCCCTAGGCGTTGTTCAATATGGCGTCTTGTTTGTTTTATACTAGCGACTATTAAAAATTCATTTAATAAACATATTAAACATATTTCATTTTGAGGTTAAAATCTAATAACTTACGACTTACAATTAATAAATATAACTTATAACTGAATAATAAAAGAATTTTTAATGAAATCCAACAAAGCTATTAGTAAAAAAGCATTAGTAAATAACATTATTATTATTATTATTATTATTATTATTATGATTTTTATTATGTCATTAATTCTTCTTTCTGTTACTAAATTATTATTAATTAATTATTAATCAAAACAAATTGGCCATTATATTTATAAGACGCTATGAACTGTTGTAAGAATTCATTGTTAAGTTTAATAAGTGACAATAAATAAATTATTCTGTTTCGAATGTGCTCTGGGTTTTGGGTATTTCTCCGTTAACGGGTGGGCTAACGAGGCTTTTGTTTACATTTTCTTGATTTTTTAAAATGTTCTTGTGTGTTTTAAATCCAAACGACATGCTGTTAAAAGATCATACATATTTTTAAAATTTAAGAATTTCAACCATTTTGGCGGGCTTAGATCCCACTACGGAGCACGGAAGAAACATTTTAAAAATTTAATGAAGATAAATAAAAATTTCACTATTTTTTCATGGATTCTGATATTTGGTAGCGTTACATGAAAAAAATTAATAAGGTCCTCTACAATTTTTAGCTATGACCCACCGTTTAGAAGATAAAAAATACCCCCCCCCAAAACTTAGAAGGGGGGAGGTTATAAAAATTTTAAAGTAAGAGGTTCGTATCTGTTTTTAAAGCTAAACGACATGCCGTAAAAAGATTATTCGTATTATCAAAAGTTGAGATTTAAAACATTTGGGGGTAGAACTCCCTACGGGGCCCGTAAGGCGAATTTAAACAATTTTCCTGGGTGTTCTAGCTATAGGTCGAGTGGACCACACCACCAGTTCGGCCGAGCGATGCGCCCAGATGGCTGTGAGTTTTTTCGTTTTCGGGTAGTCCGAAATGGCCCCTTTTCCGCCCCCTGGAAGACCCCGGGGTCGTTTTTCGGGCAACGCATGGTACGGCTCCCGCCTATCTCGACGAGACAAAGAAAAAAGGTTGCAGTGACCGTAGCGCTAGGACGCTTCTTTAAAGATGTTCAAAATTTTTGGGGGGCCCCCCTGAGCCTCCGGAAGGCGGTAACCGAAAAGTCATAATTTTCTGGTCGGTTTCAAAGGACGCCTGAACAATGTTTGTCATGGGTTTTGTTCTCCGAGGCCTCCGTATAGGTTAAAATTTATGTCAATGAGTGAGTGGTCAGTCAGTGACCCCTGGTTAAATACCCCCCCTCTAACACTAAGAAGGGGGGAAGTTAATTTAAAGAACGCTATTCGTATCTGTAACGGCTAAACGACATGCCGTTAAAAGATTTTTCGTATTTTCAAAATTTGAAATTTTAAAAATTTTGGGGGGGCTGTAGTTCCTCCATTTTATTTATAATTTTGTTTTTTGAGTTTTCTCTGTGAAAGAGTGGGATGACAGAACCTTTGTTTACTTATTCTTTAAGTACTCCGGTTGTGGAACAAAAAAGGTCTTTTACAATTTTTAGCTATGACCCACCTTTTAGAAGATGGAAAATACCCCCCCCCAAAAACTAAGAAGGGGAGGTTATAAAAATTTTAAAGTAAAAGGTTCGTATCTGTTTTTAACGCTAAAGAACATGTCGTAAAACGATTATTTGTATTCTCAAAATTTGAGATTTAAAAAATTTGGGGGGGGGGTTAGCAGCCCCTACGGGGCTCGTAAGACGAAATTAAAAAAAATTCTCTTCTTTAGGTTCTACTCCGAACACAATATATAGCGAAAATTTTGACTCCGAGCTATTTTTTAAGCGTAATGAATAAGTAACTTGAAATCCGGTTACGAAAAAAACTCAAAATTTGTTTTTTGGATTTTTGCAACGAACGGGTTTAAAAGTAAACTTTTTGATTACGTATTCTTAAAGTACATTGGTAGATGAACAAAAAACTCTTTGTGCGCTACCAGTTCCGACAAACGGTTGAGGAGATAAAATACCCCCCTCCCCCCACCCTTAAAAGAAGGGGTAGGTTTAAAAAATTGAAAAAAATTAATTTTTTGTGTATTTTTAACGCTGAAAACGATTCTGAAATAAAATTTTGAAAAATTCAAAAATTTGAAAATTTTCAAAATTTTGGAGGGGCGTAGCACCCCTCACGGACACGGGACCTAAGTTTTCAAAAATGTTCCGTAATTCCGCCCGGAAGGGTAGTGCGGTGCAATTATAAAAAAAGCAATGAAAATGTTTTTCGTGCGTAAAAAATGAAAAAAGTGATATCCGAGGGGGTCAAAAAGCCTAAATTTGGTTTTTTGAGTTTTTTAAGCGTACCCGTTAACAAAACGCAACTTTAGTAACATATTCTGAAACGTCTCCGAAGGACGAACAAAAAAGGTTCTGAGCACTTTTTAGCTAGAACGCACGGTTAAAAAGTTCAAAATTTTCACCCCCCTCCACCACCCCCCTAAAACACGCGACCCGAGATTTCGGATTTTTCCTGGGGGTTCTAGCTACAGATCGAGTGGACCACAGCGCCAGTTCGGCCGAGCGATGCGCCCAGATGCCTGTGATTTTTTCGTTTTCGTAGAGTGAAACGTATGGATTACACTCACGAAGATAAGCTTCAATCTTTTTAATTACTATCGGCGACAATTTCTTCTTTCCGCCCTCAACGATGCGAGCGGAGCCATCGTCGATGTATAAAACACTGTTGTTTGTGCCTCCACAATTTAAGTCGTACACGAAATGATATGTTCTGCCAAGTATCTTCATGAAAGAGAGTCCTTTAGGGTGGTGGTATCCCAGTGGCACGGACAGGGCGCAAAACGAGAAAAGGTCGTTGTAAAGTCTCGGATGCTGCAAGAACATTTTATCGCTGTAGATGGGGTCAGATAATGGAGGGAAAGACATTACATTGTAACGTCCCTGCCCACAACACCACTGGGTTCTACCTACTTCCTCTTCAAAAAGTCGAGCTCCACATTTTATACACTTGTGTGTATTTGGTGAACGTAACGATGGATTTTTTAAACGGTATGGGGTAACGTCATTCAATGCAATACCGGTGCGCTCGGCGACAGGTCCACCTTTTCTAATTTCTATTGGTAAGTGTCGTCCGGGGTTGGAATCTCTGTGTTTCTTAACAGCGGCAATATTCACTTCCGGATGAGTATCCGTATACGTTTGCACGGCCTTCCTGTTTACTTCTGGATGTTGTTCGTTATATGTTTTAACTGCTTTGCGATTAACTTCTGGATGTTGTTCGTTATATGTTTTAACTGCTTTGCGATGGACTTCTGGATGTTCGTCGTTATATGTTTGAACTGCTTTGCGATGAACTTCTGGATGTTGTTCGTTATATGTTTTAACTGCTTTGCGATTAACTTCCGGATGTTGTTCGTTATATGTTTTAACTGCTTTTCGATTAACCTCTGGATTATTTTCGTTATATATTTTAACCGCTTGCCGGTGTTGGTCATCTGCGTTCTGAATTGATGTTTTTGGACGACCGGGGGCTTTCCTGGACGTCCTTCCAACTTTCGATGTGATATGATGTTTATCTACTACGTCAACAGACGCAGATTTTGGACGACCGCGATTTTTTTTTATTGGCCTTCCTTTTTTACGCTTTGCTTTGCCTTCCAAGGTAGATTTTTTTAAATTGGCCAAAGGAATGTCGTCGTCTGATGAATCCATAGAAAAGCGAAATTTAGGTTCCGAATTATTTTTCGTTAACACCTCTGTTAATTGTTTTTTTAGGTTAATTAAAGGAATACTGTCGTCTGATGAATCCATAGAAGAGTCAAATTTAGGTTCAGAAGTATTTTTCATTAACACCTCAGTTACTTGTTTCTTTAGGTTAATTAAAGGAATACTGTCGTCTGAGGAGTCATTCGAAAACTCATGTGTTATTTTCCTCTTTCCACCAACTTGACCACTTGTTTGTGTTAAATTTGAAACCACGCGGTTTAACTCATACTGGTGCTCGTCGCGGTTATCAAACGGTGAACGCATCATTAGGAACGTAGACATTCCCTTAATATCTTTAAAACTAAACAGCCGTCCAACACCATCGGGGATATGTCGTCCATATTCGTCGACAGAGTGTGAATCGAATAGGAAACACTCTGAACCTGTTTTCCAAATTGAGACGGCTACGCTTAAACCGAGAAAAACGAACGCCGAATTTGGGTGTTCCGTAAACTTTTCATTTAATAATACCTGCAAAAAATTTGAGCAGGTTTCTACTTCCTTCAATGTAGGAGGATAGAGACCTGCACCTGCAAACAACGCCTGGACCTTGTACTGTTCATTGAATAAACGTATTTTACCCGCTACCTCGTCCGGATTCAGAAAGCTTTCAATATGAGAGCTACCTAAAACCGACTTAGTTAACTTATAAAATAAATCCCCATCTACAATTAATTTATCTAAAATTTCTGGGGTAAAATTATCCCTAATTACATTTTCAATGTATACGCAAGTGGCTACAGAAATGCATACGCACTGGACGTTTTTTGTTTTACCAAATATTTCATTAGCCTGGGAAATTGTAGCTGACGTAACCAAATTAATTTCATATTCTGATGTGTTCATTTTTATATTACAATTATTAATTGTAGTTCAATTCTGTAAATATTTGTTAAGAAAATTTCAAAAAAAATCAAAAATAAAATTAAGAACCCTGCAACTGAATTACGAAGAATTATTATGTTATTAATTTTGTTTAAAAACCAATCATTTTAGAAACACTATTGCACTAATATGATTTCCAACATAATGAAACAGAAATTAATGCTATCAAAACATAACGTGACCACTGCCTATTGATGACATATAGAAACATTCAAAAAGTTTTTGAATTAAAACACGCTGAAAACGAAAAATTAAAAAAAAAAAATTCAATACGATTTTTATAAATATGTTGGAAAAACTTTTGCTAGCCAACAAAAATTCTTTCAACTAACGCATTATATGACACCTGCAATCATATTAAAGGAATAAAATAAAATATAACTTAAAACAATCATAACATTTGATTCATTAATCACACGTATTTCAATTATACTGGATCACAATTGGCCAATAAAAATAAATACACCATGTGGAAAAAATATGGCCAATATATATTATAAAACAAGATATCAATCCACTTTAAAGTGTGATCATGACGCCATGAAACCAACCAAAATATATATGTATGATAACAGCATTATGAAAGGGAAACTTAAAAAAAAAGGAGGTCATTTTAAAGTAAAGAACGTTTTAGTCTTACAAGCCATGCAGTTTTCCCACCACCTACGTTGCTGAGTGACTTTTCACTAACTTTGAGCCAGTATGGCGCTAAAAGCGCGCCTATGCAGTCGTGTATTGGTTATTTGAAAGTCTTGAAAATTTGTGACAAAATAAATGAACCCGAAAAGTGGGAAGTTCGTAGTGAAATACGCTTTTGGAATGCTAAAGGAGTGCAATAATATCGAAATTTATTTAAATAACAAAATTTTTACAGTAATAAACTGAACGAAGCTTCAATTCAAAAATGGTCCATTAAATTTAACATGTGACGGGCGAATGTTCATGATTAAAAGCGCACGGGCCAACCTCCAGATATGACAAACTCAAATAAAACATTAAGAAAATGCTTCAACAGTTCAGACCTTCACGATAGATGGACTACAATCCTGGATGGACATCCTTCTAAAAAGGAACGAACTCAAAGAATTTTTTTATAGAAACCACTGTTGTTGTTGTTTAGGTCAACAGCCGAAAGGCTGGTTTGAACCTCTAGAGGTTTTACTAAGTAAAACGAGGAGTGAGGTGGTTTACCATTGCCTTTCTCACTGAGTGGGAACGTAGGCTTATCAGCATGCCGGGCCCTCTGAAAAGCACATATTTTCCACTCTGCAAATGACATCTTCACTTCATTCACCAAAGGGGCTGGCTGTATAATGAAATTCATTAATTTCAGAGAAGATAATTCTGATTAGTGTCTTTTACACCTCTACCTCTTCTGTTCTTAAATGATTCAGTCATTCAACTGGCTGACCATGTGATAAAAAACAGAACTATTTATTTCAGCCCTACAACTAACAGATCGAGTGTAAATAATTTGACACTCCACCTGTCTGTTATGGGCAGAAGAAACTACTATCCCTTCCCTTATTATTTGTAAAATACCTCTTGTAAAAAAAAAACAAATATCTCAGAGGACGTTTTCTTTACAATCGAATAGTTTACGAATTGGAGTAAAAATACCTTTTTACGGGTCTAGACGATCTAAGGTAAATAGTAAAATTTTGAAATTCGGTATATTCATATTTCTTAAGCTCAAAAATTGAAAAAACGCATAGCCAAATTGATTGCTGAAGTGCTTGGGGTCTAAAATGGCGTTTCAAAATTTCAAATCCATTTATAAAAGCAGGGTCACTTTTTACCGAATTTTAGGCAACCAAATCGATTTCTACGCTGAAAACTACATAATATAAAAAAATAAAAAAGTGTCTACATATTAACGGCGATTTATCATGAATTTTTAAAAATCAATTTTGAAAATACGTTTAGGTCATCAGACGATAGGCTGGTTTGACCCTCTAGAAGTTTTACTACGTAAAACAAGGAGTGAGGTGGTTTACAACTGCCTTCCTCACTGAGTGACGAAATACGCTTATCAGCATGCCTGGCCCTCTAAACAGCACAGATTTTCCACTCTGCAAATGCCTTCTTCACTTCATTCACCACAGGATCTGGCTGTATAATGTAATTCATTACTTTCAGAGGAGACAACTCTGATTAGTGTTTTTTGCACTTCTATGGTCGGATCTGAATTTATAAGTGGATAGGGCAAAGTTGGGTCAAAGGGTTAAGTGGATAAGATTAATCCGTTTTTAAGTTGAAGTTAATGTTTCAAACGGCTTTGAGAGGTCGGAGTTTCAAAGTTTAAAATTTACACCTGCATCGCTTCAGCGATTTTATTTTCAGAATCTCCGTTAAAAAATCGTTAATATTAGTAATAACAAAATGGCTACCGACAACGTTTTAAAACTCATTGAAAAATACCTCTGTAAAATAAACAAATGTCTCGAGGTAATTTTTTCTCAAAATCTAACATTTTAAAATGGGACATTTAGAGAATGGAATGAAATAAACATTATAAATGTGTCTAACTTATTGTGCGCTGAACAGAAAAACATAAAAAACATTTATTATGAATCAATATGAAATTTTATTAAATTTAAATATACTTGCTTAAGAAAGGATACACTGCCGCAAATTGTTTAATATCGTATTCGGTATTATTCTTGAGAGAGTCTTCGTAAAATAGGAACAAATAATATTGCCTATTTTATAAATATCAGAAAAAAATCACTGCTACAAAATGTTAAACTAGATAGCACGAAAGTTACCACGTAACTCATAAAGTAGAATTATTCATTATTAAAATACGACTAACAATGGACCAGCTGTTACAAAATTGTTCTTATTTACGATAATTATAAATGTAAGAAAAATTACTTTCTTATAATAAATAACCGATGAGAATTTAAATTAAATATTACTATAAAAATCAATTTCTAGTATTTTACACAAATAATTAACTGTATCGGTTACGCAACCAAATTTTCAGAATCTGCGTAACAGAATACTAAAATACATGTAATACATTCGCTATCGATTGTGTTTAAAACAATCGATTATCTATTGAATTAATAATGCATTATTTTCCCGCCTATGTAACTCAAGCGTAGAAAATTCAAACGATGAATAAATTTGTCAGTTGATTTGAACACATCACTTTTTGCCTATTTCTCAACAAATGTTTATTAATATAGAAATGTGCTACAATTCTTAAATTTAGCCCAAGAAACAATTAGCAAAATGTATCTGCACTAAATGTGTGAAATTGCGAAATTTTTAAAAGGTAACCTCAAAAGTACAATTTTTAAACTTTTCACTCCCCTGTAATTTCTATGGCATTTATGAAGCTAAAAAAATGCTGGGGCTTTACATAAGCACATCCTTAAACTGGCAAAACATAATTTATTGCAATAAAGTGCTTTTACACTCCAGGAGGACATTGTAAAAATTTCAACTCCGATTGTTTATCGACCGATTTTTTTAAAAACTCATTTGTAAAATACCTCTTGTAAAAAAAAACATATGTCTCAGGAAACGTTTTCTTTACAATCGAATAGTTTACGAATTGGAGTAAAAAAACGTTTTTACGGGCCTAGAAGATCTTAGGTAAATAGTAGAATTTCGAAATTCGGTATAGTCATAATTCTTAAGCTCAAAAATTGAAAAAACGCATAGCCAAGTTGATTGCTGAAGTGCTTAGGGTCAAAAATGGCGTTTCAAAATTTCAAAACCATTTATAAAATCAGGGTCACTTTTTACCGTATTTTAGACAATAAAACCGAATTCTACGCTAAAAACTACTTAATATAAGAAAATAAAAAAGTGTCTACATATTAACGGCGATTTATCATGAATTTTTAAAAATCAATTTTTGAAAATCCCGAAATTCGTTGTTTTTATCCCGGTTTTCCAGAAAACGGTTGAATATTTTTGAAATCCGTGAATTGATCCTTACGTTTCGGCTCATTCCCGACAAAAAAGGTGTCGGTGACTTTTTCGCTAGGAGGCTTCTATACAGCGGCCAAAGAAATCGCCTCCTCACCGCCACTCCTAATAAAAATGCACGATGTTCAAATCCGTGCTAATCGTGCAGCTTTAATGTAGAACTAATGAGAATATATAATAAAAATTTCAGCAAAATTCCTAATGGGTAGAAAATTAGTTTATTCAAATTTATGGAGTGACAAGTACCCGTGAAATTTTCTGTTACACAAAAACCCATGTAATTTTAGTAGCTGAAAACGTTGCATTTGAAATATTTTGTAAAAATTTAATTTTTAAATTTCTCTTATTTTTCCCCTCCTCCAAACGCCATAAATTAAGTAAAAAGTTTACGGTTTCGCATTTTTCCTGGGGGTTTTGGCGCAAGGCGGATACGGTACAATAACCAGTTTAGCCGTGCAAAGCACCCAGATGGCTGTGAATTTTTCGTTTTTTCAATTTGAAAATTTTCCCCTTCTCCGTGACGTGGAAGCCTTAGAAAGAGATGAAAAAGTTTTTAAACATATTCGCCCCGCCTAACTCAACGAGACGAAGAAAAAAGGTCGCAGTGACCTTTGCTCTCCGACGCACGGTTAAAAAATTCAAAAAACTACCCCTAACGCCCTGCCACCCCAAATAGGATTAGGTAAAAATTGGCAATTTTCTGGCCGGTTTTAGCACAAGACGGAGAAAAAAGGTTCTGAGGTCTAACACTCTCCGAGGCTTCCTTCTAGGTTAGAATTTATGTCAGTGAGTGAGTCAGTCAGTGAGTGAGTGTCCTTGCAGCTTTAAATATAAAAAGACTCGCCACTCCAGCGGCGCTGCGCGCCGCTTCCGTGTCTCGCATCACAGGGGTAGGTGGATCAGAATACATTAAGCGGATCAGAACAATAAAAGTACGGGCGCTGCGCGCCCGCACTTTGTCATAGGGTGAAGTTCGGCCGCCAAAGGGGTTAGGTGGATCTGAATTTATAAGTGGATAGAGGAAAGTTGGGTCAAGGGGTTAGGTGGATAAGAATAATCAGTTTTTAAGTTAAGGTTAATGTTTCAAAAGGCGTTGAGAGGTCGGAGTTTTAATTTTTGAGTTTGCACCTTGAAGTTTTGAAATATGACGTGTTTTAGTTTTAATGGGTGGCTTTTTAAAATTTCAAAATTTATACGTTTAAAAATTTTCGTTTGTTTAGTGAAAAAATACGCTTATCAGCATGCCTGGCCCTCTAAACAGCACAGATTTTCCACTCTGCAAATGCCTTCTTCACTTCATTCACCACAGGGTCTGGCTGTATAATGAAATTCATTACTTTCAGAGGAGACAACTCTGATTCGTGTCTTTTGCACTTCTACCTCTTCTGTTCTAAAATCATTCGGTCATTTAATTGGCTGACCATTTGAGAAGAAACAGATGTATTTATTTTAGCCCTGCAACGGACAGATTAAGTGTAAATAAATTGACACCACACCTGTCTGTTAAGGCAGAAGATATTGTTAAGTTAGAAGATATTTTCCTTTTTTAGGTTTAGGTTTCATGTTTAAGAGATTTACGTTTAGAATGTAAGAATTTTAATGTTTGACTTTTATAATTTTAAGGTTTGAAATTGTAAAAAGTGAGGTTCGAAAGTTTCGGGTTGCTTTTGATGTTTAAAGATTGAGAGTTGCAATTGTCAACTATTTTGATAAAGTATTCTCAAATATTCTCATGTTTAAAGTTTGAAAGTTTACGGTTTGGACGTTATATATTTGAAGGAAAACAGTATTAAGATTCAAAGTTCACAGTGTGAAGCTTTTAAAGTTTGAGGTTCAATGTTAAAATTATAAAGTTCGATAAAATATTAGTTTTTGAGCTCAAAAATCGAAGTAACGCATAGCTAAGTCGATTGCTGAAGCGCTTGAGGTCAAAAACAGAATTTAAAAAATTCAAATCCATTTATAAAATCAGGGTAACTTTTTACCGTATCTAAGACAAAGCAATTGAATTCTACGCAAAAAACTACGTAATATAAAGAAATAAAAAAGTATCTACATAATAACCTGGATTTATCATGCGTTTTCAAATATAATTTTAAGTTAAAACTCAATGCAATTAATTCAAAACACCGTATTTTTTCGGGAGTACCCTGTATCGGTTCGGCGACTTTATTTTCAGAATCTCCGTTAAAAAAACGTTAAATATTAGTAATAACAAAATGGCTACAAACAACGTTTTAAAACTCATTTGAAAAATACCTCTGTAAAAGAAACAAATGTCTCAGGGTAATCTTTTCTCAAAATCAAACATTTTCAAATGGGACTTTAACCTATTTTTGGGTCTAGATAGTCATAGGTATTTAGTACAATTTTTAAATTCAGTAAAATAGTACTTCCTGAGCTAAGTCATCGGATAACTGCATAGCCACGTCGATTGCTGAAGTACTTGGAATCAAAAACTGCGATTTAATTTTTCAAATCCATTTACAAAACCACGGTAACTTTTGCCCGTATCCGGGACAAAAAAATCGAATTCTACGCAAAAAACTACGTAATATAAAGAAATAAAAAAGTATCTACATAATAACCACGATTTATCATGAGTTTTCAAATATAATTTTAAGTTAAAACTTGATGGAGATAATTTAAATCACCGTAATTATTCGGGAGTACCCTGTATCGCTTCAGCGATTTTATTTTCAGAATCTCCGTTAAAAAATCGTTAATATTAGTACTAACAAAAAGTCTACCGAAACATTTTAAATACATTTTTGTCGATTGAATTATAAACACAAAATATTTTTCCCGCTTCTTAACATATAGAAACCGCCGCCCCGCGGACAAAATTGAAAACAATGGACGATACAGATATGCGTTTTTTGCGTATTTCTTAATTGATTATTATTAACTTCGAAATATACTACAAAATTCCAATTAAGCACAACTAACCATCAGCAAAGTATCCATGTGCAAAATGTGTTAAATGCCGAATTTTAATATTGGTTACGTCAAAATTACAATTTTTAAACTTTTCACTCCCCTGTAATTTCTATGGCATTTATGAAGCTAAAAACATGCTGGGGCTTTACATAAGCACCTCCTTAAACTGGTCAAACATAATGTGTTGCAATAAAGTGCTTCTACACTCCAGGAGGCCATTGTAAATATTTTAACTCCAAGAGTTTAACGACAGATTTTTTTAAAAACTCATTTGTAAAATACCTCTTGTAAAAAAAAACAAATGTCTCAGAGGACGTTTTCTTTATAATCGACTGGTTTTCAAATTGGAGTAAAAAAACCTGTTTACGGGTCTGTAAGACCTTAGGTAAGTAGTAGAACTTTAAAATTCGGTATAGTAGTATTTCTTAACCTCAAAAATTGAAAAAACGCATAGCCAAGTTGATTGCTGAAGTGCTTGGGGTCTAAAATGGCGTTTCAAAATTTCAAATCCATTTATAAAATCAGGGTCATTTTCGACCGGATTTTAGGCAATAAAACCGGATTCTACGCTAAAAACTACTTAATATAAAAAAATAAAAAAGTGTCTACATATTAACGGCGATTTATCATGAATTTTTAAAAATCAATTTTGAAAATCCAGAAATTCGTTGTTTTTATCCCGGTTTTCCAGAAAACGGTTAAATATTTTTGAAATCCGTTAATTGAACCTAACGTTTTAGCTCATTCCCGACAAAAAAGGTGTCGGTGACTTTTTCGCTAGGAAGCCTCTATAACGCGTCCAAAGAAATAGCCTCCTCCACCGCCACTCCAAATAAAAATGCATGACATTTAATCCGAGCTAATCGTGCAGCTTTAATGTAGAACTAATGAGAATATATAATAAAAATTTCAGCAAAAATCCTAATGGGTAGAAAATTAGTTTATTCAAATTTATGGAGTGACGGGTACCCGTGAAATTTTCTGATACACAAAACCCTATGTAATTTTAGTAGCTGAAAACGTTGCATTTAAAATATTTTGTAAAAATTGAATTTTTAAATTTCTCTTATTTTTCCCCTCCTCCAAACGCCATAAATTAAGTAAAAAGTTTACTGTTTCACATTTTTCCTGGGGGTTTTGGCGCAAGGCGGTCACGGTACAATAACTAGTTTAGCTGTGCAAAGCACCCAGATGGCTGTGAATTTTTCGTTTTTTTAATTTGAAAATTTTTCCCTTCTCCGTGACTTGGAAGCTCCAGGAAAGAGTGAAAATGTTTTTAAACATATCGACCCAGCCTACCTCAACGAGACGAAGAAAAAATAATCAGCAACATTTTTTGATCCGACGCACCGTTAAGAATTTCTAAAAACTACCCCTAAAACCCTGCAACCCCTAAGAGGGTTAGGTGAAAATTGGCAATTTTCTGGCCGGTTTCAGCGCAAGACGGAGAAAAAAGGTCCTTACGAAAAACACTCTCCGAGGCTTCCTTATAGGTTAGAATTTATGTCAGTCAGTGAGTCAGTCAGTGAGTGTCCTTGCAGCTTTAAATATAAAAAGATAGAATAATAATAATAATATAGAATATTGGGAATTTAAACGTAATACGTGGAACACCGAAGAGCTCATCTGAACCGGGCTTT